>CM061560.1:37963540-39213540 GCA_030864225.1 Capsicum baccatum var. pendulum
AGGCAACCCATCATTCTAATCGTTTTTGTTGTTTTTGAGTAAATGTAGGTGCAAGAGGTGTAAAAGAGGAGATTGGTTTCAAATTTTGATTTGGAAGTGTTGCATGATGAAGGTGGTAATTTAGGAACGAAGAAGCAAAAGGCTATGGGTTAGGCATTTCTTATGAAAATATAGGCAAAGAACAAGGCACGGCCTATGTAAATTTAGGCCACAAACAAGGCAAAGCCTATGCTATGGCCTAAGCTCTCGGATTCTAGAGTGCCATAGCATAGGCGCCGCCTATGCTCAACAATGCCATAGCATAAGCGCCACCTATGCAAAAGCATTTTGTCTCTGAATCTCATATGCCATGGCATAGGTGCCGCCTATGCTCAATAATGTCATAGCATAGGCGCCGCCTATGCAAAAGCATTTTGTCTCTGAATCTCATATGCCACGGCATAGGCGCCGCCTATGCCTAATAATGCCATAGCATAGGCGCCGCCTATGGTCACTTTTTGTCTCCAAATCCGATTCTAAATGGGTCAAAACCCGACCCAATCTTGTCCTATAAATAATAACTTAGTCTTAGAGCAAAAATGCATTGCCAATCCAACCTAAGCGCCGCCTACCTCTCCAAATTCTCTCAAAAAATTTCCTTTTGCTCTTTTACTTTGCAAGAACACCTTCCGAGGCCATCAACCAAGTAAGTACTTCTTTGTTCTTCTTTTATATTCCGTAAGTACTACACTACTATGGCTATAATGAATTGTTAAATCTTGAAATATTAGTAGTGATTTGAATGTGCTTGGTTTGTTATGATACATCTAATTGAGTGAAAGAATACATGTGGGTACTCTTGACTTGGTTCCGACTTGTATTTGATTTTGATACACTGTCATACTTTTGCTGAGTCGACATGGTGAAGTTAATTGCATAATCTTCAAAATTGAATGCTTGAATGTTTGAATGACTCATTCATCGAGATAAAGATCATGATTGAATACAAGCATAAGATGTTGTGATTATTTTCTATACCATAAACTTGGTTCAATCTCTACATGGTCGTCTTGTTCCAAAAATGCATTAATCCAAACCATAAAGGATGGTCAAGATTACATGACATAGAGTTGAAAAGAATAGTTAAAGACAACATGCAAGTATGACTGTGCTGAACATATTGTTGGAACATATCGCCTAAATGTATGTCGATAAAGTCTGAGTAATCGACATCACTCACTTAATTAGTTTGTACAAACAAATTAAGTGTGGGGTGGTGCCACTATAGTTTGTTTTTCGATTATATCTTCCGAGATAAAGCTAACATGACTTTATTGAGATCTCAGGTAGAATGGCACAAAAAGGAGGACAAGGAAAAGAAAAAGCGCCCACCTCACAGAAAGGTAAGAAAAGAGGAAGAAAAGAGCAAGTTGAATCCTCTGTGCTGCAAATACCTCGACACACTCTTGGAATCAAGTGGGGTACATTTTGAGGAACTTCTGAGGATGACGACTCTGATGATGATTCCGATGCAGGGGGTATGACCCCAAACATAGAGGAGGAGTCCGACTAACCAGGTTCTTCTTATTTATTATCCACTGAGGGCAGTGTGTCCCGTCTAAGTGTGGGGTGCTGGTATTCGTATGCTATACTTCTTTATCTGCATTTGCTTATTTATGTTTGTTTGTTTTGTTTTAGTAGTTAAATATTTTTTTAACTTTGCATGAAATTGTTCTGAGGGGCAGCATGGTATTATAACAAGAGTTTGTGCTAAAATCATTACTATTGAGATGTTTAGGCTCTAATAGTGACTCATTATGTGATAATTATGTGGTTCAATTCCTTTATCTGTTGGGTCAAGAGTCTATACTGCTTCCAATAAAGTCGACCATGTGCCTTGTGTGTGTGAGATGATAGTATATTCTATGTCTGTGGCTGATGCTAGAACTTGTCTGGTATGTATGTAAAGCAAAATAAAAAGTATGAGTTAGGAGATGATTTAGGCATTTCTTTGGCAACCTATGATTGTTTACCTTCATTTTATCTACCCATGGACATCATCCTAGATAACCCCTTTTGAGCCTTAAGCCTATTTTCTTTGACAACCTCATATGTAAACCTAATCCATTTTTTTTTCAAGACCATAATTTGATCCAAATTCCTAAGTGCTTTAAATTGTAAAGTCATGTGACAAAATAAGAGGAAATTGGATGAGTGTGATGCCTTAGAATGTATTGGTGCTTGAATTCGTTATGAAAAAGAATTTCTATCATAGAGGTGTGTTATGAAAAGAAAAATGATGAAAACTAAAAAGTTAGTTATGTTTAAAATTGAAGAATAAAAGAGGCGAGAAAGGGTGGTAGATTAAAAGAAAGTAGAAAGGTTGTTTGAAAGAAAGCATAAATGGCATAATGTGATGTATTAAAGCGCTTAGGAACATAGTCACTATTTCTAGCCAAAATAGTCCTACCCGTCCCTTAGCCTACATTACAACCTGTAAAGACCTATTTGATCCTAAGCTTAACATTCTGATATTTAGTGGAGCATTACACTAAGGGCAAGCTTATGGTCATCAGTTACAACATATGAATTCTTTGTGAGAGTGAGAGCAAGGATAATCTTATACCCATGTTCGAAATATATACAATACTTGTGAGTGATAATGGGTTATATTTTGTGAGACACACATGGTTGATGAGTTTTGGGTGGTTGTGTATGATTCTCCGTGACTTAAATTTTGAATACGAATTAACCATCATCACGAGTCTATATTAGAGGTTGAATTGTTTCTAGAGGTGATTAGAAAACTACTCTTTGTAATAAGTGTCGTGCCTGTCTTGATGAATATTTTGTGTTGTTACTGTGAAACCCTAAGTGGATGTTTAGAAGGACATGATATTTTGTTCTAGGACGAACAAAGCTTTAAGTGTGGGGTGTTGATGATAGGCGTATTTACACGCCTAAAGTACGTTAATTTACCCATATTTTAGCTAAGTTTTGAGGACAAAATATATAACTCATGCACTTTTAGTCCTTTTTCCTTTAAGTGAACTAACAAACGTGATTAGCAAGTTTTTAGGTATAAATGATGCAGATTTCAGCATTGTATGGATAACTTGACGTCAAAGGAAGCTTCACGAAAGAAAGGAAGGAGAGCTTGGACGCCTAGGACCAAAAGTGATGCATGGGAAACCTATCCCGGGCAAAAACAGCATTTTCCAAGACTTTGGGGATCAGCAGTAACCTATAAGGATAAGAATAATGATGCAGTAATTTATTAGGATTAGGATCAGTACGTAGTAGCCTTATAGGAATAGGATATGGGTATTATAAATACCCTATTTTGCTGCAGTTTTTAGGGACATCATTATTCTCATCATTCACATTCTAATTCATTCCTCTACAACTCTAAACAATTTTCTTTCAATTAATTCTTATTTACTTTCTCTTCATCTATTCGTCTTAAATTTTCACAACAAGAGAAACGCTACTTGCAAGGTCTTCACGCCACAAGCCATACCAAACCCTACTACACGTGAGATCTTTATTTTGGTATAATGATAATGACTATTGTGATTTCCCTTGCACTCATGAGTAGCTAAACTTCTCTTTTGGGGTTATGGAAGCCTTATGAGATACTATCTATTGCTATGAGTTTGTGAATTCTTGATACCTGTGCTGCTTATATCATTATTCTCTTCATCTTAATGCAAATTCTTGTGGTTGCAAACACATAGGATATGCCAGTATAGCATTAACTTGTTCGAAAGAAAAGTTATATGTCAGGAAAAGAGATAATGTCAAGGTAATAGGGCACCAACCCTTGTTAAAAAGTTAGTGCCGTAACTGGATTAACCTCTTGGAGAATTTGTACCATTAGGTAAGCTTTAAGCTCGAAAGAGTTAAAGTGAAATAGTCCTTGTTAGGCCAAAAGACGCTTGGATTTACCATAGAATACAATTCTCTATAAGCACATGCATGTCTGAATTCTGCATAAATCATAGCCAATAGAGACGTATAACTCATAAGGTGGACAGAATTCCAACTCTCAATTCACATTGGTTAAACATCTTACTAAACATTCTTCCTTTTTACTTTTTTATTCTCCGTTTTTACTTTGTTATTTTATTACACTATTGCACGCTAAAAAATCCCCCCTTTAACTAGACTTTCACCAAAAGTCTACTAATCTTTTCTTACTTAGTGACCAGCTATTCCCTGTGGGATTCGACACCCAACCAAGTTGGGTTCTAAATTTGACAGCGACCGCTTACACTCTTACGAGAGCTGTAGTTTGAGCGTTATCATCATCTAAAAGAAAAATTCTGAATTTTTAATTTTGGATTTTTCTTAAGTTACGGATATAAATTGCAGCTTCTAAGGTATCATTAGGGAGGATGAACATATCGGGGGGCATAAAACTTATTCCAACGGAGTTCACCTCTCTTTGGGGGCTCTGAACTTAGAATTTAATTTTTCAACTCTTTGATTTAGTTGTGGGAATTTTCTCTTGAACTTGGAAGAGAATCAACTTCATACTTCATCTTTTGTAAGTTTAATTAATTTGAATGATGAATATAATTGTTGCTATCTCTTTCTTTCTCATGTGGAACTAAAACCCACAATTAGGGTTGTGGGATCTATGATTATTCCTCCATGGATTTAATATTTGGTTAGGGTTTGAGTGATTGTGGGAACATCTTGATAATTCCTTTGTATTAATTATTTTCTGTTGGTTTCAAACAATAGGCCTTGCTTACTGTTGATTTTCTTGAGATAAGAAATCAATCATAGTAAGAAGTGAATTATCAACGAGTATTTGGGAAGGTTAAGTTCTTAGCTAATGATTAATGTTGTACCAAGATTGATCAACTCGAGATAAAATCATTATGAATAGAATGCTTTCCTAAGTTCAAGAGAATTAGGGAGTTCAATATCTAGGTAGGCTGAGAAACACTTAGATGGACTGTCAAAACTGATAATTTGGTGTTTCCCATAAGTCACTAGAATCCAATACTACAACTGTTATTCAGTAGAGGATTACCAATCATAGAGATCACAACTCTAGTTTCTCTATATCATTGATTTAAAATATTACAGTTTAAGATTTGAGTTCTAATGCTAATTGAAGTGTTAATAACTTTTTTTCAATCATTAAAACCCTCATTTTGTCTTTTTGTGCCAGTTGTTTGAATTTAACTTGTAGTTTTAGTTTCAAATGAGTTTAATCTCCACTCACATTGTTCCCTGTGGATTCGACCCCGACTTCAAAGTTGGGTAAATATATTGACGACAACCACCTTAAATAAATTGACGTGTAAGTTGAGCGTTATTAAAAAATGGCACCATTGTCGGGGAATAATTTGGCGTATTGAGTTTGTTTTGAATTTTAGTTTACTTGCTTGACTTCAAACTTGAAAAATATTTTTTTAGTTTATTTTTTTTCTCACACCTTTCTTGAGATGTCAGCCTGGATAGATGGTTTTTTGAATGATAACGATTCTTGTGACGATTCTTGTTATTATTATGGGGGACCATATTTAAAGGCTTGCTATCTAGATTTACCTGGAAGTGCATGGACGGGACATTCATAATATGATGCAAATACTGTCCTACACTCTGTAACTTGGTGTTTGTCTTGTGGTCAAAGTGATCATATTGAAGATATGTGTGCTGCCACGATTCAAGCGAATAAATTAAAGAAATAAATTTTAGAGAATCAAGAATAGTTGTGGGCAGAGCTAAAAGATTTACCACTCCCACCATGTTTACAGTGGCTAAACAAAGAAGAATATGAGGGGGACATTACCCAATTTGAGGAGAAAACACAATAATCGCAACCACTCGATTGTCATCTTGATTTTGAGACTGACATTGAGAAGGTGAATAAAAGTGAGTGTGTAGTAGATAGTATAGATTTTGCAGTCAGATTGATTGGGCCTCATTTCAAAGAACTTTTCTACATTATGTTTAGATGATATCTTGTCTGTGGAATCATTTAAAATAGTAGAAGAGTGTGAAGATGAGGAACAACTATCCTATATTCTTGATTTTACATTAGACAAGCAACATAAAAACACAACTCACTTTATGGTCGAGTGGTTTACCACACTCAATCCATTACTCAACTTCTTAATTCTTATATCACCCCTATGATCGAGGCAAGAAGATGGACTCTAAGTTGGGGTTGAATTTCATATCCTTAAGATGGAGAGAAAAGATGAGTTGGGTCATGTCACGACACTAAATTAGGTGATTCTTGGGAGGCAACCCAAGGTATTTTGTTGTTTGTATTTGTATTATGTGATTGACATCAGATCTTTGCACCCATGGTACCATAGGTATGTTTCTGACTCTCTTGTTTTGGTTTGATGCATTGCGGCATTGGGGATAATGTATGATTATAAGTTAAGGGTGGGAATACTTGTGGGTGTTGATGTCCTCTTGGGTTGTTTGTTGTCGTGCCTCTTTTCCCCAAAATCTTGTTCCTAGTAGAGCCGGCATGTTTAGGGGTATTGTATTTGTTTTGTGATGTGTTGTGGTGAATTGGGGGGAAAATAAGTATCTAGGATAGTTGACATATTTTTGTTGATGTTTCTTAGAATGATAAATACCTCTCCAATTTTCTGTCTGGTAACTGTGTGATGTGCATCTATATGTGCCTACTGTGAATGTTTTTATGGCATTAGTACTAGGGACATGATAATCACTACTAATAATTGCATGAACCGAATTGGTAGTAGCTTGTGATGTACCTGTGTGCCATGTGTGTGTGAGTTACTACCTAGTTCTCATTATGTGTTAAAGCCAGAATATGCCCGGTTAGTCTTGCCTTGGTTGTAGGATAACAGTTAGGAAAGGATCATAGGTCATTGTTGATATTAGTCCACTTTTAGCCTAAATGACTTTCCATGTGTGAATAATATCACTTGATCCTAATTTTGAGCCTGAATGCCTATTGTTTTTATTATACCTATCACTTTCCCATTTGTATCACAATGAACCTATTTTGGCCCTAGTCCTCCTTAGATATTGTGCACATTGACTTAGGCAAATAGCCTAAGTATAGGGTGGCTATAATAGGTGTGTGTGATGTAAAGTGAGTATGAAGAAGGTTAATAAAAAATGCATATACGCAAGTCTGGGTATGGTAGAAAAAGAATGAGAAAAGAAAGGTTGTGAAAAAAAGAAAATGAATAACTAAATGACCACATCCATCCTGAATTTGCTTAATCAATAAAGGGAGAAATAAGGTAAAGGTTGATAAGTGAGACCCCAAAAATAGTGTAGTGCTAAGGAGGCTTAGTTACCTTAAATATCCTTGTGTATCATACCAGCCCCAAGCCTACATTACAAGCTGAAGAAAAGTCCGATAGTTATCCTAGCTTAACTGTCTGAAAGACTCAATGACGAAAATAAGGGCAAGCTCATGGTATTTGGCATACATTGATCGGAACTTCTTTCTGAGAGTTAGTGTCTCTTGACCTTTTACTCATTGACATACTTGATTACATATATGAGTGGAGAGGGACTTCTTTGTTGTAAAGGCACATTGGTTGCATTGCTAGCTGCTTACATGTTCGGGTAATGTAACTTGTATATATGCAGGGTTATTGTTGCTGATTTGATGTCATATCTTAATTCCCTTTTGTCACATTGTTGATATTTATTGATATACACAGTTGGGTTTAAAGTGATTGAAAATGGAAAGGGTAATGTGTTTTGAACTAAAATTGATGATCAACTGTCATAGGTATCTTATGTGTCTCTTGGTTAAGCATCGTAATGTGGTGTCATGTAGTTGCTTGAGGAAAAGCAATTGTTTTAAGTTGAGGGTGTTGATGTGTGAGCAGATGCTAACATATTTGAGGTTTTTAACTGATAATAATTGTAAAGTCTTAAGTAACTTTTGTCGTTTTGATTGTTTTCTCTTTGATATTGCAGTAAAAGTCGAGATATAAGAGAATCAGCAATTATGGGAGTAAAAGAGTTGATTTCTGAGCAAGTAGAGAAGGAAGAATAGTTGATGACTTTTCTGATAAGTCGTCATCCTTGTGATAAGCTATCAAAGTTTTCATCAGGCTTAGACAGAGAATGGCCTTCAGTTAGAATGTGTGACGACATCTATGATAGGCCGTTAGAAGTGTGACAAGCCGCCAGGCTCATCGTTAGGCTTAGGCAGGGAATGGATTTTGAAGTGAAGAAGTGACGACATCTCTGATAAGTCATCAGGTGTTTGATAAGCCGTCTAGAATGTCATCACACATAAGCAAAAGACAAAAATTTAAAGCATGCTTGAGACATGTTCTGATAAGCTATCAGAACTCTGATAAGCCGTCAGACATATCGTCACCAAAAAGAAAAATTTTGAATTTTTAATTTCGGATTTTTCTTAACTTACGGATATAAATAGCAGTTTCTAGGGTTTCACTAGGGAGGCTAAACATATCAGGGGACAGAAAACTTATTCCAAGGAAGTTCACCTCTCTTTGGGGGCTCTGAACTTAGAATTCAATTTTCAACTCTTTGATTTGGTTATGGGAATTTTCTCTTGAACTTGGAAGATAATCAACTTCATACTTCATCTGTTGTAAGTTTAATTACTTTGAATAATGAATATAATTGTTGCTATCTCGTTCTTTCACATGTGGAACTAAAACCCACAACTAGGGTTGTGGGATCTATGATTATTCCTCTATGGATTTAATATTTCGTTAGGGTTTGAGTGATTGTGGGAATATCTTGATAATTTTTTTGTATTAATTATTTTCTGTTGGTTGTAAACAATAGGCCTTGCTTACTGTTGATTTTCTTAAGATAAGAAATCAACCCTAGTAAGAAGTGAATTATCAACGAGTATTTGGGAAGGTTAAGTTCTCATCTAATGATTAATGCTATAACAAGATTGATCAACTCGAGATAAAATCAGTATGAATAGAATGCTTTCCTAAGTTTGAGAAAATTAGGGAGTTCAACATCTAGGTAGGTTGAGAAACACTTAGATGGACTGTCAAAACTGATAATTTGGCGTTTCCCATAAGTCACAAGAATCCAATACTACAACTGTTATTCAGTAGAGGATTACCAATCATAGAGATCACAACTCTAGTTTCTCTATATCATTGATTTAAAATATTACAGTTTAAGATTTGAGTTCTAATGCTAATTGAAGTGTTAATAACTTTTGTTCAATCATTAAAATCCCCATTTTGTCTTTTTGTGCCAGTTGTTGAATTTAACTTGTAGATTTAGTTTCAAACGAGTTTAATCGCCACTCACATTGTTCCCTATGGATTCGACCCTGACTCCAACGTTGGGTAAATATATTGATAACAACCTCCATCCACTAAATTGACATGTAAGTTGAGCGTTATCAGTCTGCAAATTTTCTTTTAGGAAAAAAGAAGTTCTTAGAGTAGGATGAAAAAAGGGGCGTTATTTTTTAAGGATAGAAGGTGACAACAATATGAGTTTTTAGGACTTAGAGGTTATTTAGGTCATTATAGGTGATTAAAGTGAGCGCATAATAGGCAATTCATCTTAGTTTTTTGAGTTTGATTTTGACTAACCAATAGGGCAATCACACGTGGCAGTGGAGAGGCTAGGCATCTGTAAAGTGTGGGAAAGGTGAGAGGGGTGTGTGCTAGGAGGCTACTATAACATTTTGGTGCCTTACATGACGCAAATGTGGCGTTGAGGTGGAAAAGGAGAGAGGGAAAAGTGAACGTTGTGGGTTAGGCTTAATTTTGGGCCAAAGTTGCATGAATATTATGAGATGGATTGATTTAAAATGTATTTTTTATCTTCTTTGAGATTCTAAATCAATATAAAAGACACACTAAATAAAACATATTTAAATAAATAAAAATCATTTGATGTTGGAATATAATTATTAATATTTAAATAAAGCTGTGTAATAAAAGTCAAATTAAACAACAATATTTATAAAGTATTAAATTAAAGAAAATACTTGATTTGATTCATATAAATGTCATCTTGCAAAAATTTAAAAGCAAGCATGAAAATAATAATAATAATAAAAATAATAATAATAATAAGTTTTAATGATAATAAGAAATATTGGTGAAAATAAAGTATATGATTTACAACTATTAGAAGCTCAAACCTATGTAATTTAAAGGAATGAGGGTCAAAATTGACTGCAAACAGTTGTCCCTCTTTGATCGGAGATGATGAAAGAGTTTTTGATTAAAGAAGTTGACGAAGTAGCCATTTTTATGGAGTTTCTGCAAAGTTCAAGAAAGGTATAGGGGGAAGAGAAGTTTTTAAAAGTTTATGGTCGAACTTAGATTTCTAAGTTACCTACTATCTTGGGTTGCATGAGAATCAAGCCAAATGTAGTTCAAGAGTTAAAAGATAAAGTGGGGTGATTTTTAGGCAACATTATTCACAAAAGTCTTCCTAAATTAATGCATGATGAAATTGACGGTGGTGGCTAAGCACAAGGTCAGACTTGAACAACTTTTTTTTTTTAAAATGGAGCAAAGTAAAAGTGAAAATTTTAAGTGGATAATGAGTAAAGGGATTAGAGTGAAATTGAAACTTGGAATTAAAAAAAACAGAGATGTTGGATGAAATGAAGTAAAAGCATAGACAAAAAGTGATACTTTTTCTAAAATCTATCCCAGAATCGAGTTACGATGAGACTGGGTGTTAAGATTGATAAAGACAATAAGAGAAGAGGCTAAAAATGAAAAAAATGTGTGGGATTTAAGATTTTGTTATAGAAAATAAAATTTCCTACATGTCCCGAATGAGAGACACAGATTGAGTAAAGTTCGAGAGTAGATCTTTGACCATTATTTGGTGAGATTTACTCTCCAACAAATTGCCCTATTCATTGCTAAAACAAAGTTTCACGTTGTGTTGCATCGTTTGTTGTTGCCTATGGATTATGCTTCCTACCAAGTCTTGATAAAATTGTGTCACGAACCAACAATACCCCCTAGTTATGACAAGGTACTTAGAACCACAAGTGACCCAAGCTAATTCATTTCCTAGCATACAGTAGAATACTAAAAAAAATAAAAAAATATTAGGCAAAAGCTAATTGACATAACGAATAGAAGTAAAAATATAAAACTGAATGTCACTCAAAACTGGTAATAGAACTGACTGACAACCCAAAATATTGATAATCTAAACATCTGTCAAAAAACGTCTAAGTTATAATGAGTTGTTGGGACAAGACCCCAACTAACTCCAACTAATTGAAATAGAATCAAATACTGAAATAACTAACGGATAACTAGCTTTTGAATGATGAGGACTCATCAAAGTTGTTGTTGAGTGATGTGGAAATGTGCTACGTGCGACCGGAGTACTCATCATTGATGAGTGGCAATTTTTAACTCATTTATATCTTATTTCTTAAACACTATTGTGATTAAATTGATGATATGAGGCTAATTCTTGAATGAAATGCACTAATTTTTGGTGTTTGTGGTTTATCATGGTAATTTGGGAAAAGATGAGAAAATTCAAAGCCAGAAAGAAGAAAAGGGAAGCAAAGAAAGACAAAAGGCTGAACAGGTGCTCTAGGATATGACCCTCAGATACTGCTATCGTGATCTGAGGGTTGTGATCTAAATAAGGTCTCGACAGGCAAAAGTAAGCGATCGCGAGCTGATGCACCATGACCGCAGGAGTCCATGTAATACCCCATATTATAATTAGCTTAATTCAGCTTCTAATTGTATGCATAAGAGGCTTAAATTCTGAAAATTTCACTAAGTGTTGGGGACTTAGTCATTTTTAAGGCCTCTTAACTTTGAGAATTTTTAAATTAATCTTTTCGTCCCTAAGATCTTGATTTTTGAGTTGATTCATGTTCAAGGGTGAAAGGAGCATGTCTCGAAGAAGTTTTGGAGTTTTTGGATGAGGTTTGGGTCACGTTTGGATCATGAATCCATCAATTGAATATGATTGTTTTGCGTTACAGTTCTATTCTCGAAGGCATGTTCACCGGATCGCGATGAGCATGTAAACCATAGTCTAGTTATGAATTTAATTTCCTGAGGAGAAATTATGTCTTTTCCCCTCAATCCAACTCATCATATCATAAATTATATCTCCAGTTAGGGCATTATTTACCCCTCTTATTTTGTTCTCCTCTCAAAGAAACCCTATTCATCTCCCTAGAACATCAATTCAATTACTTTCTCTCAAAGGAAACCAAGAATTCAAGTTTCCAAATCCAAGAACCTGTAAGAAAGCATCAATATTGGTGTTTCTCTTTCAAGATTAAGGGTTTAAGGTATATGGGAGTTCATCCATGGGTCCTCTTTTACCCATAGATCCCAAGAATCCTTTTTGACTTTAAATTATGAGTTTTACCTGTTTCAAGTTAAGTTATCTACGTGAATCTCTTATTGATTTCAATTACAAGTTATGGTTTCACATGTTTTCGAGTAGAATGAGTCATATCATATTTGAGTAGTGAAATTTCCATACCATGTTCAATTGATTTTAGGATGAATCCCCAGGTTATGAATTTAGCCATTTTATCCTATTGTCTTCCCATGTTTATGACATTCCCATGTTCAAGTTCATGATTCCCAAGTGTTCGATGAAATGTCTATGATTTTGAGTCTTTGAACCATGACTAAATCCTAAAGTTTTAGGCTTTAATATTGTATTTTATATTCATTCAATGCTTGTGGGTTGTGAACACCCGATACCAGTATGATTTACATAAATTCAACTTTTTAAGTATTCAGACAGTTAATTTATGAATCTTATCAGTATACTTAGATATCCATATTCAAGATGAGCATTATAAGTTTATGTGTTATTAATTACCCCAGAATCCATATGCACTGTTGTTTACAGAATACCATGACCTGAGCTTATCAGTTATTTGTTAATAGTGCATGCACCAGTTAGTATTCTAGTGTCATTCAGTTGTGAGTAGGATTCAAAACTGAGCAAACCCAAGGATGGGGGCATTCCTACCAGTTTAGGGTTTGACCCTTAGTAGCAATCCCTGAGCTATAGAACTACGTAGACAGCATAGGTTTAACATATTTTCCTACCAGTTTAGGGTCGAAAAATATATCATGAGTTGTCCTTCTAGTATAGGGTGACTCTTTATTACTTCGGGACATTAGTTTAGTGGATCCACATAAACAGTGTTAGTACCCATGGCATGGTACTGACACCCTTCCAACTAGGGTTACAGGTTGGACCTCGATTAGCTCAGATTAGGGCATGTCGATTAGATGATAACTTCTAAAGTTTCAGTACAGTATTCAGTATAGTTTCAGTTCAGGTTTGCTTGACCAAAGCATACAGGCTCTTAGTTATTTGGTTAATAGATTTCAGTCTTTACTTTTACAGATTATTTCTGAAATATGCTTATACTTAGTCTCGCATTCTCAGATATTACATTTTCATGCATCCATGTTCAGTTATACCATGTTGTTCAGTTAGTCCTTATCTCATATGCACATACTCTACAGTTTCAGTCCAGTTATACAGAATAAGTTTAATTCAGTATTTAGTAATCAGCTAATCTATGTATGGATATCAGTAGTCCATGTTTCTATATCATCTACTCATTATATGTGTGCTAGTTATCCCCTTTCTTAGATTTCAATCATTCCATCTCCCAGGAAGCAGTTATTCAAGTAATCGATTAGCTTAGAGCATGTATGTTTGGTTGTGTATGTTCATAAATTCATGGTTTACTGTGCTCTAGCTTCAACTCTACTTATTCTACAAAAAGGTAAAGCTTTAAGAAACTAAGTGTAGAGATTTACTATTTTATCATATTATGCTTGTTACTCATGTTTTAAGATATTTCAGTTTTTAGTTTATTTCAATCTCTTGGTGAGTCTACTTACACTTAGCATGTATGTTCTAAGATCACGTATGTAATCAACTTTACTTATTACATTCATCCCCTCTTACCAAGTACATTTCATAAGTACTGATCCTCGTATAAATCTGTGTGGCTACATTATTTCATAATGTAGGTACCAGTTGTAGCCCATACATCATGATCAGATAGTTGCAGTTTATGGATAAGAGGTGATAAGGTCTCCTACTTTGGGGACTCTAGTCAGATATAGTTCATGTACTTTATCTTTTTACTATCCATATGTATTGAGTTGTGGTAGTTGGGGGCATGTCCCAGCTATCTATATTCAGTATAATAGAGGCTTCAAAGATATCAATCAGAGTCAGTCTTGTAATTTCAGCTCTCCCTTTGGTTTTATTAGATTGTAAATTATATTAGTATTATATTTTCCCCAAATTATATCATGATTATATTTCCACATGGTAGAACCAGCTATTTAGTATACTATAAATTAGTTGCTCAAGAAGTATGCCAGTTTATGGGTTAGCTTGGTATCACTTGTGGTTCCAAGCACCGTGTTATGACTAGGAGTAGTCTTGGGTCATGAAAAACTTGGTATCAGAGCCCATAATTCAAGTGTCCTAGGGAGTGTATGAAACTGTGTCTAGTAGAGTCTTGCGGAATGGTATAGAGACATCTGTAATTTTCATCAAGAGGCCACATGGCATTTAGGAAATATTTCCTTTCTTTCATGTCTCAAATCGTGTATTAGAAGTGTTCTCTAAGAAATTTATGCAGATTCTTACGTTAACCCATTCGTGTCAACTATGCCTTATTCTTGAGGCAACAAAAATAATGATGTTTAATTTCCTACAGATAGAGCTTTCTTGAATAGTCCCCACAGACAGTTATGGGATCGCACATAAGCTAAAAAGTATCCCATTAGTTTTCTTATGTTCCAAAGTTTTAGAGATTTCATTTATGATCATGAAAACTCATTCTCTAAGCCAAAGTTAGATATACTTTTAGATCCCTTCTCAGAGTCCCATGATAGCATATGATCTAGAGTGAGAAGCATGAACCCAGAAGTCTAGCAGTAGTAAAGTGGGGATAGTGTTATCTAAATTTAGTAAATTATGTATCCACGGGGTTAGTTGTATGATAAGTGGACCAGAAGGCTTTAAATAGTGTATGCAAGAATTTATGTTTATTGATTCAAAATTAAGTATGATAATGTGGGCGTGATTTAGAGATGTGATATTAGTAGGCTATGAAGGAAGTTAGTGTGGTTCATTAAAGGTTTGGGTATATCTATATTAAGTGTTAGAATCTAAGTTTTAATCTTTGAACATTGAGCTAGTAAATAGTAGTGTTGAAATTCTTGATAGTGATAACTCAGTGTATGGTGATACTCATGAAGATTCTAAGTTAGGCAGTGTTTAAAGCTATTGTTTGATGACCATTTGTGCTATAGAAAGTTAAGAGTTTTATCTCAGAAGGAAGTATTAGAAGTGGGTTTTACAGTTTCAAGTTTAGTCTTTCAGGGTGAATTTGTTCTTAATGAGATTATCATATTCCAAACTTTAGAGTAAACTGTTTGTAGTTCCATTTAGAGTTTATCAAAAGGGTCCTGCAGACTTAGAGTGATGACTTAAAGCTAAGGGGGAGATAATAGAATAAGTAACTAAGCCAGGCTCTCAGATTCTAGCAGTGATGCCAGTATGTTGTAGAATAGTAGTAAGGGAGGATAATTCCTAACCTATTGATATTTCAATATTTGTACTTCAATTATCACGATATCTACTCATGCCTTACATGTTAGTTCCATGATTATAGCTTAAATTCACGTACTTTTCATAGAATCATGTATGTTTCCAATTCCTAGTATAAGGAGTTCCAGTTTGCTCAATTGTAATAATCACATTCCATGAAATTTATAAACTCCAAACTCAGGTCATGCAACTCATGACTTATGTACTCTTGCTTTACAGTATGTTCAGTTCCAGTACTCATGCTACACTCTTAATGATCAACAAAATTCAGATTATGTCATGTATATCCTAAGTTTTTATCTCTGTAATGAATCCATGTCGTGGATATTATATTTCTCAGGCCTCAGTTAAGTGTCTAAGTCATGCATAGTATTCTTTAATACTTTATGTCCTTATGTTCTAACCATTTAGTGACCTCTCCTTATGTTGAGATAGTGATGATGGACAATTATTTAGATGGGAGATAGTAAATATTTCATGTTGGTAAGATTGTTGTATGCCTGTTTTATGTAAGTCTATAAATTTAAAGGAATATTGAACTAAAGATTTTGTGTATGTCATGGTTGGTCGAAATTTTGTGTGTGATTTTCTTAAGAATAGAGCATGGAAGTTGTTAATAATAAAGGTTTGGAGGATATGAGAAAGATGCTTTTATGGGTGTTTGTTTAGAAGTGCATATGTTGTTATAAAGATAGGCTTGAATATCATCTCTATATAAATGTGGATGAATGTATTACGCATTAGTGAATGTCTAGTAAGAGGTTGAATATAGTTGCTGAAGTGGTAATAATAATTATTCACAAGATGAGAAGTTGTGAAAATTTAGGTCGTATTGAATTCATGATTCCAATTAGTATTACAGTGTTATGGGTGCACTTTGTAGATTCGAGTAGGCTTGAACATAGTAAGAGAATTCAGTTCAGCCCAAACTTTAATATATAGAGTTATCAGTGCCAATGTGAATATTTTCAGTAGCCTCAAGTGAAGTGCAGTGTTAATGTGGAATGTATAGTTGAGGGAGTATTTGAGGAGTATGTCTAAGCTTAAGACTAGAAGTTGCATTGTCTAAGGCATAGCAATTCCAATTTATGTTTCATAGGCCTATGTTCCATGTTACAAAGTGATAGCCATATAAAGATTCCTTACTCAGATCAAGCCCAAGTTCTTTGCACCCTACTGTTATTATAACTTCTTAGAAATACTATTGAAGAAATACTCTAGTTGAGTTTAAGCTTTCAGTATATTTCAGTTTGTATAGCCAACACTTCAGTTTAGCAATTAGACAGACAAGTTCCTATGATTTTTTCATCTTTCAATCTAGTCATACTATCAGAAGTTTCATGAATATTGCTATTCCAAGAGATAGTTTGTTCGCATTTATGTAAATTGTGAATTTGTATCAGTTTGTGCATCACGATTCTGATTCAGAAATTTAGTCATGATTCAGCTCATAAGTGCCTCATGCATTATCTCAATCTTTCCTCGGTATTTCAGCCAAGTCAGTATCATTCTAGGGATGAAGTATCCCAAGGGGGTGATGTTGTAATACCTTGAGTTTTCACGTTCTAAACCTCTCAACTTTTCTCTACAAAACCAGATTCAGCCTGAGGCAATAGTTACTCATATGTTGACTCTCTCGTTTTTATCTCAGCCTTATAACCATTCATATGTCATTATATGTATTCAAGGAATTAGTTCAATTTATGTATCATGTTTCAGACTCAATGATCCAATCATGTTCCCACTTATGCATGTTCAGTATGTGATCTCAGTTGTCTTAGTTCTGAACTCTCAGCCTAATCAATCTCATTCGAGGATGAATGTTCCCAAGGAGGAGATATTGTAATATTCCGTATTATAATTAGCTCTGTTCATCTTGTAGTTGCATGCATAATAGGCTTAAAGCCTAAAAATTTCACCAAGTGTTGGTGACTTATTTATTTTTAAGGCCTCATAGCTTTGAGGATTTTTAAATTGGTCTTCACGATCGCAGGATGTTGGTTTTTTAGTTGATTTATGTTCAAGGGTGTAAGGAGCATGTCTCGGAGAAGTTTTGGATTTTTCAAATTAGGATTGAGTCACATTAGGATCACAAATCCAACAGCTCACTGCGATAGTGTCGCGTCGTGGTGCTATTCTCGATGGCATGTTCATCGGATCGCGGTGAGCATTTAAACCGCTGTCCAGTTACGAATTTAATTGCCTGAGGTGCAATTGTGTCTTTTTCCCTCAATCCAACTCGCCATATCACAACTTATAATACCGTTTAGGGCATTATTTGCCCCTCTTCTTCAATTTTCCTCTCAAAGAAACCCTATTCATCTCCCAATAACACTAATTCAATTACTTTCTCTCCAAGGAAACCAAAAATTCAAGTTTCCAAATCTAAGAACCTTCAAGAAAGCATCAAGATTGGTGTTTCTCTTGCAAGATTAAGGGTTTAAGGTATGTGGGAGTTCATCCATGGGTCGGTCCCCTTCACCCATAGAGCCCAAGAACCCTTTTAGATTTTAAATTATGAGTTTTACATGTTTCAAGTTGAATTATCTCCATGTATCTTTTGTTGATTTCAATTACGAGTTATGGTTTCATGTATTTTCTAGTAGAATGAGTAATATCATTTTTGAGTATTGAAATTTCCATACCATGCTTAATTTATTTCAGGATCAATCCCCAAGTTATATATTTAGCCATGTTATCCTATTGTATTCCCATGTTTAAGACATTCCTATGTTCAAGTTGATGATTCCCAAGTGTTTGATGAAATGTATATTCTTGTGAGTGCTTGAACCATGATTAAATCCCAAAGTTTTAAGCCTTAATATTGTATTTTATACTCATTCAGTGTTGATGGGTTATGAACACCGGATACCTGTGTGATTTACATAAATTTAGCTTTTCAAGTATTCAGACAGTTAATTCATAAATCTTATCAGTATACTCAGTTATCTAGTCATGATGAGCATTATCAATTTATGTTTTATTAATTACCCCATAATTTGTATGCACAGTTATTTTTAGAATACCATAACCTGAGCTTATCAGTTATTAATTAACAGTGCATGCATCAGTTAGTATTCCAGTGTCATTCAGTTAGGAGTAGGATTCAACATCGAGCGAACCTAGGGATGGGAGCATTCCTACCTGTTTACGGTTTGACCTTCAATAGAAATCCCTGAGTTACAGAACTACGTAGCCAGCATAGGTTTGAGATATCTTCCTTCCAGTTTAGGGTTGACATATATCTCGCGAGTTCTCTTAACAGTATAGGGTGACTCTTTAGTCTTTTGTGACACCATTTTAGTATATCGATACAACCAATGTTAGTATTCGTGTCATGGTACTGACACCCTTCCAACTGGAATTATAGGTTGGACCCCAATTAGGTCAAATTGGGGAATTTTGGTTCGATGATACCTCCCATAGTCTCAGTACAATATTCAGTACAGTTTCAGTTCAGGTTTTCTTGACCAAAGCATACAGACTTTCAGTTATCAGATTTCAGTCTTTCATTTTACAGACTATTTCAGAAATATGCTTATGATTGGTCTTGCATTCTCAGATATTACATTTTCATGCATCCATGTTCAGTTATCACATGTTGTTCAGTTAGTCCTTATATCATATGCATAGTATTCCACAGTTTCAGTCTAGTTATTCAAACTAAGATTAGTTCAGTATTACATGATCAACATTCAGTCATCAGTTAATCAGTGTTCGGATATCAATAATCCATGTTCATATATCAGCTACTCAGTATATTGGCATTAGTTATCCTCTTTCTTAGATTTCAATCATTCTGTCGTCCAAGAAGCTAATATTTAAGTAATCAGATCAGCTCAGTATATGTATGTTTGGTTTCATATGTTCATGTATTCATGTTTACCATTCTCCAACTTCAGCTCTACTTATTCTACAAAAAGGTAAAGTTTTAAGAAACTAAGTATAGTGATTCACCAGCTTATCAAATTATGTTTGTTGCTCGTGTCTTAAGATTTTTCAGCTTTCAATTTATTTTTGTCTTTTGGTGAGTCTACTTACACTTATCATGCATGTTTTAAGATTATGTATGAAATCAGTTTTACTTATTGCATTTACCCCCCGCTTACTTAGTATATTCCAGAAGTACTGATCTATATATACGTCTGTGTGGCTACATTATTTCATAATGTAGGTACCAGTTGTAGCCTACATATCATGATCAGACAATTATAGTTTCCATCCAGCAGGTGATGAGTTCTCCTACTTTGGGGACTCCAGTCAGATGTAGTTCATGTACTTCATCTTTTTATTATTCATATGTATTAATTAGTGGTAGTTGGAGGCATGTCCCAGATATCTATAGTCAGTATAGTAGAGGCTTCATAGATGTCAGTCAGTCTTGGAATTTCAGTTCTCCCTTCAATTTTATCGGATTATAAATTGTATTAGTATTATATTTTTAGAGATTTTATCATGATTATATTTTTGCATGGTAGAACCAACTATTTAATATACTATAAATTCTTTGCTCAAGTAGTATGCCAGTTCATGGGTTAGCTTGGGATCACTTGTGGTTCCAAGCACCGTATTACGATTAAGGGGTAGTCTCGATTTATGACAATCCATGCATAAGAAGAAGTCGCAATCATGACAAAATGGATGCAATCATGAATGTCTAGAAAAATTACAAGGGCAGTGATAGAATCTCACAAGGCTCGATCCCAAGACATAAAAGGGCTAATCCCTAACATTTTCAGTATCCAATTTTCAGTTTTGGAGAGATAAGAACACTATTTTTGAGTGAAAAATAATTTTGTGAGTGATTTCCAAGGGAGATTTTAGCTACTTGTTGAGAATTAAAGCATGTGAATATATTCTTTTTGCCTTTCATTGAGAAAGTGAATGCTGATTTTGGTATATTTTCCTTATTTATTTCCATGAGTAGCTAAATCTAATTCTTAGGGTTATGCTTTAATAGGTTGTGATTAGTGCATGGGTGTTATTTATTTGTTCATTTAATTAGTTATGTGTGATGGGTTTTGCATTTATTCTATGTGTTAACTAAGAATTGGTGGTTGTAAACCCCCAATTACTTTGAACCCATATCATCCTGGAAAAGGGGGACATGGGTGAGGAATATTTATAGACCATAACTTGGGTTAGCTTATTTAATAGCATTTCTCAGAAATAAAGATGGTATTTGAGGCAATAGATTGGTGAATTTATTGCACTTGTGAGGTGTTCAAAAGAACCCACTTGTGATATTTGATGTTTTATTGAAAGATTGGCACCACGAACCTTTAATCTAGCCTACCCATTACACTTAGCTAAACTTTAATGAATTATCAATGACTCATGCATGACTCAAACCTAGGATTGCATAACCCTAAGGCATTTCTCCATTTGATTATACTCTTTGTTATTTCAAGCTCATAATAGTGTCTGGAAGATTGTTAGTATAAAACCATTCAAACTAAACCCCCCATTTTATATCTAATGTTGTTTCATTTCACACTACGGGTTAACTCTTAGTTAACTTCCAACAATTATAGGTCTTGAATTATACGTCTTCACAACTTGTGGATTTGACCTCGACTATTTGTTGGGTAAACATATTGACGACCATCACTTAAACCCAATTTTGAGCATTTATCAAAAATACCACCGTTGCCGGGGAGTCAAACATATTTTTCATTTTTGTAGTGTTGTTAGTACCTTAGGTTATTCGTAGTGTTTTATTTTACATTATTTATTATTTTTGTCTTTTCTCAGGTGACTACAATAGCATACACGATACCATGATCCAACACAGTAGTAATGATGGCTTTTTTGATAGGTATCTTGAGGATATGGATCATCTTAGAGATTTGGTCTGAGCTATTCCTATTCGTATTCCACCATCGGAAGAAAAGAGAGTGTTTTATGTTACTAGTGTGATGCTTCGTTTTCTTCAAATGAAAGGATTATTTAGAGTCCAAGAACATGAGGGTGCTAATCTACACATGAAGAATTTTATTGATGTGTGCTCTCCATTTGGCATATGCCCCATTTCTCAAGAATCAATCCGATTACATCTTTTCCCATTCTCTTTGAAGAGAGAAGCAGACTTACAATTGCAGTCTCTACCCACGGGATCTATCACTTCATGGGTTGAGCTCAAGAAAGTATTATTGGATAGGTACTTTCCTTCTTCTCGAATGTTGCATGTAAGGGACGAAATCACCAACTTTTACCAACTTAATGGTGAACCATTGTATGAAGTGTGTCAATGGTTCAATGATAATATAATGCAATGCCCAAATCATGAGTTTTTAGAAAAAATACTTCTTCAAATTTTCTATAGGGTATTGATCAATTGAATAAGGAAGTGGGTGATAATGCGGCTAGGGGTTTCTTATCAAATTATCTTATGGTGTTGCTGCAGTTTTGTTAGATATATTGACCAAATAAAATATAGGTTAGCACACAAGAGATAACAAGGTGGCCGTGGGGGATCCCTCTTCATCTTTTGTGAGCAATGGAAGAAGAATAAGGAAAGAGATACAAATATGGCTAAAGTGATGAACCAACTAGATCTTCTCACCAAGCATGTGATAGGGGATCCTCTTGAGGCGATCAACATTGTTTCTTCTAAGAGTACTAGGGATTATGATGATGAGGAAGCAGAGGCACTTAATGAAGAAATTTGGTTCTTGTCGAACCAATTGGGCTTCATGCCTTACCTTTCAAAGGCAAGGTTAGAATCAAGGTTGGAAGAAAAGAGACCTTGTAGATATTTGCGTAATAGAGATCATGATAGAGAATGAGATTGGTGAGATAAGGACAGAGACTATGATTGGGATATACCTCTACATGATTGGTCCAAGAATAAAGAGTCAAGTTCTATTGACACAAAAAAGTTCAAAAAAGAAGATGTTCTTGCTCATATCTTAATGGGTATTAAGGAGACCAATAAGATGGTGAGAGATATGAAAATTGATTTCTCACAAGTAAATCAATCACTGACATCTCATTCGACCTCTATCAAGCAAATTGAAACTCAATTGGGCCAAAAATCGGCACAACTTAATGCAAGGCCAAAAGGTGGAATGCCTAGTGACATGGTGGTAAATCTAAAAAATGATTCTCACTTTATGGATATTGTCACAAAGAGTGGTCAAACTCTTGGTAAAGATGTTGTTGATCTTTATGACAGCCCCAATGTAAAGGAAAATAAAGAAAAAGCAAATGCAAAGAGAAAGCGGCTAAAAAGGCAAGTGATAATGTTCCCAAGCCTAATGAAACGATTGTTGAAAATCGAAGGTAGTTGAAGAAAGGGGACAAAGTGGGGAATCACCTAAAGCAGTTGATGGTGAAGCTCCAAAAGTGGCTGAAACTCTAATTGTTCCATTGCCACAAATCAAAATTCCTCCCCCATTCCCACAAAGGGTCAAGAAGAAAGAAAAAAATACCAAGTTTAAGAAGTTTCTTGAGAAATTTAGCAACCTATCGATAAATATTCCTTTCATTGAAGAATTACAAGAGATATCGGGGTATGCTAAGTTCATAAAGGATTAGGTCACAAAGAAATGAGTAATGGATTTTGAAACTATCGAGGTAACTCACAATTGTAGTGCCATTATGTCTAGTATAATAGTGCAAAGAAAGAAGACCAGGGTACATTCACTATTCCTTACACCATCGAGGTGTATAAATTTAGAAAAACATTATGTGATCTTGGGAAAAGTATTAATTTGATGTCATTTACTGTGTTTTAGAAGTTGGGTTTAGGTGCTCCTCAACCTACCACTATGAGGGTTTTAGTGGTTGTTTGATCAATCAAAAAGCCCATTGGTGTGTTGTATGATGTGTTGGTGAAAGTTGATTAATTCATTTTTCCAGCTGACTTTTTGATTCTTGATTGTGAAATTAATAATGAGGTCCTAACCTTTCTTAGTAGGAAATTCTTGGCCACGGGAATGGCCTTAGTTGATATTAAATATGGAGAAATGAAATTTTGGGTAAACAATGAAGAATTCTCCTTTAATGTGTGTAAATCCATCAAGGAACCTATGGATTTACAAGTTGTCTCGGTGATTGATGTAATAGATGATGAGGTGACTAACACCATAGAAGCGGATCTTGTATATGACCCCTTGGTGGGTGTATTGTGGAACTTTTGGAGTGAGGTAATTAAAGAATATAATGAGGTGGTTGCTTCATTAATGAGTCTTGGATCTTACACCAAGAACCCAATCAAATTGGATCTTGATTTGAAATATTGTGAGAGTCCACCTGCCAAGCCATCTATTATTAAGCTGCCTCAACTTGAACTTAAGTCATTTCCTTCCCACCTCTGGTATGTTTACTTGGGTGATAACAACACTATTCCAAATATTTTTGTGGTTGATCTTGAGCTTTGTCAAGTGGATGCCTTGAAATCGGCTATTAAGAAGTTCATACGTGCTATTGGGTTGACTATAGCGGACATTATAGGCATTACCCCCAGAATTTGCTCCCATAAAATCAATTTTTAAATTGATTATTTCAAGTGTAGAACATCAAAGGAGACTCAGTCCACCAATGTAAGAGGTGGTCAAGAAGTAATCATTAAATGGCTCAATATGGGAATAGTTTACCCAATTTTAAATAGCATATGGTTGAATTTGGTGAAATAAGTTCCCAAAAAGAGCGGCATGACGGTTGTCTTGAATGATAATAATGAGCTTATGCCTATGCATTTGGTAATTGATTGGAGAGTGTGTGTGGATTATTGTAATTAAACTCGTGGATCCAGAAAGACCATTTCATCATGCCCTTCATGGATCAAATGTTAAATAAACTAGCTAGTAAGGGTTGGTATTGCTTCCTTGATGGATACTTGGGGTACAACCAAATTTTTATTGCACCAAAAGATAAAAAAAAAACACCTTCACTTGTCCCTATGGTACCTTTTCTTTCAAGCCTATGCCTTTTAGGTTGTGAAATGCATCGGCCACCTTCCAACGATGCATGTTGTCCATTTTTTGGATATGGTGGAGGATACCATGAAGGTCTTCATGGATGAATTATCCGCGGTTGGGGATTCATTTGAGTCTTGTAGTGATCACTTAAGCAAAGTTCTTGAAAGGTGAGTGGAAACCAATCCAACCTTGAATTGGAAAAAATGCCTCTTTATGGTTATGAAGGGCATTGTACTCGGTCATAAAATCTCAGGGAAGGGTATCCAAGTGGATTAAGAAAATGTTGAGGTGATTAATAAGTTTCCTCCACCTATTTCCGTAAAGCGTGTTAGAATTTTTCTTGGCCACGTCTGGTTCTGTAAGCGTTTATTTAAGGACTTCTCGAAGATTGTTCATCCTTTGTGCAAACTCCTGGAAGAAGAGGTAAAACTTGAATTTGATGGTGATTGTTTAAGGGATTTTAATTATCTCAAGGAACTTCTTGTGTCGTCTCCTATTTTAGTAGCTTTGTATTGATCCTTGCCCTTTGAACTAATGTATAATGAAAGTTGCATTGCTCTAGGAGCGATATTGCGCCTATTAAAAGAGAAATTGTTCCATCTAATTTACTATGAAAGCAAGTCATTGAATAATGCCCAACGTAACTGTATGGTTATGAATCAAGATTTGCTAGCGATGGTTTATGCCTTCGAGAAACTTTAGGCTTATTTGTTGGGTATAAAAGTGGTTGTGCATATGGACCACTCCACTCTTGGATACCTTATGTCAAAAAAAAGGCAAAACCGCTCTTTATTAAGTGGGTCTTACACTTGGAAGAGTTTGATGTAGACGTGAAGGATCGAAAGGGGTTACTAATCAAGTAGCCAACCACCTTTCCCACCTTGAATCCAATCATGAGACATTGGCTAGGATTGAGATTGACAAAACTTTTCCAGATGAGCTAGTCATGTTACTCTCGGGAAGCATTGTACCTTGGTATACAGACTATGCTAACTATATTATGAGTGGTGTGCCTCCAAAGACCTTAATCACTATTAAAGGAAATGGTTCCTATTTGATGTGAAGAAGTATTTTTTGGATGAACCCTTTTATATTATGGAATGTGGGGATGGTTTGATTCGCCGATACATAATGGAATCGAAAATGAAAGCTATTCTTGAAGCTTGTCACTCTTCCCTATTTAGGGGTAATTATGGTGGTATTCAGACAACACAATGGTTCTTCAAAGTGAATATTATTGGCCCTCCCTTCATAGGGATGCTATTGAGATGGCCAAGTCTTGTCATTGATCCCAATTACAAGGTGGTGTGTCAAGGAGGTAAGAGATACCTCTTAAGATAGATCTTAAAGTTGAGATATTTGATGTGGAGGGGGGGATCGACTTCATGGGTCCCTTAGTGAGCACTTATGGAAATAAATATAGTTAAGTGGTTGTTGACTACATCTGAAAATTGGTAGAGGCCGTGGCTCTCCCAAATAATGAAAGAAAACGTGATACTAACTTCTTAAAGAAGTACATCTTCACGAGGTTAGAAACTCCATGGGCCATTATTAGCGATAGAGGCTCTTATTTTTGTAATTGAGTTTTTGGCGCTCTACTTGATAGGTATAGGGTGAATCATAAGGTAGCTACCCCATATTACCCCCAAACAAGTAGCCAAGTAGAGGTGTCAAATCATAAAATCAAGTCCATCCTTGAGAAAATCGTGAATATTGGCCATAAAAACTGAGCAAAGCAACTTGATGATGCATTTACGCATATAGGATGGACTACAAATATCCTATTGTTATGTCCCCCTACCAATTGGTGTTTGGGAAGGCATTCCACTTACTTGTTGGGTTGGATCATAAGTCTTTATGGGCTTTGAGGAAGTTGAATATGGATTGGAAGGATGCTTCCAAAGTGAGAGTGACTAAACTCCATGAGTTGGAAGATTTTTGACTCAAAGCATATAAAAGCTCTATGTTGTACAAAGAAAAGATGAAGAGATGGCATGATGCTAAAATATTAAAGCAGTAGTTTCATGCGGGTGATGATGTGCTCCTTGACAATTTAAGGCTTAAACTCTTTGCAAGTAAACTTAGATCAGAGTGGCCGGGTCAATTTATGATCTCAAATATTTATCCAGGTGATGCTATCTAATTGGAAGACCATGAGAGGAAGAAACTTATGGTAAATGTGCAAAGATTAAAGCACTACCATATTGGTGGACCCAAAGCGGCTAAGATTAAGTCATGTCGCTTTAAGAATCTAAAGTGATGATGAATATACATCAAGCTGTGATGTTAAATCAACTGCTAGATGGGAGGGAACCCATCGTCTGCACGTATCCTTTGAGTTTTAGATTGTTAGAATAGCTTAGAATTTTTATTTCTGATTATTCCACAAAATCTGGGTACTTTGAAGGTGATTTGAACAGATTAGGAGATAATAAGTGGGATAGAATTGAGTTTAGAGACACACCAGTTAAAAAATAGGGGAACTGAGTGGTCTCAGTTCTCGCGATTATGACTCAAAGATCACCATCGTGATCTGGGAGCTCAAGGACCCCTCAATTATGCCTTAATTATCATAGTCACCAAAGGAGAACGCGATTATGATACATCCTATCAAGGGAATATTAAGATTGTGAAACCCTATCACGATCATGACCTAGTGGGTTATAAATTGGTTGAACTGTCTCCAAAATGATTCCATTCCCTTCTCCCCTTTAAATACACAAAAATAAATTATTTTTTATCAACTTCAAATTGTTTTCAAAGTGAAATTCATCCATATTTGCACCCAAACATCAGGCATGCCTCTTGATCTCCTCTTTAATCGTGCAAAGTAATCTTAGTTTTATAATTAGGGAAAAGAATTTGGTTTGTGATTTCTTGCTTAGTGGTGCTTGGAATTGATTTATTTTATATGGATTGTATTTTCCGTGGTATGTATATGATTGGGGAAGTCTCAACTACCCAAATTTGTTCAAAATGAGTAAGAATTTGAGTTGAACACCAAGTGCTTGATAAAATACCCATATGAAATCCTTGAGATTTTTTTGAAGATATTGAGGGAATTTGTGCTTTATAGGTAATTTTGTGGATTAGTCCTATTTCTGTTGTTTTTTATTTCTAGATTTATATTTTCCTTTTTAATAGTGATGTTGGACGAGTCTTTCCCTAGGATAGATTGAGAGATGACATTCTTAAGGTAAAATTATCGTGATTAGTTGTAGAGTCGTATATGCAGGGAAGTCTGAGTACCAACAACATTATTAATTGAGATTGGCATGGTGATCATAGTGAAGTCTGAGTAGCCATGGTATTATTTCCCTTGAAAAGCCAAAATGTGAAATGGTGGCTTGCTTGGTGCTAATGATAGTTACTCTTGCATGGTGAAATGTGAAACAAGCATCCCTCTACGTCTAAAATTTTTTGTAAAAATCAAGAGCATGGAAGTGAATGATTTGGTAACAAAGCTTTTCCTTTGTTTGTGACTCCTCACTCTTTAGTGGTGGTAGTGTGATAAATGACTCATTTTGTTCTTAAATAGGAAATGCAATCGATCCTTCTAAAATGGTTTGCATGCCATGTGTGGTGAGCATTCGTTGAATGATTTTTGTGCTTATTTGTGTCATATAGAAATTTTCCCGTTGGTCTTTCAAAGATAATCTTAATCACCCGTTTTGAGCCTATTAACATTTATTTGGCAACCACATTACAATACTCAAACCATTTGAAGTTATCCCTCTCTTGAACCCTTTCCTTCTTGAATTTAAAATTGCCAACTTGAGGCTAAAAGCCTAAGTTAGGGGTGTGGTGGAACTTGGAAGTGGTAATCATGGACATGGCATTGTAAATGAGTGCCTAAAATCAAATCCATATCAGTATAACCCTCCTAATCCTATCGAGTTCGAAGGGCATATACCTTATTCTGATGTCGTCCAATAATTGCACTAGACGTGGCACCCTGGTGAGTCAGGCGACCCATTAGTACTATTGAAGAGTTAGTCTGACCCTGCTGATGATCATTCCTACCTTTCTACAAAACTATTGTACAATCCCTTATTTTGGGGCCTGACTTACCATACCCTAAACAAGCATGGCTACCATCCATGCACTCACCCATGTAGTTCTTACCATATCGCTTGCAAACTGGGTTAGTGCGTCATTCACACTACCCTGGTAGTTAAATCCTGGTACTCTATCTCAAGTATCATGTCTGGACTTAGGCACTAGATCCCTAATAGAATATGGGGCTGGAACTAAAGATTTTGGAAGAACTAAGAATGATTCCCACGATCTGACCTTGGCTGAGAGAAATTGAAACTACCATTCTAGCCCTCTTATTCTCCCTTTCTTTTTTTTTTTTGATATTCTCCTCCTCAATCTGTTGAGTATTAACCATCAATATCGAGATGTCCATCTCCTTAATCAATATGGTCATCCTACACTCCTTCACCACGTCCTCAAAAATAGCAAACACAAACTTACTCATTCTGTTTCTAAACTCAGCCACCACAGTTGAAGAATACATCGCCAACTGAGTAAACTTGAGTGAGTACTCCTTAAAATTCATACTGCCTTGATTAAAGTTGATTAATTCCTGAGTATTCCTTAACATTCATACTGCCCTGCTTCAAGTTGATTAATTCTTGCACTTTAGCTTCCCTCAACTTAAGTGGGAAAAACCTGTCCAGAAGTTCAGTAACAAACTCATCCCACTACTGGACCTGCATCTGCACCTCTATCTTCCTTACAATGCTTATACCAGGTGTGAGCCTGTCACGCCCCAAAATCCCATCGGGTCGGACTGGCACCCGAAGCCGAGAAGGCCCGGGAGAACCCGTTCAAATACATGTACCTTCACTTACATTCACCAAAAATTTGGGCAGCACTTCGTTACATATAGAAGGGTCTAATTCCCTGTATCAGCACAAATATATATATATATATATATATATATAATACTTGGCCATCGGGGCCACCACATATACAAATATAACATCACTATATAAACTCCCATGACTTGACCCTTCCTTAGGTCTACAAAGCATCTAGGACATATATACATGACATAACTAGGGTCGGGACAAACCCCTGCCCACACATGACTCCTGTACAATAACAAAACATAAGGAACCGACTCGGAAAGCTCCGAAGCAAACTGGAGCTTACCAACAATAGATGTACGACCCGACTCCTATCTATGCTGTGAATAAGCTAAAGTACCTATGCCTGCAGCATGAAATGCAGGTCCCCCGTGAGGGACGTCAGTACGAAATATGTACTGAGTATGTAAAGCTGTAGATAATCATATGTGATATGGGGGATCAAGAAAATCATACACATATGAATAAATCATAATAGAAGTGAACCACACTTCATAAACACTTTTAGGATCATGTACATTATTATTAATCTGAACTGGGTTCTTGGATTCAAACACATTTGTGGAACGGTATATCTTCGTTCATTTCATTCTTTACAATTATCATTCCCCATTACCTCCTCCTCCCGAACCTCCAACCACCTAACAATAATCAATACTGTACCGTACTGTGACTATTAGGCGCCCCAGTACATATCAACTGGGATCGACCCATGCTAGGCTTATGCCCCTGGGATACCACCCATAAACACATAAATAGGGATCGACCCATGCTAGGCTTATGCCCCTGGGATACCACCCACACATATATAAAGTAACTCACGTAAGAGATACCACCCACACGTATATCAAGTAACTCACGTAAGAGATCTTTCCAATAACTTAGTTCAAAAGCTTTTGAGATTATTACATTAGTGTTCATGCCAATATAGTACCTTTTGAACAATGATACATCAATAGGAATCAAGTAACAGACCTTCTATACAATAACAATGTCATAAAGACTCATTGGTACATCAACAATGTGTTTCAGAATCATCAATATCACAACAATGAAATAGGAGCCTTTTGGTATATCAATGAAAAATTTTGACACTTTATAGAATGGAAACAACTTCATTGGTAAGGTAGAACAATACATGTTTTTGGACAACCTCGGAATCTTACTTGATGGAACATTGGTGTTTTCATGCCAAAGAACATCGTTAGAGTATGCTTTACATACCTCGTCGTAGATTCGGATACCAATTCAACACAACTTCCCGCCTTGACAAATCACTTATCTACAATGAAATGTTTGGCATCTAGTATTAGGAACCCAACACCACAATTCTCTTCCATAATTCCATACAACCAATATTTGCAAAACATTCCAAAAACAAACTTGAACAATAGGTTTATGTGTATATATATATATAATCATCATTTCAATACCACATCATCAATACCACATCATCACACCAAATAATTTCACAATTTAACATAATCCAACCATGCACAAGAATGATCCAACATCATTTCCAATCATCTTTCAACAACAATCAAATAACATACTTCTTATGCTCACATGCATATATATATATATATATATACATATACATATAAATAACACCAACATAATTTACATCCTTACCATAAAATGGCCCTTTTAATTTCGAAGTCCTGTTGGCACAAATAAGGGGTGCTTCTCGAAGCCCTCGAGACGGTGAACACAACTACGGAATCAATTTGGATTTTCTACGGTTGAATCACAAGATAATTGATGTTGAAATTAGGCTAGGGTTTCTTATTTCCAATAATATGATGTTAATTGATGGATATAAGATCAATTATATCTATATAATGACCAATTTTCGTCCAAGAGGTGATGGAAAATGACCATATTGCCCTTAAAAATTTAAGTAAATCCGAATCTGTCCATGGTGGACTGTTTTGACAGGCTAAAGTAAATCGGCCATAACTCTTTGCTCCGATGTCGGATTTGGGTGAAATTGGTATAGTTGGACATATAATTCAAAGGTATTTCATTTAATATAAAGTAGGCCACCCAGTTCGTCCTTTACAAGGAGTTATGATCGTTTGAAGTTGACCCTAAAAATCTGTTTTGAGAGGCTGAAGTAAAACGAGTATAACTCCTTACTCAGATGTTGGATTTGGATGAAACCAATTGAATTGGAAAGAAGACTCAAAGAGATTTCTTTTGATAGGTGGTATCTCTCCCAGTTCATTATATTGAGGGAGTTATGATCATTCAAAGTCGACCAAAAAAACTGGCAGGCCTCAGTAGTTTGAATTTCCTGCACATTTACTGTTCACAATTATCCCGGCCGCCATTTTATAGTTTCGAACGTGCTTGATTATATCCGAAACTTATCTGTTTTTGGAAATATTTATATCATTGGAAAGCTTATTCAATAAACTTCGTATGGAACCATCGACGGACAAATTCCGGTATAAATAAAGTCGATTCCCATACACATATAATCAAACTATACACTTGAAACCATCTCAAAATAATCAATACTCATACTTAAACTCATATATACCTAACTTAGGATCAATACATATACTCCAACACATATAACCATGGCTAATGCACATAATTAAGTATGGGGTGTTACATCCTTCCCCCCCTTAAGGACATTCGTCCTTGAATGTAAATGTAGTTATTTAGCCGAAACAAGTTCGAATTCATAATTGATATTCACGTCATCATATAGATGTTATGCATATGTAAAAACTTACTTGTTAGTGTCCCAGTTACACTCCTTGCACTTCTTTTTCACCTTTGAACAAATAAGGGTATTTCGATTTCATTGCTTCCTCCGCTTCCCATGTAATCTCTTCCCTTTGTTGATTTCTCCAAAGTACTTTCACCGATGCTACTTCTTTATTTCTCATCTTCTTAACTTGACGATCTAATATAGCAATAGGCATCTCCTCATAGGTAAGATCTTCTGTTACTTGCACATCTTCAGTAGAAGTAATAAGGGACGGATCTCCGATGCACTTTCGAAACATCGATACATGAAATACTGGATGCACTGATGAGAGTTCCTGGGGTAGCTCTAATTCATACGCAACTTGCCCACACCTTCGAATAATCTTATATGGGCCTATATGTGGACTCAACTTTCCTTTCTTGCCAAATCTCATCACCCCTTTCATTGGCGATACCTTCAAAAATACCCAATCGCCTAACGAAAACTCTAGCCCTCTTCTTCTACTATCCGCATATGACTTGTGTCGACTTTGGGCTGTTTTCAACCATTGCTGAATCACCTTGACTTTTTCTATGGCTTGATACACAAGATCCGGTCCGAACATAAGAGTTTCACCCGCTTTGAACCATCCTATTGGTGATCTACACTTCCTCCCATATAAATCTTCATATGGTGCCATTTTGATACTTGAATGATAGCTATTATTGTAGGCAAACTCAATAAGAGGTAAATGACCATCCCAGCTGCCTTTAAAATCTATAACACATGCTCGTAGCATATCTTCAAGTGTTTGAATAGTGCGCTCTTCTTGTCCATCCATCTGAGGGTGAAAAGTTGTACTCAGATTCACTTGTGTTCCCAAACTCCATTGGAAAGACTTCCAAAAGTTTGCAGTAAATTGAGTTCCCCAATCCTATATAATAGAAGTTGGCACTCCATGCAATCGGACTATTTCTTTAACATACAGCTTTGAATATTCTTCAACTGTGTAAGTGGTCTTAACGGGTAAGAAATGTGCGGATTTAGTAAGCCTATCCACAATCACCCATATAGAATCAAATTTCTGAGTTGTACGAGGCAAACCTGTAACAAAATCCATGTTGATCATGTCCCACTTCCAAATGGGAAGATCTATGCATTGCATATAGCCTCCGGGTTTTTGGTGCTCAACTTTAAGTCTTTGACAATTTGGACATTCAGCTACAAATTCTGCAATGCTCTTCTTCATGTCATTCCACCAATATATATCTTTCAAATCTTGATACATTTTGGTTGATCCTGGATGAATGGAATACCTTGAAAAATGTGCCTCTGTCATAATCTTCTTTCTTAGCCCGTCTACATCCGGCACACACAATTGGTTTTGGCACTGAAGTACTCCTTCTCGCGTAAGCTCAAATGCCTTGGTCGCACCACTCTGAACGTTCTCCTTAAGCTGTAATAAAATAGGATCTGCATCTTGCTTCTCTTTCACCTCAGCTACTAATGAGGATTCCGCGGCATTATGCACAATAAGCTCCTCGTTTGGAGTTTCGAGAAGACGAACTCCTAGACTATCTAATTGATGAAGATCTTTAACCATTCCTTGCCTTTCTATAGGCGCCATCATAGCCTTACGACTTAACGCATCAGCTACCACATTTGCTTTCCCTGGATGGTACAAGATATCAACATCGTAATCCTTTAATAGTTCAAGCCATCTCCGCTGCCTTAAATTTAGATCCTTCTGATTAAAAATATATTGCAAGCTCTTGTGATCAGTATATATATCAACATGAACCCCATATAAATAGTGGCGCCATATTTTCAAAGCAAAGATAACCGCTGCCAGCTCAAGATCATGTGTGGGGTAATTTTTCTTACGTGGCCGCAATTGTCTAGAAGCATATGTTATTACCTTACCATGCTGCATCAATACACATCCTAAACTAATTCTAGAAGCATCACAATACACTGTATACCCTTCGGTGCCTTCTGGAAGTACCAACACGGGTGTAGAAATCAACTTGTTCTTCAATTCTTGGAAACTCTCCTCACACGCATCATTCCATTGGAACTTGGATGCTTTATGCGTTAGCTTGGTTAAGGGTGCTGAAATGGAAGAAAAGTCTTTAACAAACCTTCTATAATAACCGGCCAACCCAAGAAAACTACGAATCTCCATAGGCGTTGTGGGCCTTGGCCAGTTCTTCACAGCTTCTATCTTTTGAGCATCAACCTTTATTCCTTCACTAGATACAATATGACCCAAAAATGCCACCGACTTTAACCAAAACTCAAATTTTGAGAACTTTGCATAAAGCTTACAATCACGAAGAGTCTGCAATGTCTGTCGTAAGTGATTGGCATGGTCCTCTTCTGATCTAGAATAAACTAGAATATCATCGATAAAAACTATTACAAATACATCCAGGAATGGCTTAAATACCCTATTCATCAAATTCATAAAAGCTGCAAGTGCATTTGTTAGCCCAAATAACATAACTAGAAATTCATAATGACCATACCTTGTTCGGAAAGCTGTTTTGGGGGTATCTTTTTCTTTGACCCTCACTTGGTGGTAACCTGACCTCAAATCAATCTTAGAAAAGCACTTGGCGCCCTGTAACTGATCAAATAAATCATCAATTCTTGGGAGAGGATATTTATTCTTAATAGTCACCTTATTCAATTGCCGATAATCAATACACATCCTCAGCGAGCCATCCTTTTTGCGCACAAATAACACTGGTGCTCCCCAGGGGGACATACTAGGCCTTATGAATCCCTTCTCTAGCAAATCTTTCAATTGCTCTTTCAATTCTCGCAATTCTGCTGGGGCCATTCTATATGGAGGAATGGAGATTGGTTGGGTGCCTAGTATTACATCAATACCAAACTCTACTTCTCGTTCAGGAGGTAAGCCTGGAAGATCTTCAGGGAATACATCAGGATATTCATTTACCACTGGTACAGTGTGAAGATCTGGTGATTCCGATTCTGTATCCTTTACTCTAACTAAATGACATATGTAGCCCTTGGAAATCATTTTTCTCGCTTTGAAATAAGAAATAAATCTACCTCTTGGTGCGCCAATCTTACCTTGCCATTCAATAACTGCTTCATTAGGAAAATGTAAATACATCTTTTTTGTACAACAGTCAATTTTGGAATAACAAGACGCCAACCAATCCATACCCATTATAACATCAAAATCTACCATTTCTAGTTCCACAAGATTGGCCATCGTGTCTCGATCACACACAGTTACTACACAATCTTTATAAACTCTTCTAGCAATAATAGATTCCCCAACCGGGGTAGACACTTCCAACGGCTTATCTAATAACTCGGGGGTTCTTTTGAACTTTCCAGCAACCAAAGGAGTAACATATGATAATGTAGAACCGGGATCAATTAGAGCATATACATCAAATGAAAATATGGACAACGTACCCGTAACCACATCTAGGAAGCCTCTAGATTCTGTCGATCCGCTAAAGCATAAGTGCAATTCTGAGTCACGCTGGAACTGGCGACTCTTTTTCCATTTCTAGCGTGACTCGCAGGTTGTGCGCCCCTACCAGAATAAGATACCGGTGACGATGATGCAACTGCTGATCCCGAAGGTTGTGATACGCCACCTGCGCCCCTTCGTGGGCATTCTCTCATCATATTCCCCGTCATACCACACCAATAACAAATATTTGTTCCCATTTGACATACGCCCATATGATGCCTTCCACATTTATTTCATGGCTCTCGAGGAGGTCTTGATTGGCTCATGTTCCCTTGCCCATGATAACCCACAGATCGCGAACTATGACCCTCACTTCTTTGCCCAAATTGACTACCTCTGAACCCCTGATGCTGTGGTGGAGCACTAACTGCAGAATAAGAAAATAATGGCCTAGGTGGTCTAGCAGAAAATTGAGGTCTAAAACCTCCCTATGGCGCCATAAACTGCCCTGTAGATCTGGCCCTCTTAGAAGATCCGCTTTCAAATTCCTGTGTTCTTCTTCTTTGCCTCTGATCTTCCATTTTCTGTGCAAATGCTTGGATCCTAGCTATATCCATGTCTTTATTCAGTGCAGCAATAGTACAATCCCTAACCAAATACGGATCCAATCCATTCACATACTGATGAACTCTGTCATCCATAGTAGCTATAACATGAGGAGCATATCTGGACAAGGAATTAAATTGAAGACTATACTCTCTCACACTTGTATTACCCTGCCGAAGATTTAAGAACTGATCCGCACGGGCCTGACGAGTCTCATATGGAACATAATGATCAATAAATGCCTCTTTTAACTCTTTCCAAGTAGCTGGGGGTGCATCAATTCCCCTTGACCGTTTCCAGTCTTCATACCAATATATAGCCTCACCTTTGAATCTATACGCGGCTAACTCCACTATCTCTCTGCCCGATACATGCATCACCTCTAGGGCCCTTTGGATCTGATCAATAAAGTCCTGTGGATCTTCGTTAAGATCGGATCCAGTAAAAGTAGGTAGATCCATCTTAAGAAAATCTTGCGTCCGAAGACTAGCCGCCCTATCAATACCGCTAGAACCCGCGGCAGGAATAGCTTGCCCTTGGACTTACCCAGCAACTATACTAGTCAAAAGTTGTACTGCATTTCTAAGATCTTGATCCAGCATTAATAGGTGGATCTAGGGATATAGTTCTCCTCCCCCTTATTTCTTCCGGACTAGGGGAAGTTTCTGATGCATGCTCAATTGGAGCCTCACTTTGATTAGCTGGTATAGTGGGTGACTTACTAGTCCCCTCTCTGACAGCCACATCTACTTTCTTACTGGTATTCTTGCTTCTGGTAATCGGCATCATTACTATAATAAGAGAAACAAATTGATTCAGTGGTCAACTATGACTTCATATACAATATAAGCTCTATCGCACGATCTAAGACATGAAGAAAAGAAACAATTCCTAAATGTACATAGCCTCCTGTTTATAGATGTGGTGCACAACACACCGATAAACAAGACTCTATGTAGATATGGCTTTGCAGACTCACTAGGACGAACCTCTCTAATACCACTTTTGTCACGCCCCAAAATCCCATCGGGCCGGACTGGCACCCGAAGCTGAGAAGGCCCGGGAGAACCCGTTCAAATACCTGTACCTTCACTTACATTCATTAAAAATTTAGGCAGCACTTTGTTACATATAGAAGGGTCTAATTCCCTGTATCAGCACAAATATATATATATATAATACTTGGCCGTCGGGGCCACCACATATACAAATATAACATCACTATATAAACTCCCATGCTTAGGTCTACAAAGCCTCTAGGACATATATACATGACATAACTAGGGTCGGGACAAACCCCCGCCCACACATGACTCCTGTACAATAATAAAACATAAGGAACCGACTCGGAAAGCTCCGAAGCAAACTGGAGCTCACCAACAATTGTTGTACGACCCGGATCCTATCTATGCTGTGAATGAGCTGAAGTAACTGTGCCTGCAGCATGAAATGCAGGTCCCCCGTGAGGGACGTCAGTACGAAATATGTACTGAGTATGTAAAGCTATAGATAATCATATGTGATATAGGGGATCAAGAAAATCATACACATGTGAATAAATCATAATAGAAGTGAACCACATTTCATAAACACTTTTAGGATCATGTACATTATCATTAATCTGAACTGGGTTCTTGGATTCAAACACATTTGTGGAACGGTATATATTCGTTCATTTCATTCTTTACAATTATCATTCGTCATTACCTCCTCCTCCCGAACCTCCAACCACCTAACAATAATCAATATTGTACCGTACTGTGACCATTAGGCTGCCCCAGTACATATCAACTGGGATCGACCCATGCTAGGCTTATGCCCCTGGGATACCACCCATAAACACATAAATAGGGATCGACCCATGCTAGGCTTATGCCCCTGGGATACCACCCACACGTATATCAAGTAACTCATGTAAAAGATACCACCCACACGTATATCAAGTAACTCACGTAAGAGATCTTTCCAATAACTTAGTTCAAAAGCTTTTGAGATTATTACATTAGTGTTCATGCCAATATAGTACCTTTTGAACAATGATACATCAATAGGAATCAAGTAATAGACCTTCTATACAATAACAATGTCATAAAGACTCATTGGTACATCAACAATGTGTTTCAGAATCATCAATATCACAACAATGAAATAGGAGCCTTTTGGTATATCAATGAAAAATTTTGACACTTTATAGAATGGAAACAACTTCATTGGTAAGGTAGAACAATACATGTTTTTGGACAACCTCGGAATCTTGCTTGATGGAACATTGGTGTTTTCATGCCGAAGAACATCGTTAGAGTATGCTTTACATACCTCGTCGTAGATTCGGATACCAATTCAACACAACTTCCCGCCTTTACAAATCACTTATCTACAATGAAATGTTTGGCATCTAGTATTAGGAACCCAACACCACAATTCTCTTCCATAATTCCATACAACCAATATTTGCAAAACATTCCAAAAACCAACTTGAACAATAGGTTTATGTGTATATATATATATAATCATCATTTCAATACCACATCATCAATACCACATCATCACACCAAATAATTTCACAATTTAACATAATCCAACCATGCACAAGAATGATCCAACATCATTTCCAATCATCTTTCAACAACAATCAAATAACATACTTCTTATGCTCACATGCATATATATATATATATATACATATCCATATAAATAACACCAACATAATTTACATCCTTACCATAAAATGGCCCTTTTGATTTCGATGTCCTGTTGGCACAAATAAGGGGTGCTTCTCGAAGCCCTCGAGACGGTGAACACAACTACGGAATCAATTTGGATTTTCTACGGTTGAATCACAAGATAATTGGTGTTGAAATTAGGCTAGGGTTTCTTATTTCCAATAATATGATGTTAATTGATGGATATAAGATCAATTATATCTATATAATGACCAATTTTCGTCCAAGAGGTGATGGAAAATGACCATATTACCCTTAAAAATTTAAGTAAATCCGAATCTGTCCATGGTGGACTGTTTTGACAGGCTAAAGTAAATCGGCGATAACTCTTTGCGCCGATATCGGATTTGGGTGAAATTGGTATCGTTGGATAGATAATTCAAATCTATTTCATTTCATATAAAGTAGGTCACCCAGTTCGTCCTTTACAAGGAGTTATGATCGTTTGAATTGGACCCTAAAAATCTGTTTTGAGAGGCTGAAGTAAAACGAGTATAACTCCTTACTCAGATGTTGGATTTGGATGAAACCAATTGCATTGGAAAGAAGACTCAAAGATATTTCTTTTGATAGGTGGTATCTCTCCCAGTTAATTATATTGAGGGAGTTATGATCATTCAAAGTCGACCCAAAAAACTGGCAGGCCTCGGTAGTTTGAATTTCCTGTACATTTACTGTTCACAATTATCCCGACCGCCATTTTATAGTCGTATGGAACCATCGACGGGCAAATTCCGGTATAAATAATGTCGATTCCCATACACATATAATCAAACTATACACTTGAAACCATCTCAAAATAATCAATACTCATACTTAAACTCATATATACCTAACTTAGGATCAATACATATACTCCAACACATATAACCATGGCTAATGCACATAATTAAGTATGGTGTGTTACAGAGCCACTCCTTGCAGTTGGAATGATCTGGATCAGCACTCTCACTTGAAGTGACACCCATGATATTTGTCACTTTTTGAACACTGTGTAAGAACTCATGTGTATCTTCTTCATATTTAGACCCAAAAATATTGGTGGATTCATCCGAGTGAAGTCCCAAATTCTAGTTGTTGTCGTATTTGTTGTTGGGTAAAAACCTGCTAGTTATTCTGAGCAGTCATGGATTGGGCTAATATTGTGAAAGCATCCCTAAACTCAACATGAGAGACCTTCTCATTTGGAGGGTCTTCGAGATCTGGCGGTGGTACTTACTGTTTCCTATTTCTTCTTCCATTGGTTCTCTTAGGAGGCATATTTTGTAAATGAATAGAGGACAAGTTAAGTAGAAGAATTTTGATAGAGTTCACACTCTATCGCACGACATGAATCATGAAAGAAGTGAGACTTTATTAAAATGTTTTGTAACCTCTCGCTCAGTGTGGAGTGCTTTACGTCCATGAAAAAGACTCAACTTAACCCAGCTTTTAGACACCCTAGGATACTTTAAACCTATTGTTCTGATTCCAAGTTTGTCACAACCCAAGACTACCCTTAGTCGTAAAATAGTGCTTAGATCTACAAGTGACCCCAAGCTAACCCATCGCCTGGCATAAATTAGAATACTAAAGAAATAACAAAATACTGGGGTGAAGCTAAATAACTAACTAATAGAAGTAATAATATAAAACTGAATGTCGGTAAAAACTATAAATAGAACTATCTGACAACCCAAAATACTGACAATCTAAACATCTGTTTGAAAGCCTCTAAGTCATAATGAGTTGTTGGGACAAGCCCCCAACTAACTCCAACTGACTGAAATAGAATGAAATACTGAAATAAGTAACTGATAACTAGCCCTCAAATGATAAGGACTCACTAAATCTTTTTTTGAGTGTTGTGTAAATGTGCTAAGTGTGGTCTGGGAACTGGGTGTCTGAACCTATATTATGAGACAATATAGTGCAAAGAAGTATATGATTAGTACTTTGAATGTACTGAGTATGTGATAGGGGAAACTAATTAGTATAACCTGAACATGAATGCATAAACATGTAAATTAAATGTAAGACAAAGTATTATCATGTACTGAACGCGAACTGAAAATCTGAATATCCAATACAAGGTCAATATAAACCTGATCTACATATAAACTAAAGCATAAATAGAGGACTGTGGGAGCTAACAATAACTGATGTGACCCAATCTAAGCAAATCAAGGTCTAACCTGTAACCCCAGTTGGAAGGGTGTTAGTACCTTGCCAAGGGTACCAACACTGGCTGGGGTGGATCTACTAAACTGATGTCTCGAAGGACTAGGGTGTCATACCTCAACTGATGGGGGACCCCTTGAAACCTACGGTAGTGACGTAGGTATGAAACTTAGGGACTGCTACTAACGGTCTCTGCCTAACTAATAGGGGATTCATCATCCTGATGTTCACTCGGTGCTACATATGACTCCAAACTGAATGACACTAAAAACTGTATAAATAGTTATAATTACATTCTAAAAACATCCAAAATAGATAATTTGAGTTCTCAATACATGCAAACTAGTATATGTTAATGTTTCTAGGTATCAGGCATTCATAACCACCAGCAATGACTAATGTAACTGTACATGATGATATCGAAAACTGAGAATAACAGGTATTTGCATAATTCAAGCCAAAACTCAATGATTGATCAATAATAGGAGTAATTCATAATCTTGGGTATAGTAATATGATACTCTTACGAGAAACACGTAATCATGGTTTATTTACAATCATAAACTTAAGGAGATTAACAAACTCATATTTGACCTGCAGCCTAAATCTTAAGAAGGGAATTTAATGTGAAAATTAAGAAGTGTTTGGGACTTTTTAGGTGGAACGGAGCCAAATGATCAAATACCATATACCAAAGTAAAATCCAAAGAGAAATCCATGGATTTGAACTTGAAATAGAGAAAACCTAGCTTGCTTTTGAAAGATGAGAAAATCATTTCTCTTCTTGTTGTGGATTGATTTAAATACTGAATGGTGAATTTTGGGGATTTTTGGGCTTATATACCACCCTTGGGAAGGATAATACCAAACATCCCTATGTAAAATATGCAAAATTTTTTGAGAAACAGTCGTTATGGCACGAGTAACAACTCGTTATCTCAGTTCATAAGTCACCGCTTGAGTCGTAACCTAAGGACCTAATTCTTAGGACTTACTAATATGACAATGACTTCCCTCATAATGGCTTGTTGGGTCTGATAACGAGTCATTAGGGGAGCCATCTTCAAGGACTTGATTTCTTGGTTTCCTTCTGTTATGACAACGGTTCTACCTAACAACTCATTATTACTGATAATAAGTTATAGGATAGGCCTGTTACCAACGAGCTAAAATTTCTTTATCATCCACTAACATGGAAATGAGTCCTGTCCATGACTAAATACAACTGGTAATGAGTCATTGCCTAATCCAATAACACTCGTAGTTTGCCAGTGCCTTAGACAAAATGCCATAACTTTTTGCTAAGATATTGGATTAAGGTGAGACTGGTGGTTTGAAAGCTAATTTAATAACCTATCTAGTGATGAGTCTAGAGCTAAAAAATTTAGGGTATTACAATATATCCCCCTTGGTATCATCCATCCCTGAATATAACTAACTAAGCTGAAGTAATAAGGGAAAGACTGATATTTTGCACTGGAACACTTACAAGATGAACTATGAGTTAATATCTGAACTTGTAACTGATGCATAGATTGAACTATACTCGTGAATACATGTTATGACATGAGATTACCTGGATTAAATAAGATATAAATAAAATAATTAATTAACTAAGGGGAACTATTACCTCATATTAGGACTGAGTTCAAAGGGAAAAGATGGGGGTACTTGGCCATCATATCTGCTTCTGTCTCCCAAGTATCTTGCATAACTGACTAATTTCTCCACAGAACCTTTACCAAGGTGACCTCTTTATTCCTAATTACACGAATCTGACAATCAAGAATCTCAACTGGACTTCTTCATACGAGAGACTATTTCCCACGCCAATAAGTTTTAAAGAAACTACTTATGCTGAGTCACCAAGCATTTCTTCAGCAAGGAGACATGGAAGACAGGATGCACTGATGCTAAATCTTCAGGAAACTCCAACTCATATGCTACCTTATAAAAATGACTCAAAATCTTATTTGAACCAACATAGCAGGTACTGAGCTTCCCTTTTCTACGAAACTACTTCACCCCTTTCGTGGGCAAAATTTTCAAGTAGACGATCACCAACGTCAAACTCAAGCTCCCTTCTTATCACATCGGCATAAGATCTATGATGACTCTAAGTAGTCTTATGCCTTTATCTAATAAGCTAAACTTTTTCCATCGCCTCATGCACTGACTCTGGCCCTATCAAAGCAGCTTGATCAAACTCAACCTAATCAATAGGAGACCTACACCTCCTACTATAAAGAGCCTCAAATAAGGCCATCTAAATACTAGAGTGATAACTGTTATTATAAGAAAACTCAATCAAAGGCAAGTGATCTTCCCAAATGCCCTTAAAATCCATCACACACACTCTCAACATATCCTCTAAGGTTTGAATGGTCCTCTCTACCTAGCCATCTGTCTATGGGTGAAAAGTTGTACTAGGATGAACTTAGGTACCCAAACCCTTCTAAAAAGTCTTTCAAAATCGAGAGGTAAACTAGGTTCCTTTATCTGAGATAATAGTCAAGGGGACCCCATGTAATTTAACCAACTCCCTAAGATAGAGCTTAGCATAATCTTTGGCTGAATATAAAGTATTAACTGGCAAAAAGTAAGCTGACTTAGTAATTCGGTCCACTATAACCCAAATAGAATCATTTTGGTGATGAGTACGAGGCAACCCTGTGATGAAGTCCATATTCACGACTTCCTACTTCCAAGTGGAGATTCTAAATTCCTAAAGCGTACCACTAGTCCTTTGGTGCTCAACCTTAGTGTTGGTAATTTGGACACTTAGCCACAAATTCTGCAATATCCTTCTTTATGTCATTCCACTAATAGACTTTATATAAATCACGGTACATCTTAGTGGCTCCTGGGTGAATAAAATGCCAAGAATCGTTTGCTTCTGCAAATATCCATTGCCTCAAACCAACCACATTCAAAACACTTAATCTACCCTGACAAGGTTAAACACCATCTCCACCTTAGGGGAAAACCTCAATGTTCTAATTTTGAACTGCTTCCTTCAACTTAAGCAAAATAGGGTCCCTATCTTACTTTTCCTTCACTTCAGCTACCAAAGAAGATTCCAAAACATTCTAAACATAAATACTACCCTCAGTCAAATCAACCAACTGAACTTCTAAACTAGCAAGTTGATGAACCTTACAAACTAACTCTTTCTTTTTATTCTGCACAAGAGCAAAACTTTCCATAGAAAATTAGCTAAGGGTGTCAGCCACAACATTGGCCTTACCTAGGTGATACAAGACACTTATATCATAGTCCTTCAACAACTCTAACCACCTTCTCTGACAGACATTTAGATCTTTCTAACTGAAAACATACTGAAGACTTATGATTAGTCAACACATCAACATAAACCCCATAGAGATAATGCCACCAAATCATTAAGGTAAACAAGGTTGTTGCCAACTCAAGATCATGAGTTGGGTAGTTTTTCTCATGGGGATTAAGCTATTTAGAGGCATATGCTATAACCTTCTCTCATTGCATTAACACATAACCTAGATTAACTTTGGAAGCATCACAATATACCACAAAACCATTTGAACCAACTGGTAGAGTCAAAACTAGAGCGGAGGTGAGTCAAGTCTTCAACTCCTAATAACTCTCCTCATAAAAATTAGACCACTGGAATTTGACTTTCTTCCCAGTCAATCTAGACATGGGAGAAGCAATAGAGGAAAATCTTTTAACAAACTACCTATAATAACTAGCTAAACATAAGAAACTCTTGATATCTCATGGAGAGATGGGTCTAGGCCAGTTCATTACTGCTTCAGTCTTTTAAGAATCGACTCGACTGCCTTCACTAAAAATAATGTGACCAAGAAATGTCACTAATTTTAAGAAAAATTCACACTTGCTAAACTTAGCAAATAACTGGCGATCTTCAAGAGTCTGTAAGACAATACTCAAGTGATCTACATATTCACCCTCACTATGAGAACAAACAAGGATGTCATCTATGAAGAATATAATAAACATATCCAAATACTGCTTGAACACTCTATTCATCAAATCCATAAAACCTGAAGGGGCATTCGTTAGTCTAAAAGACATAACTACAAATTCAAAGTGACCATACCGAGTTTTGAAAATTATCTTTGAGATGTCAAACTCTCGAACTCTGAGTTGATGATAACTGGATCTAAGGTCTATATTAGAGAAACAATTGGCACCCTGAAGATGGTTGAACAAGTCATCAATCCTAGGTATGGGATACTTATTCTTGACTGTGACTTTGTTTAACTAATGGTTGTCGATGCACGTTCAAAGAGAACTTTCTTTCTGGGGCATAAAAAGAACTAGATCAACCCATAGAGAGACACTATGAAATACCCTATGTCTGAAAGCCACTATGCAACATACAACTCATTTCCTTGAGTGATACATACGATATATGATTCGTATATACAAAGTCATACATATGGAAATGTGGAGTAGTTGAAGTCTGTTGTAGGTATGAGTTGACCTTAGAAATCATCAAGGAATGTACGAGTCGTATGAAGTAAAGTCGTACGTCGGCACTATAGATTCCCTAAGTTTCTATCCAAGATACAACTGGCTATTTCAAGTCATATAGACAAGTAATGAGCCATATGTCACCACTCGTATGATGACCAGTGTGTGTTATTTTTGCCACTACCAAGTTTATGAGTTACTAGTCCAACTTTTACCCTCACCATACGAGTCGTATGGTTGATCGTGATGACTAATGATCAATTTTTGTAAGGTTCAGTTAAAGGGACTTTTGGTCTTTTCCCCTCTTATAACTCCCAACCCATGACCTTATGCCCAAGAAAGGCATTATTTTTCTCACATTTTCAGTCAATTAACAACACCTTGTCTCCTCCCATCTTCAAGAACAACAAGATTAGGGTTTCCTTACCAAGTCATCTCTCAAGTGTCAAAATTTAAGCCTTTTTCTCAAGTTAAGCAATTCCAGGTATGTGGGGTTTATGAACAAGGTTAATATTTCATCCTTGTGCCAAAAAAGGATTTTAATATTTAATTTACATGTTTTATATTAGGGTTCATCCCATAAATTCTCATATATTGAAGTATACCATTATCTTGTGATTTTAAGGCTAAAGATATATAAAGTTACATCTATTCATGTTTTGAACTTTAAGATTGCTATTGTGCCTTAGATTTCATTACGTTGGTTTGGGATTATAATGAAAGATTTCTATATGGGTATTGAGCCTAGTAATTTATTACATGTGTTATTAAAGAAAGTAAGAGTTTCAAGCTTTAAGAAAAGCATTAAGTTTACAAGAAAGTTTAATTTTTTGAAGTTCCATTCATGAGCAATATAGCATGATTTCAGAAATCTTGATCTTTTGATCTAAAGATAGGACATGGAATCCACAACTTGTTCATCTTGATTATGATTTAAAGTAAAGAGAAGCATAACTATTTTTCAGTCTACAAACCCTTATGCTATTTTAAGGTGGATTTCCTAAGTATGAGCATATATATATATATATATGTATATATATATATATATATATATATATATATATGTATATATTCTGGGAGTAGTATTTAGCATCGAGAATGGAATGCAGATAAGCGTATCCAAAGTTCCTAGAAACTACAAGCCACCATAGGTTAAGGTTTTCCCAATATGGATAAAGTATAGTGATCACTTAAGTTAAGTTTCTATTCCAATGGTAGGGGTAGAACAGCTCTCCCCAATATGGGCAAGACGTTGTACTCCATGGTAGCTCACATGGTTTATGTCGGTTAGAATAATCTCCATTAAGAAAGAATAAAAGTAAAGATCTTAGAAACCAAGTATTGTGGTTCACTAAGCTTATTCATATGATTCATTAACCATGTCGATGATCTTGCATTCTTTTAATTTACTTAAGTCCAAGGTAAGTCATATACACTTAGCATACATCATTTAAACGTATATATACATATTCAGTTATTTTTTTACTTATGCATTCACCCTTACATACTCAGTACATTTCAAAAGTACTAACCTATATATATGACTATGTACTACAGTGTCTTATAATGTAGGTTCTGGTTCTCATTTCTAGCAGTACAATTGAATACAAGCATTATCACCGGCATCCCGACTTTGGTGAGTCCTTATAGTTCAAGGACCCAGATTATTAGATTCTTGTTCATTTATGAAAGTATTTTAGTTACTTGATTTCTGTTTTATGTTTGGGTCAACTGTGGTAGGCCCCAGCGGTTCTCTAGTCATTAGTAGAGGCTTGTCAGATTGTGTATGTTTAAGTTCAAGAGTTTGTTTAAGGTTTCCAAATTTAAAGATTTATATTAATTTGTGGAATCATTTATCTTCAGTCCATATTCATATGATAGTTCATCATTCACGCGAGTTGTAAGCTGAATAGATATCATGGGTTAGCTTAGGTCTATTCATAGTCTTGAGCACCATGTGACGTCCAGGGGGTACTTCCAGGGAGTTACACACTAGGCCTAATAAAACCCTTGTTTAAGAGATCCTTCAACTATTCTTTCAATTCCTTAAGCTCGGTTGGATCAATCCTGTAAGGTAGAAATAAAATAGGTTGGGCATCTAGAAAGAGATCAATTCTGAATTCAATTTCTCACATCAGAGGAACTTTGGGAAGATCTTCAGGAAACACTTTTAGAAATTCATTTACTACTAGAACTGACTCAAGACTCATAATTTTAGACCTTGAGTCCTTAACTCAGATGAAATGATAGATGCAACCTTGGGAGATTATTTTTCTTGCCTTAAGAAATGAGACAAATCGACCTATAGACACAAAGACACTACCCTTACATTCAAAGACTTGCTTAATTGGAAATTGAAATTGGACTGTACTATTTCTACTGTCAACTGAGGCATAACAAGAGTGGAGCCAATCCAAGCCGAGGATAGTATCAAAATTGGTCATGTCTAATTCTACAAGATTGACTAAGGTGACTTTCTGGTACACTTTAACTGGGCAATTTTTGTATACTCTGGCTATGATGAAACTATCGACCAGAGTAGAAACCAAGAAGATCTTTACAAGGATTTTGGGGCTAAGACCAAAATTTTTTGCTATATAGGAAGTCACAAGGGAGAGTATGTCTTTGAGATCTAATAATGCATACACATAAACGTGAAAGACTTGTAACATACCGGTAACCACATCAGGAGAACTCTCCTAATCTGGTTGAGTCTGAAGGGAATAGAGCCTATATAACGTTGTCCACTAGTTGCACTAGAAGTGGCACTTGTCTGAATTGGGAGACCCACTGGAAATGTTGAAGAGATAGTCTGATCCTACTGAAGATCATTCCTAGCTCTCTGCATAACCACTGGGTAATCCCTTATTTTGTGGCCTGACTTTCCACACCCAAAACAAGCATTGCTACCGGCCATGCACTCACCCCTATGGTTCATACCACATCATTTGCAAATTGGGTTGGTCTGACATTCATGCTACCCTATTACTTAGAGCCTGGTGCTCTATCTCGAGTATACTATCTGAATTTAGGCACTGGAGCATTAGAAGAAGATGGGGATGGAACTAAAGATTTCTAGTAGAACTAAGAACGATTCATACTATCTGACCTTGGTTGAAAGGAATTGAGACTATCAATTCTGGCCCTCTTATTTAGGGTTGGACATAAAATACCGAAAACCAAATTACCAAACCAAATCCAAAAATTTGGTAATTGGTATTCGGTAATTCGGTATTTGGTATGGTATTTAGGAGTAAAATTTCAATATTTCGGTATTCGAAATAGGGTTCGGTACAAGATATTAATACCGTTTGGTATTCGGTATTTACTATATATATATATTTATAAATATATAACCCAACCCAATAGACAATAGTATTAGTCATCCCAAAGAATCTCTTGGACCTTGATAATATATTCGTGAAAAACAACAAAAAGAATACTAAAAATGGTTTCTATTAAATATACTATTTCGGTATTCAAAATAGGGTTCGATACAAGATATTAATACCGTTTGATAATCGGTATTTACCATATATATATATATATATAACCAAACCCAATAGACAATAGTATTAGTCATCCCAAAGAATCTCTTGGACCTTGAAAATGTACTAAAAGGGTTTCTATTAAATATACTATTTCGGTATTCTATTAAATATACTCTTTGAAGTTTAAATGTACATTTGCACATCTCTAAATTTAATATGGTATTACCAAATACAGTACCAAACTAAAGTTTAATCTACCGATTACTAAACTACCAAACCAATGTTTATAAGTATGGTATGAGGTATCTATGTTCAAATACCGATTACCGAATTACTGAACCCAAACTTTAAAAATACCAAACCAAATACTGAACGATCACCCCTACTCTTATTCTCCATTTTCTTTTATTTGTAGGACCATCAATCTGGATATATCCATTTCTTTAACCAACATAGTTGTCCTACACTCCTTGACCTAGTTCTCAGAAACACCAAACACAAACTTATTCATTCTGCCTCTAGAATTAGCCATCATAGTCGAAGCATACCTCTCCAACTGATTAAACTTGAGTGAATACACCTTAACACTCATACTACCCTGCTTCAAGTTAATGAACTCCTGCACTTTAGCTTCTCTCAACCCAAGTGGAAAGAACCTTCCAGAAATTCAGTAACAAACTCATCCTACTCTACTGGACCTACATCTACACCTCTATCTTTCTTCCACTGCTTATACCAAGTGTGATCCATTCCTTACAGTAGGAAGATAGCTAGATCGTCACTCTTACTTGAAGTGAAACACATGATCTCTATCACTTTTAGAACACTATCTAAGAACTCATATGGATCCACTTTAGATTTAAACCCAAAGAATATTGGTGAATTCATCTGAGTAAAGTCTCGAATTCTATTTTCCATTGTATTCACTATTGGGTTAGCTGGGGCAACAACCTGCTGATTATTCTGAGCAGTCATAGATTAGGATAATGTTGTGAAAGTGATGTGCTATGAATTTAGCACTTACGATGCTTAAACTTGGAGAATATTCATGTACTTATGGCTATTTTTTGGATTTAATGTGTTTTTTGAGTGATTTTGTGGGAAACTAGGTTTTGGATGCCAAACAAAAGAAAAACTAGGTTTTGGATGCTAAACGGAAGAAAAAGATGAAAAGATAAAGTTTTGGGCCACTTACCTGGGCACTTACTGGGAGTACATTCCATTTCTTAAGTAGGTGCCTAAGTAAGTACCTAAGTAGGGGTCGGAACTTGAAGTATAGAGGCTTAGAAGCAGTAAAAAGAAGACTTTGTCACTTACTAAGGGCACCTACGGTCCGTAGGTGACCCAAGCAAATGACAAAGGTCTAAGTCCAGAGAGTTACGGGAGCTGAGCAGGAGTTCTAGCACATACATAGGACCACATGTGTCCTGTATGTAGTACATACGGTCCTTAGTTGGCCTAAGTAAGTGGCCACAGACCTCAATTTTCTTGAATCTTTTTGAAATCATTTCCTAGGTTTTTCATGAAACCTAAACCTACTCGTATGATATTTTTAGTTCTTATTATGTACGTTTAGTCATGTATTCCTATTTTATTTAGGATTTGATTTCTAAGGTTTCTTGTAATCTATAAATACCCTTTAGGCTTTGTTTAGTAGAGATGCTAGAGATTCAGAAGTAGGCCCTTGGGGGCTACCATATACTCTTATTGTTCTTGGTTTTTAATTCAATTTAATACTTTGGGATTTCTTATTTTATTATTATGAGATTGATTTTGTAATTTTTTCTATTTATTCCATGAGTTATCTTGCAACGATGAGCAGCTAATTCCCTTTGAAAGAGTTGTGGGAACCCTGGCGGATTAACAAAGTAGAGGAAGTGCCAAGTCATTCTAGATAAAAATTCTTGCACGTATTGTGATCGTCTTCAGTTTAATTGATTTCTTAGTTGAAGGAATACGTTAATAACCTGTTTGTATTCACTACTTACTTCATAAGAGAGGTAAAGATTAGAAAAAAACATCACAACAGTAACTTGAGACCCCCTTCCATTTAATAATTCTTTCCTTCTTATCTAATTATCTTGAGACCCAAAAGGTAATAGTTAATCTAGAATCCAGGGCATGGGTTAGTAAAGCAATGCTCAAAGACTCGAAAGGTAAAGAGTGAAATTTTCCAACGAGTCCATAAGACAGTTAGTGATACATAACTTGTCAAATTCTGCTTGCAAGATATCAGAATAATTTAATAGTGCATGATAAATCTACGGAGTTAGAAACCAGGGGAACATAATCCTAGTGTTTGTCTTAGATTATTTACAACAACAAGCATGTAATTCTTGTTACTTCTTGCTAGTTACTACATCTCCTCCTTTTTACTTTTTTGCACAGCCCGGTGATTTCAATAAGTTCAAGTAAGATATCGGACGTATTCTATATGAGATTACCCAATCTATTTAGGTTACTATATTTTGACAACGATCATTTTATCATTCTAAGGAGGGGTAGTTTAGGCATAATTAAATTTTGGTGTCATTTCCGAGGAATGCGATTATAGATTGACTGATTGGAGTTGTTGAAGTTGTCAGGTTTTTTTTTCTATTCTTCGGGCATATGCTAGTGTATGCCTACCCTTCTTGATATGAAAACTTGGCAAGAGAAAGTAAAGAGTAATGAATGCATCTTTATTACTAGTCCTTATCCTTTTAATATGGTGCATTACTATAGAAGTGTAACAGATATAATGTGTAAACACAAGGATAGCCTGATAGAAATATTGGCATATCTTGCACACAACAATCATGAGCTTATTCAAAAGGTTGATAGGTTTTGGCTTGGATATTCACCACTTACAATTAGAGTTGGATGCAAAATTTGTTGTATGTAATGACCAGCAACTTAGTTATAGGTAGTATGAGACTAAATATTTTCTAAAGAACCAACTTGAGGATAGGAGGAGTCAACAATTGCTCATTCTCTTATGGATAGTGTCACTTTTAAGGAGAGCATACTAGAGTTATATGGGGATGTAAATAAGACTATAATTCCTGAGTTGAGGAGTATTGGACCTCATTGAAGCATTTTTCCACATTATGTTTGGACAGACAGATCTTGATTGAGCCATCCAAACTGGAAGAAGAGTGCAAGAAAGAGGAAATATATTTCTATATTCTTGAATTTGCTGAGCTAGAATCAAAGAATTACATTTCTCACACAAGGGCCAAGAAGTACAACATGCCTCATCTATTGCTTGGTTCCTTTATCTTTGTATCTCCGCCCCATGAGCATAATAGGAAATCATAAAAACAATTAGTGGTGAAATTTAAAAGTTCAAAGTGAAAAAAAAAACTAGAGGCCAACTCTTGGGGCCACCTTGATAAAGCCTGAGTAATAAAGGTATCCATCGGCTTGTTGGTGAATTCTAAATAACCAACATAGTTTGGTCATACTATGACATTAAAATAGGCATTGCTTGGGAGACAACCCAAGGTATTTTGTTGTTTGTATTTGTGTTCATGATTGATTTCAGATCTCTATACCTATGGTGCCATAGATATATTCCTAATTCTCTAGTTTTGTAGTGGTTTGATACATGGGGACAATTTATGATTTTAAGTTGAGGATAGGGCTACTTGTGGGTCTTGACATCCTCTTGGGGTTTTTGTTGTTATGCATCTTTTCCTCGGAGTCTTATTCCTAGTAGAGCCAACATATTTAGGCATATTGTGTTTTATTTCATGATGTTTTGTATTTAACTAGGAGAAAAATATGTACATAGGGCAGTTACATATTTTTGTTTATTCTTGAGAAATCCAAGCCTATGTTTTAAAACTACATGATGTGTATATTTGTGTGAACATTGTGAATCTCGTTAAGGTATAAGGATTAGGGACATAATAATCATTGCAAACGTTTGCATGAACCGGATAGGTAATAGCTTGTGATGTCACCATATTCCATGTATGTGTAAGATGTTACTTAGATCTCTTTGTGTGTTGAATCCAGAACATGACCAATTAATCTTGCCTAGGTTGTAGGATAGTCAGTTAGGAAAATATCATAGGTTGTTTTTTATATTAGCCTACTTTTAGCCTAAATAACCTTCCCTATGTTCATAGCTATCTCTTGATCCCTGTTTTGAGACTATAGCACATTTTATTGTAACATCTTTCACCTTTCTATTTGTGTTACAATGAACCTATTTTGGCCCTAGTCCACCTTAGACTTTATGCACCTTAACTCAGGCAAATCTCCTAAGTTAAGGGTGGCTATCATAGGGTTGTGTAATGTAAAGTGGGTATGAAGAGGGATAAAATAAGAGAAAAGATAGTAAGGTTGGGTGTGGTAGAAAAATAAAAGAAAAAAAAGGAAAAAAGATTGAATAAGAGAAACTACACCCACCCTAAATGCGCAATAAAGAATAAAAAGTGGAAATAAGGGTGTAATAAGAGAAAATTGGTTAAAGTGCGGACCCCAAAGTAAGTGTAGTACCAAGGATGCCTGGTCACTTGATATAGTCATATGTACTATACCAGACCCCATGCCTAAATTACAAATGGAGCAAAGTCCTATAGTGATCCAAACTTAATAGTCTGAAAGCTACAGGAAAGAAAATTAGAAGTCTATGGTATTTGATGTGCATGGTGGAACTTCTCTTATGAGTGTGAGTGTCTCTTGATAGTCCCTTCATTGACATGCATGATTTGGTATGAGTGGGTGGGACTTATTTGATGTGAGGGAATATGGGTTGTATTGCTAGCGGTTTACTTATTTGGGTAGTGTGACTTATACTACACATGGTTATCTATTACTAATGTAATGTCATATCTTGATTCCATTCTATCACATTATTATGAGACATATATACACACTGTTAGTTTTTAACTGTTGAACTTAGAGAGGGCAATGTGTTTTGAGCTAAATTTGATGATTACCTGTCATAGGTATCTTAGGTTTCACTTGGTTAAGCATCGTCGTATATTGTACTGTGTTTTTCTTGGCTGAGGACACACAACGTTCAAAGTTGAGGGTCTTAATGTGCAATGAATTTATAGCACTTACTACGCTTAAACATAGAGAATAAGCATGTATTTAAGGTTATTTTGTTATATTTGATGTGTTTTTGGAATGATTTTGCAGTAAACTAGGTTTTGGATGCTAAATGGAAGAAAAACTAGGTTTTGGATGCTAAACGGAAGAAAAAGATGAAAAGTTGAAGTTTTGGGACACTTACCTAGGCACTTACTGGCAGTAGTGCCACTTACTTAAGTAGGTGCCTAAGTAGGTGTCAGAACTTGAAGTCCAGAGGCTCAAAAGCATGAAAAAAGGACTATGTCACTTACTAAGGGTACCTACGGTCCGTATGTGGTACATATGGTTCGTAGGTGACTAAATTAAGTGATAGAGGTCCAAGTACAAAGAGTTGCAGGAGCTGAGTAGGAGGTCTGGCACATACATAGGACCACATATGGTCCGTATATAGTACATACAGTCCGTAGGTGGCCTAAGAAAGTTGCCACCAACCTTAATTTTTTTGGATCATTTCGAGATTCTTTCCTAGGGTTTTCATGTAACCTAAACCTACTCCTATGATGTTTTTAGTTCTTATTATGTATGTTTAGTCATGTTTTCCTATTTTATTTAAGATTTAATTTCTTTGGTTTGTTGTAAACTATAAATACCCTTTAGGCTTTATTTAGTGGAGATGTTAGAGATTCACAAATAAGCCTTTGGAGGATACCATATACTCTTATTTTTCTTGGTTTATTCTTGGTTTGTTATTTAATTTATGACTTTGGGATTTCTTATTTTATTATTGTGATATTAATTCTGTAATTTTGTCTATGAATTCCATGAATTATCTTGCGACTATGAGCAGCTAATTCCCTTAGCTAGGGTTGTGGGAACCCTATGGATTAACCAAGTATAGGAAGTGGCTAGTCGTTCTAGATAAAGATTCTTACATGTATTATAATTGTCTTTAGTTTAATTGATTTCTTGGTGGATGGCCTATGTTAAGAACTCACCTACATTCGATACTTTCTTCAAAAAAGAGGTAGAGATTAGGAAAATACATCACAATAGTAATTTGAGACCCCCTTCCATCTAATAATTCCGGATTTATCATCTTATTATCTTGAGACCCAAAAGGTAATAGTTAATGTGGAATCTAGGGAAGGGGTTAGTAAAACGATGCTCTAAGACTCAAAAGGTAAAGAGTTAGATTTTCCAATGAGTCCACAAGACAGTTGGTGATACTTAACTTGTCAGATTCTGCATACAGGGTATAAGAATAGTTTGAGAGTGCACGATAAATCTATGGAGATAGAAGCTAGGGGGAACAAAAGTCTTAGATTGTTTACAACCAAAAGTATCCAATTCTTATTACTTATTGCTAGTTAGTACAACTCCCCCTTTTTTAATTTTTTGCACAGCCTAGAGATTTCAATAAGTTCAAGCAAGATATATGATATATTCCATGTGGGACCGATGCTAACCTAGTTGGGTTACTATATTTGGATAGCGACCACTTTAACTTTCTAAGGAGGTGACACGACCCAAACCAGGGCCTTGTTGTAATGGGCATCCCAAGTCTAACCGGGACTGGAGACCACCCCAGTTATCCAACCCAACCAACCTACGCGTATCTAGAGTTAGATGAATTTTGAACATATAACAAGATAATATCATTGCATAATATAAGACTCTGGGATAGGTCTATATCCATGACCATCCAAATGAGTCCAATCATCCAATACCCAACCGATAACAATACCAACGAAACCATAATCCAACCATAACCATATGACTTCCACAGTAATTATATATAAACCCAAAATAAAAGAGGATGGAACAGTGAGAAATTTAGTCCTATGGTATTATCCCCAATACCAATTCCAATACAAAGGCTGACACCAATATCGATCCCACCCATACAAACCAATAGTAGTTCCATAAAAGCCTCTATCCAAAAGAATACCAAAATTAGGTTGGGACATACCCCCAACCATAGCCAAAACCAACATACATAAATAAACCAAAGTATGAAATAACATCTATGAAGTGGAGCCTTTTGGAAAGATGGAAGCTCACAACTTCAATCTAATAGCTGATCATGAAGTCCAATTGCTAAGATGGAGGAGTAGAATAGCTGGTTCCTGCATTGCATGGGGATACAGCCGACCAAAGATGGGTCAGTGGGTGAACGCTAGTATGAACTCAGGATAAGGATAAAATAATGTCATCTAGTAAAACCAAGTCAACCATTCATATGCATACAAACCATACATTTATACATATATAACCATGCCAGGAAACGGAACAGGGAATAGCATGCATTTAAAACCATTAACCTAGATATGTGTAGCTTAACCGTCCTTAATCACCCATGGGCTATATGGGTCCAATGTAACCCCCTAAACAGTCGCCGATGCATGTAGCTACACGAACTGAAGAAACCATAAGAGTAAGGGATTCCCAAGTACCCTCACCCTACATGATACATTGTACAGTGTACTTATAGGATTCCCGTGTACATCATAGTATCATATAAGGTCTCCATGACCTACCCCTCATGTTGGCAAACATGAGTTTTTAGTGTACATCCGCTAGACTCCCACCTTCACGGTTAGCTATCACACCCCACCTTTATTACCCAATTAAAATTATTTCCAACCAACCAAACCATTATTATTAACTGAGGATATACATAGTGGTATCATCATACCGACTATAACTTACAAGTATTGTCCCTAGACAAACCTTTCTTGAGATCAAGGGATTCCCAAGTACCCATAGATCACATTATCCAATTAACTTGGGGGAGTCCCATATACCCCACAAGTGTTCCATTATTATGATTACTTGGGGGATTCCATTGTACCCCACAACAAGGATTGTTAAACCTAAAACCATTCCATTTTTACCATTCCAAACCATTTAACCATTTAGGGTTCCATGACCAAGTTTAAACCATGCATAAGTTCCATTAAAAATCCAACAATGTAGAGAAAACATTCTCATAGGAATTTTATCAAAAATATTGGGCACATAGTATTTCCAAAACCAAAGCCAATTATCAAATAACCATTCACATGAAACCAATTATCCAAAACCACCATTAAAGCACATAAAAGCATAATTAAAATATGGGAAAACCATAACCAAGCATTTATAACCAAAACCCCCAAATTATATTTGAAAACCCAAAATCATACAATAATCAAACAATGAAAACATTGAATAAAACTATGCCTTTAGTTGGAACTAACAATGAGGGAAGAGAACATGCCTTAAACCAAGAAGATGATGGAGAGAAATTACCAACACAAGCCCTAAATTAATCCTTAAGATGAAAGCCTAGCTTTTTTTGCCCAAGAACTTAGAGAGGATTAGAGATTTTTTTAAGTGTTAAAGAATAAAATATAGGGAAAATAACCTCCCAAGTATGCTAAAAGTCTTGGGGCCTTAATAGGTTAAGAGGGGAAATGTCCAGATTGCCCTCACTTAAAATGCATAGAATTCCCATCAGGGGGTACGACTAACCATACTAGTCGTACCCTCTAATACGAGTGGTACCCACCACTCGTACCCAAGGCCATCTCCCTTTGACCTAACACTATCCAAGGTATGACTCACCCCAAACCATGTTATATCCATGCATACGACTAGTACCCATGATCCATACCCCTAGAAGAATCGAATCTAAGTTAGTCTACCAAGTCTAAGATTAAGTGAAGGAAAGACCAAAACCAAATTACCCATATCCACCGATACAACTAGTACCAAACAAATCATACCTATTCCAATAACCCAACCAACCCACCAACACTGGTCAGTATACGACTAATCTATAGCACTCGTATCCCAGTGTACAAGTTGTCTCCGCTAGTCGTATCCTGTCCAAAGACCGAAAATCCAAGAAATTTTCTAAGGGATAAAAACCCAGGGTGTTTCAGTAGGGGTAGTATAGGCATAATCAGAAAGCAGCCCTGAACTTAGCATGAGAGACCTGCTCATTTAGAGGGTCTTCGAAAACTGGCAATGGTACTTGCTGGTTCCTATTTATTCTTTCGTTGGTTTTCTTAGGAGGCATTTTTTGTAAATAGAAAGAGGACTAGTTAGGAAAATAATTTTGATAAATTTCACACTCTATTGCTTGATATGACTCGTGAAAGAAGTGAGACTTTCCTAAAAAAATTTGTAGCCTCTTGATCATAAGTGTGGAGCGATTCACACCCATAAACATGACTCGATTTAACGCAGATTTTAGATACCCTAGGACACTTTAAACCTCTTGTTTGATGCCATGTTTGTCATGACCTGAGACTACCCCTAGTCGTAACACGGTGCTTAGATCTATAAGTGACCCCAAGCTAACCCATGGCCTGGCATAAATTAGAATACTAAAGAAATACCAAAATGTTGGGCAGAAGCTAAATAACATAACTTATCGAAGTAATAATATAAACTTGAATGTTGATCAAAACTGGAAATAGAACCTTCTGACAACCCAAAATTTTGATACTCTAAACATCCGTCTGAAAGAATCTAAATCATAATGAGTTGTTAGGAAAAGCCCCTAACTAACTCCAACTGAAAGAAATAGAATGAAATACTGGAATAACTAACTGATTACTAAACCTTGAATGATGAGGACTTACCAAAGCTATTGTTGAGTGATATAGAAAAGTGCTAAGTGTGGTCTGGTTACTGAGTGTCAAACCTATATTATAAGACAATACAGCACAAAGAATATGCGATTAGTACTTTGAATATACTGAATATGTGAGAGGGGAAACTAATTAGTATAAGCTAAAAATAAATGCATGGACATGTAAACTGAATGCAATACCAAGTATTATCTTATACAAAATGTGAACTAAATAATTGAATACAAGGTCAATGCAAACCTGGTCTGAACATAAACTAAAAAATAAATTGACGACTGTAGGAGCTAAAGATAACTGACATACCCCAATCTGAGCAAATCAGGGTGTAACTTGTAACCTTAGTTGGAAATGTGCTAGTACCTTGCCAAGGGTACCAATACAAGCTAGCGTAGATCCACCAAATTGATGTCCCAAAAGACTAGGGTATCATGCCTCAATTGATGGGGTTCCCCTTGTAACCTACGATGGCGCCTTAAATCTGAAACTTATGGACTGATAATAATGGTCTCTACCTAACTGATGGGGGATCCCTCATCCATGCATTCACTTGGTGCTATGTATGACTCCCAACTTAATGACACTGAAACTTTATAACTAGTCATAATTACATTCTAAAAATGTCCACTATGGATAATCGTAGTGCTCAAGACATGCAAACTGGTATATGCTTAAATTTTTAGATATCAGGTGTTCATAAACTACAAAAAATGACTAATGCAACTGAACATGATGATATCAAAAACTGAGCATATAGGGATTTTCATAATTAAATCAAAAATTCAATGATTGATTAATAATCATGAAAATTCATGATCTTGGGTATAGGAATATGACACTCTTATGGGAAACACATACTCATGGTTTATTTACAATCATAAACTTAAGGAGATTAACAAACTCACATTTTACCTAGAACCCAAATCTTGGGAGGAAGATTTAACGTGAGAATTGAGAAGTGTTTGGGACTCACTGGGTGGGAGAAACCCAAATGATGAAATCCCACATACCTAAAGTGGAAGCCTTGGTAAAATCCTTGGATTTGAACTTGAGATAGAGAAAACCTAGCTTATTTTTAGAAGATGAGAGAATTATTTCTCTTCCTATTATGGATAGATTTAAAGATTGAATGGTGAATTTGGGGGAGGTTTGGGCATAAATACCACCCTTGAAGAAGCCAAAAAGATTTGAAGTAGGAGTTAAAAGGGTGGATAAAAACCAAAAAGCCCTTCTTAAAATGTGCAAGAATTTCTAAGAAACAGTCATCACAGCTCGGGTAACTACTCATTATGTCAGGTCATGAATCATTGCCTGAGTCTTGACTTGAGGACCTGAATCTTGGGCCTTCACTTTTATGACAACGAATTGCCTTATAACATCTCACAGAGTCTAATAACTAGTTGTTAGGAGAGGTCGTGATCAGGGACTTGACATCCTAGTTTTCTTCTATTATGACAACGGGTCCACCTCACAACTCGTTGTCACTGATAATGAATCGTAGGATAGGGTCATTATCAATTAGAAAATTTCTTCATCTACTGCCATGGCAGTAAGTCTAGGCCACTACTCATTATGTCTGGTTATGGGTCATTGCCTAAGCCGTTACCACTGGCAGTTTGACAATGCTTTAGACAAAATACCATAATTTTTTGCCATAATATCAAATTAAGGTAAAACAGGTAGAATTGGAAAGATAATTTAATGGCCTATCTGGTGATAAGCCTAGAGCTAAAAAACTTAGGGTATTATAATATCTCCTCCTTGGGATCATTCATTCTCAAATGAAACTAACTAAGCTAAAGTATTATCGGGAAAATATGAGATTTTGCACTGAACATTTACATGCTTAACCATGAATTAATATCTGAATCTGTGACTGATGCATGGACTGGGCTATACTCATGAATGCATGTTATGACATGATATTAGCTAGATTGATTGAGATATAAATGAAAAAATTAATTAGTTATTTAATTAAGGGGAACTATTACCTCATGTTGCAATAGAGTTCGAAGGGAAAAGATAGGGGCACTTAGCCATTACATCTGCCTCGGCTTCCTAACTAGATCCACTGGTTTCTCCATAGAACCTATATCAAGGAGACCACTTTATTCCTCAGCCTACGAATCAGACGATCAAGGATCTTAACTAGGATTTCTTCATCAGAGAGACTTTTTTCCATGCCAATCCTTTCTAAAGAAACTAGTGATGTTGGGTCACCAATGTATTTCTTTAGCAAAGAGAAATGGAAGACTAGATGCCCTAATGCTAAATCTGCATGCAACTCCAACTCATATGCTACCTTACAAAAATGACTCAAAATCTTATATGGACCAATATAGCGGGGAATGAGCTTTTCTTTCTTACAAACCCTCTTCACCCCTTTCGTGAGCTAAATTCTCAAGTAGACAAATCACTAACATCAAACTCAAGCTCCCATTTTCTCACATATGCATAGGATTTTTGATAACTCTAAGCAGTCTATAGCCTTTTTCTAATAAGCTTAACTCTTTCCATTACCACATGCACAGACTCTGGCCCAATCAAAGCATCTTTACCAACCTCAAATTGACTAATAGGATACCTATACCTCGTACCATAAAAAGCCTCAAATAGGGACATTTAAATACTGGAGTGATAACTATTATTATATGCAAACTCAATCAAAAGCAAGTCATCATCACAACTGACCTTGAAATCTATCACACACACTCTCATCATATCCTCCAAAGTCTGACTGGTCCTTTCTGCCTAAGCATCAGTCTATAGGTAAAAAGTTGTACTAAAATGAACTTGTGTACCAAGACCCTTCTGAAATGTCTTCCAAAATTGAGAGGTAAACTGGGTACCTCTATCTGTGATAATGGTCAAGTGGACCCAATACAATTTCACCAACTCCCTCAGATAGATCTTAGAATAATATTTGGTTGACTCTGAAGTATTAACTAGAAAAAAGTGAACCAACTGAGTCATTCAGTCTATGATAACCCAAATAGAATCATGCTAACGACAAGTATAAGGAAACCCTATGATGAAGTCCATATTCATGGCTTAAAACTTCTAAGTGGGGATACTAAATTCATGTAGCATACTACTAGGACTCCAGTGCTCAACCTAAACCTGCTGGTAATTTGGACACTTAGCCACTAATTTCTCAATATTCTTCTTCATGCCATTCCACTAATAGACTTCCCACAAATCATGGTACATTTTAGTGGCTCCTGGTGAATAAAATACAAAGAACCGTGAGCTTCTATAAACATCTAGTGCCCAAAACCATCCACATTCAAAACACATAATCTACCCTAACATAGAAGAACACCAACTCCCCGTAGGAGAAAACCTCAACCTTCTGATTCAAAAATGTTTCCTTCAACTTAAGAAAAATGGGATCTCTTTCTTGCTTTTCCTTCACTTCAGCTACTGAAAAAGATTCTGAACTATTTGGAACCTAGACAGTGCCCTCAATCGAATCAACCAACCAAACTCCCAATCTAGCAAGCTGATAACCTCATAAATTAACTCTTTATTTTAATCCTCCACGTGACCAACACTTTTCATAGACAATCTACTAACTGTGTCGGCCAGAACATTGGTCTTACATGAGTGATACAAGACACTCATATCATAGACCTTCAAAAACTCTAACCAGCTTCTCTGGCGGAGATTTAAATTTTTTTAACTAAAAACACACTGAAGACTCATGTAATCAGTGAACACATCAACATGAACCCCATAGAGATAATGCCTCAAAATATTTAAGGTAAACACGATTGTTTTCAACATAAGGTCATGAGTTGGGTATTTCTTCTTATTAAGATTGAGATATCTAGAGGTATATGACATAACCTTCCCTCGTTTCATCAACGTACAACCTAGACCAACTTTGGAAGCATCACAATATACCATAAAATCATTTGAACCATATGGTAGAGTCAAAATTGGAGCAGAGGTAAGTCAATTCTTTAACTCTTGAAAAATCCTCTCGCAAGAATCGAACCACTGGAATTTGACTTTCTTTCCATTCAGTCTAGATATGGGAGAAGAAATAGAGGAAAATCTTTAAACAAACCATCTAAAATAACTATCTAAACCCAAGAAACTTTGATATTTGATAAAGAGATGGTTCTAGGTCAGTTCCTTACTACTTTGATCTTTTGAGGATTGACTTGAATGACTTCACCAAAAATAATGTAACCAAGAAATGTCACTGATTTCAAATAGAATTTACACTTGCTAAACTTAGAAAATAATTGGTGATTTTTAAGAATCTATAAGACAATCCTCAAGTGATCTGCATGTTCACCCTCACTTCAGAGTAAACGAGGATGTCATCTATGAAGACCATAATGAACATGTCCAAATACTGATTGAACACTCTGTTTATCAAGTCCATACAAGTTACAAAGGCATTCATTAGTCCAAAAGACATAACTATAAATTCAAAGTGACCATATCGAGTTTTGAAAGTTGTCTTTTGGATGTCACACTCTCGAACTCTGAGTTAATGATAACCAAATCTAAGGTCTATCTTAGAGAAACAATAGGCACCCTAAAGTTAGTTCAGCAAGTCATCAATCCTGTAGATGGAATACTTATTCTTGATAATGACTTTGTTCAACTGGAGGTTGTCGATCCACATTATAAGAGAACTGAATTTTTTGTGCACGAAAAGAATTAGAGCACCCCATTGAGAGACATTAGGCCTGATATAATACTTTCCTAAGAGATCCTTCAACTATTCTTTCAGTTCCTTAAGCTCAGTTGAAGCCATCCTATAAGGTGAAATTAAAATAGGCTGGGTATTTGGAAAGAGATCAATTTCAAAGTCAATTTACCACCCGGGATGAACTCTGAGAAAATCTTCAGGAAATATTTGTGGAACTGACTTAAGATTTTGGACCTTGAGTCCTTGACTCAAATGAGATAATAGATGCACCCTTTGGATATTATTTTTCTTGCCTTAAGGAACAAAACAAACCGGCCTGTAGACACTGAGGTACTACCCTTCTATTCTAAGACTGGCTCATTTGGAAATTAATACTAGACTACTCTATTTCTATAATCAAATGAGATATAGTAAGAATGGATCCAATCCATGATGAGGATAACATCAAAATCGATCTTGTCTAATTCCACAAGATTGACTGAGGTGGCTTTCTGGGATACTGTAACTGGGAAATTTTTGTATACCGATCTGGCTATGATGGAACTACCAACTGTCATAGAAACTAAGAAGGGATCTACAAGGATTTCGGGGCTAATACCAAAATCTTCTGCTATATAGGGAGTCACGAAGAAAAGTGTGTCTCTAGGATCTAATAATGCATACCCATAAAGGTGAAAGACTTACAACATACTATAACCACATCAGGAGAACATCTTGATCCTATCGAGACGAAATAGGATATAGCCTATTCTGATGTTGTCCACTAGTTGTACTAGAAATAGCACCTTGCTAAGTTGGGCGACCTGCTAGAACTATTGAAGAGTTAGTCCAACCCTACTGATGATCATTCCTACCTCTCTATATAACCGTTGGGTAATCCCTTATTTTGTGGCTTTACTTGCCATACATAAAATAAGATTATTGTCGACCATGCACTCACCCTTGTGGTTCTTATCACATCACTTGCAAACTAGGTTAGTGTGTCATTCATACTACCCTGGTACATAGAGTCTATCGCTCTATATCGAGTATCTTGTTTGAACTTAGGCACTGGAGAACTAGCAAAAGATAGGGCTGGCACTAAAGATTTCTGGTTGAAGTAAGAACAATTACCACCATCTAACCTCGGGTGAGAGAAATTAAAACTACAAGTTTTGGCCCTCTTATTCTCCTTTTCTTTCTCTTTGATCCTTTTCTCCTCAATCTGTTGAGCATGGACCACCAATCTGAGATGTCCATATCCTTAACCAACCTGGTCATCCTACACTCCTTGACCACATCCTCAAAATACCAAACATAAGCTTACTTATTTTTTTCTAGAATCAGCCACCATAGTTGAAGCATACCTCACCAATTGATTAAACTTGAGTGATTACTCCTTAGTACTCATACTACTCTGCTTTAAACTAATGAACTCCTACACTTTATCTACCCTTAACTCAAGTGGGAAGAACTTTTCTAGAAATGCAATAACAAACTCATCAACTCTACTAGACCTATATCTATAACTCTATCTTTATTTTACTACTCATACCAGTATGATCCACTTCTTTTAGTTGCAAGGTAGCTAACTTAGCAATTTTACTTGAAGTGACACCCATGATATCTGTCACTTTCATAACACTGGCTAAGAATTCTTGTGGATCCTCTTCAGATTTAGACCTAAGGAATGCTGGCAGATTCATCCTAGTGAAGCCCCAGTTGTTGCCTTTATATTCGTTATTGGTTTAGCTGGGGAAACAACCAGCTGATTATATTGGGCAGTCAAAGATAAGGCTAATATGTGAAAGTAGCCTAAACTCAGCATAAGAGACCTGATTATTCACAGGGTCTTCGATAACTGGTTATGGTACTTACTAGTTCCTATTTCTTCTTTTGTTAGTCCTATTAGGAGGTATGTTTTGTAAATGGATAGAGGACGAGTTAGGAAAATAATTTTGATAGAGTTCACACTCCATTGCACAACACAAATCATGAAATAAGTAAGACTTTCCTAAAATTTTTGGTAGCCTCTCGCTCATAAGTGTGGCTCAATTCACACCTTAAGACCCCGTAAAAGATCTAGTTTAATTCAGTCCCATATAGCTTGTAATAAGGGGCCCAGACATAGAAAATTTCAGCTATGTATTGATACTTAGTCATTTTTTCTGGCCTAGATATTTCAGTGGCATCATTTAAGATCATTCCAGCCTTAGATTATCGATTTTTAAGTTGATTCATGATCAGAGATGTCAATAGGTCATCTTTGCTGAGTTTTGAAATTTTCAAACATCATTTGAGTCACGTTTTGATGACCAAAACAACAAGCTAATGCGATCCCAATGTGTCCTATTAGCTATCACGTCGACATCATTATGGGGTGCGTCACGTGCCGCGTCGCTGGGCATATTTTGCTCACTTAATTCTGACTTTTCAAGGGTAATTAGGTCCTTTTCTCCTCACCCAATTCAACCAAAACATGAAATTAAGCTTCCAAAAGGGCAAAATACATTCATTATTCACAAAATCCTTTTTAGAAATAAGCCCTAGTTCATCAACCTCAAGATCAAGCTCCAAGTAATTCCCAACAATCTTCATGAATTCCGTCACTCATGTATGTTAGGTGTTCATCCTTGGGTTTTCTTCCACCCTTGGGGTTCAAGAACCCTTTTCAAAACTTAAATTATGATTCCCATGTTATGAATTGAATTATGCTCATGTTTGTGTTGTTATTTGAGTTTCAAAGTTAAGAAAATATGAGTTTCATGTAAAATAGATCAATGGGTATGTTGTTTGACGTAGATCTCATATCAAACCGTTGAATTGTGAATTGATTGTTGTAGTCATGATGCTTTAACATGTTGTTCATTCCCATGTACAAGATTATGCCTCCTAAGTATTTGATAAAATGTATAAGTGAATGAATTGTGAATTGTGATTTTTATTGATCTTGGTATTGAAATCATGCTATTACTACATGTATAAAATATTTCCATGCTTAAGCTATGCCTTCCAAGTGTTTGATAAAATGTCCATATGAGTTAATCATGCATGGTAACCTATTGTTGTGTTTTTAAAGTTGTGATATGAGTTTATCAATTATGCTATCAAGTCCTGGGGGTATTTAAAACCCAAACGCTAGTTGTTTACTTAGTCACAGTAGTTATAGACTAGTCCTAGTAAAGGTCAAGAACAGTAGTACTCTGTCAGTTAACAGAACTCAGTGAACTCAGTCCAGCTCAGTCAGTCAACATGATCAGTGTCGGTTCAGTCAAGCCTAGTACAGTTTAGTGATCAGTTCAGTGCTGATTCAGTTAGGAGTAGGATTCAAAACCGAGAAAACCTAGGGAATAGGGCATTTCTACCAGCGTAGGGTTTAACCCTTAGTAGTTGTCCCTGTATTATAGAACTATGTAGCCAATGTAGGGTAAGTCATCCTCCTACCAGACTAGGGTTGACGAATATATATTTCATGAGTCTTCCTGCCAGATTAGGTTTGACACAATCATATATATATATATATATATATATATATATATATATTTCATGAGTCTTTCTGCCAAATTAGGGTTGACACAGTATTGTTAGTCTCTCGTGGCAAGGTGCTAACACCCTTCAAACTGGGGTCACAGGTTGGACCCTAAATCAGTCTATATCGAGGTATGTCGGTTAGATTAACACTCCCACAGTTATATTTTTAGTCTTAGTATTCAGAAAAGAATTTAGACAGTTCTAAAAAACCATGGATATTAGTTATCAGTTACACAGCTATCAGAATTCAGCACTTAATTTTAGTATAATCTCAGATACATGATGTATATCTATAAGCATAGTATAGCATATTTTGTAATTACAGTTTTGCATGTACTCTCATCCAGTTACTTCATGGTGTTTATTCAGTCAGTTATCAGCTTATACATATGAACTCATTTATATTAGTCGTACCTCACTTAACATACCAGTACATTCCACGTACTGATGCATACTCTTTTTTTGCGCTATAATGTCTTATATCATAGGTTTAGATGCTCAGGTTCCTGACCATACTTAGTAGCTCAAGCTATCAGTAGCAGGTATAATGGTGAGTCCTCATATTTTGAGGAAAGATTTTATTTACTTTAGTATTTTAGTAGTTCAATAGTTATTTCAATTGAAGTTAGTTGGGCGTTTATCCCATCAACTCCATATTCAAACAGTTAGAGGCTTTCAGACTAGCATAGCCAGTTATTCAGTTTTCAGATGCTATTATCAGTTATACTCACTTACTATTATTTTTGTATTTTGAGAACCTTATGGCATTTTCAGATTTCTTCTGCATATATATTTCAGTATTATATTCAGTGCTCACACCAGGTATCAATCATGGTTAGCTTGTGGTCCTTCGGGGTCGTAAGCACCGTGTAATGCCTAGGGTACAGTATTAGAGCATTACAAACTTGGTATCAGAGCCTAAGGTTCTAAAGAGTCCTAGGGAGTCTAAAAGTCACGTCAAGTAGAGTTTTATGCATGGGTGTGCAGTGCGCCACACTATGGATAAGAGGCTATGAGGCATTTTAGGAAAACATTCCCTTCTTTTAGTGTTCATATCATGCGAGTGAGCGTGATCTCAAGTTAAACTCTCTGTGTAATCCAACTTTTCCTTTCTTTTACAGAACATGCCTCCCAAAAAGACCAACGAAAGAAGAACTGAAAACTAGCCAACACCTATGCCCATTCAGGAAGATCCCCTGAATGAGCATGTCTCCCACACAGAATTTAGAGCAGCTTTCACCACTCTAGCCCATTTTGTGGTAGCTTCGAATGAACGCCCAGTTTTTGTTCAGGCCAACCCAGTGTCTAATACTGCTACAGCTAGAATTCAGGACTTTACATGAATGAACCCTTCTTTATTTTCAAGGTCTAAGTCTGAAGAAGACCCACAGGAATTCCATGACATGGTGTAGAAAGTAATAGACATTATGGGGGTAACCGATAGTGAGAGTGCTGAGTTAGCTGCCTATCAATTAAAGGATGTGGCTCATACATAGTTTAAACAGTGAAAGGTAGATAGGGCACAGATGTAGGGCCTATATAATGGGAGGAGTTTGCTACTGCCTTTTCAGATAGGTTCTTCCTGTTGGAGTTAATAGAGGCTAAGGTGTTAGAATTTATCAATCTGAAGTAGGGCAACAATGAGTGTGAAAGAGTATTCCCTTCATTTTTCTCAGTTTGCCAGGTATGCTCCTCATGTAGTAGCTGATAGCAGGTCTAAGATGAGCAAGTTCATGTCTAGTGTGTTTGATAGTGTGATCAAGGAGTGTAGGACCATAATGCTGATTAAGGAGTTAGACTTGGCTAGGTTGATGGTCCATGCTTAACAGATTGAGGAACAGAAGACTAAGGAGAAAGAGGGGGACAATAATAGGTTTAGAATAGGTAGCTTCAACTTCACTTAGCCTAAGTTAAAGAGTGGTAATTGTTCTTAGTTCTACCTAAATCTTTAGTCCCAACTCCGTTCTCAGCCAGTGCTCCGATGCCTAAATTCAGAAATGGTAATAAGGATCGGGCGCCAGGTTCTAAATCTTAGAGCAGTGTTAGCAGTCTCAAATAAATCCTCTCTGGCAGAAATATGGCAAAAATCATTAGGGTATTTGTAGTGCTGGCAGCAATGTGTGTTTCGAGTAGAGTAAGCCAGGTCATAGAATCAGAGAGTGTTCTCAGGTGGGTTCCATCATAATCGTCTCCTAGCTCAGTCCGATCGCTCATCTCAACAGGGTGCCGCTTCCAGTGCCACCAGTAGGCAATGCCCAAATAAGCTCTATGCACTCTAATCTCGACAGCATTAGGAAAGTTCTCCTGATGTGGTCACTAGTACGTTACAAGTTTACCATTTACATTTTTATGATTTTTTAGATATAGGAGTTTCTCTATCTTTAGTAACTCCTTATATAGCTATCAACTTTGGAGTCAGTCCTAAAATCCTAACAGAGCCTTTCTCAGTCTCTACCTTAGTAGGTAAGTCTATCATAGCTTAGCGGGTATACAGGAATTGTCCGATTATGGTGTCTCAGAAAGTTACTTTAGCGGACTTAGTAGAGTTAGAGATGATGGATTTTAACGTCATTCTCGGCATGGATTGGCTTCATTCATGCTATGCCTCAATTAATTGTAGAAATAGAGTTGTTTATTTTTAGTTCCCGAATAAAACTATCCTAGAATGGAGGGGTAGCACTGCAGTGCTTAAGGGTCAACTTGTTTCATACCTTAGAGTGAGAGAAATAATATCTAAGGGATGTATCCATCATTTGGTGTGAGTCAAGACTTTAGTTCTGAGACTCCTAATCTTGAGATAGTTTTAGTCGCCGCAAGTGAATTTACAGATGTGTTTCCCGAAGACCTCTCCGAAACTTCTCTCGAAAGGGAAATTGAATTTGGAATAGACCTTTTTCCAGATACTCAGTATATCTCTATTCCACCATATAGAATAGCTCCGGCTAAACTTAAAGAGTTGAAATAACAATTGAAGGACCTCTTAGACAAAGGGTTCATCAGGTCCAGCATATCCCCTTGGGGTGCACTAATTCTATTTGTGTGAAAGAAAGACGATTCTCTTAGAATGTGTATAGATTACCGTCAGTTGAACAAAGTCACAGTCAAGAATAAGTACCCACTTCCTAGAATTGATGACTTGTTTGACCAATTTTAGGGTGCCAGTTACGTTTCTAAGATAGACCTCAGATAAGGCTATAATCAGCTAAGAGTCAGAGAATGTGACATTTCAAAAATAGCTTTTAGAACCTGGTATGGTCACTTCGAGTTTCTAGTCATGTTATTTGGTCTTACTAATGCCCCAGAATCTTTCATAGACTTGATAAACCAAGTGTTCAAGCAGTACTTAGATATGTTCATCATAGTCTTCATCGATGATATTCTTGTGTACTCCCGCAGTGAAAATGACCATGCAGACCATCTTAGAATAGTATTGCAGACTCTTAGAGCCCATTAGTTGTTCACCAAATTCAGTAAATGTGAATTTTGGCTAAGGTCAGTATTTTTCCTTGGTTATATTATTTTTGGTGATGGTATTAGAGTTGATCCTCAAAAGACTGAAGCAGTGAGAAACTATCCTAGACCAATCTTTCTATCAGATATTAGGAGTTTCTTAGTTTTGGCTGGATACTACCGATGGTTTTTAAAGGATTTTAATCTATTGCATCCCCCATGTACATATTGACTCAGAAGAAAGTTAAGTTTCAGTGGTCAGATTCTTGTGAGAAGAGTTTTCAGAAATTGAAAACTCGACTCACTATAGCCCCAGTTTTGACTTGACCTGGTGGGTTAGATGGATTTGTTGTATATTGTGGGTGTGTTTTGATGTAGAAAGGTAAGGTTGTGGACTATTCCTCTAGACAGCTTAAGTCCCATGAAAAGAATTACCCCACCCATGATCTTGAATTAGCAGATGTTGTGTTTTCCTTAAAGATTTGGAGGCACTATTTGTATGGGGTGCATGTTGATGTATTCACAAACCACAAAAGCCTGCAGTATGTATTTTCTTAGAAAGACCTAAACATGCATCAGAGAAGTTGGTTAGAGTTGATGAAGGACTATGACATGAGTATTTTGTATCATCTCGGCAAGGCTAATTTAGTGGTAGATGCCCTCAGTAGGTTGTCCATGGGTAGTGTTGCTCACGTTGAGGATGGTAAGAAGAAGTTATTTTAGAAAGTTCATCATCTTTCCAGACTAGGTGTCTATTTGGTTGATTCGGCTGAGGGTAGCGTATGGGTACAGAATAGTTTGGAATCTTCTTTAGTGTCCGAGGTGACAGAAAATCAGGACAAAGATCCCAATATACTTATGATGAAAGAGTTAGTCGGAGACCAGAAAGTAGAGGTTTTCTCCCAAAGGGGAGATGGTGTGTTGCGTTGACAGGGTAGGCTATGTGCGCTATGTACGGATGGCGTAAGACAGCGAATTCCTGATGAAGCACAAGGTGCGTGTTACTTCATTCATCCAGGGGCCATTAAGATGTACTGCAACTTGCGTAAAGTCTATTGATGGAGTGGGATGAAGAGAGATATTGTAGATTTTGTAGTTAAGTGCTGCTTGTTTCAATTGGTTAAGATTGAACATCAAAAGCCTAGTAGGTCCATGCAGGATTTCAGTATTCCCACTTAGAAGTGGGAGGAAGTGAACATGGATTTCGTGACAGCTTTGCCTCGTACTCGTCGACAACATGATTCGATTTGGGTCATTATGTACAGGATGACCAAATCAGCCCATTTCTTTCCAGTTCATACCTCTTATTTAGCCGAGGACTATGCCATGCTCTATATCAGAGAGTTGGTTAGGTTACACGGTGTTCTATTGTACATTATTTTAGAGAGAGATACGCATTTCACCTCTCACTTTTAGAAAGCCTTCCAAAAGGGTCTTGGTACCCAAGTCCACCTCAGTACAGCCTTCTACCCTCGGATAGATGGTAAAGCAGAAAGGAACATTCAGACTTTAGAAGATATGTTGAGAGTGTGTGTCATTGAATTTTAAGGGTAGTTGGGATAAACACTTACCTTTGATTGAGTTCGCATATAATAACGGCTATCACTCCGGTATTTAGATAGATCTGTTTGAGACTATTTATGGAAGAAGATATAGATATCCCATTGGTTGATTTGAGGTAGGTGAGGCTATGGTTGTAGGGCTTGACTTAGTATTTGATGCCTTAGAGAAAGTACAGTTGATCAGGGAGAGTCTTAAGATAGCCCAGAGCCGATAGAAATCTTATGCAGATGTGAGAAGGAAAGATCTTTAATTTGATATTGGAGATTATGTGTATTTGAAATTCTCTTCCATGAAGGGGGTGAAGATATTTGGTAAGAAGGCGAAGCTTAGTCCCCGATATATTGGTCCTTATTGGATTTTGAGTCATTTTGGTAAGGTAGCTTACGAGCTCGAGTTACCTGCATACTTAGCATCAGTGCATCAGTGCATCCAATGTTTCCTATCTCCTTGTTAAAGAAGTGCATAGGTGACCCATCAGTTGTAGTCCCTATAGAGAGTATAGATGTTCAAAATAGTCTCTCCTATGAGGAAGTCCCAGTTGAAATCCTTGATCGACAGATTCGCAGACTAAGGAACAAAGAAGTTCCCTTGGTCAAAGCTCTTTTGCGGAATCAGTCTTTTGAGGGAGCTACTTGGGAAGCAGAGGTAGACATGCAAACTGTAACACCCCTATTTTGTACCCTAGATGCTACACAGTGTTTACGATCCCGAGGGACCACAAGCTAACCCATGATTGATATCTTCTATGAGCACTGAATAATAATACTAAAAGTTATGCGAAAAATAGGTTGAATTGCCATGAGGTTCAAAATCTAAAATACTGAAGAATATAAAACTGAATAATAATAGTATTAACATCTGCAAAGCTGAATTATGTCTGAACTAGTCTAGTTTGAAAAGCCTCTAACTAAACTGTCTGAATGTTGAGTTGATGGGACAAGCCCCCAACTAACTCCAACTAATGAAATAATGAAGCTACTATAATGCTGAAATAAAAGTATATCCTCGATAGATGAGGACTTACTACTGAATCTAGTACTACTGACTGAATCTGTCTAAGCACGGCCAGGAACCTGAGCGTCCGAACCTATGAAATGAGAAATCATAGCACAAAGAAGGAGTATGTGTCAGTACATGGAATGCACTGGTATGTAGATACAGTAAGGATTAATGCAAGGGTTCATATACATGAACATTAACTGACTGAGTGATATAGAGTAACTGAATATAAGAGCACATAAGTAACTGAAACTGTTGTAAGTACTGAGTATATGATACTTTTCATATACGTGTATATATACTGTAACTAAGCTTTTACTGAAGATGAGTTCTGAGTTTTTATAACTGAGTAACTGATATTTGAGATTACTGATAACTGAGTTACTGAAACTGATTAATTCTATTTGACAATTCTGATTCAATAGAACTGAACTGAGTTCTATACTGAGACAGAAATTGTAACTATGTGAAGTAATCATCAAACCAACATGCCCCAAATAAGATAACTGGGGTCCAACCATAACCCCAACTGGAAAGGTATTAGTACCATGCCACGGGTAAAGACAAGCTGAAGAGTTACCCTCATCTGGCAGGTACTCTAATGAGAATGGTGGAACCCTCAGATAGCAAGCTAAAACACCTCATCAACCCTTAACAGGCATTTTAATGTCTCAACCTATGTTGGCTACATAGTTCTGGAATGCAAGGACTACTTCTAAGGATCACACCCTCTACTGGCAGGTAAGCCCCCATTTTAGGTTCACTCGGTACTGAAGTCTACTCCCAACTGAATAGAGACTGAACTAATTATACTGTGAACTGAACTAGACAAATACTGAGTTTCACTGAGTTCTGTAACTGACTAGTTTACTAGGTTCATTAACTGACTAAGTTTACTAATCGGGTCACTACTGAAACTATTCTATAACCACTATAACTCTATGTAAATAGCTAGATTTTTGGGTATTAGATACCCCCAAGACTTGATAGCATGAAAGTAAAGCATAACATGATCTTGAAAAGCATAATAATGTCCACTTGTTCATAATTCATTCATAGAGACACTTTATAAAACACTTGTAGGGCATAAACTTGTACATGATTGGGACCACACAATGACATGTCATGATTCCACTATTTACTTCATATAGGATTTTTAACAAACACTTGGGGAGCATGAATATTTTACATGATAATGGCGAACACATGAACATCATGAATACACTACTCAATTGCAAATTCAAGGGTTTAGTATGCAATTCATATAATCCATCACATAAACTATTTTAACTTCATGAAAACTTATAATTAATCATGAATTGAAACCTAATTACTATCATGAACATGAGTACAGTCACTTTCAAGCATGGAAATCATGATTCTATAAACTTGTAATTTTTGAAATGGATTCTTGGACTCTATAGGTGAAAGGAACCCATAGTGAACACCTAACATACATGAATTGATAAGTTCTTGGAGTTTTTGGTGATTTTCTTGAGAATTGCTCTTGATTGCTAAAAGATTAAGGTTTACTAATTGAGAGAGTGCTTGTTGATTTTGGGTAAAAGTTAATAAAGAATGGGTTTAAAATATTTTTAGGGATTAAATCCCATATCTGGGAGTATTAAAATTATGGGAAAAGACTAATTTAATCCTGGATGAAACTTTTAGTTTTCGTTAAAATTTTCTGACCTGGGCCCTTGGCGTGATGCGATGCTATCGCGCCGTGTCACTATAATTTGATAATTAGGAACTGGACTGATGGTGCAATACGGCGCCATCGTGGAGCCTCACTGGATGCAAGTTTGGTCGTTGGCACCATGTAGTGAAACAGCAGATCTTCACTGGAAAAAGGATAATTCTGAAAATGGGCCTTGGCGCGGCGTACCATTATCATGGTGCAACACTAGAAAATGACCATTGTCATTTGGATGGCCTCCGCGACGCGATGAAGTGTTAGTTGGCACACTGCTTTACAAAAATAGCTATAACTCATCGCCCAGGTATCGGATTTAGGCAAAATTTATATCGTTGGATGACTGAATTTTCTATGCATTGGTAAGCTCTAAACTTAAAAATACTGAGTATTTCAAAAAAAATTATATAAGATAACTCATGTAATGAGAGTTAAATTATGCTAGGGAAATACGGGGTATTACAATATCTCCCCCTTGAGAACATTCATCCTCAAATGAGACTGATTAAGCTGAGAAACACTGATAGATTGAGTTAGACACTTAACATGCACAACTAAAGCATGACTACATGACTAAACTACTGACAAGTTGAGTTTCCATACTGAACATGCATATCTGATACATCAGTACATGACTGAAACTACTAATAAACTGATTTTTTTATACTGAACATGCATATTTGATACATGAGTACATGACTAAACTAATTCATGAATGCATGACTAAATATGCAATTGTAATGGATACCAAGTTTGTAGCTATATATGAGCATAGAACTGAATAAATTTAAGGAAGACTATTACCTTAAGCTGAATCTAAGTTTGTTGAGAAGAGGTGAGGATACTTGGTCCTCATATCTGCTTCTACTTCCCAAGTATCTCCCTCAACGAACTGATTCTATCAAAGCACTTTGACTAAGGGAACTTCTTTGTTTCTCAGTCTATGAATCTGATGATCTAGGATCTGTACTGGAACCTCTTCAAAAAATAGATCATTTTGAATATATATGCCCTTTAAGGAAATTATTACTGCTGGGTCACCAATACATTTATTTAGCAAGGAGATGTGGAATACTGGGTGAACTGAAGCTAGAACTGAAGGCAACTCAAGCTCGTAAGCTACCTTTACGAAATGGTTGAGAATTCTATAAGGACCAAAATATTGGGGACTGAGCTTTCTCTTCTTGCCTAATCGCTTCACTCCCTTCATGGGAGAGATTTTCAAGTACACAAAATCACCGACCTCGAACTCGAGATCCTTTCTCCTCATATCTGCATAGGATTTCTGTCAACTTTGGGCTGCCCTGAGCCTTCTCTGATCAACTGAACCTTCTCTAAGGCATCAAACACTAAGTCAGGCCCTACTACTATGGCCTTACCTACCTCGAACCAACCAATTGGATATCTACATCTCCTACTATAAAGAGCCTCAAACGGAGCCATCTGAATACTGGAATGATAGTTTTTATTGTATGTAAATTTGATCAAACGCAATTGGTCATCCCAACTACCCTTAAAATTAACAATGCAGGCTCTTAACATATCTTCTAGAGTCTGAATGGTCCTTTCTGCTTGACCATCTGTCTGAGGGTAAAAAGTTGCATTGAGGTGAACTTGGGTACCAAGACTTTTTTGGACTGCTTTCCAGAAATAAGAGGTAAACTAGGTACCTCTATCTGAGATGATAGATACTGGGACTCCGTGTAACCTGGACAACTCTCTGATATAGAGTTTAGCGTAGTCCTTGGCAGAATAGGAAGTATGAACTGGTAAGAAGTGAGCTGATTTAGTCATCCTGTCTACAATGACCCAAATCTAATCATACTGATGACGATTATGGGGCAAACCCATCACAAAGTCCATGTTCACATCTTCCCATTTCCATATGGGAATACTAAACTCCTACATAGACCCAATAGGCTTCTGATGCTCAATCTTAACTTGCTGACATGTAGAGCACTTAGCTATAAATTTTGCGATATCCCTCTTCATACCACTCTACCAATAGATCTCCTGTAAATTATGGTACATCTTAGTGGCCCTTGGATGAATAGAGTAACGCACACCATTTGCTTCTGCAAAAATTCACTGCCTCAAGTCATCTACACCTGGCACATATAGCCGACCCTGGCAACACAATACACCATATCCCCATTGGGAGAAAATCTCTACTTTCAGATCTTTGATTGACTCTTTCAACTTAACTAGACTGGGATCTCTATCCAGCTTTTGCTTCACTTAGGAAACTAGAGATGATTCTGAACTACTCTGCACCCACACACTGCCCTCTACTGAATCAACTAAGAGGACACCTAGTCAGGTAAGCTGATGAACTTCCTCAACTAAATTCTTCTTACCGTTCTCAACGTGAGCAACACTACCCGTAGACAACCTACTGAGAGCATTAGCCACCATATTGGCCTTTCCCAGATGATATAGAACACTCATATCATAATCTTTCAATAACTCTAGCCACATTCTCTAATGCAAATTCAAATCTTTTTTAGGGAACACATACTACAAGCTTTTGGGATCTGTGAACACATCACCCCATACAAATTGTGCCTCCAGATGTTTAAGGCAAACACTACAGCTGTTAACTCAAGATCATGGGTGGGGTTATTTTTCTAATTGAGCTTAAGTCGTCTAGAGTCATAGGATATGATGCTACCTCTCTGCATGAGGACACAACCAAAACCTACTATGGATACATCACAATACACAACAAACCATCTGAACCATCTGCTAGAGTCAAAACTAGGGCTGAGGTGAGTCGAGTATTCAACTCCTGAAAACCCTTCTCACATGAATCTGACCACTGAAACATGACTTTCTTCTGAGTCAATCTGGACATGAGGGATGCAATTGATGAAAATCCTTTAACAAATTAATGGTAATAGCCAGCTAAACCCAAGAAACTCGTGATATCTAATAAAGAAATATTTCTAGGCCAGTTTCTCACTAACTCAGTCTTTTGAGGATCAACTCTAATGCCATCACCAAAAATAATATGATCAAGGAATGCTAATGACCTTAGCCAAAATTTGTACTTACTGAATTTAGCAAACAACTGAGGAGTTCTGAGAGTGTGAAGTACAATTATAAGGGGATCTGCATGATCATTCTCACTACTGGAATAGACAAGAATGTCATCAATGAAAAATATGAAAACATGTCCAAGTACTTATTAAACACTCGATTCATCAAGTCCATAAAGGCTGCTAAGGTATTTGTGAGACCAAAGGACATGACTAGAAACTCAAAGTGACCATACTGAGTTTGAAAAGTTGTTTTTAAAATGTCACATTCTCTAACTCTACAATGATGATAGCCTGATCTAAGGTTTATCTTTGAAAAGTAACTGGATCCCAAAAGTTGGTCAAATAAGTCATCGATTCTAGGAAGAGGGTATTTTTTCTTGACTGTGACTTTGGTCAACTACCGGTAGTCTATATACATTCTGAGTGAATCATCTTTCTTAAGCATGAATAGAACTGGTGCGCCCCATGGGGAAATGTTAGGTCTAATGAACCCCTTATATAAAATATCCTTTAACTATTCTTTCAATTCCTTGAGTTCTATTGGTGCCATTCTTTATGGTGGAATACATATAGGTTGAGTGTCTCGAAGAAGGTCTATTCCGAAGTCGATTTCCCTTTTGGGAGGAACTCCAAGAAGATCTTTGTGAAACACATCTGAGAATTTATTTACTACTGAAACCGACTCAAGACTGCGAGTCTCTGAACTAGAGTCTTTGACTCGTACAAGATAATAGACATATTCCTTGGATATCATTTTTCTCGCTCTAAGATATGAAATCAAAAACCCCTATGCATGATAGTACTACCCCTCTATTCAAGGACTGGTTCATTTGAAAACTAAAAATGAACAATTCTATTTCTACAATCAACTGAGTCATAGCATGAATGGAGCCAATCTATGCTGAGAATAACATCAAAGTCCGCCATCTCTAGCTCTACAAGGTTTGCCTAAAATCTTATTCTAGCTCTCTTATTCTCTCTCTCTCTCCTTATTATTATCCTCTTCTATCTACTATGCATGGATCATAAGCCTAGATATGTCTATCTCCTTAATTAGCATTGTTGTATTATACTCCGTAACAACACCATCTAACACCCCAAATATGAACTTTTTTATTCTGGACCTACTATCTTCTACTACATAGGAAGCATACCTGGCTAACAAAGTAAAATTGAGGGAATACTCTTTCACACTCATATTACCTCTCCTGAGATTGATGAACTCTAACACCTTAGCTTCTCTCAGCTCTAAGGGAAAGAATCTATCTAGAAAAGTGGTAGAAAACTCTTCTTACTCTATGGGTTCTACATTTGTGCCCCTGTTAACCTTCCACTGCTTAAACCATGTATGAGCTACATCTTGTAACTGATAGGCAGCAAACTCAGCACTTTAACTGGAAGTCACTCCCATAATATTTATGAATTTTTGAACCTGATTGAGGAACTCTTGTGGATCATCTTCTAACTTATATCCTGAGAATAAGGGAGGATTCATTTAGGTAAAGTCCCAAATCCTAGTTGCAGCAGCATTGGACAATGGTTTGTCCGGAACAGTAGCTGGTCGTTCATTCTGAGCTGCTATGGAATTGGCTAGAGTAGTGAATGTAGCCCTAAATTCTGTATGAGAGACATGATCGTCCGAGGGATATGCCTGAATGGGCTGAGGTGCTGACTGGTTTCCCGTTCTACTTTCATTAGTCCTTTTGGGAGGCATATTTTGTAAATGAAAGGAAAAAAGAATTAGACTGAAAGTTTAACTTGAGCTCATGCTCACTCGCACGACATGAATACTGAAAGAAGGGGAACTTTTCCTAAGAACTTCTCATAGCATCTTGTCCATAAGTGTGGCGCGCTACACACCCATGTAGAAGACTCTGCTAGACACGGCATTCAGACTTCCTAGGACTCTGTTGAACCTTAGGCTCTGATACCAAGTTTCTAACACCCCGATTCTATACTCCAGACACAACATGGTGCTTACAATCCTGAGGGACCCCAAGCTAACCCATGACTGATATCTTCTATGGTGACTGAATAATAATACTGGAAGTAATGTGAAAAAAAAGGCTAAATTTTCATAAGGTTCAAAATTTGAAATACTGATGAATTCAAAATTGAATAATAATAGAATTAACATCTGTAATGTTGAATATTGTCTGAACTAGTCTAGTCTGAAAAGCCTCTAACTAAACTGTCTGAATGTGGATTTGATAGGACAAGCCATCAACTAACTCCAACTAATAAAATATTGAAGCTACTATAAAAGTGAAATAAATGTATATCCTTGATAGATAAGGACTCACAACTGAATTTGGAACTGCTGACTGAATCTGTCTAAACGTGGTCAGGAATTTGAGCGTCCAAACCTATGATATGAGACATCATAGCACAAAGAAAGAGTATACGTCAGTACGTGCAATATACTGGCATGCTATATAAGGTAAGGATGAATGCAAGGGTTCATATGTCTGAACAGTAACTGACTGACTGATATAGAGTAACTGAATATGAGAGCACATAAGTAACTAAAACTGCTATAAGTATTGAGTATGAGATACTGTGCATATACATTGTAGCTAAGCTATTACTGAAGCTGAGTTTTGATAACTGAGTAACTGATATCTGAGATTACTGATAACTGAGTTACTAAAACTGATGGACTGTATCTGACAGTCCTGATTCTATAGAACTAAACTAACTTTTATAATGAGATTAAAACTGAAACTGTAATTATAGGAAGTAATCATCTAACTGACATGCCCTAAATAATATAACTAGGGTCCAACCTGTAACCCCAGTTAGAAGGGTGTCAGCACCATGCCACGGGTAAAGACAAGCTGAAAAATTACCCTCATCTGGTAGGTACTCTAATGAGAATGGTGGAACCCTCAACTGGCATGTTAAAATACCTCATCAACCCTCAACTGGCAGGTTAATGTCTTAACCTATGCTGGCTACATAGTTCTAGAATACAAGGACTACTTCTAAGGATCACACCTTCTACTAGTAGGTGAGCCCCAATCCTTGGGTTCACTCGGTACTGAATCCTACTCCCAACTAAATAGACACTAAGCTAATTATACTGTGAACTGAACTAGACTGATACTAAGTTTCACTGAGTTCTGTAACTGACTAGTTTACTGGGTTCTATAACAGACTAAGTTTACTAATTGGGACACTATTGAGACTATTCTGTAACCACTATAGCTCTCTATAAATAGCTAGATTTTTGGGTGTTAGATCCCCCAGGACTCAATAGCATAAAAGTAAAGCATAACATGATCTTGAAAAGAATAACAATGTCCACTTGTTAATAATTCATTCATAGAGACATTTTATAAAACACTTGTAGGGCATAAACTTGTACATGATTGGGACCACATAATGACGTCATGATTCGACTATTTACTTCACATGGGCTTTTTACAAAAAACTTGGGTAGCACGGATTATTTCATATGATAATGGACAACACATGAACATCATTAATATACTACTCAATTGCAAATTCAAGGGTTTAGCAAGCAATTCATATAATTCATCATATAAACTATTATAACTTCAAGGAAACTTATAATTAATCATGAATTGAAACCCTATTACTATCATGAACATGAGTAAAATCACTTTCAATCATGAAAATCATGATTCTATAAACTCGTAATTTTAAAAATGGATTCTTGGACTCTATGGGTGAAAGAAACCCATAGATGAACACCTAACATACCTGAATTGATAAGTTCTTGGAGTTCTTGGTGATTTTCTTAAGGATTGCTTGAAGATTAGGGTTTGATAATTAGGAGAGAGGTTGTTGATTTTGGGGAAAAGTTATTAAAGAATAGGTTTAAAATGTTTTAGGGAATTAAATCCCATATTTGAGCGTATTAAAATCATGGGAAAAGACTAATTTAACCATGGAAGAACCTTTTAATTTTTTAAAATTTTTTGACCTGGGCCCTTGGCGCGATGCGGCACTATCGCGTGGTGTCACTAGAATTTGATAATTGGGAACTAGACTTATGGTGTGATGCAGCGCAACCGCGGTGCCTCATGGATGCAAGTTTGGTCCTTGGCGCGATGCGGTGCAACCGTGGAGCTTCACTGGAAAAGGATAATTCTGAAAATGGCCTTTAGCACGAAGCACCATTATCGCGATGCAACACTAGAAAATGACCATTGTCATTTGGCTTGCCTCCATAATGTGGTGAAGTGCCAGTTGGCACACTACTTTACAAAAATAACTAAAACTCTTCACCCGGGTATCAAATTTGGGAAAATTTTATTTTGTTGGAAAGCTGACTGAATTTCCTATGTGTTGGTAAGCTCTAAACTAAAAAATACTGAGTATTTAAAAAAACTTTATATAGGATAACTCATGTACTAAGAGTTAAATTATGCAAGGAAAATACGGGATATACACGAACCAAGTATCCTCTTCTCTTCTCCAGAAACTCAGATTCAGCCTAAGGTAACAGCCCTCCTTATATTTACTATATTCCATACTCAGTTACAGTTGCATAACATTCTCATGCCATTCATGGATTCATGAAACAGTTTAGTCATAAGTTATGTCTCCAGAATTCAGTCATGCTTCAGTTATGCATGTCAGTGTAAGTATAGTTTCTCTCAGTTCAGTCGGTCTCATTCGAAGATTAATATTCCCAAGGGGGAGATATTGTAAGACCCCATAAAAGTTATAGTTCAAATCAGTCACATATAGTTTGTAATAAGGGGCCCCAACTTAGAAAATTTTAGCTAAATGTAGACACTTAGTCTCATTTTTTGGCCTCGATATTTCAATGGCATTATTTAAGATCTTTATGGCCTTAGATTGTCAATTTTTAAGTTGATTCATGATCAGAGATACCAATAGATCATCTTGGGTGAGTTTCAGAATTTTTGGATATCGTTTGAGTCGTATTTGGATGACCAAAACAGCAAGCCAACGCGATCACGATGTGTCGTGTTGGCTATCGCATCGTCGTTGACACCATCAATGTGACGCAGCACCTACCGCATCACTAGGCATATTTTTCTCACTTAATTCCAATTTTCCAAGGGCAATTAGGTTATTTTCCTCTCAATCAATTCAACCAAAACACAAAATTAAGCTTCCAACAGGGCAAAATACATTCATTATTCACAAAATCCTATTAAGTAATAAACCCTAGTTCATCAATCTCAAGATCAAGTTCCAAGAAATCCCCAAAAATCTTTATGAATTTCGTCACTCATGTATGTTAGGTATTCATCCTTGGGTTTCCTTCCACCCTTGGGATTCAAGAACCCTTCTCAAAACTTGAATTATGATTCCCATGTTATGAATTGAATTATTCTCATGTTTGTGTTCTTATTTGAGTTTCAAAGTTAAGAAAATATGAGTTTTACGTAAAATAGATCAATAGGTACGTTGGTTGATGTAGATCTCGTGCCAAACCCTTGAATTGTTAATTGATTATTGTAGCCATGATGCATTTATATGTTGTTCATTCCCATGTACAAAGTTATGTCTCCTAAGTGTTTGACAAATTGTCTAAGTGAATGAATTGTGCATTTTGATCTTTTGGTGATCTTAGTAGTGAAATCATGCTATTAATACTTGTTTAAACTATTTCCATGCTTAAGCTATGCCTTGCAAGTGTTTGATAAAATGTCCATATAAGTGAATCATGCATGGTAACCTATTGTTGTGTTGTTAAAGTTATGATATGAGTTTATCAATTACGCTATCGAGTTCTGGGGGTATTTATTACCCGAAATCTAGTTTTTTACTTACTATAAGTAGTTATAGACTAGTCCTAGTAAAGGTCAAGAATAGTAGTACTCAGTCAGTTAATAGAACTCAGTCTAGCTCAGTCAGTCAACATGATCAGTGTTAGTTCAGTCAAGCCTAGTATAATCTAGTGATCAGTTCAGTGTCGATTCAGTTAGGAGTAGGATTCATCACTGAGCTAACCCAGGTATGGGGGCATTCCTGCCAGCAGAAGGTATGACCCTTAGTATCAGTCCTTGCATTAAAGAACTACATAACCTGTGTAGGGTAAGTCATTCTCCTGCCAGACTAGGATTGATGCAATCATATATATATTTCATGAGTCTTCTTGCCAGATTAGGGTTGACACAACATTATTAGTATCCTATGGCGAGGTGCTAACACCCTTCCAACTAGGGTCACAGGTTGGACCCTAAATTAGTCTATATTAGGGTATGTCGATTAGATAAAAACTCCCATAGTTACAGTTTTAGTCTTAGTATTCAGTAAACAACTCAGACAGTTCTACAAAACCATGGCTATTTAGATATCAGTTACTCAGCCATCATAATTCAGCACTCAGTTTAAGTATAATCTCAGATACATGATGTATATCTATATGAGCAGTATAGCATGTTCAGTATGTTCAGTAGTTACAGTTTGCATATAATCTTATCCAGTTACTTCATGATGTTCTCATGCATATGAACCCATGTATATCAGCTTACCTCACTTAGCATACCAGTACATTCCACGTACTAAAGCATACTCTTTCTTTGTGCTATGGTATCTCATATCAAAGGTTTGAACACTCTGGCTCTTGACTGTACTTTGTAGCTCAGGCTATCAGTAGCAGTTATAGTCGTGAGTCCTCATATTTCGTGGGCATAGTTTATTTTTTTCAATATTTTAGCAGTTCAGTAGTTATTTCAATTGGAGTTAGTTGAGGGTTAGTCCCATCAACTCCATATTCAGATAGAGGCTTTAAGACTAACATATCCAGTTATTCAGTTTTCAGATGTTATTATCAGTTATACTCAGTTACTATTATTTCAGTATTTTGAGAACCTTACGGCATTTTTAGATTTCTTCCGCATATATATTTCAGTATTATATTCAGTGCTCACAGCAGATACTAGTCATGGGTTAGCTTATGGTCCTTCGGGGTATTTATCAATGTGTGATACCCAGCATGCAGTCTCGGGGCGTTACACACACCTATGAACAAGAATTTACTTAACGTGGCATTTAGACACCCTAGGACACTTTAAACCTTTTGCTCTGATAACATGTTTGTCACGACCCGAGACTACCCCATAGTCATAACACGGTTCTTGGAGCCACAAGTGACCCGAAGCTAACCTATGACCTAGCATACATTAGAATACTGAAAATATAACAAAATATTGGGCAAAAATTGACTAACATAACTGAGAGAAATAATAAAATAAAATTGAATATCGATCAAAACTAGAAATACAACTATCTACAACCCAAAATGTTGAAATTCTAAACATATGTCTGAAACCCTCTAAGTCATAATGAGTTGTTGGGACAAGCCCCCAACTAACTGAAATAGAATGTAATATTGAAAAACTAACGGATAACTAGCCTTTGAATGATAAGGACTCACCAAAGCTATTGTTGAGTGACAAGGAAATGTGCTAAGTATGGTTTGGGTACTCATATCTGAACCTATATTATAAGACAATATAGCGCAAAGAAGCATGTGATTAGTACTTTGAATGTACTGAGTATGCAAGAGGAAAAACAAATTAGTATAAGATGAACATGAAAACTAAATGCAATACCAAATATTATTATGTACTAAATGCAAACTAATTATCTAAATGACTGAATACAAGGTTAATGCAAGCCTAATATGAACATAAACCATAGCATAAACTACAATAGATAATATAAGTGCTCAAGATATGTAAACTACTATATACTTAAATTTCTAGGTATCGGGTGTTCATAACCCACAAGCAATGACTAATGCAACTGAACATAATAATATCAAAAACAGTGCATAATAGGGATTTGTATAACTCAAGTCAAAACTCAATGATTAATCAATAATTGGGAAAATTCATAATCTAGGATATAGGAATATGACACTCCTACGGGAAACACGTACTCATGGTGAGAGAATCATTTATCTTCTTATTGTGGATTGATTTAAAGACTGAATGGTGAATTTTAGGGAGTTTTGGGTTTATATTCCACCCTTGGAGAATCCTAAATAACGTGGGTTTGGATTTAAAAGGATGGATAAATACCAAAAAGCATTTCTTAAAATGTGTAAGAATTTCTAAGTAACAGCCATCATGGCAGAAGTAACGACTCGTTATATCAGTCATGAGTTGTTGCTTGAGTCATGACCTGAGGACTTGAGTCTTTGTCTTTCAATGTTAAGACAACGACTTCCCTCATAATGGATCATTAAGTCTGATAATGAGTCGTTTGGAAGAGATGTGGTGTAACGCCCCAAGTTTGTACGTCGGATGCTACATGGTGCTCATAATCCCGAGGGACCTCAAGCTAACCCATGATTGGTACCTGCTGCAATAACTAAATAGTAATACTGTAATTATGCAAAAATTAGGTGAAAAATTGCCATAAGGTTCAAATCTGAAATAAGAACTAAATACGGTATAACAATACCAAAACTAAAACATCTATCTGAAAATACTCTAGTTTGAAAATCCTTTACTGTCTGAAACATGGAGTTGATAGGACAAGTCCCCAACTAAATCCAACTAACTCCAACTACTAAAATAAACTGAGAACTAAAATACTAGAATAATAAATCTATCCTCAAACTATGAGGACTCACCACTAAGTCTGCTGCTAATGGATCGGGCTGCTAAGTATGATCGGGTGCCCGTGCATCTGACCAATGATATAAGACATCATAGCGCAAAAGAAGGGTATCCATCAGTACTTTGAATGTACTGGTATGCTAAGTGAGGTAGGTTGAAATGCATGGGTTCATATGCATAAACAATACTAACTGAATCATATGAGTATAACTGAATGAGAATACATGCATGAAATACATAAACTGTAACTAAAGTCATAATAACACTGGATACTTAGTTATGAGTACTAATTAAATGATATCTGAGTCTACTAATACTGTATAACTGATAGCTGAATGAATATATGTGACAATACTAATTTGGTGGAACTATACCGAGTTTCGTACTGAACTAAGTGATTGTGTCTGACAATCCTGAATTTGTAAAACTGAACTGAGGTCTGTACTGAGACTGGATCTGAAACTGAAATTATGAGAGGTAATCATCTAATCGACATACCTCTTTCTGAATAGATTGGGGTCCAACCTGTAACCCCGATTAGAAGGGTATCAGTACCGTGCCATAGGTAAAGACAAGTTGTGAGTTAACCCTCTCTGATAGGAAGCTCTTTCGCCAACCCTCATTGGCAGGAAAAGTCAAATGAGATGCATCAACCCTCATAATGTCTGGTAGGAAGATATCTCAACCAATGTTGGCTACGTAGTTCTGTAATGCAGGGATTGCTACTAAGGATTAAACCCTTTCTGCTGACAGGAATGCCCCCATCCCTGGGTTTGCTCAGTGTTGAATCCTACTCCCAACTGAAAGAAACTAAACTGATTTCTAGACTATACTAAGCTGGACTAAATTGTCACTGATTATACTGTTTAACTGAACTGCACTAAGTTTACTAGGTTTAATTAACTGACAAAATACTACTGAGTTCTATTAACTGATTGAGTTCTGAACTGAATATTGAACAAGACTGGATATGATACTGAGTCTACTGAGTTTTACTGAGTCTTATAACTGACTCAGAGTACTAATGATCGTAACGTGACTGAAATCTACTTACCAAGGCATTACTGAGATTATTCTGTAACTGACACTGGCTATAGGTAAACAGCTAAATTTTTGGGTATTAAATACCCCCAGGACTCGATAACATGATAATTAAAACATCACATGGTCTTGTATAGCATAAAATGCACACTTGTTCATAATGTATCTATAGAGGCATTTTATCAAACACCTGCATGGCATAGTATATGCACATAAGACTAAACAACATACGAGCATCATGATTCAATTCCAATTTCATAATTGCAAGGTTTTAATTATGGATTTGTATGAATCTACACACATAATAATCAATTCCACATGAAACGTGTAATAAATCATGAAATAGGAACTTAATTCAAATCATAATCATGAATACACATAAATTCCAATCAGGGAAATCATGAAATCAACTACTTGAGGTTTAAAAGAGTTTCTTGGACTCCAAGGGTGGAAGGAACCCTTGGATGAACACTTCACATACCTTGGTTGCTAAATTTCTTAAGAACAAGGGTGGAAATCTTAAGCCTTTGCCTTGAAATCAAATCACCTAGGGTTCTTGTTCTTGAGCAATTTGAGAAAAAGCAAGTATATTTTGCTTAATGAGGGTTGAATCTCATGTTTTAGGGTTAAATGGGAGTGGGGAAAAGACCCAAATACCTCTAAGGACATGACTTTTTAATGACTAATAACCAGACTGTCAACGCACAGGATAACGTGCTGCGTTATTGGCATCGATGCGATAGCCAACGCGCCGCGTCGAGGCCACGTAGGTTCACTGGAAATTACCACTGGGAGCCAAAGAAAATATTTATCGATGCTATGGCTGATGCTCCACGTCAAGATTGCATTGGTACACTATTTTGTATTCACAAATGTGGTTCAAACATGGTCCGAAAGACACGAAACCCGTCCGAGAACACCTACTGACATTCCTGATCATGAATTAACCAAAAGATTGACATTTTAAGGTCATAATACTCGTGAAACAGAGTTACCAACCTACGAAGGCTAAAATAATACTAAGTCTGAATACTTAGCTAAAATTTTCTAAGTCTGGGACCCCTTAACAAGCTTTTAGGGACTGAGTTAAGCTTAGAATTTTGTGGGGTATTAAAATATCTCCCCTTTAGGAACATTCATCCTTGAGTGAGGCTGATTAAACTAAGAATACTGATAGACTATACTTAGACACTGAACATGCACAACTAAAGCAGTATTTCATGACTGAAATTACTGATATACGGAATTATCATACTGAACATGCATATCTGATGCATGAGTTCATAGCTGAACATGATTCGTGAATGCAAGGCTGGGATTACTGATAAGATAGGCTTATATACTAGACATACATGTCTGATACATGAGTACATGACTGAATTGATTCATGAATGCATGACTGAGTATGCAACGTTAATTGATACCAAGTCTGGAGTTATATCTGAACATGATACTGGGTAGATTCAAAGAAAAACTATTACCTTGGGCTGAGTCTAATTTTGCGAAGAAGAGGTGAGGATACTTGGTTCGCATTTCTTCTTCTGCTTCCCAAGTAGCTTCCTCAACGAACTGATTCCGCCAAAGAACTTGACACAAGGGAAACATGTAAAGTAGTAACTAAAGAGTGTATTAAACTCTAAAACCCCAAAAAAACACATTAACAAGAATTACGTTATTACGATAATCAAGAGCGGATTCCACCACTCAAACACCAACATTTCTAAAAAAACAAGAAATCACAAGAGATTCCACCCTTGAATGCTATCCTAGTTACAAGTTTTGGTTTTGCGCCTCAAGGAAAGAGGACTTGGTGTTTCAAAAGTTAAGACTTACAATAATCATCAACTAAGTCATGAAAATCCCTAATACTAAACTATATATAGTCTCCTTATTACATAAACGATGAAATAACCAAAAGACCCTTAATGAAAAGGGGGTGCCCCTCTAGTGTAATAAATGAGCAAATAGGGTGGATTTGGTGTGTCTTTGATCCTTCTCACGTCTTAACATTGAATTTCCTAGTATGATAATTTGCTGCACTTGTACACACTTTGATCTTCATAGTCACACTTGTATCATCCTCTCCATCTTGAGAGGAATTTGCCCTCAAATTCAAGCAATCATCACCGGCAAGCTATCCTCTTTTCATCATCTCTTCATTGTTTTTCCTAAGGTTAGGATATTCAACCAAGGGTCCCATGATATCATCAAGCATGATCCTTGGATTTATATGTTCTATAACCTGCACATAAGAAGATTTGATACTAGGCAAAGTGCTAGTATCTCGGTTAGTAATCAGCAAAGAGTCCTTATGGGCAAATCCCACAATCCCAACTCTCGGCTTCTCTCCTTCTTCATCCTCCTCACTCTCGGCTTGTTCTTCCAGACCCTCACTAAGCATGAATTTCCTTTCCATATACATAGGCACTACAATCTCACCTTCACACGGCTAAACATCTTCGTCATCCCCCTTCTTTGGCTCCTTAGGTTCTACCTTCTCTCTATCTTGAGATTGATCATCAATCTCCTTCGGTTCAAGTCCCACCTCCTCCCTAAGAAAGTAAAATTTTTCCTCCCTTAGGATCACATTTCTCCTATTTGGACACTCGTTAGCCTTTTATCCCCAACCTTGGCATTTAAAATATTGAAATCCCTTAGAACTAGAAGAGAAATGCGGCTTACCTTTATTTCTCAGAGGGTACCTTTGGTGAGCCTTGTTTTCAGCTTGTGAAGACTTGTCCTCGGTTTTATCCACATTATATGGGTCATTTTTGTCCTTGTGCCAACTCGAGGTAGATTTCCCTTTGAGCTTGACACTTGGTTTCTCCCGTAATTCCTTCTCAACTTCCAAGGCGGCTTGGAAGATGGCATCAATGGTGTCAAACTTGTGAAGTGTCAACCATGAGGCAATGTCCCTATTTGAACCCACCTTGAATAGAACGATGTCATAGCTTACTTTCCCCCCTCGGTGATGAAGTTTCAAAATGAGTTGTTGGAATTCATCATAGTAAGCCACGACGCTTTTGTTCCCTTGCCTCAAGTTATACAACTTAGCAAGGAGATCTTGATGGTAACTCTCGGGTAAGTACCTTTGTCTCATGAGGTAACTTAACCTAAACCAAGGAGGGGGATTCCCCTCAATCAAAACATTGCCAAATTTCTTCACATACTCCCATCACGTAGTAGCATAACCCTCAAAATGTGCAATCGCATAACAACTCTTTTTATCCTCGGTAAGGTCAATAACTTGGAAGATTCTCTCACAAGTGGACTCCCAAGCTAGAAATTCTTCCAGATTACTCTCACTTTTGAATGTTGGAAGCCCCACCTTTATGGTATTTAGACCGACATCACGGTTTTGGTTCCCTTGTTTATTCCAAAGACCAAATCTTTCTTCTCGGTTGTGAACTTCCCTTGGATCACCTTGCTTAACCCTCATCTCCTCCCTTCTCATGTAAACATAATAATATGGTTCATAACCATCATGTTTTTATCCTCTACCATACCCCTCAACATGGATGGGTCTATTTGGGTTAAGTGGAGCTTGTAGGGGTGGGATTGGATTTGGATAGTGAGGTCTTTGGTCAAGTAGATTTTGGATGGGAGGGCTCGGGTTTGGTAGTGGTATTTGGGTTCCAAGTCCTTCTTGTTGGACTTGGTGAAGTGGAGAGTGGTTTGTTCTATCATGATATCGGATTCGGGAGTGAGGGTTGGTTTGATTTGTCCCAATAGGTGGATATAGCATTTGGTGCATGGCCTCGGGAGTACTAGTTGGTGAAATATATCAAGGGGTAGAAGGTCGGCTTCTTTGGCTTTAAACTCTCTCTAATCTCCCACCCATTATTGACACTTCACCCTTCATTAATACCACATCCAAGTCGAGTTTTTCAATACCCGCGGTCATCCTAGCCATGTCTCGAGACATAGCTTCAAGGCAAGCCAAAATGATACTAGTAGCATTGTGTTCCCCCGTGGGTTAAGAATGTGAGGTCTCTGGTTCCATAGCACCAAAAAAAGTCCACAATGTCACACAAAACACACCAACAAAGTTTCAAGTCTTTGAACCGCAAGCAAAAACACCACACAAATGGTAACAATAAAACTAAACAAGTTTACAAGACAAAAACACACTTTGTTGTTGAAGAGAATTTGTTCCAAGACTTTGATGTTCAATAATACACCTTTGAGAAAGATATTTCGGCTATGGTATTGGATTACAAGACTTGAGACTCTCTTTTCAAGATTCAAAAGTTTTCCACCAACTTTCTACCAACTTGCACTCTTTTGGAAAGATATCTTTTTGGGGTACTCCTTTTTGGTAACTTGCTTTCTGGAGAGATCTTTTTATTTTCTACTTTGGTGTTGTCTTGGATTGTTTTCAAGACAAACACAAAGTCTTGTACTTATTTTCTCTCTTCAAGATCAAACAACAACTTATTCAACACAACACAAGAACACAAGATGAACACCAACAACAACAACAAGAAACTGTCCACTTAATACCACAACACAACCGGAATCTTGCTCAAGAACTTGGGTGGTAGACTAAATAAGTGTTGAGTAGAAAGGGAACCAATACTAGAAACAAACTAATACAACACAACACATTCAAATCAAGACACAAATCTCGGCCAAACACAACACTAAGAAGAAGAACACCCCGCCAAGAACAAGAACACTTCAACAATTTTTTTACTAAGAGAGCCAAAGGTTGGTAGTGTAGGAACACAGCTAGCCTTGTCTTTGATACCGAATGATAACACATGGTATCCACATGCACAAAACAGTCCACAAGTGACCCAAAAATACCCGTAACCAGCAAGACACAAAATGACACAAGGAAGCAAACACAAACTTAATGATAAAGAAGATAGATAACTTGACACAAGGGAAACATGTAAAGTAGTAACTAAAGAGTGTATTAAACTCTAAAACCCCTACAAAACATGTTAACAAGCATCAATTTCTTACGAAGATACAAGAGCATAGTCCACCACTCAAGAACCAACATTTCTAACAAAAAAGCAATCACAAGAGATTCCACCCTTGAATGCTATCCTAGTTACAAGTTTTGGTTTTCCGCCTCAAGGAGAGAGGACTTGGTGTTTCAAAAGTTAAGATTTATAATAATCATCAAATAAGTCATGAAAATCCCTAATACTAAACTATATATAGTCTCCTTATTACATAAAAGATGAAATGACCAAAAGACCCTTAATGAAAAGGGGGCACCCTTCTAGTGTAATAAATGAGGAAATAGGGTGGCTTTCGTGTGCCTTTGATCCTTCTCACGTCCCAACATTGAACTTCCTAGTATGATACTTTACTTCCCTTTTACACACGTTGATCTTCATAGTCGCACTTGTATCACAAACCTCTTCACTCCTTTCATACGAGAGATTTTCAAATATAGAAAATCACCAATCTCAAACTCGAGATCTTTTTTACATACATCTGCATACGATTTCTATCAGCTCTGAGCTATCTTATGCCTTTCCCTGATCAACTAAACTTTTTCTAAGGTATCAAATACCAATTCAGGACCTACAAATGCGGCCTCACCCATTTCAAACCAACCGATGGGAGATCTACACCTTCTTCCATAAAGCGCTTCAAATGGAGCTATCTGAATACTTGAATGATAGTTGTTGTTATATGTTAACTCAATCAAAGGCAAATATTCATCCTGACTACCTTTAAAGTCCATCGCACACGCTCGCAGCATATCCTCTAAAGTCTAAATGGTCCTTTCTGCTTGACCATCTATCGAGGGTGAAAGGTTGTACTAAGATGAACTCGGGTATCAAGACCCTTTTAGAATGCCTTCCAGAAATGAGAGATGAACTGGGTACCTCTATCTGAGATAATAGATAGCAGAACATTGAGCAATCTGACCAACTCCCTAATATAGAGTTTGACATAATCCTCAACTGAATAAGAGGTATGGACTAGTAAGAAATGATCTGATTTGGTCATCCTATCTACAATGAACATTAAATGGTTTGACTCGTATTCGTTTCCATCACAAAGTATGTTGGCAACGAGTATGAGGCAAACCAATCACAAAGTCCATGTTCACTTCTTTCCATTTCCAGGTGAGAATGTTGAACTACTGTATGGACCCACTAGGCTTTTGATGCTGACATGTTGAGCACTTAGCCATAAAATTTGTAATATCTCTCTTCATCCCACTCCACTAATAGATCTCACACAAATCACGATACATCTTAGTGGCCCCTGGACGAATAGAGTAATACATACCATGCGCTTCTGTAAGAATTCGTTGCCTCAAGTCATCTACACCTGGCACACATAATCGACCCTAGCAGTGCAACACAACATCTCCCTCTTGGGATAAAACCTCTATCTTTTGATCTTTGACTGATTCCTTCAACTTGACTAGACTGGGATCCCTATCTTACTTTTCCTTCACCTCAAAAACTAAGGATGATTCACAACTACTCTGCACCCACACACTACCTTCTAATGAATCGACTAAGTAAATACCTAGTCGGGCAAGCTGATGAACTTCCTGAGCTAACTTCTTCTTACTATACTCCATATGAGCAACACTACCCATAGGCATCCTACTAAGAGCATTAGCCACTACATTGGCTTTACCCGAATGATACAGGATGCTTATGTCATAGTCTTTCAACAACTCCAACCACCTTCCCTGACAGAGGTTTAGATCTTTTTATGAGAATACATACGGTAGGCTCTTATGGTTTGTGAACACATCAACGTGCAAACCATACAAATAGTGCCTCCAAATCTTTAAAGCAAACACTACTGCAGCTAACTCTAGGTCATGAGTTGGATAGTTCTTTTCATGGAGTTTAAGATTTCTAGAGGCATAGGCATAACCTTACCACTCTGCATGAGGACGCAACCCAAACCTACTCTGGATGCATCACAATACATAATAACACCATCTGAATCATCAGGCAAGGCAAGAATTGGGTTGAGGTGAGTCGAGTCTTCAACTCCTGAAAACTCTTCTCGCAAGAATCTGACCACTAAAACTTATGAGTCAATCTAGACATAGGGGATGCAATAGATGAAAATCCCTCAATAAACCGTTAGTAATAGCTGGCCAAGCCCAAGAAACTCCTGATATCTGATGGAGAGATGGGTCTGGGCCAGTTTCTTACTATTACAATCTTTTAGGGATCAACTCTAATGCCATCACCGAAAATGATATAGCCGAGGAAAGCTACTGACCTTATCCAAAATTCACACTTACTGAATTTAGCAAATAGCTGATGGTTTTTAAGAGTCTGTAGTACTATTCAGAGATGGTTTGCATCTTCATGCTCACTGCGAGAGTAGACAAGAATGTCATCTATGAATACTATAATGAACATGTCCAAGTATTACTTGAACACATGATTCATCAAGTCCATGAAAGCTGTTGGGACATTAGTAAGACCAAAGGACATGACTAAGAATTTGAAGTGAACATACCGAGTTCTAAAGGCTATCTTCGGGATGTCACATTCCCTGACCATGAGCTGATGATAGCCTAATCTGAGGTTTATCTTGGAGAAGTAACTAGCACTCTGAAGATGGTTAAACAAGTCATCGATTCTGGGAAGGGGATACTTGTTCTTGACCGTGACTTTATTTAGCTGACAATGGTTAATACACATTCTAAGAGAACCATTTTTCTTATGCACAAATTAAACTAGTGCACCACATGGGGACATGCTGGGTCTAATAAATCCCTTATCTAGGAGATCCTTCAACTATTCTTTTAATTCTTTGAGCTCTACTGAAGCCATTTTATATGGAGGAATAGATATGGGCTAAGTATCTGGAAGAAGTTTTATTGCAAACTCGATTTCCATTTTGAGAGAAACTCTGGGAAGATCTTCGAGAAACACATCTGGGAATTCACATGCTACTGACACTGATTCAAGATTAAGAATTTCTGAACTGGAGTGCTGGACTTGAACGAGATGGTAGAAACATCCCTTTGATATCATTTTCCTTGCCCTTAGGTAGGAAACAAGCTGACCCATAAGTGCTGAAGTACTACCACTCAATTCTAGGATGGGCTCATTCAAAAATTAAAACTGGACAATTATTTTCTTGTAGTCGACTGAGGCATAACAGGAATGAAGCCAATTCATGTTGAGAATGAAATCAAAATCTGTCATTTCTAATTCGACTAAATCTGCTAAAGTGACTTTCTGATATATCACAACTGGACAGTTCCTGTATACCCGCCAGGCTATGATAGATTTACCCATTGGGGTAAAGATTGAGAAGTTCTCTATTAGAATTTTAAGACTGACTCGGAAATTAATGGCTATATATATGGAGTAACAAATGATAGAGAAGCTCCTAGATCTAGCAAAGCATAAACATGCAAATGATAAACTTGTAACGTACCAGAGACCATATCAGGAGAACTTTCCTGATCCTATTGGGATAGAAGAACATAGAGTTTATTTGGGCGTTGCCCGCTGGTGGCACTGGAAGAGGCACCCTACTGATTTAGGCAACCGGATTGAGTTGGGGGGCGATTATGCTAACTCTGCGAACCCACCTGAGGACACTGTCTAACTCTATGGCCTGGCTTGCCACATTCGAAACATACTTCACTGCCAGCTCTGCAGACACCCTGATGGTTTCTACCACACTTCTAAAAGAAGTATTTATTTGGGCACTGCTAATACTACCCTGAGCTTTAGGGCCTGACTCCCTATCCATGTTGCCATCTCTGAATTTTGGCATATGAGCACTGGCTAAGGATGGAGGTGGAACTGAGACTTTTGGATAAAACTGAGAACAATTCTGACCATCTAACTTAGGCTGAGCGAAGTTGAAACTACCTATTATCGCTCTTTTATTCTTCCTTTCCTTCTCCATATTCTTAGCCTCCTCCATCTATTGAGCATGGACCATAATCCTGGAGATGTCCATCTCTTTAATTAACATTACGGTCCTACACTCCTTGACCACACTACTTGACACACCTAAGACAAACTTACTCATCTTTGCTTTGCTATCTGCTACCACATAAGGGGCATATCTGGGTAACTGAGTAAACTTTAGGGAATACTCTTATACTATCAGATTGCCCTGCTTCAGGTTTATAAACTCCAAAACCTTCACTTCCATCAACTCCAATGTGAAGAAACTATCCAGAAAAGCAATAGCAATCTCCTTCCATTCTATAGGCCCTGCATCTGCGGCCCTTTCTGCTTTCCACTATTTAAACGATGAGTGGGACACATCCTGCAACTAATATGTGGCTAACTCAATGCTCTCAATAGCATTCACCCCCATAATATTAGTAACTTTCTGCACCTGATCAAGAAATTCCTGAGGGTCTTCATCTGACTTAGACCCTGTAAGAGATAGAAGGTTTATTCGGGTGAAATTTCAAATCCTGGATGCAGTAGTATCGGCCACTAGGTTGGCCAGAACAGTAGCTAGGCATTCATTCTGGTCTGCCACAGAATAAGCTAGGGTGATGAAAGCTACGCTGAATTCAGTGTGGGAGATATATTCGTCCATAGGATCTGGCTGGACGGGATGGGGTTCTAGATGGCTCCCGTTCCTCTTCTCTTAGTCCTTTTTGGAGGCATATTCTATAAATGGAAGAGAAACTTGGATTAGACGAAGAGTTTAATTGGAGCTCATGCTCACTCACACGATATGAGTACTGAAAGAACGAAAACTTTTCCTAAAACATCTTGTAGCCTCCTATCCATAAGAGTGGCATGCTACACACCCATGCATAAGAATCTACTAGAAGTGGGTTTCAGACTTTCTAGGACTCTATTGAACCTTAGGCTCTGATACCAAGTTTGTAATGCCTCAATTCTGTACACCGGATGCCATACGGTGCTCATAATCTCGAGGAACCACAATCTAACCCATGACTGGTACCTGTTGTAAAAACTAAATAGTAATACTGTAATTATGTAGAAATTAGGCAAAAATCTACCATAAGGATTAAATCTGAATAAAACTGAATACGATATAACAATACCAAAACTAAAACATCTGTCTGAAAATACTCTAGTCTGAAAAGCCTCTACTGTCTGAATCATGGAGTTGATGGGACAAGTCCCCAACTAACTCGACTAACTTTGACTATTGAAATAAACTGAGTACAGAAATACTGGAATAATAAATCTGTCCTCGAAGTATGAGGACTCACCACTAAGTCTATTGTTGATGGATCGGGCTGCTAAGTATGATCAGGAGCCCGTCCATTTGATCCTATGATATAAGACATCATAGCGTAAAACAAAGGTATGCATCAGTACTTTGAATGTACTGGTATGCTAAGTGAGGTAAACTGAAATACATGGGTTCATATGCATGAACAATACTGACTGAATCACAAGAGTATAACTGAATAAGTGTATATGCATGAAATATATAAACTGTAACTGAAGTCATAATAACACTAGATACTGGGTTCTGAGTACTGATTAACTGATATTTTAGTCTACTGATACTGTATAAATAATAAATTAATGAACGTATCTGATAGTCCTAATTTGGTAGAACTATACCGAGTTCCATGCTGAACTAAGTGACTGTTTCTGATAGTCCTGAATCTGTAAAACTGAGTTAAGTTCTGTACTGATACTGGATCTAAAACTGAGACTGTGAGAGGTAATCATCTAACCGACATACCCCTTTCTGAATAGAATGAAGTCCAACTTATAACCCTAGTTGAAAGGGTGTCAGTTTCATGCCATGGATAAAGATAAGCTATGAGTTAACCCTCTTTGACAGGAAGCTCTTTAGTCAACCATCGCTGGTAGGACAACTCGAATAAGATGTATCAACCCTCATAATGTCTGGCAGGAAGATATCTCAACCTACGCTGGCTACGTAGTTCTTTAACATAGGGATTGCTACTAAGGGTCAAGCCCTTTCTGCTGACAAGAATGCCTCCATCCCTAGGTTCGCTCGGTGATGAATCCTACTCCTAACTAAATAGACACTGAAATGATTTCTAGACTATACTAAGCTGGACTAAACTATTACTAATTATACTATCTAACTAAACTACACTGAGTTTACTTGTTCCATTAACTAATGTAGTACTACTGAGTTCTATTAACTGATTGAGTTCTAAACTGAATATTGAACAAGACTGGACATGATACTGAGTTTACTGAGATTTCCTGAGTCCTATAACTGACTAAGAGTACTATAGATCGTAACATGACTGAAATCTACTGATCAAGGCATTACTGAGATTATTTTGTAACTGACATTGGCTGTAGATGAACAGCTAAATTGTTGGGTATTAAATACCCTCAGGACTCGATAACATGAAAAGTAAAGCATCACATGGTCTTGCATAGCACAAAAATGCTCACTTGTTCATAATGTATCTATAGAGGCATTTTATCAAACACTTGCATAGCATAGTATATGCACATAATACTAAACAACATGTGAGCATCATGATTCAATTCCAATTTCACAATTGCAAGGGTTAAATCATGGATTCACATGAATCTACATACATAATAATCAATTCCTCATGAAACGTGTAATAAATCATGAAATTGGAACCTAATTCAAATAATAATTATGAATACACATAAATTCCAATCATGGAAATCATGAAATCAACTACTTGAGGTTTAAAAGAGTTTCTTGGACTCCAAGGGTGGAAGGAACCCTTGGATGAACACTTCACATACCTTGGTTTCTAAATTCCTAAAGAACAATGGTGGAAATCTTGAGTCTTTGCCTTGAAATTAAATCACCTAACGTTCTTGTTCTTGAGTAATTTGAGAGAAAGTAAGTATATTTTGCTTAATGAGGGATGAATCTCATGTTTTAGGGCTGAATAAGGGTAGGGAAAAGACCCAAATACCCCTAAGGACGCAGCTTTTTAATGACTGAAAACTGGACTATTGATGCGTAGGATGACGCACCGCATCATTGGCATCGACGCAATAGCCAACGCACCGTGTCGAGTCCATGTCAGTTTACTGGAAATAGCCTCTGGGAGTTAAGGAAAATATTGATCGATGCAATGGCCAACGCGCCACGCCGAGATTGCATCGATACACTATTTTGAATTCCTAAACGTGGTTCAAATGAGGTCCAAAAGATACGAAACTCGTTCGGAAACACCTATTGACATTCTTGATAATGAATTAACCTAAATATTGACATTTTAAGGTCATAAGAGTCATAAAATAGAGGTTCTAACCTACGAAGGCAAAAATTATACTAAGTCTGAATACTTAGCTAAAACTTTCTAAGTATAGGACCCCTTACAAGCTTTTAGGGGCTGAGTTAAGATTAGGATTTTGTGCGGTCTTACACGTGGTTAGGGACTTGATACTTGGTTTCTTTCTCTTGTGACAGCGGGTCCACCTAATGAATCGTTGTCACTGATAATGAGTCATAGGATAGGGTCGTTATCAATGGGCTAAATTTCTTGATCATCTATTGCCATGGCAATGAGTCTAGGACATGACTCATTACGTTTGGTAATGGGTTGTTGCTAACCGTTACCACTGGCAGTTTGACAGTGCCTTAGACAAAATGTCATAACTTTTTATCACGATATCGGATTAAGGTGAGACTAGTGGCATTAAAAAGCTAATTTAATGGACTATCTGGTGATGAGTATAGTTCTAAAAAACTTGGGGTTATTATAAATTGTTAGTGAAATAGAGAAAAACATGAGAAAAATATAAATAAAGTCATGAAAAAATTCACAAGACAACTGTATCCATTCTGAATTGGTTCTCTAGATACAATTAGTTGAATGTGCGGTATTCCTAAATAATAGGTTTAAATTATATGATTTATAAGTAGAAATATTTAGCAGGAGTAAGCCTGTCAAATGGGTCGGGTCAGCCTGGTAAGCTTGGCCCATTAGGCCCGCTCATCCTGGTTTGACCAAGCCTGGTGAGCCCATGGGCTAATGGGCTAGCGGTCCAGAGCTGGGCAATTTTTTATTTTGGGCCCGGTTGATCCGACCTGAACCCAACCTGGACTAGGCCCATCGATTGCCCGGCTGGTCAAATTTATTTTTTTTAATTTGCTAGAAATTAGCCATTTGGCCAAAATAGTCGTTGGGCCCAGCGCTATATAGCCGTTTGGAGCCTCAAACGGCTATTTGGCCCAATTTTTAAGGAAAAAAATAATTTAAAATATCTTTTTAAATCCAAAAAATTTTCTATAAATACCCTGCATTTTCAAAACATTTTCCACACAATTTTCATTCTATCAAATCTCATTCTCTCTCAAATATTTTATATATCTCCTAGAGTGCTCAATTTTATTTTTTAATTTTGCGATTACAAATATGAGTGACTGTTTTCTAAAGTCGCAACTTTTGGATACTTCTAAAATTGGGTATTGTTGTTTCATCTCTTACTTTTAATTTTTAATTAGTGTATTAATTGTTGAATATTTATTTTGATTATTTTTGTGTATTTTAAATTTTTTTTAGTTTAATTTATATTATGGATAAATTAAGAAACCTCGGTGAAAGTGTCAAAAATATTTTTTTCATAAGTGGTAGGGGTAGTAAAAAGTGAATTAGTGGCGGTAGAAGTAGTTCAAGTAGTAGATATACCCGTGTGCCTCAGGTACCGCTTAGTCAACCTTTTGAGGGAGAAGTAGTTGTAGGTGTCACGATATGGATTATTTAGAAGCTCGGAAAAATTATGGTATAGAAGAAGAAAATGAAGTAGATGCGGTTAATTTAGATGAAAATGAGAAAAATATTCATGAGACACCCGCAGTAGAAAATGCTAATATTAAATCTAAATCGGTTAATCTTCCTCCCCGTCCTCCCATTGTCCCTAAAAGTCGTAGAAAAACTAGTATTTCATGGGAATTTTTTACACCTATAGAAGGAAAAACTAAGGTGCAATGCAATATTTGTCAACAAATATATGAGCATAAAAGAGGAGGCAATCAAGGGGGTACGGGTTCATTAATGAGGCATATAAAAGAAAATCACAGTAGAGAATTTCTTATCGCAAATGTGGTGAGGCTATTGGTGCGCCAACACAAACTAGAATAAATTCAACAATCGGTCAGTTAACTAAGAATTAAAATAATTTAAGGGACCGAGAAGAAATAGCAAATATGGTAGTTGTGGGTTGTTTGCCTTTCACTTTTCCTTCTTCGGATGCTTTTATTCATTATATTCAAGCAATTTATAATCCTATGTTTAATGGTATTCCTAGAAGTACTTGTCGGGCTGATATTTTTAGACATCATTCACAATATGTTTATTATTTATCTACATTGTTAAAAAATATTCAATGTAGAATGGCTCTTGATCTTGGTCGTGTTGTTAATAAAAATGATTATTTAACCATTACTTGTCACTGGATAGATAGTAATTTTGTTATACAAAAACGTATTCTAGCGTTCTTGTATGATGAAGATCGTAGACATACTGGAGAATTTATTGTTGAATCGATTAGTAAAGTTGCAGAATTATATGGTATTGAAAGAAAAGTCTTATGTATTGCTTTTGATAATGCTTCTAACAACAAGACTGCTATTAAAAAATTAAAAGCTAATCTCTCTCCGTCGTTACCTGAAATATTTCATGTTAAGTGTGTTTGTCATAATATAATTTAATTGTAAGAGATGGTCTTGAATTTTTTGACCTTTACATTGAAAAAAATTGGCTTGCTTTTGGCTTTATTCAAGGAAATAATCAAAGAAAAAAAATTAGAGAATTTAAAGTTAAATGTGAACAAAATAGATTTAGACCGATATTGATGCCTAGAGAATGTGATACTAGATGGAATGCTACGTATGATTATTTAAAAACTTGACATACTTATAGAGTTCCTATTACACTAAATTTTAACCAATATTGTGGTTCATTTGCTCATTTAGATGAATGTATGCTACATAATTCTGATTGGGTTGTACTTGATGATCTTGTTAAGTTTTATATAGCTACGGTTGAATTTTCTGGTGCTTATTATCCTACTGTTTGTAATATTTTAACATATATAGCTGATATTTCTTCTTTTCTCAAAAAATATAAGAATAAAGAAGGTTACAAAGAAGCTGTTTCTGCTATGTTTTCTAACTTTAAGAAATATTTTTTTCCGATTCCCCCTATTTACTTGGTTGGTGTTATACTAAATCCATATATGAAATATAATACTATGTGCCACTTTAGTTTCCTTATTTATTCTAACTTAGAGATAAATGTTGAACCTGAATCTGAAGATAAAGAACAACCAGATTTGTTTACGGCTATGAGTGATGCAAACATTTACATAGAAAAATTATATAACCATTATGTTGATTTACTTAATATTGTTGTACCGATAAATATCACTCAGACTATCACTCCTCATCCTCCCGAGGAGCCATCATCTTCTAAAAGATTGGCACATAGTAATTTTCCTTATCACTTTTATGATTTAAATATTTGGAACAGTGTTGAGGTGGGAACTTACACAGCAATTTCTCGGGAAGATCTTAAGTATTATCTTCGAATGACGATAGAGGATCGTAAACAACGGATCAACGCGTTGGATTGGTGGAAGAATTATGAAAGACAATATCCTGTGCTTTCAAGATTAGCTAGAGATATATTGAATGTTCCAATGTCAACCATTGCATCAGAGAGCGCTTTTAGTCAGGGACGACAACAGCTTAGAGACAACCGACACTCATTGGGAAGCAATGCTATGAATGTTCTAGTTTGTCTTAGAGATTGGATTAGAGAGGAATGAAGAAATCAAGGAATGGATATAGAGCCGAAAGACGAACAGAATCTTGAAAAATTATGATTTTAAGGGAGAACTCAACACAATGAAGTCCAATGCATGCATGGTTTTTCCCCCATTGATTTTGACTATCCTATGCCGGTTCCCATTAATATTAACATGGATGAGTTGGAAAAAATGATGCAAATTTTGTAGATTTTTCATTCATGTACATTATAAATTTTTGATCATTTCACAATCAATAAAATATAACATTCATTCACTCCTTACTTTGTAATTTTTTCATTTAAATTGAATTTCTAGTTTAAATAAAATACTTAGTTTTAATATATTGCTAATTTACTATCAAGCTTTACACTAAGTATTAGACAATTAAACATAACAAACATATATACACATAATGAAAAATAAATTTCTTTTAAGTTCAAAACCTCAAGTATTATTAGTTTATTATATTAAGTAGCATATTTTTTAAAGTAGTACATAGATTGTATGGTACGTATATATGCGTATATATTTTCTATAGACTCTAAACTCTAAAGTAGTATATATTTAACGTATACATGTGTATATGTTTTATAAAGTAGTATATATATAGTGTTTATATGTTGTATGTATATTATTTAAAGTAGTACATATATTGTATGGTACGTATATATGTGTATTTATTTTTTATAGACTCTAAAGTAGTATATATTTAACGTATACATGTGTATATATTTTATAAAGTAGTATATTATAATGTGTATATGTTGTATGTATATTATTTAAAGTAGTACATATATTATATCATAATCATACGTATATATGTGTACATATTTTGTATACACTCTAAAGTAGTATATATTTAACATATACACGTGTATATGTTTTATATAGTATATAACTATATATATAGTGTGTGTGTATATTGTATGTGAATTATTTAAAGTAGTACATATATTGCATGGTACGTATAGATGTGTATATATTTTCTATTGACTCTACAGTCTAAAGTAGTATATATATTTAACGTATAGTCGTATACATGATTACAGGTGTATATGTGTATATGTTTTTTAAATTCTAATGTAGTATATATACAGTGAATATATATTGTGTGTATGTTGTTTAACTTATTTAAAATGTATATAGGTGGGTATATATAGTGTATATTTGAGAAAAAAAAATAATTTTAATTTCTTTTTTTTTTTAGATTTTGACCAGTTTTGAACGGGTTGACCCGAGTTGGACCCGTCTACATGTAACGAGCCAGTCCCGGGTTATTTTTAAAAAAATATACTAACTGTTGGGCCCGGTACTGGATCGTTCCATTAAAAAAGGTCCGGAACTGGACCGGCGCACGAACCGGTTAAAAAGCACAAGGCGGTTTCGGGTTGACCCGGCCCGACCTCGTTAACAGACCTGAGTAGGAGGAATGCTTTATAAAAGACAAATGATTAATTAAGCTTGACTTTCAAAAGTTCAAAAAGATAGCATGCAGTGCATAACTAATTAAAAAATAATAATTAAGGCATTGCGAGATGTTGAATTAGAGGCAAGTAAGTATAAATATCTCATTGAGAGAAAACATGAAATGTCCTATTAGAGGGCAGATTATCCCAATATATCCAATTTTAGGATGGACTAATCCAAAGTATCCTATTTTAGGATGGATGGACCCAATATGTCCTATTTTAGGATGGACAAACCCAACAATGTCAATATGTCCTATTTTAGAATGGAAGAATCCAATGTGTACTCAAATTATATGCTTGCAAAATTCATCAAACTGAAAGCACTGCTCAATAAAAGACAAATGCAAAATTAAACTTGATTTTTTCGTGAAATTCAAAAGATAGCATACAGTGCATGTATAACTAAAATAAATAAATGATGAATGCATTGCGAAATAGTCAATCAAAGGCAAGCGAGCATATATATTCAATTGAAGGTAAACATGCATAATGTTTTATTAGAGGGAAGACTGACTCAATTCTGTTCTATTATAGGGTGGACGAACCCAACATGTCCTATTTTAGGGCGGACGAACTCAATTTATCCTCAAATTATATGCCTACAAAATTCATCGAACTAAAAAGTAGTGCTCTAATGATAAAGTAAGCTTGATTTTGTTCAACAAATTTAAAAGATAGCATGCAGCGCCTAACTAATAAAGAAAAATAATAATGATAAAAATAAATAGATGATTAAGGCATAGCAATATGTTCAAGAAAAGGCAAGCAAGCATAAGTATTCAATTAAAAGTATTGATGCATAAAATGTCATATTTAAGGGTAGACTATCCCAAAATATTCTATTTTATGGTGGATGACCTAAAATATCTTATTTAGGGCGGACGAACTCAACATTTCCTATTTTAGGATGGATGAACCCAATTTATCTTCAAATTTTATGACTGAAAAATTCATCCAACTAAGAAGCAATGCTCAAATGAGAAAGTAAGGTCAAGTTTTTTTAAGAAATTTAAAAAATGTCATACAGTGGTTAACTAATTAAGAAAAAATAATTATGATAAAAATAAATAGATGATTAAGGCACTGCGATATATCTAAGCAAAGGAAAGGAAACATAAATTTTCAATTGAAAGCAGACATATATATTCTTATAAGAGGGCAAACTATCCCGAAATGTCCTATTTTACGGTGGACGAACCCAACATGTCCTATTTTAGGATGGACGAACTCAAAGTGTCCTTTTTTAGGATGGACGGATCCAACATGTCTTATTTTAGGATGGACAGACCCATAGTATCCTATTTTAAGGTGGATGAATCAATGTGTCCTATTTTAGGGTGGAAAACCCGATATGTCCTATTTTAGGGTGGAAAAACACAATATGTATTGCACACTTAAAAATATTAATGCAATGCAGCGAGCTTACTGTGATTTTCTAATAAGAACGAACATTCATAAATCAGCAAGAACTCTATGTAGTGCCTTTGCAGTAGTGAAAATTTAAAGTGTGGTGATTTTGCAATAGAGAAAATTAACGATGCAATGCCACATTAGTGAAAATTCATAATATGGTATTCATAATTTGAGATTTTCCCTCTTTGGCAAAGTTTGTTGTGAAGAAGGTCCCTACACTCAAAGAGAATTGTAAGTTTTGAAATTTAAATCATATTAATTTTTCATCATTTTTGTGTTTCCTTTCTTGTGTTTTGCTAATATATGTTATCCTTCAAGAATAATTGAAAATTTGTATTTGCATTACTTAAAAAAAAACTTGTTAGTATAAAAGTAAATGATTGCCTTGCATTGAACCATAAAGTTTTGGCTTTGAATTTGCACTTCTTGTAGTTATTGCGATTTGATGATGCAAATATGGACCGTGATCGCAAACATCTACTTTGTCAAAATAGTGATAGGCCATCTATAATACTATCCTAATTTTGACTATGGGAGAAATTAATTTTTTATAATATTATGATTGAACCCAGAATAGGCGTCTAAATATCTCATTGCTAACAGAAATTAGGTCCAATGTAGTTCATAAAAAGGTTGGAAAAAGGATTGTGAAATAATAGTTGCTTATATAGGAGAAAAAGAAAAGTGGTACTAAGTTACAAAATAGTAGCTACTCATAAAGGAAGAAAGAGGAGAATGATATTCTCAAATTACAAATTAGTAGTTACTCATAAAGAAGGAAAAAGGAAAATAATATTCTCAAGTTGCAAAATGATTCCCTTGTCAGTCTTCTAGATTTATTGCCCTCTTTCTCTTAAAATACCTTTATGCCAATTTCAACGGATCACCCTTAACAAAAAGTATGTACTTGTTTCCGACATTATCATTGTTGATTGGAGGCTTTTGCTACAACTTTATCTTCCCACTTTCAATCATGCTTTGAATATTGAATCTTAATGATGGACAAGCTTTAGTGTCATGTGCTTGACTATTTGAATAATAAGTATAATTTTTGGATAAATCAAAGTTTGGAGATGGATACTTACGTATGAATCCCTTTTTGAATTGTAGAAGTCACTTAGTTCTCAACCTCTCAAATATATTGGTCAATGGCTCATTCAAATGAGTGAAGTGAAAAGATTTAATCTTCTTCTGTGGTTGTGAGTTAGATTACACTTGGAGAAACTATTGTTGAGAGCTATTCTATAAATTTTTCTGACAAAGAGTCTGGATATGCATATTACAAAGGTTAGAAGAATCATGAGATTGTGAAAATTGGTGACTTTGAGGGCAATGCGACTGAAGCACAAAATCTGAGTTGTTTACACTTTGCAGATTTTCCAATGTCTTTGCTTGGAAAACTGGATGAACAACTTGTATTGCTTCTACAAATTTTCCTTCTTGAATGTTACTTGTATCTCTTTGCCAATCCGAACCAAATCAGAGACAATGCATGCACAAGTTCTAAACGACTTATCATAATAGGCCTTCTTAAATTTAGATGAAGGATTAGATCAATTCTTCTTCGAAAAGTAGAGGAAGTATCTTTGAAGCTTTTAACCTCCATCATGTTTTATATGCTTTAAAACATTCATGTGAAATCTTCTTTACTTTAAGCAAATCAGTCATGCTTGGATTGCCTCTGATATTAAACTCATATTGCCTTACAAAGACATGAGCCATATTGTCCCATATGTGTTATTTCATAAAGTCTTGCTTGGTATACCAAGAGAGCTCCAATCCTAATAAACTATAAATTAATAATCCCATTCGTATGGCTTCATCATGTCAAAATCTAATTAACTTGATGTAGTAATCCTTTAAGTGAGCAACGGGATCTCTTTTCTCACTGAAAGTGTTAATTTTTGTAGCTTAGACCCTGGTGGAAGCTTAACATTTGGGTGCAAACAAAAATCTTCATACATTAGACTCTGGTAATTTCTAAGTGAAACTCTTCATCAAGTGCTTTTCTCAAATTGTAGAGTTCTTTGCCCAAATTTTCGTGGTGGATTGTTAGAATCTCCTTTCCACATTTTACATTTTGACAAACTTCTATTTTGTCATGCTTATTTTTCTTAGAAGGAAGCACAATTATGGGAGAATGAGTATTTGTCATCATAGTAAGTTGAAAATTGTTTAGACTAGTAGCATACATTGATAGCAACTGTGGAAAGATCGTATAGGCGGGAGTTGGGCGAGGAGATATAATTAAGAAATATTTTTTATTGAGCTAAAAGTTATGATAGTGGTAGGAAGAAGGATAAAAGTACTTGAAAGATTGATCCAAATATTACTTTGAAGCACATTTTTTTTGCCATCATCATTTTATGCTTGCACTAAACCCGCACCGATATTGAATGCTTCATACTTCTCGGTCATTATGGCATCATCCTCCATGCAAATTCACAATCAAAATAGTGTTCAATTTCAAATAACCTCTAAACAAAAATGAAACTTTAAACACTAAATAAAGTGTTCGTACATGCAAAATATATAATAATAATAATAATAATAATAATTTAAATAAAGAATATTAATATGTGATTAGCTAAGTAAGATCTCTAGAATATAAGAGATGATCTTAGTTGCGGAACGAGTGGATCAAAAAACTTCTTATCTAGTAGGATCTAATGCTTGAGATGTACAAGGAAAGTAACAACTGATTTGGAATAGTAATCACAAGAAAGATTGAATTACGTCAAACACCAAACCTTAGCTCTAGCTTGACCCTTATGCTTTGCTAACTCTAACGTATCCCAAAATTTACCACATTCTGAAGACAATTCTAGTGATGATGCCTCATCTTGCATGTCAAAATTTTGTCCCAGTCTGTAAGACATTTTGATGATGATGCCTCGATTGCATGCCAAGGTTCTTCTTCAGTTGTCTTCTATCTTTTTTTTTTTTTTTTTTTGGGGGGGGGGGGGGGGGGGGGGGGGGGGGGGGTAGACCCCTTACGATGGTTGCCTATGTATCCTGTGTTCGATAGGAAATCAAATCGCACATAGTTTCAATTATATGCTAAAGAAATATTGAAATCTTATGCTAAATATGACTGAGTCCCTATATGGGCTGCCTACGTAACCAAAAGAAAATCAAATCAACCATAGTTCGACTTACATAAAAGAAAATTATAAAAACATGCACAAGATTAATCATTAAGTTCACAAAAGTATATAATTATTCTCAAAAAGATGTTACCCAAAAACTGACCACCCTACTATATAACTCCTAGATGACATAGTTTAAAAAAAGGTTACATTGTACTTTAATTGTCATGTTCAAGGAAACCATTGCTGGAGTTCTGCCTATTTTGATCGTAAGTTCTTGTAAAAATTGCAGTTTAGAATGAATTTGATTTTTTTCCTTTTGGACCCTTAGGAAACTTAGTAGATTTTCCTTTCAATGGGTCACTCCTTCAAAAATATTGCTAGAAGAACCATATTTCTTGACATAATCATTGACTAGATCGCCCCAAGAAGATCATTTCCACATGTCTTGCTTCGCGTACCACATTAAAGTTGGACCGTAAGTGTCCTAATAAAAAGTCTCATCTTCAATTCATTGTTTTGCCCAATATTTCTCACCCAATCAACATATGCCTTCAGGTGGTCTATCGAACTACCTACCCCATCATACATAGAAATATCACCATAATTCATCTCAAAAGGTAAAGCAAGCTCATTTATAAAGAAAATCTGATTAGGCTCAATATTAAAATCTCTTCCTGCTTTTGCTCGTCTCCACTAAGTTGTTGAATAACTTTTTTGACGAGAATGAGTGCATTTAAGAGAAAATTGAACATTAAAATCAAAAGCAAAAAGTGCAGCAGTGCCAAAGAGTGAGCATGCTTCTGAGGGTTCAAAGGTGGAAAGTGCGGCAGTGCCAAAGGGTGAGTATGCTTCTGAGCATTCGGTGAATAAATTCTTAAGGTTGGCTATCATTTCTTTCATGTTGTCAATTTCTTATTATATTTGTGATATTTTTATCTCAAGAGTAGCAACTTTACCTTGATTTGACTCTGATTTTTCGCAGTCAAACTCATTCTCAACTAGGTCAATCATAGTAATTTGATCTGTTAGATTTTCCTTGAATTACCTTTAGTGCTCAACTTAAGTAAATCTTTGGAAGGAAAATGAAACACTTGATAAGCATTGAATAGATATGTGAAATCTTAAGAATAGTGCATTTTAGAGATGTGATTAAAAAAAACTAACAGATCGAGCTCTATAGGGATATGAGCTCGAGATAATAATTAATAAGAAAATAGAGCACAGAAAGATAAAAATTTAATAAGACAAAAGGATTGTGAATGACTCAAAATTCTAATTTTACATTATTGGATTTAAAAAAAAAAAAAGGACGAAGAAATGTCAACCAATAAAATTTATTTTGATTTATGTCCTAAAGTTTGAATTTAAAATGAGTACGAAAAGATCAATTTCAATAATCTCCAGATAAGAACGACACAAGCATTTTGAACGAGTGAAACTTTAAAGAAGTATCAAACTTAGGGCATCATTCTAAAATAATTTAACGGAGAAAATTGAACAAATAAAGTCGAGTGTGATTTGATAGTTTGTGTAAGTAAATTTAGAAATCTACCAACTTAAGAAGCAACAAATAGCCTGAAGGCCAAGAAAAGGTCAAAAGAATTTGAGAGTGTGAGCAAGAATTTCACCATGTAGGTCGGCACTAAATAGATACTATAAAGTATGAAACTAACAGGCTAAATATTCCATCGCTACAAATAGAAGATTACACCCGTAAAGAAAGGACTTAAAAGAGCTTGAAAAGATAGTAAATCTAATAGTTTTAATATAGCACGAGTCTGAAAAAATTTGAAATGAATGATTTAGGAAAAGTAGATAGAAAAATATTTGGAAAGAATAATGCTCACGTTAACAGAGTAGAAGAAAATTCTAATAAATTCTTGATACAAGTATTGAAAATTCGAGGAAAAATTTAAAATAATGATGAATTAAACTTCATTAAATATTTAAAGAAAGAATGTAAACCCTATTGAAGATCGTAAAATGAAAATGGAAGAAAACCTTAATTGAAATACTAAGAATTCGATGGACTTAAGATAATTTCCTAAATGATGCTCTAGAATCGTTAAAATATGTTAAGCGCATAAGTGTCACAGTAATATATATATATATATATATATAAAGGAAAGATATAAGATTGCTGACATGGCATGCTTCTAAATCCAGTATTAGTATTTATCTTTTTTCCTGTTTGTTTTCCTTAGTGAACGGATTAATTGTTGTTTAATCGTTGTTTACTGTTACCAAACACATGTAGCAACAGTTTTATAATTTTGAGTAAGACTTCAATTGTCCTTTTTCCCTCTCACCACCATAAACCCTTCTTCTCAAGAACCCTACAACCAAATTGTATTACTAAATATAAATTCAACTCGGCAACGTATTTTCTGAGACATAGAAATCATCTGTCTATTGATGAAATTGACCGCCGGCCATGAATTTATAAATTTGAACGGACTTAGCAATAATCATCTTCAATATCGGCAAAGGTATGCAAATTTTATTAGATGTACATTTTTGCAATTTTTTTTTTATTCTGCGGGATCGAATTCATATGCCTTTGAAAGCTACAAAAATTTCTCTTCAAAATGGGTATTGATGTTGATCAGTTATTCATAATCTTTTTTTCTGTTTTAATTGTATACATACTTTGTAAAATTAGTACTGATTTAATTCACTTATTCATGTCTTTATTGCATGTACATAGATTTATGATGTTTTCTAGTTTCTGCCTTTCAAAGTTCAAGTTTGAAGTATTTTCTGTGATCATGCTACTAGAAGCTCTTGGCATCACAAGAAAGTTCATGAAGATGTTCACATGTGATCAAGTATATGATCTTTCAGTAAAATTATTTTTATCGGATTGAAAAAAAGGTGGTAAATTTGAAAGACGAGGGGTTACAATCTATCTTTTTGACATAAGCTATCCCTTACTTGTGGCTTATAAATATGTCTATTTAATGTATTGCAGAGATGGGAGAGAGAATTTTCTAATGTACTAAAATATTGATGTTTTAGTCATCGGTGAGAATTCTGTAGCATTATTTTAAAATTTATTTGATAGCTCATCATATTTGTATTGCTGAAAATTGATATTACAATGATTTTAAAGGGACAAAATAAGTGTGTTTGGGTTATGTTTTTTAATTATTTATTGTATTTAGGTGCATGAAATTTGATAATTTTCGACTGTGAAAACCTTGCCTAAGTTCTAGTATGAGGTTATAAGGAAGCTATATCATGATTTTCTTTAGATAAGCCGGAATTACATAAAGATTGCAAGGTATGAGTAGTTCGGTTTATTCTTGAATTCCGCATATATGGGAGCTTTAATGCAGACATTACACAAAGATAAAGTGATATTTTCAAATGTCTTATATGTTGCACATTTTAAGAATAAGAATCACTCGATATCTATTGAGAATTACTTTATCAGATGGCTTATATGTGATTCTTATCTTTGAAATTTTTGTCGTCTCATCTTTTACCCAATCTCAAATTCATATTTGTACTAGCTGTTGATTGTTTACAAGATTAAATTTGTGAATTATTTTATCTTGACATCATTAATGAAAACCTCGTAGTTGTGATGTATAGATATTGTTGCCCGTATTTTAAACTCCATCATTCAAAAATAAAAAATTTCTACAACATGCCAATAGAACATGGTGAGTCATACCGAAGGCCTCCATTGGTTCAACTTCGATCCAACAATTTATTTTCGTCATCAGGTATGTTTGTTCTGCCAACAACATACGGGGGTGCAATTTGAGAGCCTATATTGTGGTTTATTTACAGCACTAGAGGTATTATTATTCTATCTTTTTAAAAAAAATTGTTTTTCTTATTGTGTATTTGGGATTTTTGTTCCTACTTTAATTATAGATGTTGTATAAGCATTTACCAAAAACTCTCTATGATTTCATAAAGCTTGCTCGGAGAGAAGCGTACAGAAATGTTGTTGACGGCAGACCAATGGCCTACAAACTCCATTTGCTCATTTATATATGAGAAGTACTTTTTCTTTCATTTTCTATTTTAGTTATAACTCAGATTGAGTTTATGGGTAGATAGGGGAAAAAATAAAATACAAACTTTTAAAATAGTTGGATCATAAATATATACCACAACTTGCAGTGAATTCATAATGTTATCATAATGTTAAATTTCATATTCATTAAGGTTTCTTTTTTCCTATCACTTTTGATCGTTAGTTTCAGATGACTTTGAACTTGCTGGTTATAATTCGTTTCTTTATTTGATTTGAATCTTTATGTTTAGTGAAATTGATTAAAAGTCATCCTCTACACTATATACAACTAATTAGATTCAGTAAACAAATTTTATCTCTTTGAACATATTATTTAAAATAGGAACTATAGTCTATTTTTATTTTTCATATGCGGTAATAGAATCGTTTTGGATAAAATACATTTGGGATACATAGTAGAGTAATAATCACGCTTCCTTATTTGACATTAACAAGATCCATTTAGATAAGTCAGCAATGGGTTTTAGAGAAGCTATATTCACTCACCTTGAAAATCTTTACTTCACTTTCAAACTCTCTGAATCCTTTATTCTTTTAGACAGGAAAGCAATTTTGGAATGTGTTTCCATTACATTTCATCATCAAAGTTTCATTTTTTGATTGTTTTGTTTCACTTTCTTGCAGATTCGACCACATAGTAAAGAGAAACATCTTTCGCTTTAACCGGAGTAAAAGATCAACAACTATTATCGATACTTGATAATGCCTTTTGTCTCCCATTTTTTTTTTCTAAGTCACTTTTTTTGTCAACAACTAGGTACTTCTGCTTAATTATTTTGCCTGCTATTGAAATATGTATCACTAAGTCCACTAACATAAATTAACTTACAAACTCGTAAGGCTTTCAAAGCTATAATACTATATTCATTCTTGTCTGATGTTTACACATTTCAGTTATTTTATAATATGTTCATTTGTGTAATCTGTTAGCGTTTTATCAAAAAATATTTTCAAATTAATGCTCTCGATTTCTGTATTTTTACTCATTGCCAATACCGGTAAGGTTTTTTCAACAATATTTTTTTTTATTTCTTATGATGTGTGTTTTTCTTCATCTCAAGTAATGTAATAGTTTTTCTTTTAGTAAGTCTACATATTTTGTGTGTCCTCATCTTGCTCCTTTATCTGAAGTCAGATTAGATGAAAATGGGCATCTGCAGTGTTCATATAATGGATGACATTTGATGGATGTGGGGCTCGTACAAGGATTTCTCAAGCTACATCTAAACGACCTGAAGCTAAAGTTGTTCGGTTTCCAAGGTATGCGCTATTAGATTATCTGTGAAACTGTTCAACAATCTTTGTTATACTCTGCACATTCTTTACATTTTCTGGATCGCTTTGATTTGATTTTTCTTGAGTTGAGAGTCTATCGGAAACAACTGATCTTTCTCTAAGGTAGAGTTTGCAAACACTATTCCCTCCTCAAACTTCATTTTATGGAATTTAGCTGGGTGTGTTGTTATCATCGATTTAATTAGTTACTTTCAAATAGATTTACATATAGAATTTTCATCTAACGGCCTTTTATGCATAGATAATGGTATTGAAGAAAGATGTTTTAATCTATTGGTTGTATTTATTTGTTAAAAATTCTTGACCTCTGCTTGATTTCAGGTTGGATTTTTGGCTCCTTCAAGTACTCTTTGCTGTCAAATAATTATAGTGAAACTGATTTGCTTGTAGGGAACCATCTTTCAAGAATATTTGAGATGTACCTGATCCAATGCTTAGTGCATTTTTATCACTATTTCTTATGGTCATAATTTCCCTTCCATGACAACATGTCGTAGAGTTATAACGTAAATAATTAAATAAACATACTTCAACAGCTTTATTCACTATTATGAGTATTTTACAAGTTGAATCAAAGTTTTCTGATGAATCAATTCTACAAATCCATCTTAGAATACAAATTACGAGCATGACTAATTTGTCAACTGAGATTTGTTTCCTTGGTTCAATAACTACTGAAAGCATATCAATTTGTGAATGTTGATTGGTCTTGAAGGTATGTAGGATATGCAAGTTGAGGTCTAAGGTTCTGTTAAGAAAATATGAGAGATTTGATCATTGCTAAATTGAAGCTGAACAAGCAAAACAACTAAAATGGTGAAGGAGAAAGAAATAGTGTTTGGAGCAAGAATTCCTCAAAGCTTTCATTAATATAGTACTTATTTCGAAATCTTCATTTTATCAAATTGTTACTTACAGTGCTTTAGTTTCTTGAATAGGAGTAATATAATTTCAATAGTATTCTAATTTTCAACACTTTCTCTTTAGTATGTAGTATATATTAAAGAGATTCCTTTTTAAAAAGCAACTTTTATGAGATCACTAATGTTATATGCCTATAGATAATTCTATTAATATTTTGTTGTCACAAAGTCGATGTCCAGACCTTATCTTTCCAACAGCTGTGAAAGAGCCATTTCATTTATACGAAGTTAGAGGTATATTATTATATTTGAAAATTTTATTTTCAAGCTAAGTGCTTAAATATGAGATTTTATAAGTTAGCTATTGTTATATTGTTAGTTTATGGTAGAATCACAAAGTGATGTTTGATTATGCATACTTTTTTTCACAAAAATTAGTTACAAACAAATTGATCCACAAGTTTTTCTCAAGTCAGCAAAGATGATATCTTAATTTCTCATTACCGCACGAAGCGCGGGTAATTTCACTAGTAGAATTTTAAAAAAATATCAGGATACAAAACATTTAAAATGCAATAGATAATAAAGAGATATATAAATGCAAATTTAATTTTCTTCTTTGAAAATATAAAAAAAAAAAAAAAAAAAAAGTGAAGTGAAGTTAGCAAATAAATATCAAGTCAAATTATATTGCAAATAAATTCGTGTAAGTTAAGTGGCACATAAGCAAGCAAATTTATAGAACAAATAACACAAATATGTTAAATAATACGTTCTAATATATGGGTGACTCTTTTATATCGGAGGTAGGCCTAAACGTCAAGTAGTAATTGAAATTTCGATAAATTGATCCAAAGTTTAATTAATGACATTACTTGACTTCGAAGTTAAAATTTTTCAAACTCAACTTGGTCAAATTTTGATATGAATCAATTTATCATTATCTCTGCACATAATATGAGGGTCGTCATTGAATCGTAAACTCATTTGACATAAGGATGTTTTCTAAATTCGTGGAATGACACCATGGGTCAAACCACCTATGGCTTATGCATGCATGACCTATATCAGGGGAAGCTCTATCTTAAGTCTTTCTTAGATGTGGCTTACTAGACACAAGATTTTCGAGCGGACAACTCAAGTGAGAAGGATACGCGGTCACATAAAAAGATCCGAACACACCCCGCATATGTCAATTCTCCTAAAATTTAAAATTTTAAAAGAAATTTGTGGATGCGCAAAACACACTTCACGTGTACGTATGATTGTGTCAATTTTCCCGAGTGAGAGAAATATGAATGGAATGACAATTTATATAAGGTAATAACAAATAATTCATATAAATGATAATAAATAAACAATTTATATAACATAAACATGATAAACACATAAAGCAGTTAAGGTAAAATAAATAGATATTATAAAAAAAAAAAATTATTAACCTAAGTTTGTAATAGTTAGAACTTAAGTCTCCAGCGGAGTCACCAAGCTGTTATACCCCCTTTTAACACGGCTCAAATCGAGGTACAAGATATTAAAAAACTTTTAAGTTAAATTAAGAAAGTCGTCACCTAATTAGTTTCACGGTGAATTAAGATATCTATTATAAATTGAGTGATTAAAAAAAAAAACTTCACTTTATGATCTACTTAACATAAGCGATTTCAGGTAAGAGTTCGAATTATTCGAAAGGGAAGGGATTAGGCACCCTAAAGAATTCGCTAATTATAATTAACCGATCAAACATAGACTGATAAACTTTAAAGATATTATGTACTTCCTTTTATGATTTTTTTAAAAAAAAAAATTTGAGAGAATGGAAAAAACAAAGTAGCGTTTAAGATAGTGGAGATTTCAAAGTGAAACATAAAATAATGCAAGGACATATTAAAGTATATACATAGTGCGGTTAAAATAGCGTAACAACACAAATAGCAAAAAAAAAGCGTATATTTTACATGATGGGCGAATTTGAAATAAAGTAGTTAATCAAAATAATAAGATTTTATTTTGAGTAAAATAACAATGTACGTGTGATGGGTACTTCTTTTAGATCGTGAGATAACTTGGAACTCCTATTCTGTGAAAGCATATTTAAGAAAACGTGACATAATTTTAACTTTTTGGATGCCTCCTGTTTAAAAAAAAGAAAAAAAATTGAAACCAACATTTAACATATATAGCTTATAGCTCATAGGCTGAATTAAGGGAGTTAAATGGCCCGGGCCGGGTCTATCCGGAACCAGTCCATTAAATTTAGTCGGATTATGGTCCGGGTCGGGTCTGGGTTGTGGTTAAGTGGGCCGGGTTAGATCTGGGTTCAATAATAAATTTTTTAAAAATAATCCTAACCCGACCCATTTAACCCAACCTGGTCAAACCCACTTAAACCCGGTCAAATTCGGTTTAAAATTCAGTCAAACTCAGTCAAATAAAAAAATTCAATATACACTATATCCACCTATATACATTTTAAATACGTTAAACAATATATATATACTATATATAGTCTATGCTACATTAGAATTTAAAAAATATATACACATACACAATTACACATATATACGTAAAATTCAATATATACAACTATACGTACTACTTTAAATAAAATATATACTACAATATATATATACTACAATATATATAATTATATATATGTTATATACTAATTACTAATTTATAAAACATACACACATGTATACGTTAAATATATACGTCTATAGAAGATATATACACATATATACGCACCATTCAATATATATGTACTACTTTAAATAAAAAAATATACTACAATATATATACATTTCAATGTATATATATATATATATATATATATATATATATATATATATATATATAGTTATATACTAATTTATAAAATATATACACATGTATACGTTAAATATACACATCTATAGAAGATATATACACATATATACGCACCATTCAATATACTACTTTAAATAAAACATATACTATAATATATATACATTACAATATATATATATATATAGTTATATACTAATTTATAAAACATATACACATGTATACGTTAAATATACACGTCTATAGAAGATATATACACATATATATGCATCATTCAATGTATATGTACTACTTTAAATAAAACATATACTACAATATATCTACAATACTATATATATATAGTTATATACTAATTTATAAAATATATACACATGTAAACATTAAATATACACATCTATAGAAGATATATACAGAAATATACAAAACATATGCTACTTAATTTAATAAATTAATAATATTTGATAGTAAATTAATAATATATTAAAAGTAAGTTTTTAATTTAAACTAGAAATTCAATTTAAATCATTAAATGAAAAAAATTACAAAGTAAGGATTAAGAAGTGAATGAATGTTGAATTTTATTGATTGCGAAATGATCCAAAATTTATAATTTACATGAATGAAAAATCTACAAATTATGCATCATTTTTTCCAATTCATTCATGTTAATATTAACGGGAACTTGCATAGGATAGTCAAAGTCAACGGGGGCAAAACCATGCATTGGATTTGATTCTGCTGAGTTCTCCCGTGAAGACATAATTTATTCAAGTTTTTGCTCGTCGTTCGGATCCGGTTTCATTCCTTGATTTCTTCTTTATGCTCTAATCCAATCTCTGAGGCAAACTAGAACATTCATTACATTGCTTCCCAATGAGTGTCGGTTGTCTCCAAGTTGTTGTCGTCCCTAACTAAAAGAGCTCTCTGATGCAACAGTTGACATTGGAACGTTTAAGATATCTCTAGCTAATCTTGAAAGCACAGGATATTGTATTTCATTACTCCTCCACCAATCCAACATATTGATCCGTCGTCTGCGATCCTCTGGCGACGACCGAAGATAATATTTAAGCTCTTCCCGATAAGTTGATGTGTAAGCTCTCTCATCAACATTGTTCCAACAAGGTAAATCATAAAAGAATCAGGAAAACCACTATGTGCCGGCCTTTTAGAAGATGATGGCTCCTTGGGAGGATGAGGAGCGACATTTGGAGTGATATTTGTAGGTATGGTTAAATCAACTAAATCAGCATAGTGATTCTATAATTTTTCTATGTATTCATTCGCATCACCCATAGCCGTCCACAAATCAGGTTGTACTTGTTCAGAATCATTGTTAGTATTTATTTCTAAGTTAGCATAAATAAGAGTACTAAAGTGGCACATAGTATTATATTTCATACACGGATTTAGCATAGCACCAACCAAGTAAATAGGGAGAATCGGAAAAAAATATTTTTAAAATTTAGTAAACATGGCACCAACAACTTCTTTATAACCTTCTTTATTTTTATATTCTTTGAGCAAATCAGAAATATCGGCTATATATGCCAAAATACTACAAACAATAGGATAATAAACACCGAAAAATTCAACCGTAGCTATATAAATTTTTTCAAAAACTTAACAAGATCATTAATTACAACTCAATCAGAATAATGTCGCATGCAATCAGCAGAATCAACAAATGAACCATAATATTGGTTAAAAGCTAGTATAATAGGAACTCTATATTTATAACAAGTTTTAAAAAAATCATTCGTGGAATTCCATCTAATATCAGTTTCCTCAGGCATCAATATTGGGGCAAGTCCATTTTCTTGAACTTTAAATTCTCTAATTCTTTTTCTTCGATTATTTCCTTGAAAAAAATCAACAGCAAGACGGATTTTTTCAATATAAAGCTCAAAAAACTCAAGACCATCTTTTACAATTAAATTATATATATGACATGCACACTTAATATGAAAAATTTTAGATAACGGCAGAGATAGCTTAAATTTTAACTTTATTATAGCAGTCTTGTTGTAGAAGCATTATCAAAAACAATACATAAGATTTTATTTCGATACCATAAAATTCTGTAACTTTAACAATCGAATCAGCAATAAAATCTCCAGTATATTTATGATCTTCATCATATAAAAAAGCAAGAATACGCTTTAATAAAGTTAAAATATAAGCTAAGAATACACTTTTTGCATCACAAAATTACTATCCATCCAGTGACAAGTAACGGTTAAATAATCATTTTTATTAACAACACGACAAAGATCAGAAGTTAGGGACAATCTACATTGAATATTTTTTAACAATGTTGATAAATAAAAACAATATTGTGAATGAAGTCTAAAAATATCAGACCGACAAGTACTTCTAGGAATCCCATTAAATATAGAATTATAAATTGCTTGAATATAATGAATAAAGGTATCAGAAGAAGGAAAACAAAAAGAAAAACAACCCATAGCTACCATTTTAGCTACTTCTTTCCGGTCCCTCAATTTATTATACTTCTTCATTACTTGACCGGTTGTTGGGTCCATTCTAGTTTGCGTTGGCCCACCAATATCCCCACCACCTCGTGCAATATTTAACTCTCTTTCATGAGCATCACCTATATGTCTCATTAACGTACCTGTACCCCCTTGCTTGCCTCCGTTTTTATGCTTATATATTTGTTGACAAATATTGTATTGCACCTCAGTACCTGATATACGTTCAAAAAATTGTCATGAAATACTAGTTGTTTTACAAGCTCTTGGGGCACGGGGAGGACGAGGAGGGAGATTAACAGATTCAGATCTAACGTTAGCATTTTCTACTGCGGGTGTCTCACCAATATTTTCATCATCTTCGTCTAAATTAACCACATTTACTTCACTTTCTTCTTCTATACCATAATTTTTCTGAGCTTCTACATAATCCATATCGTGAGCACCTACACATATTTCTTCCTCAAAAGGTGTACCAAGCGGTACCGGAGGCGAAGGCACACGGGTATATATACTACTTGAAGTACCTCTACCGCTAGTAATATAGCCGTTGGGCCCAACGGTCAAGTGGCCCAACGGTCCAATTTTGTATAAAATCTGATTTAAATATATATATATATCCGAGCCGATTAACCGGCGGGCCTGGATTGGGTTTGGTCCGAGCAAGGTTAATCGGGACCAAACCAAAAAATAACTCGGCCCGGGACCCAGTACCCTACAGTCCGTGGGCTAACCAGATAGGGTCATACCAGGCCGGGTTTGCTTAGTGGGCCGAGTCAGCCCGACCCGTTTGACAAGCTTAGGCTGAATACTTAAAATCTGCATTTTGTACTAAAAAGAACTTGAAAGATTCACGGGCGGCTCAACCCTTTAGGAAAAAAGGCGGCCGCCTAAGGCCCCTAAAATTTGAAGGCCTCATTTTTTTTAGTAATAATAAATTATAAATTTTAAAAAATATATTAAATATTATTTATAGAAAAATAATTTTTTTATATAAAAAAATTTAGATGGAGTTTGATATATCTAGTCCAGAATACCATGTGTCAATAAATTAATGCATTGACTTTATTAAATTTAAGTTTAAGTTTATACTAGTTCACACACAAGCAATCAAGACACAAATTTCAAGCAATAATGTGCAAAAAATATAAAGGAACGAAAGATAATATCATATGTATGCAAAGAAATAAAGCTTGGAGGAAGGGAAGTGTTAGGATTTTTGTTCCGATTTTCTTACCAAATTTAAGTTTTACTTTTTCTTGTAAGGAAAATAAAAGTAACCATAAATACTTTTACTTTTCCCGAAAGAAAAATATAATTTTTTCCATATTTGGCTAACCTCTTTCTTGGAGAAAAGGTTTTGGACATCTATAAATAGAAGACCCCTTCTCATACCATAACACAATAGCATCCATAATGTAGTCTTTTAAGAGTTTCGTTTAGGGGTAGATTTTCTCTTCATTAGTTTTATGCTTTTTAATAGTATTTTTAATATTAGGTTTTATATGTAGGCCAATTAGCCAAATCATATAATAAAATTATGTTTTTAGTATTGTTTTTCGTTGTCATCTTATTTATCGTCTCATAGTTTGCAACTAATAGCTTCCGCATGATGCCCTCTCGATTTCGAACCCAACAAGTGGTATCAGAGCTTACGGTTCAATGCTCCAATGGTGTGGTGAGACAAGATTAAATAGGTTCAAAGCGGTTTCAAAATCAAGCTGCAACAATTTGGATGATAATGAAGATATATGCCTAAAAAAAGTTACATGTGGAGAAAAATTTCAAACAAATGTTCAACAATCCTGCTGCTAATCCATCTTTAAAACCAAAATCAATTTTCAGCTCATGTTTATGGGCTTCAATTTTCAACCCATACTTGCTTTAACGCTTGGGCTCCTTTCAACTCGTGCATTTATTTTTAACGCATGAGCTTCACTCTTAACCTCTGCTCACTTTCAATGCACAAGGCTCTACTTTTAATCTTATCAACCCGTGCTTTTATTTTTAATGCATAGGACTCCAACTTTTAACCCATATCAAATTTTACTATTGGTAAGCAGCAGTGGTATATGAAGATCGTTGATATATGAAGACCGTGTGAAGAAGAAGGATCAAGAATATTTTGCCAGAAAATTAAGCCAAAAAAGGGAGATTTGTTAGGATTTTTGCCCCGATTTTCTTACCAAATTTAAGTTTTACTTTTTCTTGTAAGGAAAATAAAAGTAACCATAAATACTTTTACTTTTCCTGAAAGAAAAATATAATTCTTTTCCATATTTGGCTAACCTCTTTCTTGGAGGAAAGGTTTTGGACATCTATAAATAGAAGACCCCCCTTCTCATACCATAACACAATAGCATCCACAATGTAGTCTTTTAAGAGTTTCGTTTAGGGGGAGATTTTCTCTTCATTAGTTTTATGCTTTTTAATATAATTTTTAATATTAGGTTTTATATGTAGGTCAATTGTCCAAATCATATAATAAAATTATGTTTTTAGTATTATTTTTCGTTGTCATCTTATTTATCGTCTCATAGTTTGCAACTAATAGCTTCCGCATGACGCCCTCTCGATTTTGAACCCAACAAGAGAGACATTAGACTGCTAGCAAGTGTGACTTAAGAATACGGAATATGACAACTTGCTCGGATGAGAGGTAACATCGACGTTCATTTTTTATACTCCATTAGTGAGAGTCTTGAATTAAGACTCTATTTGCTCTAAAGTGTACATGTAAAGAAAGGAGAGAATAAAGTTTAGCAGACAATCCTAATATTTTAACAAATTGAAGATTTGATATGCCACCTAGAATTATTAACTTTCTGGAAACAAAAAAGAGAGGGGGTTCCTATGAAAAGCAAATGATAAAACTTATTTCTTTTATCATGGCTAGATTCATCTTCATAGGAAAACATACATGAATGTTAAAGCAAACTAAGATTAATCATGCAAAATAGATTTGAATACTGGAACAATAAAGCCTAGAGAAAATAGTTTGTGCAAAGCTTCGATGAAATATTCTAATATTAATCTCAAGGCTTGATATCACACTAAATATGAAAGAGACCTCAACTATGAAGATAAGTTGGACAATACATGAACCAAATATCTATTGGATTACAAATATACAAATTGATGTTTTCATTAGAAGTAATCAACGACCTGTCACAACACACTATGAGATGGCCCTTGAGCTGATTCTAAGAAGAGTATTAACAAAAACAGTCCCCCATCGAACAGAGGAATAAAAGATTCACTCTCGGCAAACTCTTCACGCAGAGAAAATAAATGGTTTTCTCTCTGAATGCCCATAGCTTATTACATACCTTTTACATTGATCTTAATATAAGAACATGAACACAGATTTCACAAATTTTAAAATGGAGAAAAACACAATGAAATACATACTGCCTTTATTAACTCATATTCACGGTAGATGAATGACCGAATTTCCAAACATCAAACTACAAAGAAAAGTAGTTCATCGGTATTATTTTTTAAACCTCTTTTGTCTCAAACAACAATGATTATTGCAATCTAAAACTCAACCTACCCGTCTAGAGGTCGTTTCGAAAAAATTATATCTTTATTCCAAACAAAAATTTTAGTATTTTAAGTTTAAGGATCAACACTGCGCGATAAAAAAGAACATGTGAATATTTTCTAAAGTCCATAGCCTCCCAACGATAAGAATGGACGTCTCCATTTCCATCTGCGAGACTCTACTAAACTCAGCTTGTATTTATAAGACCGATGAATATGGGGCTCTAATATCATCTATCACGTCTCAAAATCAGGACTGTAATGACACCTATCCAATCCTCCGTGATAGCTAAGTAAAAATAATTCCAATCATAACATTCAAAATACATAGAAATGGAAGAACATAAGAATAGAATAAAATTCGAATGATCTCCAAAATACATTAATAGAGCTGTCTAGTCATAGTTAAAATTTAGGTAATCTCAGGTCTGGCAATCATTAATGCAAGCCACTAATTACAAAAATCAAAAAAAAAGTTTGACTATTTTAAAATTGTGAAAAATGCATAAAGATAAGGATGACGGAGATTTCAATAGTCTCTAAAATCAATAGCAGCTATCTCGAATCTCCAAAGGTGCTCACACAGAAGACACCATAGGAATTAGTGCCCAGAGATCGTCAGATCGGTACCTGCACATAAGGCGCAGAAAATTAAGGGTGAGTACGGAACTACGTGTACTCGGCAAGTATCGTTAACTAATCCTAATTTAAAGTGATGATGAGTAACACCACATCAACCATCTAAACAATCATACAATCTGCACTCAGGAAAGCCACCTTAATCTAACTGAATAATCATGTCTAGTAGTCATACAGATATCATAACATAGTTCAAGAAATTCTCAATACAATGAAATCAAGTAACAGATATTCAAGTAATTAAAAAATAATACAAAGTCAACAAATACATATTACTCAATTTGAACTAAAAATGAATGACTACAGTGCAATGCAATGCATATGTTGTGTACACACCTACCGAGCAATGACTTCAAGGTCAAGACCCATGGGTGACTCACAAGGTCCATGTACTGATACGGGTACAATCATGAAGATGGACATTTTTTAGTGTGTTGAATGCAACCTGCGGAGTGTACGAGTTGGAGTGTGAAAAGGGCTCAAAAGACGTCCCTATATTGCACTCCATGGGAGTCATTTTGTTCATTTAACACTAAGGGGCACTTTTGTCATTTTTCCTATTATTGTAATAAGTCTATAAATAGAACATGTTAGGGTTTATTTTATTTGGTTGATGAATATTGATGTAAGAACAATTGAGAGAAGGCTTTCTAGGCCTAAAACTAGGGCATGGCAAGTGTGGAAACACTTGTGAATGTGTATTGCTTGGAAACATTGGTGCTTGAGCGGTGGAATCCCTCTCGTGTCTTCGTAAGAGTATCGTGTTGCTATTGTAAGTTCTAGGGGTCCTTAGATGGAATATGTCTATGGGTTCTTGGATCTTATTGTAGTGTATGTCTCACTTCCTATCTTTACATTTCATGTTTTAGTTTGTGTTGTCTAGTAAACCATTGGTTCTTGTTGTTCTTGTAATCTTGTAACCGTTAGTTCTTGCTATCATAGTATTGTTTCTTCCTACCATATTGTTGATTATCTCTTGTTGTTGTTGTTGTTTTGGTGTCAAATAAACCTACATATCTTGTATTCTTGTTGTGTTTGTCGAATACGAGAGAGGTCCCCATTTGGTCCGCGATTTGTTGTGATTTGTGGACTGTTTTGGGGTGTGATTTCATGTTCCCTTGTTTTGTGTCGTATCATGTACTATGCAAGCCTACACTCTGACCCCAATAAATATATTGTGCTGGCGGGCATTCCGATCTCAATAAATATATTGTACAGGCGTGCACCTCAATCTCATATGAAATGCAATGTATGATGTGCAGGCGTGCAACTCCAATTTCAAATCAACCATAAAATTAAGCAAAGCGCTTCAAGTCTTAAGGAAGATCAGATATCGATTTCAAAATCAACTCAACTTATCGAGAGGAAGTATTCTCATTAACTAGAATTTTTCAACAATTCATTTACCATAGCAACTCTGCCCACCGTGCTAGCAAATAGGAAAAACAGTTCATAACGTACAATTGACTTATTTTAACCCCTCAAATAACACTAGTACCCGCATAGATGCTCGTCACTTCATCTATGCGTGAACTCCATTTTTCATTACTCCCATTACATATAACTAACACATAAGAACTTTGAAAAAAAGTCTAAAAAGTATCAATTTGCCTCAATTCGAAGCCCAAGAGTCAATTTACAAATTTACCTTTTCGTAAAACTTTTGAATGATCAGAACCCGTTCAAATACATGTTCTCCCTAATATCCAAATCTAATGACTCTCATATTACTATATTTTTTTCTTTCACTTGAAAACATAGTCAAATCTCAATTTCAATGAATTTCAAACATAGAACTAACTCTTAACTATCTACACCAACCACATCTCAATATCATCATTCAAACTTAATTAGAGAATGTCATATCTAATATGTCAATACCATATCCCAGAATGAAAATCCAATCCAAAATGATAAAAAAACCAATCAAATTAGTAACTTTAAATTGTCAAACTTTGCACTTAAACCCCAATTTCTCATTCTACTTTAATCTCCTATCATCAATATGTTCATGTTGGTCACCTACTGTTACCACGTGATTACTGTCAAAAATAGCACTATTAGGTCCAATACCTAAATGCACATCACTACTGCCATAAATGGCATATTGGCAACTAACCCATTAACTAATAATAATTCGCCTAATTCTAAATAAAACTACAAAGTTTCTACAAAATAGGCTTTTGCCCTCACGTTTTCATCGGACTAAAAGGGACAAATCTATTAATAAATAACCAAACATCATTGGAACCATTAGAATATAGCCAAACCCATTAATCACTGCATCTAATTACTTACCTAAAGCAAGCAAGTTTGGGAGAATCTCTTTCATGGCTGCGATAAGAGTATTGTAATGTTGGTAATTGTCGTGCTCATATTATCCCTAACTTGTTGATGCTATTATTAATATGGTAAAATCTTCCCACTAAAATTAATTTTTGTATTGGCCATATGGTGTTGACCCATTAAATCACTAATTAAACTAATCATCTAAAATACCCAAAACTTCTAATAAATTCTCAAAAATTGTTCGGAACCTCATAGAAACAAATCAATTATGTAAATTAACTAAAAATTACATTCTTAACCAATTGAAAATATTAAGACATAATTTAAGGTCGTCTTGATTGTAATTACGCTTAGCTTTGTTAAAACTCAAGAATCCAAATCATGACTTAAATCACTCTCAGGCACCCAGAATTGGCACTACCTATCATCGCAAGTCATGAATCACATATTAAAACTATGGGAAAGTTTAAAATAAGAAAAATTCACAGAACGACCTGTAGGATCATTCAAATTCAAAGAAATGATAGATCCTTCCCAATAATTTTCTTCCATGTGATTTTAGCTTTACCTCGTTTCTTCTTAACACCTTTATTCACCCTATAATTTTACATTTATGAAATGGTGTATAGATAAGCCGTCGATGCATATATAGGTCGACGCAGGAAATGACCATGTCATCTCAAGTAACCTCCTCTTAATTTATCAGTGATATTACGTACTTGTAAAGTGTTGGGTCATTGATTTTTTTTCCTTCCTATGTGGATAAATAAAATCCAATTTGGACAAACTCATTTTTGCCTATAGGCCCATTACTATGGGGCATATATATAGATCTTTTTAGATTTTATTTGACATCCACAAAGAGAGTTTTAGCAGCCACAAAAGAGAAAAAGAGTGTAGATTTTCGTCTAAAAATTCCAACCACAGCTGTCAACTACAAATTGCGATTTTTGTTTTCTTTCTTATCCTATTGATCTGATTTTTGGACAACTTATTTCTCCCATCTCAATCTTTGATTAGAAATTGAAGAAGTTGAATTTGATGGCATGTTGCTCCTGTTTTTCATTCCCGAACAGCAGCTATATTTTTAGTGTTTTTGCTCCTTTTTATTCTCTAATTTTGATGTTATCTTGTTTTGTTATTGCTCGTTATTTGGCACTTTTTTGGTGGCCATTTTTAAGCACAATATTGTAACTCTTGGTGATTATAGTGTAGGCTTGGTCCCGTGATTTTTTACTCTTCACATCGAAGGATTTTTTACATAAATTTGGTGTCTTGTTATTTTTGTCTTATCGTATTTGTGTGATTGATTTATTTGTTGCCATATTCTTTGGTTTGCTTGGATTTTCTTATCTTCTCTTGGTTCAAATTGAAAAAGAAATTTTTTACTTCGGTACTCTTCCGCCGCTACCCTATCGGACATTTTGATAGTACCCTGCCTCTTTCCCAACAAAGTAAAATCAGCGCGTTGGTTGTTATTGATTGTTGATTTGAATGATGGAGGAAAATATTATCAAATGGTATATTTGAATGGTAATAATTATCATACTTGGAAAGGTAAGATAAAAGATCTTCTCTTTGTCAAGAAAATACATTTACATGCATTTGCATCTACTAAACCTCAATCCATGACAGATGAGGATTGAGAATTTGAGCACCTACAGGTTTGTGGATCTATTAGACAATAGATTGAAGATAACGGTAGAAATTATATTGTGAATGAGACACATGCAAGAAGTTTGTGGGACAAGATCGAGAATAACAAGTTGTTTCTGCTTAAGTAATTGATGAACATCAGCTATAAAGAGGACAGTCTTATTTTTGGTCATATAAATGATTTTCAGGGTGTCCTTAACCAGCTGTACATAATGGGTATAGAGTTCGATAAAGAAATTCAGGGGCTTTGGCTTCTTAAGACTCTGCCTGACTCTTGGGAAACTCTTCGAATTTCTTTGATTAATTCTGCTCCCGGTGGTGTTGTAACTATGGAATATGTCAAGAGTAGTAACCTGAATAAAGATTTAAGAAAAAGATCTCAAGCCTCATCTTCTCCTTCTTCACACTCTGATATTTTGGTTACTGAAAAGAGTAAGAGAAACAAGTTCAAAGGTCCAAATGATAGAGATAAAAGTAGAAGCAAGTCAAGGTCCAAATTCAAGAATGTTACATGTGACTATTGCAACAAAAAGGGGCATATCATGAAATATTGCTACAAGAATAAGAGAGATATGAGACGGCACAAGAAAGAAGCGATAATGAAAATTGTGTTGTCGTTGTTGCTAATGATGATATTCTTGTTGCTTGTAGTGAGAATGCCATAAATTTTGTTCATGATGAGTCTAGCTGGTTTGTGGATTCTGGTGCTACTTCTCATGTTACGCCGAAGAAGGAATTATTTTCTTCTTATACTCCATGTAATTTTAGGATATTGAAAATGGGCAATAATGATGAAGTTAAAGTACTTGACATTGATACTGCTTGTTTGGAAAGTAACAATAGTTCCAAACAAGTTCTCAATTATGTCAAGCATGCTCCAGATGTTCTCCTGAATCTGATTTCTGTAGGAAACCTTGATGATGAGGGTTATGTTAACACCCTTGGTGCTGGCCAGTAGAAGCTTACTAGAGGTTCAATGATTGTGGCTCGAGGTGACAAGTTGTCTAACTTGTACGTATTTTAGGGCTCTACTTCTAGAGGTTTGATAAACTTGGTGGAGAGTGATACTTCATCAAAGTCATGGCATAGAAGGTTGAGTCATATGAGTAAGAAGGGGATTGATAGTTCGGCAAAGAAAAATTTTCTTTATGAAGTGAAACAAGAAAAGTTGAAGAAGTGTGTTCATTGCTTAGCCGGTAAACAGAAAAGAGTTACTTTTCAGAGTCATCCGCCTTCAAGAAAGGTTGATTTACTGGAGTTGGTACATTCTGATTTGTGTGGTCCTTTTAAAGTAAGGTCTCATGGTGGCGCACTTTACTTTGTCACTTTTATTGATGATCATTCTCGTAAATTCTGGGTATTTTTTTTGAAGTCCAAGGATCAAGTACTTAATGCGTTCAAGAATTTTCAAGCCTTGATTGAGAGGCAGACAGGGAAAAAAATTGAAATGCATCCGTCTAGATAGTGGTGGTGAGTATATTAGTCCTTTTGAAAGACAATGCAGAAAGTAGGATATTCGACATCAGAAAACTCCTCCAAAAACTCCTCAGTTAAATGATTTAGCAGAGAGAATAAACAGAACTTTAGTTGAGAGAGTTAGATGTTCTAAGCTTCCAGATTCCTTTTGGGTAGAAGCAATTAATATTGCTGCTTATGTTATAAATTTATCTCCTACTGTTGCTTTGAATGGTAATGTCCTTGACAGAGTATGGTCTGGTAAGAATATTTCTTATGATTATCTTAGAGTCTTTAGGTGTAAAGCCTTTGTGCATGTTCCTAAGGATGAAAGATCAAAGTTGAATGTTAAAACTAGGCAGTGTATCTTCATTGGTTATGGTCAAGATAAATTTAGCTATTATTTCTATGATCCAGTTGAGAAGAAATTTGTTAGAATTCATGATGTTGTATTCTTTAAAAATCAAACAATTAAAGATTTTGACAAAGCTGAGAAGGTTGATTCTCAGAATAGTGAGAGCTTAGTTGATGTTGATTCAATTTCTTTGACTACTGCTCCTGAAGAAAATCTTCATGATGATGAAAATCAAGTTGATAATGAAGATGATGATCATGTCCAAAATGACCAGCGTGATGTTGTTGATGCTCCAGTGTAAGTTGATATGACTGATCGACAACCAGTTGTTGATGATCTAGAGAGTTCTGTCAGACGATCTACTAGAGAGAGAATATTTTCATCTAGTTATTCTCTCAATGAGTATGTACTCTTGACTGACGAGGGAGAACCTGTGAGTCTTGATGAAGCCATCAAAAGTGAAGAAAAATAAAAGTGGTTTGATGCTATGGAAGATGAGATTAAATCTTTGCATGATAATCATGTCTTTGATTTGGTTAAGCTGCCTAAAGATAGAAAAGCTTTGAAAAATAGGTTGTTTTTTCGAGGTGAAACATGAAGATGGTAACCCTGTTTCACGGCACAAGGCTAGATTGGTTATGAAGGGATTTTACCAGAAAAAAAGAGTTTATTTTGATGAGATATCCTCTCCAGTTGTGAAGATTTTATCCATTCGTGTGGTTCTAGTCTTAACTGCAAGTCTAGATTTAGAGATTGAGCAAATGGATGTTAAAACTATTTTTCTGCATGGTGACTTAGATGAAGAAATTTATATGGAGCAACCCGAAGGTTTTGAAGTCAAGGAAAAAGAGAATTATGTTTACAAATTGAAGAAGAGCTTGTATGGTTTGAAACAAGCTCTCAGGCAGTGGTACAAGAAGTTTGGTTTCTTTATGAGTCAGCAAGACTTCAAGAAAACTACTTTAGACCATTGTGTTTTTGTGCAAATATTCTTTGATGGTGACTTTATGATTGTGTTGCTTTATGTTGATGGAATGTTTGTTGTTGGTCATAATTCTTGCAGGATTCAAAAGTTGAAGCAAGAGTTGAGTAAGTCTTTTTCTATGAAAGACTTAGGACCATCAAGACAGATTCTTGGCATGTAGATTATCTGCAACAGAAAGGCCAAGAAGTTGTGGTTATCACAAGAGAAGTACATTTATAAAGTACTTCGAAGGTTCAATATGGATAGTGCTAAGGTTGTCAGTACACCTTTAGCTATGCACTTCAAATTGATCACAAAGCATTGTCCTTCCAGTGATGATGAGAAGGAAGATATGAAGAAAGTTTGTTATACTTCAATCGTTGGTAGTTTAATGTATGCAATGGCTTGCATAAGATCGGATATTTCTCATGTTGTTGCTATTGTTATTAGTTTTATTTTTAATCCGAAAAGAGAATATTGGAATGTTGTGAAGTGGATTATGAGATATTTTTGTGGCATTTCTAGTCTGAGTTTGTGTTTTGATACGGGAAAGCCTATTCTTTGTGGTTATACTAATTCAAACATGGATGATGATGTCGATACTCACAAGTATATTTTAGGATATTTGGTTAATTTTGTAGGAGGAGATGTGTCTTGGCAATCTAGGTTGCAAAAATGTGTTGCTCTACCTACAATAGAAACTAAGTTTGTTGCTGTTGTTGAAGCTTATAAAGAATTGTTTTAGATGAAGATATTCTTGGGGAAACTTGGTATTGCTCAAGAGAGGTATGTTCTTTATTGTGACAGTCAAAGTGTCATACATCTTGGCAAGAATTCTACATTTTGTGATCGGTCTAAACATATTGATATTAGATACCATTGGATTCGAGATGTGTTGGATTCTAAGTTGCTTGAACTTGAGAAGATTCATACAGATAATAATGTTTCCAACATGATGACTAAGGCTTTTCCAAGAGAAAATTATGAAGATTGTTGCATGATCGTCGAGATGATGGTCTCCTCCACATAGTCGAAACGGGGAGAATTATTGGGTCATAGGTCTTTTTCCCTTCCTTGTGGATAAATAAAGCTCAAATTGAACCAAACCACTTTAGACCATACGCTCATTACTATGGGACATATATATAGATCTTTTTAGGTCTTATTTCACATCCACAGAGAGAGTTTTAGCAGCCACAAAAGAGAAAAAAAGTGTAGATTTCCGTCCAAAAATTTCAGACATAGTTGTCAACTTCAAATTGCGATTTCCGCTTCGTTTCTTGTCCGGTTGAGCTGATTTTTGGAAAGATTGTTCCTCTCATCTCAATCTTTGATTAGAAGCTGTGGAGTTGGATTTGGTGGTCTATAGCTCCTGTTTTTCATTTTCGAACAGCAGCTGCATTTTTTATATTTTTGCTCCTTTTTATTCTCTAGTTTTGGTGTTATCTTGTTTTGTTGTTGCTCGTTGTTTGACACTTGTTTGGTGGCCATTTTGAAGCACAATATTGTAACTCTTGGTGATTATAGTGGAGGTTTGGTCCCGTGGTTTTTTACTCTTTACATCGAAGAATTTTTCACGTAAATTTAGTGTCTTGTTATTCTTGTCTTATCGTATTTGTGTGATTGATTTATTTACTGTCATATTCTTTGTTTTGTTTGGATTTGATTATCTCCTCTTGGTTCAAACTGAAAGAGAAAGTTTTGACTTCGGTATTCTTCCGCTGCTACCCTGTTGGGCATTTTGATAGTGCCCTGCTTCTTTTCCAGCATAAAATTGTACCTTTTAGCAACTATGCTCATTTTAAATATTGTCTGAAATACTCATCTTGCAAATGTTTTAGACTTTAACGAGCCACCACTCGCTGTCATAATAATATTAATATTATAATATTTTGTAAAACCTACCTTTCACTTTAATAGGCACCATCCTATCACATAATACTCTGGTACATAACACTTCTCTATTTCAACCATTTGTCTTAATTCAATGAGCATCATCTCTTCTATATATCATATCATTCTCTTAAAACAATAAGCCAAGATATCATAGAGGAAAATTTTGTTGTAGTCGTTCGTATCGAGCTTGGGATCAACATCGTAGATATAGTTGTTATGTAAATTAAATGTGAGAAATATATATGATAGAAATATATGTAAGAATCAAGGGAGTAATAATGTATGATTGAAATATCCGCAAGAATTGGCTAAAATTTAGTTATATGTGTTTGAATTTTTCTTGTCAATTTTTTTTTTGTTCTTCGAATTTTAACAATTCAACAAACGATTCAACACCCAAATCGACTTCAAACAAGCTCGATTTTAAACATAATAAGCTCCATATATCATAAACAAATTTCATTCAAATGTTTATCAAAAATAAAATATCTAAAAAAATATATTTTACAATACTGATAGTCTGTCATTATTTTCAAGACCCATTCTTGATTGTAACTCATTTTTATAGGAAAAATTATATCACAGTTCTAATAATCTTACCATATCTACATAATAATCTATATCTTTGATTTAATTACATTTCATTTCATATCTTGTATATATCCTGAAAATAGTGTATCTAAAGAATTATGTATCTAAAAAGTAATATATTCGAAGAAAGTTATGCGTGAGATGATGTATCATGAGTTAACTTATGTATCATGAATTAATTATGGTCATGATACATGACAACCAACCTACTATCATGAATTAATTAGAGAAAAGATATTTCCCCCCCCTAAACTTGTCGTCACAACTCACTTTAGCACTTAAACTTAACTTCCGTTTATTTACCCTCCTTAATAACTTTCAAATGAATTAAATTCCCCCTATAGCTGACGTGACAAAAAAAAACGAGTGAATTTTATTTTTTTTAAAAAGACCACTTTATTGCTATTTTTATTATTATTATTATTATACATACATACATACATATATATATATGTACATATATATATATATATATATATAACATTAAAAGAATTTCATCTTCTTCATCACTCCCCTTCACCACTCCCAACACTCTATTTCTTCATCTTCTTCGTACCCCCACTCCGTTTCTTCGTAATTCCCTTCCTATCAAGTCCTAATTAATCCAAAATTTTATTTTCGACAATCAAAAAGGGTTCAAGATTGATGAACAAGTTTGATTCTTGGCCAAGAATTTCATGTCATGCGAATATCATCTATGCCATTTTCAAATTTCAGACCGTTTATGCCATTTTTGTAGACATTTTTGAGTAAGAAATTAAAAATTTAGGAGTTTTGGAATTTTAGGTTTTGGTTAATGTGAAAGAATTTGAATTTGAGATTTTGTGTATTGATGTGTTTTTGTGATCATGTACTTGTATTTAGTTCATTGATGGATTTGCTCAAGCTAATTCAAGTTAATTTTGCATTTGATGAAGAAAAAAGTTCATTGAAAAAGCTTGTGGTAATGGTGAAAGAAATAGAAAAAGTGGTGCTTTTATGTGAAGAAGAAGAAGAAGGAGGAGGAAGGGGAGGGGACGGGGGCTGCTTTCTAATGAGGAAATAGAAGGAATTGGGGTGGGGTGGGGTGGGGGTGGGGTGGGGTGGGGGCTATGGAAGAACGAAGGGGGTGGGGGTTGTGAAGAAGAAGAAGGAAGGGGAGTGGGATCTATTTTATTTATATAATAAAAAAATATACTCTTTTAAATATATATATATATATATATATATATATATATATATATATATATATATATATATATATATATATATAAATAGTATATATAAAATATATAAAAAGTTAGTGTGTGGGATTATTAAAAGAAAAAAAAATCTTACGTGGCAAATGACATGGCACTGATTTGGCAATGACATGGCACGTGTGTAGCGCACTCTTCATCGTGAGAGTGGTATTCAGTATTGAGGGGTGAAAATAATTCACTTTAAAGATGTTAAGGGGGTAAATAAACGGAAGTTAAGTTTAAGTGTTAAAGTGAGTTGTGACGACAAGTTCGGGGGAGAAAAGATGTCTTTTCTCAATTAATTATGAACATGATACATTGAAATATATAGAGAAAAGTCATAACTCCCCCCTTCCCCCCCCCCCCCCCCAGAACTTGTCCTCTCAGCTTACCTTAGCCCTTTAACTTCACTGATAATTATTATAAAAAAAAATTAACCCTACCCCACTCCCTTTCTTCTTCAACCCTTCTTCTCTCTTAATCCTTTAAGCAAACCAACTCTATTTTCCTTTCTTCAAATTCTCCATCCATCTTCTAGCACCCAACCCCCCACCTGTACACTTCATAAGTTTCTCTAAGAATTAAAAAAATATGTATGAAGAAATGGCGAATTTTAACGTCTTTTTTTACGAACTTCATTATTTAAGAGAAACAATCATTTCTTTTCTTTCTAATATAGAATTCAATTTTACAAGAAGAAGAATTTTTTGAACTTTTATAATTTTCAAAAGCCTAGATTTTTAACAGAGAAAACTATGGGCAGACCTTATTTTTCTATAGACTTGTAATATTTATGAAATTTCAAGTGACGAAATGTAATGGATGCTGAAGAAGAAAGAGATAGGATAGGTGTTTTCAGGGGTGGTGGGTGGACGAATTTATTTGACGGAGAATGAGAAAGAAAGAACGGGAACGAGAGAGGTGATATTTGGAGGGATAAGGAGCGGATGAATTTGATGGAGGAAGGGCAAATTGGGGGGGGGGGGGAGGGGGAGGGAAGGAAATTTTATGACTTTTCTCAAATATATGTGATACGCATTATATATCAACAACGCAAATGTATCCGAATAAAAGTAATATATCCAACTAAAATTTTCAAAATTTTATGTAATATTAAAAATACATGAAATAAGAAATAATTAGCTGCTATAATAGTGAATTTATGTTGTTTATACTTTTCATATTTAAAAGTAAAAATAACATAACTCTTAACCTTATTAGAATTATTTACACTCTCTCTCACTTTCTCAATTACTTTACTCTCTCTCTCAATTCATATACATAATAAGGCTAATATATACATAGAAACCTTTGTATATGACAAGACCGACATATACATAATAAGGCTGATTCATACACATAACAAGTATGACAAGCCCGACATATATATAACAAAGCCGCTTCATATACATAACAGGGCCGACATGTACATAGAAACTATATATATGTATTTTTTGAGAAAAATGAAATTTAAAATTTATTCAAAGAATTGTAACCTAAATTTTGGGCCAAAACTTTGATTTACCATCGAGCAATTATCTTGAAGAGAAGGGTCCACAAAGCACCGAAACGTTCTTTGGGGCTTATGTGAGTAAATTGGACATGGCCCATAATGAATTATTGATAATTCGTCGTGTCATTCATACAAATATCCAATATTAAAGGAGTAAGGACAGAAACAACACTTCAAATTAAATTATTTTTATGAAAATGGCCATAGAATTTAAATTTTACTTTCTAGTATTTTTAATTTACTGGCTTATTTTATACCGTTTCTACACACCTTATATACAGTTTCTATACATATCTTATACATATAAATATTCTATACGAAAATTATACAGTTTTGAACAATTTATACAATAATTGTACATTTTTTTACACATTTTATACAACAATTATATAATTTTCATACACTTTCTATATTTTTTTTTATATATTTTATACATATACATATTTGATAGAACTATATAATTTTTATACATATATCTTATATAAATATTCTATTTAACAATTATATCATTTTTATATAATTTAATTATTATTTTTAAATAATAAAAAAAAATATTTGATCAATTAAAAAATTTATAGCAAAAAAAAAAAAATATTTTTAAAAGGGTCGAATTGCCCAAATTGAATACTGTATCAGTATTGGATACAAACTGTATCAATATTGTATATGGAGTGTATATGGACTACATAGACCAAAATGATCCAAATTAAGAAATGACTATAAAGCGAAATAGTATATTCGACTGATCACTTTTTGAAAAAATTTCAAACTTGGGCTATTTATTTTTAAAAGTGCTCTAGTGCACTTTTCTCAATATTCAATTTCTACAATGAATTGGGTCCTCAAACTTTGTGGGCCAACCATGAATCCTAAGGTTCATATCACTTCCACTTTTAATATTGGGTTTGTTTATCTATTGTTACATTTTAAATGTATTTAATAAAACTGGATTATTAAAATTGTCTAATGTCTTGAAAATAGAACTTAATCATATATTGTAGTTGTTGATTGATAAAAATGTGGAGTTTAAATCTCGTCATCGTCATAAAAAACAATGTAATAGTTGTTGTGAAGCCTGATTTTTTATATGTAAAAATAAGATCTCTCGTATAAAGAAGATAAAATTTTCTTTTTTAAAAAAAAAAAAGATTGCAAATGGCCTCCAAAACCAATTTTATCTACCAAAAAAATAACTCACAAGACATCCTATAAAATTGTCCAAACATCACTTTTAACACCCTATCTAAGGCTTGCTCTTATCAAACACTTGTCCTACTTACATACACTACTAGAAAGCGCGAAAAAGTAATGAAAAGTCCGACTCAAATATTAACTTTTTTAGATTAAACACAAAGTGAATCTAACTAGAACTGTATTATGTGTGTAAAAAATAAACTTATCTGATTCTAAATTCAGGATTCATCACTAATTAGTCTAACAACTTACATATTTTTTAGATAAATTACATGAACTTTCAAATTTAAGGATCCTTATTATATAGAATCCAAAATTATTTAAAAAATTACATAAAATCTTAGACCTTTATATTTGCACTTGATAAATAAAGACCACCTCCCACAACCGCAAACTACTCCACTTTTGTTGCCCCAAATCTTGTGACACAATATCATACACGATATTTATCAAGACTTAAAATATGTATCATTAAATGAAATTTTTGAAATTTTAAATGTAAGGGAAAATGACATGGGATAATACTTTTTAAAACAATTGGTCCATGTTTGGGATATTGAACATTCATGATCAGTCAGACCAAACAAATTTCATATTATGACCATTTTATAATTTGGGTCATTTTGGCCCAGGTAGTTCAGATACTTTTCATATATCATATTGATACAATTCATATACTATACGAATACAGTTCGTAAAAAAAGATGAAGCAGCGATTTATGGATAAAAACTGTATCATTGTTATATAGAATGTGCATTTTTTAAAAATATGATGTGCATAGAATTTGTATCATTATTGTATAAACTATATATGTGTATAAGCCCATTATAGAAATTGTATCTTTATTGTATAGAATACACATCTGCATAAGATATGTATCAAATTTGTATCAGTATTATATAAAATTGTCAGAAAATGACTAGAAAATGAAATTAAAACTCAATGGTCATTTTCGTGTCAACAGTTTCATTTGAATTGCTATTAATGCCCTTTCCCCTTTATGTAATTGGATAAAGTTATGATAAAAATTTAATTAGCTCCTAAACTTATGTGATTTGTGTAAGTTAATTTTTTTTAACATTGGCTAAAAATGTTATGAGATTTATCTTTTTGATTTAATTCATTGACTCTCAAACGATGAACTTACACTATTTCAAATTTTATTGGACAACAAAAGAGTTGAATTTAGACAAATTGATCCTATCCTATCTAGTGATCGAAGGAAATATCAATATCATCTTTACCCTTAATTATTTTTGTGCCCTACAATATCTTAGATAGGATTTTGACTACTCAAAAACCTAATAAACACTACAAACAGAAACTCTATGAAAAGATAAATTCACTCTTCTAATGCCAACAATGAAACATGACTTATCTAATCACCACATGCTGCTAAGGCCCAACCCTCCCTTCTCTGGCTAATATTGTCCCCACTATTGTATGGGCATTTGGTTGTTTGTTAGGTATAAACAAGAAAGCAAGCAACCAAAATACTATATGAAAGAAACATAAGTGGAAGACCAAATAAATATCTCAAGACAAATTTTTAAAAGTTGATCTAAAATTTATGATCAAACGCTAGATAAGATGAGACAAGTAGCTACCTACTTATTTTTATTGTTACTATAATTCTATTTAATATTTGTGAACACTTACTTATAATTATCTTTTAATTGATTTAATAATTCCATTAAGTTCGTTTTTGAAAAACTTGTTGATCGTTGATTAATTAGTTATATATATATATATATATATATATATATATATATATATATATATATATATCGTTAGCGGCCTCAACTCAAAAGCAAGTTGATCTCTCTGATTAGACATTCATAATAACTAAAATGTCTAATCTTTTATTTCTCTAATTGTGAGACAGAAAAACATGAGAGTAATATATGTATGTGAAATATGGTGAGTAGCCCTAATTAATAAGCTTTACTAGGGGACCTCCAACTCCAAAATATGATAGAGAACAAAAATGCCGCATGTGCCCCCTTCCTAAATGATATTCATAGATCACACAGTACAATATCTTGCGTGTGTTTGGTAAAGAAGAAAATATTTTTTAATTTTCTCATATTCAATTAGTTTAAATATTTTGAAAAAATATTTCTCATATTAATTTATTTTTCTTAAGTTTAAGAAAAATAATTTTCCTTCGACCAATAAAAAAAATAATTTTCAAAACACTTTCCACCTCACTTTCAAGTTGAAATATTCACGACTTCCAAAATCACTCACCCCTAACCGATGCCTACCCTACCACCTCCACCCCCACCCCCACCATCCCCAATCCAAAAAATATATTTAACTTTATAAAAATATTTTAATTTTTTTTTACCCCATCTCCTATCCCAACCCTCACCCACCCACCCACCCACCCCAATTCAAAGAACATATTTAGTTTTTTAAAAAATATTTTAATTTTTTTTTTACCCTGACCCCAGAGCCCCTCCAAAAAAAAAAAATATTTAATTCTTTTAAAAATAAATTCAAACTTTTTTCTTACCCATCCCTTATCCGACCCCCACGTCTACCAACCTCCCCCCACCCCACCCCACCCCCTCTAAAAAAAATAAAAATTATATTTTTAAATTTTTTTTTCTTACCCCACCTTCACATCCTACCCCAATCCCAACTTCTACTAGCCATCGCCCTCCTCCACCCCCTCCCCCCCACCCCCACCGCCTCAAAAAATTATTATTTTAATTTTTTTCAAAAAAAAAAAAACTTAAATTTTTTCTTACCTTATCCCTACCACCTATTCTGACCCCCCACCCCCCCAAAAAAATAATTATAATTTATTTTTTAAAAAAGTTTCAAAATTTTTTTCTTACCCACTCATCTTACTCTATTCATTCACATTGGTTTTTATTAAATACATACAAATACTTTTAGAAAATATTTTCCTATTTGCATAATAAAACACAAGAATATAAGTAACTTCTAAAAAATATTTTCCTCCTCCATATTGATCACACCATAAAAAAATATTTTTCAGGGTCAAAAATTATTTTTATAAAAAACATTTTTTACACTTTATCTAAACACTAAAATGTATTTTCTTTGAAAAAATATTTTTTCATTCACCAATCAAGTACTAGCAAATATTTTTCAAAAAATATTTGCCACTTGTCAATTAAATATAAAAAAAATAAGTAAGAAATCAACTTTTTTTTCATGAAAAAATTTTCTACAAAAATATTTTCATGAAAAATTCATACCAAACACACCCCTTGTTTTCTTCTTTTTCCTTGTAGAGCATGAATATTTTGACGGATGCAATTGATTGCTCACAACTTAAATTTTATTGTTACAAATTAAGAATCAAATTTGATTTTACAATTGTTATGCACTTAATATTTCTGTTCACTCGTACTTTAGCAACTTTGTTTTGTTAGCAACTGTTTTGTTGCTCACTATTATTTCCCACTTGATCTCACAATTCTTACTTGATTATAATTGAGCGCTCACTCTACTTAACCACACATAACACAAATAAACTGCCTTTATTTAAAAAAATATAACTGACTATCAATGAAATAAAATTTGAATAAGGAGAGTAATATATATATTATTTGAAAATTATATAAAAAGTATTATTAATGGTTAACAAGTTAAAATATCTAAAAACATATTAAAAATGTGATTGATTATTTAAATTATATTTATGTTAAATAAATAAATAAAAAACATATATTAAACTTGTGCCTCGATATCTAATTTAGTTATAAGTGGTGATGGAAGGACCTAGTGAGTTGCGTTATTTCTCTATGTATAAACCACATAAATCCCTTTTATAGTGAAAGTATTTACATATAATCCCGTTAGACTTTCTCTCTCCCTAATTTGTAAAATATACTTATACATTAGGTAAACCCTTATACATTGCTGGAATGTATAATAAAACAGATTTACCTATATTTATTGAAAGAGAGATCGGATACTATCTTTCTCTACCTTAATTAACGTCATTAATTACCTATCATTCTGTGTTGTATGATTAAATACAGTAACTGAAATTTAATTTAAAAAAAATCTTAAACATCACTGTTAATTGTTCTCATTGTTGAATTACGTTCTTGAAAAAAAAAGCCATCGTCTTCTTTCTTCAATTCTCGAAAAAAAATATGAACATCCCCATATTGTTGCATCATTCTGGTATTTGAGAGTCGAAAATTATTTATCAATCCTACAAAAATAATGCAATTATTATTTCGAAAAGTATAATCTTCTTGAAATTGATTGCTATGATCGCGATGGAATTTAATATTGAAGAAGTTCGTAAAAAAATTAAAGTAAAATACATTGTTGAAGGTAATTCTTCTTCCATTATCATAAAGAATGACAATGGAGTGAGAGTTTACATGGAATTGAAGAAACAATTTTTGTGATTTGTCAATACGGTATTTCATGCCTTGAAAAAATAAAAGCAAACTTACATTAAGAGAGAAAAAGATAGCAGCAAACTGATACGTATTAAAGATAATATTATACAACAGTTGCACATGTATGTGGACACATTATACATTTAAAAAATAATCTTCGGTAATGTATAATGTTATACTATACATTTAAGTATTAACATTAAACATGTATACTTTTGTATCCTTATCAGAAGGTATAATGTAACTTTATACAATATTAATACTTTCTAATTGTATAATACCAAATAATACATAAAATGTCTCTTAAATGTAATAAGAACTTCTTAATGTATAACATACTGAAATATATAGTACAAGAATTATATTATACATTAGTCTTTCAAAAATAACTAATGTATAATGCCTGATAAATTATAACTTATACATTAAAATATAATCTTCCAAAATGTATAATATCACACTATATATATATATATATATATATATATATATATATATATATATATATATAAAATATTCACCTTATACATTAATTATCTACAAGATTATAATAATTTTAAGGAAAAATTAGTGTTATTGTAACATTACATTGGCAACACGGTAATAAGGAAAAAGAATGATTTAATTTCCTTTATTACGTGAATTGAAAGTGTACATCTTCAATTTCAATTATAAAAGTGACGCAAATAGGAGGGGGATGAGAGAGTATTAATATTACATTAGCTTGATTGTAGGCGTAAATAAAGGAGCACAATATATGAAGCAAAAATCAGTGCACTAAAATAGGAGCAAAATATGGTATTTTGAGATGTATGAGAAGGATGAGAGAGAAAGAGTGAATTGAAGGGATTCAAGTAATTACTTTGGGATTGTTGTAATTTCTTTTTCAATATGAGATTCTATGTAATAAGGTAAAGTTACCTTGTGTATATATGTAATTTTTAGTTTCTGGATTTTTTTCTTCTTTGCCACCTTATCTAGAAGACTAGAACTACACTTCTAAAATTACTCTAGATTAATTCTCCTCCCAACTCTCTAAATACTAGATATTGGAGTCCATGCCAATATGGGTTGAGTGTGTTATTTTTTAGATATTATATCTTATTTTTTTATTTAAATTTATATGACACTGATGAAATATTTGTGAAAATCAATTAGATTTGCCATATATAGTTTTAGATATTTTAAGTTGATAATTATATTATGATTTATATGACTTTTAACGTAATTTGCAAGTAATATTCCTTTATCCAAATTAATATGACATCGATAACTATTGCAATCTATAATACTTTTTTGACATTGTAATTTACTATTTAAGCAATTTGTTATTGTAATTTATAATACTATTCTTGTTTAAACTTTTGTGGTATTAATAGTAAATTTAGACTTTAAAAGTAATTTAAGTTCTTAATTATTATAATTTAAATTTATACGACTTTCAACGTAATTTTTAAGTAATATTTCCTTATCCTAATTAATATGACATCACTAAATATTGTAATCTATAGTACTTTTCTGACGTTGTAATTTTCTATTTGAAGTTGTTTGCTATTGTGATTTATAATATCTTCTTGTTCAAACTTTTGTAGTATTGATACGGAATTTAGACTTTAAAAGTAATTTAATTTTTTAATTATTGTAATTTATAATTTTTTTCTATTTAAATTTAAGCGACACTGATATAATTTTGAGAGTAAACCAAATATGAAGATTGAAATAACGAAACCGGAACGTCTTGAATAACTCATAATAACTAATTAAAAGTGATATAATAAAATTTCTATAAAAAATACCTGTGAAAAATTTTTACGTGGGCCACACATAAGATGTTAAATTGATTTTAAACATCAAGAATTAATTTATCATTTTATGTTTATTTCACCTTTTATAAAATAAATATTATCAATTTTTAAATACTTAGATGACTCATAATAGATAATTATAGGTGATACAGAAAAATTACAATTGAAACAACTGAAACAGTCATGTCATACATATCTATTTTATTTTTTATTAAATATTATTATTTTTTAATAAGTAAATGTCATATAATAATTAATTAGGGGTGATATAGTAAAATCACAGAGCAAGCAGACAGCTGAAAGCAGGCATGTCGACTGTCAGTTGTCTGCTTCCAGCCGCCCCACTGGCGCTTATAATTTATATGTAGTAAGAATTATAAATTTAATTTTATTGAAATATCGTAGATATTAATTAAGTTGATGATAAACTTTTAACATTTGACAGGAAGGAAATCAAAGTCTAAATGTGAGCATATTAATAACAAAGTAAATTCAAACAAAATAATTAATTGATACCACAAAAATTAATTGGATCGATTCTTTACGAACTCTTATCTCAAATTTTTTGAGACATGTGGCCTTATTGGGTATAGAATGCCTTTGGTTGTGGGTTATCAATCAACCCCAGCTATCAAAATTGATTCTTTATGAATTTGTTTCAAAAATATTTATATGTTATCTAGAAAAATTAGAGGGGCAGAATAAAGATCGTGGGGGTGGTAGGGGTGGGGTGTTGTTCCATGTTTTGATGATGATGATAACATGATGCTTAAAGGACCAGATCCACTACTTACCTTGTTAGATGTACAAATGTCACAATCTACACTATTTTGTCTTGTAGTGCAAATATTGTGTAGGTGTACAGTGTATTGATCATGGACACCTAGTCCAATCAAATTTCCAACAAGATGTCCATTTTCCTATAAATACAAAAGGATGCAATATTATTGGGTAGTTTTTGCAAATAAGAAGTTTATAAGTGACGACAAAAACCCTCAAAGGCTCAAGATCTGATTTCGATACTGCTTCTAGTGTTGTTGTTCTTGAGATAACTCTATAAATTGATTTACTTCAGTGTTTGTGAGTAAAGTTTTTCTTTTGATTTTGAGTTTTCTTAGATAGTTTCTCAAACTATGTTGTCTACAGTTAGTCAATTTAGAGAGATCTTTTTGACTGAATTATCGAGTGAGAATTGTAATAGAGTTATTGCAATATATTGAAACTTAGAGGTAAGTTCAAATCGAGTCTATAATCATGATTTATTCTGATTATAGTGGAGTTTGAGAGATCCTGCGAATACAAGTTGTGGTTTTCCTCCCTTGAGCAAGGAGGTTTCCATGCAAAAATTGATTGTGTTCTTTACTTTCAATTTTTTTCTAGTGCTTCTGTGTGTTTGTCATATATTACTTCTCAGGGACCTGGTCTCTTAGCGGTGGTGGATCCCTATGTTTCAACAATTGATATCAGAGTAAGGTCGCTCCAAAAGGTTCATACTGTAATGCCCTAAATTTGGTACCCAAAATGTTACACAGTGCTCATGACCCCGAAGGACCACAAGCTAACCCATGACTGATATCTGCACCTGTACACTGCATAATATGACATAATACTGTGGAAACATGCATTGAAAGGCCATAAGGTTCAATACTGAACATAATCTGAATGATATAACATCTGTGTGGGGTAATAAAATACCCAAAACAAAACTGAAAATACTGAAGTCTGAAGCATGATAGTCTAGAAAACCTCTAACTGACTAAACTGTCTGAGTAAGGAGCTGATGGGATATGTCCCCAACTAACTCCAACTAATAAGCTAATTAATGAGATAATAGGGAATAATTATGTCCACGAATGATGAGGACTCACTTCTAACTCTGACTGCTGAAATTGAAATCTACTACTGATCTGGAGCTCGTGTCTCTGAACCTATGGTATAAGACACTATAGCGCAAATCCGTCAGTAATTTGAGTATACTGATATGCATGTGAGGTAGGCTGAATGCATGGGGTTTATATGCATGAACAATAATAATAACTGACTAACTATCATGAGTGTGAGAATGCATGCATGAGACATAACAACTGACACTAATACTGTGATAACATGATTACTGAATATGACTGATAACATGAGTGACTGTATCTGGCAGTCCTGAATCTGATGGAACTGTCTGAGTTCCGTACTGTATCTGAGTTGACTGTATCTGATAGTCCTGAAATTTGAAGAAATATCTAAGTTCTATTACTGAGATAGATTGACTGTATCTGACAGTCCTGATTATGTAACATAAAACTGTGGGAAGTAGTTATCTAACCAACATGCCCCTAATATGCCATTATGGCTAAGTTGGGGTCCAATCTGAACCCCAATTGGAATGGGTGTCAATACCGCACCACTGGTAAGGATAAGTTGTGGGTGACCCTCATCTGATAGTTTTCCCTATACGAGAACGGTAGGGCCCTTACCTGACAGTGTTTATCCACCTCATCAACCCTCATCGACAGTGTTGATGTCTCAACCTATGTTGGCTACATAGTTCTGGAACACAAGGATGACTACTAAAGATCACACCCTCATATGATAGTGTGTGTTCCCATCCTTGGGTTTACTCAGTGCTAATTTCTACTCCCATCTGAATAGAATCTGAACATGATTTACTGAACTAAACATGGGTTGAATTACTGAATTTCGTTGACTGGCGGAATACTACTGATATCTGACAACTGACTGACTTCATGAGATCATGGAGATTTTCTGAGTCATAAGACTGTCTGAAGTCTAAGGATTTATAGCTTGACTGAGAATAACGTGAAAACATGACATGACTCTAGTCATACAGCTAATATTTCGGGTACGAGTACCCCCAGGACTCGATGGAGGGAAACTGACCAAGTATAACTTACTTGAACATATAACTAACATCATAATCCATAATACATTTATAGAAGCATTTCATCAAAATATGTGATAGGCATAACTTGTACATACATAGGGATTTCATGGTATCATGCTAGTTAGGCACTTTCTCTTCATCTAGGCATTTAATCAAGCATATTGTAGGCATGGTACATGTACATCAATTCTAATTTCATCATTCAAAGATTTAGTCATAGGTTTGCATGAAACTATATCTATAATAATTTAACCCAACATGGAGTAGAATTCAATTTCTCATTATCAACATGAACAAGAGCAGCCCAATCATGAAATTCATAAGAAAATCCATAAACTTGAATTTAGAAAAAGGGATTCTTGGGCTTCATAGATGAAAGAAGTTCATAAATAAACACTATGCGTACCTTAGTTCATGATTTCATGAGGATTGACGGTGCAACCTTCTTGAATTCGAATCCCCAATAGAAACCCTAGCTTGTACTTAAGAGAAACTTGAGAGAAGAGAGTGTATTTTGGTTGAAAAGTGGTTGAATCACATGTTAAAGGTCTTAAATAGGGATGAGAAATTGACCCTTTTAACCATAGATGATTCTTGTAATTTCAGTAAAAAAATTCCGAATTGGACCCCTGGCGCGATGCGGCGCTATCGCGTCGTGTCACTGGAATTTGACAATTGGGAAACTGAGAGATGGCGCGATGCGAAGCCATCGCATTACCCCTTCTTTTATGACCTGGAACTTTGGCGTGACATGGAGGAAATTGAACTGAGACATTGGAAAAGGACAATTGTCATTTTAGCTTGTGGCGTGGCGCGCCACTGACCAATATGGCACTGTTTTACAATGAAAACTTGAAATAGGCATAACTTCTTACCCGGTTATCAGATTTAGGCGAATTTTATATCGATAGAAAGCTTATTGAATTTCCCACATGACAAAAAGTGAAAATCTTAAAAATGCTACATGTACAAAAGTGGATTCATCTTTCAAAGAAAGCTTCTAATATTTTTTAGACGATTTCAAGCTAGGAAAAAGTACGAGGTATTACAATATCTCCCCCTTGAGAACATTCATCCTTGAATGAAACTGAGAGTGAGAGAAATAACATAAACTGACATACATACTGAACATGAATAACTAAAACATGATCTCATGACTGACATGATTGATAACTGAATACATCATACTGGACACGCATACCTGATGCATGCGTAACTGATTTATGAATACAGGATTGAGTATTTTGAGGAACTAAGTTTCTCAAAATGAGAATGCATGTATGATACATAATTATATAACTGAAATGATACATGAATGCATGATTGAATATGCAATAGTACTTGATACCAAGTTTGTTATAAACACTGAACATGAAACTGAATAAGCTTAAGGAGGACTATTACCTTGAGCTTGAGATGATTTGGCGGAGAAGAGGTGAGGATACTTGGTATGCATGTCTGCTTCTGCTTCCCAACTATCTCCCTCAATGGATTGATTTTTCCAAAGAACTTTAACTAGAGGGACTTCTTTATTCGTCAATCTATGAGTCTGATAGTCTAGGATTTCTACTGGAATCTCTCTATAAGAGAGGTTGTTCTAAACATCGATGCTCTGAATAGGGGCTACAAATACTGGGTCACCTATACACTTCTTGAGCAAAGAGACATGGAAGACTGGATGAACTGAGGTTAGATCTGAAGGCAATTCGAGCTCATAAGCTACCTTGCCGAAATGATTGAGAATCTTGAAGGGACCGACATATCGGGTACTGAGATTTTCCTTCTTACCGAATCTCTTCACTCCTTTCATGGGGGAGATCTTGAGGTAGACATAATCTCCAATCTCAAACTCAAGATCCTTTCTATGAACATCTGTATAAGACTTCTATCGGCTCTGAGCTACTCGAAGTTTATCTCTAATCAACTGGACTTTTTCTAAGGCATCGTATACCAAGTCAGGCCCTATAACTAAGGCCTCACTAACTTTGAACCAACCAATTGGAGATCTACATCTCCTACCGTAGAAAGCTTCGAATGGAGCCATGTGAATACTGGAATGATAGTTGTTGTTGTATGCAAACTCAATCAAGGCAAGTGGTCATCCCAACTACCCTTGAAATTAACTATACACGCCCTTAGCATATCTTCTAGAGTCTGAATGGTCCTTTTTGCTTGACCATCTATCTGAGGATGGAAGGTTGTACTGAGATGAACTTGGGTACCAAGACCCTTTTGGAATGCTTTCCAGAAATAAGAGGTGAATTGCGTACCTCTGTCTGAGATAATAGATAACGGAACACCGTGAAATCTGACCAACTCCCTGATGTAGAGTTTGGCATAATCCTCGGTTGAATAAGAGGTATGGACTAGAAGAAAATAGGCTGATTTGGTCATTCTGTCTATAATAACCCAGACTGAATCATGTTGATGACGAGTTCGAGGCAAATCCATCACGAAGTCCATGTTCACTTCTTCCTACTTCCAAGTAATAATAAGGAACTCCTGCATAGGATCACTAGGCTTCTAATGCTCTATCTTAACCTGCTGACATATAGAGCACTTAGCCACAAACTCTGCAATATTTCTCTTCATCCCACTCCACTAATAGACTTCTCACAAGTCACGGTATATCTTTGTAGCCCCTGAATGAATAGAGTAGCGTGCACCATCCGCTTCTGCAAGAATTTGCTTCCTTAAGTCATCTACACCTGGAACATATAGACGAACCTGACAACGCAAAACACCATTTCCCCCTTGGGAGAAAATCTTTACTTTCTGATCCTGAACTGACCCTTTCAACTTGATAAGGCTGGGTTTTCTACTTGCTTTTCTTTCACCTCGGAAACTAGATATGATTCAGAACTAATCTGAACCCATATATCACTCTCATTTGTATCAACTAAGTGAACGCCTAGTCTGGCAAGCTGATGTACTTCCTAATCTAGCTTCTTCTTACTGTCATCCACATGAGCAACACTACCCATAGATAGACTACCAAGAGTATCGGACACTATATTGGCATTGCCCGGATGATAGAGGACACTCATGTCGTAATCTTTAAAGAGCTCTAACCACCTTCTCTAACGAAGATTAAGATCTTTCTAAGAAAAGACTTACTGAACACTCTTATGATCTGTGAAGACATCTATATGAACTCCATAGAGATAATGCCTCCAAATCTTTAAGGCAAAAACTTCGACTGCTAACTCAAGATCATGAGTAGGATAATTCTTCTCATGGGGTTTAAGTTGTCTAGAGGCGTAGGCAATGACCTTACCATGCTGAATGAGGACACAACCTAAACCCACTCTGGATGCATCACAATAAACTATGAATCCATCTGAACCATCTAGAAGAGCAAAAACTAGAGCTGAGGTGAGTCGAGTCTTCAACTCCTGAATACTCTTCTCGCAAGGATCTAACCACTGAAACTTGACTTTCTTCTGAGTCAATCTGGACATAGGGGATACAATAGAATAAAATTCCTCAACAAACCATCTGTAATAGCCAGCCAAACTCAAGAAACTCCTAATATCTGATGGAGAGACAAGGCGAGGCCAGTTTCTTACTGCTTCAGTCTTTTGAGGATCTACTTTAATGCTATCACCAGAAATGATGTGACCAAGAAATGCTACTGACCTTAGCCAAAACTCGCACTTACTGAATTAGGCGAATAGTTGATGATCTCTGAGAGTCTGAAGTACTGTCCTGAGATGGTCTGCATGATCGCGCTCACTACAGGAATAGACCAGTATATCATCTATGAAGATTATGACGAACATGTCCAAGTACTACTTGAACACACGGTTCACCAAGTCCATGAAAACGGCTGGGGTATTGGTAAGACCAAATGACATCACTAGAAATTCAAAGTAACCATACCGAGTTCAAAAAGTTATTTTTGGAATGTCGCATTCCCTAACTCTGAGCTGATGATAGCCGGATCTAAGATCTATCTTAGAGAAATAACTGGCACCCTGAAGTTGGTCAAACAAGTCATCGATTCTGGGAAGAGGATACTTGTTCTTGACCGTGACCTTATTGAGTTGACGGTAGTCTATACACATTCTGAGAGAACTGTCTTTCTTGCGCACGAATAATACTAGAGCGCCCCATGGGGAAATGTTGGGTCTGTTGAATCCCTTATCTAAGAGATCCTTTAACTATTTTTTCAGTTCTTTGAGTTTTGCTGGTTCCATTTTGTATGGCTGAATAGAGATAGGTTGAGTATCTAGAAGAAAATCACTACCGAAGTCTATTTCCTTTTCGGGAGGAATTCCTGAAAGATTTTTGGGAAAGACATCTGACTATTCACCTACAACTGGAACTGGTTCAAGGCTGGGAGTTTAGGAACTAGTGTCCTTAACTCGAACAAGATGATATACACATTCTTTAGATATCATTTTTTGTGCCCGAAGGTAGGAAACAAGCTGACCTTTAAATGCTGAAGTACTACCCTTCCACTTAAGGATGGGTTTATTCGAAAACTAAAACTGGACTATTCTGCTTATGCAGTCGACTGTGGCATAGCAGGAATGAAGCCAATCTATGCCGAGAATGACATCAAAATTAGTTATCTCTAATTCGACTAAGTCTGCTGAAGTGACTTTTTGAAATATCATAATCGGGCAGTTCCTGTATACCCATTGGGCTATGATGGTTTTACCCATTGGGGTAGAGACTGAAAAGAGCTCTGCTAGAATTTTGGTACTGACTCCGAAATCGACTGTTATATAAGGAGTAACAAAAAATAAAGAAGCTCCTGGATCTAGCAAAGCGTAAACATGCACATGAAAGATATGTAACGTACCAGTAACTACATTAGGAGAATTTTTCTGATCCTATCGAGACTGAAAATCATAGAGACGATTTGGGCGTTTTCCACTAGTAGCACTGAAGGTGGCACCCTACTGATTTGGGCGACCGGACTGAGCTGAGGAGCGGAGATGACTCTGATAACCTGACTGAGGGAAGTCTCTGACTCTGTGGCCTGACTTGCCATAACCAAAATAGACATCCCTACCAGCTCTGCAAGCACCCTTGTGGTTCTTACCACAAGTCTAACAAAGGAGATTAGTTTGGACATTGCTAACACTGCCCTGAGACCTAGAGCCTGGCATTCTATCTCGGTTACCCTCTCTGAACTTAAGAACTGAAGCATTGGCTGAAGAAGGAATTGAACTGATGAATTAGGATAAAACTGGGAATGATTTCCTCCTTCTGATTTAGGCTGAGCGAAGTTGAAACTACCTGTCTTCGCTTTCTTATTATGCTTCTCCCTCTACTTAATCTTCTACTCCTCTATCTGCTGAGCATGAGTCATAAGCCTAGCTAAAGTCATGTCACTGTTCAGCATGGTAGATCTGCACTCATTTACCACGCTATCATTTATCCCTGAAACAAGCTTACTCATCTTGGCTCTGCTATCTGCAACCACATGAGGGGCATATCAGGCTAATTGAGTAAACTTAAAAGAATACTCTTTCACCGTCATATTACCCTGCCTGAGATAGATGAATTCTATCACCTTAGCCTCTGTAAGATCTTGAGGAAAGAATATGTCTAAGAATGTAATAACAAACTCCTCTCACTCGATAGGACCTGCATCATCTGACCTTTCTGACTTTCACTGTTTGAACCAAGTATGAGCCACATCCTGTAACTGATATACAGCTAGCTCTGCACTCTCAACAGTAGTCACCCTCATGATGTCTATCACCTTCTGAACCTGATTAATGAATTCCTAAGGTTCCTCATCTACCTTAGACCCAAAAAAGGACAGAGGGTTCATTCGAGTGAAGTCCCAAATCCTAGCTACGGATGAATTGGCCACTGGGTTGACTGGAATGACTGTTGGCCGTTCATTTTGAGCTGAAACTAACTGAACAAGAGTAGTGAATACGGCCCTGAACTCCGTATGAGAAACATGATCGCCCAAAGGATCTTCGGGCTGACTAATTTTTGTTTCTTCTTTTAGGAGGCATGTTCTGTAGAAGAAAGGAAGAACTGATGAGACTGAGAGATCGACTTAAGATTATGCTCACTGGCACGACATGAATACTAAAAAGGGGGAAACTGTTCCTAAAACATCTTATAGCCTCTTGTACATAAATGTGGCGCGCAACACACCCATGTACAAGACTCTACTAGATGCGACTTTCAAACTTTCTAGGACTCTATTGAACCTTAGGCTCTGATACTAAGTTTGTAATGCCTTAAATCTGGTACCCAAAATGCTACACGGTGCTCATGACCCCGAAGGATCACAAGCTAACCCATGACTGATATCTGCACCTATACACTGCATAATAACATAATAATGTGAAAACATGCACTGAAAGGCCATAAGGTTCAATACTAAACATAATTTGAATGATATAACATCTGTGTGGGGTAATAAAATACCCAAAGAAAAATTAAAAATACTGATTTCTGAAACATGATAGTCTAGAAAGCCTCTAACTGACTGAACTATCTAAGTAAGGAGCTGATGGGATATGTCCCCAACTAACTCCAACTAATAAGCTAATTAATAAGATAACAGGGAATAATCATATCCTTGAATGATGAGGACTCATTTTTAACTCTGACTGCTAAAACTGGAATATACTATTGATCTGGATCTCGTGTCTCTGAACCTATGGTATAAGACACCATAGCGCAAATGCGTCAGTACTTTGAATATACTGGTATGCATGTGAGGTAGGCTAAATGAATGAGGTTCATATGCATAAACAATAATAATAACTAACTAACTATCACGAGTATGAGAATACATGCATGAGACATAACAACTGACACTAATACTGTGATAATATGATTACTGAATCTGAATATGACTGATAACATGAGTGACTGTATCTGACAGACCTAAATCTGATGGAACTGTCTGAGTTTTGTACCGTATCTGAGTTGACTGTATCTGACAGTCCTAAAATCTAAAGAACTATCTAAGTTCTATTACTGAGACTGATTGACTGTATCTAACTGTCTTGATTCTGTAACATGAAACTGTGGGAAGTAGTTATCTAACCGACATGCCCTTAATATGCCATTAGGGCTGAGTTGGGGTCCAATTTATAACCCCAGTTGTAAAAGGTGTCAATACCGCACCACTGGTAAGGATAAGCTGTGGGCGACCCTCATCTGATAGTGTCCCCTGTACTTGAACGGTGGGGCCCTTACCTGATAGTGCTTATCCATCTCATTAACCCTCATCGACAGTGTTGATGTCTCAACCTATGCTGGCTACATAGTTCTGGAACGCAAGAATGACTGCTAAAGATCACACTCTCATCTGATAGTGTGCATTCCCATCCTTGGGTTCACTCGGTGCTAATTTCTACTCCCATCTGAATAGACTCTGAACATGATTTACTGAACTGAACATGATTTACTGAACTGAACATGGGTTGAATTACTGAATTCCGTTGACTGACAGAATACTACTGATATCTGACAACTGACTGACTTTATGAGATCATGGAGATTTTCTGAGTCATAAGATTGTCTGAAGTCTAAGGATTTATATCTTGACTGAGAGTAACGTGAAGATATGGCATTGATCTAGGCTCACAGATAATGTTTTGGGTACGAGTACCCCCAGGATTCTATGGAAAGAAACTGACCAAGTATAACTTACTTGAACATATAACTAACATCATAATCCATAATACATTTATAGAAGCATTTCATCAAAACATGTGATAGGCATAACTTGTACATACATAGGGATTTCATGGTATCATGCTAGTTAGGCAGTTTTTCTTCATCTAGGCATTTTATCAAGCATATTGTAGGTATGGCACATGTAAACATCATTGTATAATAATTAAACATCATGGTTCAATTATAATTTCATCATTCAAGGGTTTAGTTATAGGTTTGCATGAATCTATATCTATAATAATTTAACCCACATAGAATTTATCACCCAACATGGAGTAGAATTCAATTTCTCATTATCCACATGAACAAGAGCAACCCAATCATGAAATTCATAAGAAAATACATAAACTTGAATTTAGAAAAAGGGATTCTTGGGCTTCATGGACGAAAGGAGTCCATGAATGAATACTATGCATACCTTAGTTCTTGATTTCATGAGGATTGATGGTGAAACCTTCTTGAATTTGAATCCCCAATAGAAACCCTAGTTTTTTCTTGAGAGAAAATTGAGATAAGAGAGTGTATTTTGGTTGAAAAGTGGTTGAATCACATGTTAAAGGGCTTAAATAGGGGTGAAAAATTGACCCTTTTAACCCTGGACGCATCTTGTAATTTCAGTAAAAATTTCTCGAATTGGACCCCTGGCGCGACGCGGAGCCATCGCATTGCCTCTTATTTTATGGCCTAGAAACTTGGCGCTACACAAAGAAAATAGTGTTGAGATATTGGAAGAGGACAATTGCCATTTTAGCTTGTGGCGCGGCGCGCCACTGACCAATATGGCACTGTTTTACAACGAAAACTTGAAATAGTCATAACTTCTTACCCGGTTATCGGATTTAGGCAAATTTATATCGATGGAAAGCTTATTGAATTTTTCACATGACAAAAAGTGTAAATATTAGAAATACCACATGTATAAAAGTGTATTAATCTTTCAAAGAAATCTTCTAATATTTTTTAGACGATTTAAATCTAGGAAAAGGTACGGGGTATTACACATACCTAGAGCAGATTTTTGACCAAGGTTGCACCATCCAATTTAGATAAAGGATAATATACCACTAGGATACCTCAATTAAATGACCAATATTATGGGTGGTGGAAAACTAGAATGTATGACTTTGTTATGACTGAGGATGGTGAGCTAATGGATTTAATACTTGATGGTCCTCATATCCTAGTAAAGGAAGTTAAAGAAGGGGAGATAGCCAGGATGGTTGCTAAAACTAGAAGAGAGTATAATGAGGAAGATCATAAGAAGATTGAAAGAGCTTCAAGTCGAAGAAGTTACTTGTTTGTGGGATAGGACCAGATGAATACAATTATATTTTTGTATGTGAGAGTGTCAAGGAGATCTGAAACTGCTTAAGGACTACCTATGAGGGAATAATTCAAGTAAAGGAATCAAAGGTGGATATGGTAACCACTCAGTATGAAGCCTTCTCTATGAAGGAGAGCAAAATCATCCAAGAGATGCACACCGGATTTACTGCAATCACAAATGAGTTAGACTGCTTTGGTGAAGTGATTACACTTAACAAACAATTGAGAAAGATTCTGGGAGTTTTTCCTAAGTCATGGAGAGTAAGATTAATGCAATTAATGAGGCTAGAGATTTAAAAGCACTCACCATGGATGAATTAATTAGAAACTTGGAAATTTATGAATTCTAGAAACAACAGGAACAAGAGAAAAGAAGTCAAAAAGAGAAAAGTCATTAGCTTGAAAAAAAGGATGTTGATGTAGACAACTTAGATAGAAAAATTGTCAGGGCCATGGAAAGGAGTAACAAGTTTAAAAAAAAGCAGCAGCAGGCAAGGAGGTACAGTTGAGGTTTGCCGCAAGTGTGGGAAATAAAGATACTTTATTAATGATTGTCCACTGCATAAAATAAATTATTAAAAGTATCTGATGTTAGAAAGAGAAAAAAAAAGAATCAGGTCCTTGATAAGTCAAGAAGAAAAGTTGTAGCTGACTATATAGTGAAGTAAGCTTTAGCTGTCTGGGGAGACTCCTCAAGTTAGTCTGATGATTCAAAGAAGCCTGAAGATGCATCTATGCTGGCTGTAGGACAGTTAAACCTCATATAACTCACTCTTTGTTCTCATGGCTATATTAGGTAATGAATAAGAGGATGAGGTAACCCGTAACTCCTTTTAAAATTGAGTAGAATTTAAATGACTATACTCCTGAAAAGGTAAAAAAAAACTTGCAAATATCCTGATTGATTCTGTATCTGAGCTTACTGCTGAGAAATAGGTTCTTGAGGATAAGGTGAAAGCTTTAGAACATGAAAAACTAGCTCTAACTATTTAGTTGTCTAAGATAAAAGAACATTCTCTAAAATTAAAATTTACAAACAAGAAAATTTTGAAAAAACTAAGGATGTTAGTTAAATCTAATGGTAAAGGGAAAAAGAAAGATACCAAGTTACAGATTGAACTTGAGGAGAGGTTGAAAAAATCTCAAAAGCTTACTATGAATACTCTTGAAAAGAATGATGAATTGGAGAGGAACCCAATCCGCATAAAAAAAAGATCTTAAAAAATTCTTAAAATGAATTACTTCCTCACACATCCTTGCAAACCTAACAAATCAGGATGCGAACAATGGTAGAGGAATTGGGTATCAATAAAACACTCCTCAGTATAAGTCCCAAGGAAAGTCTTTCTCTATACAAAACACCAAAGATAACAATCATCTATGCACTCGTTGTGGTAAGGATGGTCACAAGAAGAAAAATAGCCAGGGATGGCTTACAGTCAAAATGAATACTGCTAAGTATTTTCAGCAGATGCAGTCATTTACCAAGGGATATATTTCCTTGATAAATTTCAAGAAGAACAAACTACCTAGTTATACAAAAAAAGTTATGATCACTCTCTTATATCCCTTTTGGGAATTCAAACTCAAGTGGATTTTCAAATCTAACAAATAATTTTAGTATGCAAGAGGGGGTAAGAAAAATCAATAAGAGTTGTTTCATGGATAGTAGATGCTCTAAGTATGTGACTGAAAGAATTGATTGTCTTCTCTCACTCAAGGCACTTCAAGGTGGAGTTATCTCTTTTGAAAATGAAAGAAAGGTTACATTCATGGTGAGAAAAGATAGCAAAATCCTTAAATTATGCTATTGTGGATGTTTATTATGTAAATGGGTTGAAGTACAACCTTCTAAATGTGTCTCAGATTTGTAATAAAGAAAATAAAGTAAAGTTCTTATCTGATGGGTACGTGTAAATAACTGAAGGCTAGGAAGGTTATTCTAAAAGATAAAATATGCAAGAACATATATGTGGTTGATTTAAATTTAGTGGCTGGCTGTGATTTGGCCTACTTAAGTGTTTAAAGCGATAATATTGATCTGTGGTATAGAAGTTTGGGACATATAAACTTCTCTCTACTCAATAAAATGGTTTGAAATGACCTGGTTCGTGGTGTTTCAAAGCTATATTTTTTAGATATCAGGGTTTGTGATGCTTGCTTCAAAGGAAAACAAACCAAATTATCCTTTAAGCAGAAGATACAGGGAAGCACCACAAAACCCCTTGAATTGTTACATATGAACCTTTGTGGACCTGTTAAAGTCCAAAGTAGAGGAGGAATGAGATATGTGTTTGTTATTGTGGATAACTATTCTAGATTTACTTAGACTATGTTCTTAAGAACCAAGTATGAAACTTGTGAAGTACTAGTGATCTTTGCCAAGCAAATTCAGGTAAAACTGAACAACAAAATAGTTGGATTCAAATCTGATCATAGAACAGAGTTTGAGAATGTCAAAGTTGAAAAATTCTATGCTGAAAATGATATTAGTCATAACTTTTCAACTCTAAGAACTCCACAACAAAATAGAATAGTTGAAAGAAAGAGCAGGACACTAATTGAAATTGCAAGGATTATGTTGATAGATGGTGATCTTCCAAAGAGTTTTTGGATGAAAGCTCTCAATACTTTCTGTTATGTTACCAATAGATGTCTGATTAGATATATCCTAAACAACACTCCATATTAACATATTTTCAATAAAAGGCCAAAACTTAATTATTTTAGATCTTTTGGCTGCAGGTGCTTTGTTCTAAATAATAAAAAGATGAGCTAGGTAAGTTTGATTCCAAAGTGATAAAGCTATATTTATTGTCTGCTCCTCAACTAGTAAAGCCTATAGAGTCTTCAACAAAAGAACCCTATGTGGAAAAATATGTGCATGTAATCTTTGATGAATCGGGAAAATTAAAAAGCTCCACTGAAGGTGAAGACTCAGATATGGAAGAACTGTTCCCCTTCAAAGGAATGGTATAGTTGAAGCTAAGGTTCAAGAATAAAATAATCAAAATGCCACAGTTGCTGATGAAGGAAGGGATGGAGAATTAGGTCCTCAGTTGCTGAATCATAATATAGATGAGGAACATCAAGAAAACTTGATCAAGACTCTCAAGGGCCAGGTCCCAGCAGACCTCAATCAAGAAGGTCAAATTGAAAGCACAACTCATATCACTCCCTTGAAAATTTAACTCTCCATTAGAATTTGGGATGCAAACAAGGGCTCAAGCTAGGAACTTTATGGCATTCTCAGCCTTTTTGTCCCAAGTAGAGCCTAAAAATGTAAATAAATCCCTTAAAGATTCTAATTGAACTAATGTTATGTAAGAAGAACTTCAACAAATTAAAAAGAGCAAAGTCTGATACCTGATCCCCAGGTCTATTGACAGAACTATCATTGGACAAAGTGGATGTACAGAAATAAGCAGGATGAATATGGCATTATCAATGAAAATAAAGCAAGGCTTATTGTACAAGAATACAATTAGGAGGAAGAATTTGACTATGATGAGACCTTTTCTCCAATTGCAATGATGGAAACAATTAGGATTCTTATTGCTTTTGTAGTTTATATGGGTTTTAAAAATTTCAAATGGATGTCAAGAATGCATATCTAAATAAAATTATGAATGAAGAAGTATATGTAAAGCATCCTTTAAGTTTTGAGGATGCTGATTTCCCACACCATGTGCTTAAGTTGGATAAAGCTCTCCATGAATTGAAGCAGGAATCTAGATCTTGGTATGAGAGGATGTCAAAGTTTCTTCTAAAAAATGACTTTAAAAAGGAAAATATTGACAACATTCAATTTCTGAAGTCGAGAGGAAATAACTTGTTGATTGTTCAGATTTATATTGATGACATAATCTTTGGAGCAACTTCTGAATCCTTGTGTGAAGAATTTACCAAATTAATGAGAAGTGAGTTTGAAATGAGCATGATGGGTGAATTGAGATTCTTCCTAGAGCTACAGAACCTGGCAATTGCTCTAAGAGAAGGAAGATGAAAGAAGAAGGTAAGGCTCTATCAAGAGAGAAAAGGAATAAAAGACTAAAGAGTCAAAAAGTCTTATCTGGAAGGGTGTTTGAAAATTCCAGTATTGTGGAGTTGGTTTGATTTGTTAAATACCTGGGCTGGTTACACCTTCTGGAGGAAACAATCCCTTCTGTATTTAAAAGTGAGGTGAGACAGTTATACTATACAATAAAGTTTTCTGATGATAGGTTGAGTCTTTCTGCCTAAGTTCAAGGCAAGAAAGTGAAGTTGGATAAAGAAGTCTTAGGAAAAATTTTGGATGTTTCCATTATTGGGCTAAGATCAGTATTAAAACAACAACCATCAGTGAAATTTATGATAGATACTTCCAAGGTTGATGGAACCTCTACTACTGGTGTAAGAAAGAAGTTTCTTAAGGGGGTATTCTAGTTGGTTTTTGAGTTTGTTAACAAAGTGGTCTTACCTAGATCTGAGAAGAGAACAGTAGCATCTGCTATTGATCTCTTTGTAATAGAGTGTTTGAGAAAGTTTGATCTTATAAGTCTACCAGCCCTGATGATTGAACATATGTTCAAAGTTATGCATGTGAAAGAAGTGAGACATAGAATGCCCTATGGATATTTTCTGAATAAGTTATTTGATCATTTTGGCATTGTTCATGAGAAAGAAACTCTCGAAACTACTAAAAAGATGTTTTCTTTAAACACTCTGATTGATAAAAAGTGTACTGAAAGAAAAGTAGAGACCATGTCCCAAATCTCTGAATTGATTGCTACCTAGGAAAGTTTGAGTAAAGGGGTGGGGGAGATGAGAATGAATTTGACTACCAAGGATGCTGAGATTCTTCATCTAAAGCTGAGGAACCAGCAGCTAGTTTTTGAAGGACCAGGTATTGTAGAAGCATTAAGAGCTAAAAATGTAGTATTAAAGGTCAAGGTCGTTGCACTAACTGAGGAGATCAAAGGATTAAATGTTGAAGTGAAGGACCTCACCAAGAAATTACTGAATTCTCATGCTGCTGAAAATGCAAGGATTAAAATGTTGCTCAAGTCCCTTTCTCCCAAACCTCCTTCCTCTTAAGCCTCATTCTCCTCTTTGTTTCCTAATTATCTCAAGTGTCAGTTTCTTTTGTTGTTTTTAGTAGCTTTTTGGTTTAGAATTTTATGTTTTTATCTTGATGTACTGTATAATACTTGCCTTATGTTTAAATGAATGAACTATTTTATGAGTCTATCATCTATCTTTCTTTCATTTTAATTATTCATTCATGTTAATATTGCCCCAGTGGTCATGAATTAACCTAATTGTGCTAATTTTTTTCCTGATTTACTGTTCTTATTTTATTTTTATGATTCTAAAAGGGAAAAATGATTCATTTGTGAGGTATTTGTGAAGGGCCTAATTCTAACTAGTCCTAAGTCCTAATATGTTGCTGATAGGGGGAATATTGAATACTGAATCTAATTCCTAAGGAAAATGATGTGTTGGTGACAGGGGGAATGCTGAATACTGGATGGTGCTGCTGATAGGGGAAATTCTTGCTAAATGTTTTAAACTGCAATGAAATTTGAGTGTCTTGTGGTTATGATTTATCATCATTAAAAGGGGGTAAATGTTGTTCCATATTTTGATGATGACAATATGATGCTTAAAGGACCACGTTCGCTGCTTGCCTTGCCAAATATACAGATGTTGCACTCTGTACAGTTTTGTCTTGTAGTGCAAATACTTTGCAGGTGCACAGTGTACTGGTATGAACACCTAGTCTAGTCTAGTCTAATTTCCAACAAGATGTCCATTTATAAATACAAAAGAATGCAATATTATTGGGTAATTTTTTGCAAATCAGAAGTTTCTATGTGACGGCAAAATCCTCAAAGGGTCAAAATCTGATTTTGATACTGCTCATATTGTTGTTGTTTTTTAGATAGCTCTATAAACTGATTTACTCCTGCGTTTGTGAGTAATGTTTTTCTTTTAGTTTTGAGTTTTCTTAGGTAGAGTTGCCTAAATTGTGTTGGCTAGAGTTAGTCAATTTTGAGAGAGCTTTTTGATATAGTTGTTGAGTGAGGATTGTAACAGAGTTATTGCAATCTATTGGAACTTAGAGCTAAGTTCAAACCGAGTCTGTAATCGTGATTCATTCTGATTATAGTGGAGTTTGAGAGAGTCTGTAAGTACATGTCGTGATTTTTCTTCTTTGAACAAAGAGGTTTCCACGTAAAAATTGATTGTGTTCTTTACTTTCAGTTTTACTCTGGTGTTTCTGTGCGTTTGTCATATATTACCTTTCAGGTACCTAATCCCTTAGTGGTGGTGGATCCCTATGTTTCAACATGGGAATTCGAGACGGAGAGGAGATGAGTTTGAAATGTCACTCATGAGACTCATTTTTCTTATTTCCGCTGGGAAAATCACTTTTCTTATTTATAAGATATAAAATTTTCAAAATACTTTGACCAATCAAACACGAAACTTTTTTAAAAACAATTGAAAAATATTTGCCTTTATACTAAACACACCCTTAAAATCTTTTGTCACTACCATGCACATTTCGAATCCAATCTGCCAAACAAAAATATCTAAGTCCACAACTCATCAATGCAAGTGAGAGAATATAATGATACATTATATTCAATAGGGAGAGATCAAATCAAAAATTGATCTTCAACATTCTTCTTTTATTTTGATTCCAAGTGTTTTTGTATTGTGTTGATGATTGAAATGTGAAAGCATGGGGATGAGTGTTTAGCCATGTGAAAATCTAGGTGTACAGGCATGGGATGATAATTCTTCATGACAATCATTCTTTCTTCTTGCTTTTCTATTTAATTACCCTCTTCTTAGCCTTTTCTGCCAGTAAAAAGTTGGATACATAACTTTTTGTCTACTCCCAATATTTAAATCATTGGAGGCTTCTTTGTTTGTGGAGTATATATATAGATCAACTTCTGTGTGAAGTCTGCAGGATATCCACTTACTACTTAACTCATCTGGTTATTCCTGCAATCAAAGGCAAAAGCATCAATATCCTACTTCTTTCCAAGGTATGTAAATTATGAGCCTACTAATTGTGAATAGTTGATAAAAGTTTAAGGGTTCATTTGGTTCCAAGGATAAGAGATTATAATTTTGAAATTATTTAATTTATTCATAAATAATAATTTTATCAGCATAAGGTAAGAATAAGGTTGTGTATAGACCATTCTCGTCAAACAATAAGGCTGTGTATAGACCATTCTCGTCAAACTTTACTTGTGAGATTACGTTGAGTATGTTGTTATTGTTATTGGACGTAGTTTGTTACACGTTTGGTTGAACTTTTTTTATTTCAGAATTAGTTATACAATAATGTTGATATTATTTTAACACACATTAAAAGTAGGATAACAAAGGGTGACTAATCTCGGATAAAAGAATAAAACGCTACATTTGCCCTTCTCTAAAGTTTTTCTGTCAAACTTTTTTAGCAAAAACAAGGTTAAAATTGAAAGTAAGAGTTTATTCCAATTTATCTATTTTAAATTAAACACATATTTTATTATTATACCTCGTATATCTCAGTTTTAGTTCAATGAATCAAATATCCACCAATTTAACAAAATAATTCCGTCATTGTTAATTCTAATATTACAATACCGTTATTAATTATCTTGGGATAACTCATTCCCCAATCAAATGATCCCTCAGTGTTGAAAAGTATTTTTAAATGTGGAAATTGATTTTATGAAAAAGCATTATGTATTTGTATAGAGGTACTGAAATTGTTAATTATAAACAATTAAAATATTTGAATAAAATAAATATTGAAAAATGATTTTCTTATTAAATGATAAAAATACCTTTAAAATTATTTACAAGGATCCTTTAATTTAGCTGAAACTGACTATTTTAAAATTGTCACACATCTCTCTCTCCTCAAGAACTTTCTCTCTAGTTTTCTTTATCCTCTCCGTAAATCTAGTGTGCACGTAAATCAATTCTAACACGTTTTGCTAATATATAATACAAATTAAATTGTTGATTTTGAGTGCTATTTGTTCTAGTGATACAAGAATTTGATCATATACTGAAATGGATCAAACCTTTAGATAAAACAGAGATTAATTCAGTATGTACTCCTTGTTGACTGAAAGTTTGATTTGTTTTAGTGTAAAGACGATATAAAAAATACAATCAACATGAACAAGTAGCACCAAAAATACCCTAAAGGAGATACTGGCATTTTTTTTTTCTGGTTTTAAACCTTTTTTTCTGATCTGAAAGTGGACAACGTAGTGTTGGGTTCGAAATCGAGAGGACGTCATGCGGAAGCTATTAGTTGCAAACTATTAGCTGCAAATAAGATGACAACGAAAAACAATACTAAAAATATAATTTTATTATATGGTTTAGTCAATTGACCTACATATAAAAACCTAATATTAAAAAATATAAAATTAATAAGAGAGAAAATCTCCCCCTAAACCAAAATCTTAAAAGACTACATTGTGGATGTTAGTATTGTGTTATGGTATGAGAAGGGGGTCTTCTATTTATAGATGTCAAAAACATTTCCTCCAAGAGAGAGGTTAGCATAATTTAAAAAAGAATTATATTTTTCCTTTCAGGAAAAGTAAAAGTAATTATGGTAACTTTTATTTTCCTTCTAAGAAAAAGTAAAACTTAAATATAGTAAGAAAATCAGGGCAAAAACCCTAACAAATCTCCCCGTTTTGGCTTGATTTTCTTCAAAATATTCTTGATCCTCCTTCTTCTTGTGCATGATCTTCGTTCTTCATATATATTCTTCATATATCACTGTTGTTTGACATGTTTAAAAACGGAGCTTTTGGGGTTAATAAATGTATTAGTCCTTTTCGGGTTAAAAATATTGTAACCCTTTTGCAGGGTTAAAAGTGAGCTTTATTTTCAAATATGTGACAGCAGGATTGTTGAAAATATAATTGACAATTATCTCCACGTGTAGTTTTTGGACATATATCTTCATTATCATCAAATTGGTTGCAGTTTGATTTTGAAACCACTTTGAATCTGTTTAATCTCGTCTAACTGCACCATTGGACCATTGAACCGTAAGCTCCGATACCACTTGTTGGGTTCGAAATCGAGAGGGCGTCATGCAGAAACTATTAGTTGCAAACTATGAGACGATAAATAAGATGACAACGAAAAACAATACTAAAAACATAATTTTATTATATGGTTTGGCCAATTGGCCTACATATAAAAACCTAATATTAAAAAACATAAAACTAATAACAGAGAAAATCTCCCCCTAAATGAAAATCTTAAAAGACTACATTGTGGATGTTATTATTGTGTTATAGTATGAGAATGAGGTTTTCTATTTATAGATGTTCAAAACCTTTTCTCCAAGAAAGAGTTTAGCCAAATATGAAAAAGAATTATATTTTTTCTTTCAGGAAAAGTAAAAGTAATTATGGTAACTTTTATTTTCCTTCTAAGAAAAAGTAAAATTTAAATATAGTAAAAAAATCAGGACAAAAACCCTAACACGTAGCTCTTTCTTTTGATTTTCTGGTGGAGTCTATAACGCAGAAAAGAAAAGAATGGAAGAATATAATATCTCCATGGCAAAGAACAATCAAATCTTCTAGGCGCAAGTGTTCATTCTCCGTATGACAGCTTTTTAAAAATGATGGTAAGAAACTAGGGAATGAGATAATGGTGGGAAAAGGAAGTGGAAAATATTTTGAGGGATAATAATGTCATTTAATAAATTAATGCATGTGTTAGACTCATTGTATTTCTAATACATAGAAAATGGTGTGTATTACTAACACACACCTCAATACATAATAGAGTGTATAACTAATGTAAGCATTAGTTATACATAGACTGAAAAGTGTATCAAATAAGATACATACAATACACATTAATTAATGCATGCATTAGTTTTATCAATACACTCTGCCGAACGACCCCTAAGTGTTCTATTGCGGTTGATATTCCTCCTAACGTCATTGTCAAGACAGCAAAGGTAGGGCAATAGTGCTTTAAATATCGAACTACTGGACATGTAGAAACTAACCTCTGTGTGTTTTTAGCTACTTTTAGCTGTTCTTATTGTTGGAGTACTCTTTTTTATTGACAATACTACCCTTCATTTGTGAGGAGCTCAAGCATTCGTAGTGCGAAATCTGTTTTGGAGCCCGATTAAATCAAAATTTATACCAAAAAGTTCCGCATAAGTGGTAAACTGTTCCTTGATTAACAAAAGGGACTTCATATTTAGAATTCGAACTCAAAACTTGTGATGAGTACTCATAATCCTAGTTGATGATGGGAGTCTTATTCACCCACGTAAATCTCATCCGTGTATGGTCTTTCTCAAGTCTTGTTATTGTCATCCGAACTAACAGTAACAAATATATCATTTTCCAGCGACAAAGTCTTGCTCTTTTCAGTCCTCTGTCACAGAGGCCATTCAACTGCATTTAATATCTAGCTAAGCCACAATGACTTTTAATCTGTCCATGTATGTATATAATTATCATGATAATTTTGTAATATAAATCTATAAGTTGGTAATATTGCTGTTTAATTCTTATATGATGGGAAAAAAAAAATACTTGGCTCCTTAGTTTGTTCTATTTTATATGGTATTCTGAAGTCTTCTTAATATGTCCTTAAAGAAATGATACATTTACGCTTAATAACATACTTATAGTCAAAAAAATATATAAATATATCATGCCATGATCTAAATTACAACTGCTAAGGGTATTTTTGAATTTTCGTATGTACCGAAATCTTTGTACTCCCTCTCCCTCAGTGTCACACTTTCTTTTTTAGTTCGTTTAAAATAATCTCACTTTTTTATAATTAAAAAAATTTTAACTTTAAAATTTATTTCTTACCCTTAATAAATAAATTTTAATTAGAGGAATATCTACGGTTTAAAGTATTTCAGACTATAAATTTTAAAAATCTTCATTTCTATTTTAAATTTTGTGTCAGGTCAAAAAGAATTTCACATAATTTAGAATAGATTGAATAAATAGATAGGAGGTTGTAAACGATTCTCGAGGGTAGAAACTAGAAAGTTAGTAGGTAGTTGTGTGTTATAGTGTTATTCCTCCATACCAGTAGTTGTAGTATTGCACCGTTAGTTTCATCTCATTTGATTTCTATTACTATCTATTGTTTCTTGTATTTCGACTATCATATTATTTCGTTATAGTTAATTGTTATATTGTTGCTATCTGCTATTTCTTGTATTTTTTTTTCTAAACTAATTTGAACTTTTTTTTTCTTGAGCCTCTCTACCTAGAGATAAGGGTAAGATCTGCATATGTTATACTCTCATACACATAATCTCAATATGTGTAATTATACAGAATATGTTATTATTGTTGAGTACTATTTTTTTTAATTACGTCTTTTTATATTATTTTTTGTTCTGAGTCGGGATCTATTGAAAACAGTCTCTGTACTTCTTTTGAGACAGTGGTATGAACTGCGTATACTCACCCCTCTCAAACCCAGGGGCGGCTCTACCATTCAAAGAACTAGACGACCGCCTTAGGCCCCCAACTTTGAGGGGCCTCGTTTTTTAGCAATAATAATTTACATATTTTTTTTTAATAAAAAATATTACGCATTATTTGTAGAAAAATAATTTTTTTATATAAAAAAGGAAGTTATTAGAAGTTTGATATAGAGGGAGTATTATATCTCAAAAAAGATTCAATGCATTGATTATATTAATAATTAAAATTGTATTTTTGAAAAAAAGTCGATTATATAATTTTAAAGATGGACTTAATTAAAAAAAGTTAATTTTTTTCCTCAAAAAGTCAATGCCTCCGTTAGATTATGGCCTTAGGCCACTAATGTGCTTGAGCCGCTCCTGCTCAGACCTTATTTCGTGTGATTACACTGAATATGTTGTTATTGATTACTATTCTTCACTAAAATTTTGTAGTCAAATCAAAAATCGCCACCTAAATAGAAAACGATGGGAGTAGTATATATACTCCCTCCGTTTCAAAAAGAATGATCTACTTTGACTTGACACAAAATTTAAGAAAATAAAGATTGTGGCCTTAAATTAAAGTAGTGTCAAATGTACTAAAATGTCCTTTAATCCTGTGATCATAAATATGTCATGTGGGAGGTTGAAATTAAAGTAAAGGAATCATTTTTTTTTAAACAGATTAAAAAAAAAAGTAGGTCATTCGTTTTCAAAGGGAGGAAGTACTTTTTTTTGTGTGTGTAAATGAGATAAATATCAGAGTATGCACACACATATATACTATTCTGATACAGACATGAAATTAACTATTTGTATACACAGAAATACTCATCATGGAAGAAGAAAACAAGCCACAATCTCCTCTTATACCACCACTCCCTAGAGATCCAAGAGGTTCATTAGAAGTATTCAATCCTTCAACGTTCTCTAACAATTCCCGCCCAACAAATCCAGTTTATCGATCACAGCCTTCATGGAAAGCCTGGTCTTCCAACGATCCAATTACTACATCAACAATACCAGAAACACATGAATCAGAGGAAGTATTGAAACCTCCCAAAACTAACAATGACGAAGTTGCTCCAATCACGACTTCATGGATGGCAATTGCTCCAATGTCTACTACGCAAATTGATGCTTCTTCAATAAGTCGGAAGAAGGAAGTAGCATCTGCTAATGATATTGATGGAAATGATGCTGCTGCTCAGAGAGCGGCGGAGTGGGGACTGGTGTTGAAAACTGATGATGAGACGGGGAAATTGCAAGGAGTTAAAGTTAGGACTTCTGGTGATGATCAAAATGGTGGTAAAACAGAGAGTTCCAGAAGGAATTCTGGCAATTCTTATAGGAGTTCTGGTGAATTTTCTGATGATGGTGCTGGTAAGTAAGTATATATAAAAATTTTAATAGCTCAGTTGGTTATTTATCTAAACTTTTACCTTGTCGGTGAGATTCAGTTTTCCCTTCCTCTGTCCTAATTTTCAAAACAAAAGAAAACGTTTATATGCAAATCTAAGTTATATACACTTCAAATTCAAATACAATAATTTTTTTTAAAACTTATGCTATCAATTCAAAGTTTTCAGGACTTTTTCATACTCGATGTTTATACTGTATCACACATTTTTAAGATAAAGGATTCATGTAGATAATTATTTATCTAAACACTTAAAAAAGTTTGTATTCGTCATTTAGACAATCAAATTTTTAACCTCCTCGAAGCATGGAAAAGAAGGAACCATAATAGACTCGGGGAGCTAAGAGAGATTGAAAAGGTTTAAATCAGACTGTACTTAGTGTCTTTATCTCTCTAAAACAAACGGGCAAATTGCAATTATAATTTATATTAACTTGGCAATTTAGAGTACTAATTTAGTAATACCATGGTCATATAAAATTTGAGTTTTGTGTAAATTATTTGTCTCTTTGATGATTTGGGAAAATACAGGTAAAGAGAAGGGAATTCCAAGAGTTTCAGAGGATTTAAGAGATGCTTTATCAACATTTCAACAAACATTTGTGGTGTCGGATGCAACCAAACCCGATTACCCAATTTTGTATGCAAGTGCTGGATTTTTCAAGATGACTGGTTATACATCAAAGGAGGTTATAGGCAGGAACTGGTATTAATAATAAATTATTTCCTCCGTTTTGATTTATTTGTCTGAATTTAACTTGATATGAAAATTATAAAAGTAAAAAAAGTTTTTAAATCGTATGGTTTTAAAGAAAAAATATGTAGAATATTGTATGATGTTCTTTAATTTTGTGATATTTAACATGTTATGAAAAAATTAATTAAAGAACTCTCCAAAAATGGAAAAAGATATTCTTTTGGGTCAGACTAAAAAAAATAATAAAAAACATAAATTGAAATAAGGGAGAGGGTGTTGACATTGAATTTTTTTTACCCAACTTATTGGGCTTTAGCTTGTGTTGGGATTTTTTCCGCCTAAAAGAAAGTGATTAAAAGGATTATTTGTCTTTTTCAAACATTTTCAAAAAATAAAAATATTTAAAAGATAAAAATTATTTAAAATAAATCAATTTAAACATCCTTGGAGTATATAATTTGATTTTTATTTTCTTGTTTTATTTAAATGGTCATATTGGTGCATTGAGGGAACGATAATATTTTCATGTAAGCTATAGTCACAATTTTGAGTTGTAAAAGTCGCCACTAATATTTGTATTAAAATAGGTTGTCTATGTCACACTTTTGGGTGCAGCTCTTTCACACCCTGTGTGAATGAAAGACGTTTTTGTGCACCAAATTGATTTTTTAGTCTAACATGATATATTTTCGTTGTTTTAAAAAAAATTGACTTTTTTTTTAAACCATTTAAAGAAAATGATTCTTTGCAACACTTTAATTCTAACTTTTCATGTTTTGTGTTTAAGATCATAAGCTTAAAAAATATTTTGATATATTTAATATTTTAATTTAAAATTACAAGATTCAATTTCTTTTTTATTTTGTAAGACTTTGTGTTAAATTAAAAAATGTCATTCTTTTTTAGATGAAGGGATTACTAAAAATGAGAATTTTTTTCTTTTTTAAATTGTTTGGGTGGGGTATAGCCTTAAAACAATTGTGAAGTTATCTTTGTATGAGGTATGTCACAAATTTGAATCATAAAAATAATTATTACTAATACTTATATTAGGATAATTTGTATCTGTCACATTCACTAAATGCGACTCAGTCTAAATCTTACATGAACACAAAATGTTTTGTAGTCGATTCATGCAGGGTGCGGGTACGGATCCAGAGGATGTGGCCAAGATCCGAGAAGCATTGGAATCGGGTTCAACTTACTGTGGAAGATTACTGAATTATAAAAAGGATGGGACCCCCTTTTGGAATCTCCTCACTATTGCACCAATCAAAGATGACGCTGGCAAAGTTCTCAAATTCATTGGGTAAAACTCTAAAAATCACTTTTCTTTTCTTTTTTTTTCCCCCTTAAATAATGATAATAAATTAACAACTATAGCCATGTAAAGATACAACATGTGTAATAAATGATATTATGAGTAACATATTAATTAACATCGTAAATTTTCAAAGTGATTTTTCTTTTTGAAACTTTTGTATTGGGTTAAATGACATCACACGAATTAAAATTGAGGGAGTAGGTAGATACTTTCTCCGTCCCATTTTATTCGTTTCAAATTGGTTAAGTTGATGTCCCATTTTATTTATCTCATTTTACTTATCAAGATAAGACAAACTTTTCTTTCTATGTTTTATCCTTTTCATTAATTACCTTTTCTTTAAATTAAAATGTAAACATCATTTAATAGGGGTACTTTGATGAACTAGCCATGTTATTTATTATTTTTTTTAATTATTGTATCATCCCAATTTGAGACAAGTAAAATGAGACAGAGGGAGTAGTAGATATGTAACTTAAAATTTTTCCATTGATAACATAAAAACATACTCCCTCCTTATTTTTTTTAATCCGTCTAAAAGAAATAACTTCTTTTCTTTTTTAACAGTTTTTTAATTTTAACTTTTCACATGTTTAAAATCATAAGATTAAAGAACATTTACGTTTAACATATCTTTAATTTAAGATCACAAGATTCAGAAATCTTCTTTATTTTCTTAAATTCTATATCAAATCAAATTAGATAATTCTTTTTGAAATGGAGGAAGTACTTCCATCTCATAAGCAATGCGATGAAAATATTATCACAAGAGTGGAGAAGAAACAATGAATTTAAAATGTTGTTTATGGAACTTATTTTTCCTATTCCAATTAATGAAATCATTTTTCTTATATTTGAGGAAGATATTTAGCATGATAAAAATATTATTATTAACTAATCAAATTTGAAAAAAAAATAATTACCTCCAATGAAACACAGCCTAAGATGAAAGCACATGATAAGTTGGAGAATGACACATGACAAGTGTTCTGTCGTTCGGTCGATTCGATTTGATTGTTTAATATCGGTTCAGTTTATCAGTTTTCGGATTGACAAAAATGACATCCGTAACCAAACTGAAATAAATTCAATTTGGTTCGGTTCGGTTCGATTATTTCAAATTTTTATTTTGGTTTGAAGTATTAAAGTAATTAGCTTCTCTTTTTCATAACTGAACATTTAAATTTGATGGATTTTTTTAGAAAAAATATTTTTTTCAAACCTGTTTTTCATTCCTAAATATAAATAACTCAACATGGATGAAACAAAATGAAATAATTATAAGCTTAACATAATACATAACGTCATTAATCACTACATATAATATAACCTTGCATAAATAGTCTATAAAACAACACAAAATTCATAAAAATTGTCCATGAAACAACATGTTTTCTGCATAAATAGTCCATAAAACAGTCCAAAGTCACCAAAATAGTCCATAAAATATTTGAATTACTAAAACAATCCATAAATAACCTGCGACGTATGCGAATTTGCTGTTAAATATTAATTGTGAATGTGAATTACTAAATATTATATATATATATAATATATAATATAATATATATATATATATTATTTATTTATTTATAAAATTATGATTTTTCGGTTTAACCCATTTAAAAAAAAAACGAAACCGAACCGAAAAATTAAAATTTGAAAATTACAAACCGAATTCAATCCAAAAAATCAAAATTAAAATTAAATTTCAATTTGATTTCTTAGTTTAAACCAAAATATGTCCACCCGTAAGTGTTCTGACCTTTTGGTCTTTGATGAAAGGTGTTTATCACTTTGCAATCCTCTCTCCTTGGAAAATGACATACTTAAATAATGGTCGAAGAATTTCTTTGATAAATTATAATGGCCCAAAGTTTAAATGTTGAAAAAGTAGTGTACTAGTTTGTGTTGTGTGCTGAGTGGGGAGTTCCCTCATCTTTTCAATCATTCTTGCTTTTCTTTGGTAACCAGCTGGACATTGTCCTCATCTTATCCATGGAGAGATTCAATACATGATTAAGATAGGGAGATAATATAGTGGGATGAGCCCACAAAACTTTTTGCGAACTCCTATTTCATCCTTGTTTTGCTTGTCAACTTTTGGAGTGATATTTTCATGCCCCCATAGCTAGCATAATTTTTGGACTAATTTATTCTATTTGAGAAATGATATGATATAATTTCAAGTTAGATGGAATAAGGTGGGTATTTCAGGATAAATTATGAAATGTAATTTATAATGTGTTTGGTAAACATACAATTAAATTGATCCCACAATAAATTTATATTATCTACTAAATACGGTGTAAATTTTATTCCAAACTTAATCCTAGGATGTCCCACCTTATCTTCCGTACAAACCACCACATACAACTTATTAGATTGAAAAACGAAAGGTACACATTTCACCGGTTAACTAAAAATAATTATATTTGCTAATCAAATATATAAAAATATATTATATTTTGTATAAAAATGTATACTTTACGTATATAATATATTAATATATAAAAGTAAATACATTTGATAACTATTTATTGTAATTTTTCAACTTAAAGAAAATCTTTGATGAATAAATTCTCCCTCAACTTCTTGTCCATGATGGTAGAGGTGGGCCTTAATATGATCTAATATTTGCATTTCCTGATGACATAATTATTATTCTCTTTGTTTTATTTTTTGATTCATTTTATGTCGTACCGTTTTATTTTAATTAAATATAAAATTTGTGATTTAAACAACGTATACATATTAATGTGATTGCAAATCATCTCATTGGGATAGGAAAAGGTGTAAGATTAAATTATTTTTTAGTATAAAAGCTATCTTTTTTCTGAAATGAAATGAAAGTACATCACATGAATTAATTAAATTTATTTTCACGTGCAAAATAAATAGTAGTTAAATTTTAATTATCCATATGCGATAGAAGAGAGAGAGAGATGATGACTACTAACTCGTAAAGCTTTTACTTTTATGTCTTTTCCTACACAAGCTTCCCTCGTTATAAAGTATCGCAGACGCATAAAAAAGACTCTTCGAAGTTGATAGTTTGTAATATTGTGAAAGAAGTAAAAAATATAGAATCATGCATAAAGCCTTACTAAAGAAATGAAAAGAGAAAAGGAAAAGGAAACATAAAATATGTATATATTCACATCGCCCTTCATAAATTTAGTTATTGATATACTAACATATATTTAGGGAAAAATTTAGAAATATCATACTTATTCCCTTAATTATGAGTTTCTTAACAACAGTTTCATAATTACATAATATAACAAGTTGTATTTTGTATTTTTGCAAACTGTTGCTACAACAATATAAATACATATGATTTTTACTGTCCTTATGATCGATATGTATATTGTATTTTTACAGACTGTTGCTACAAAAATACAAACACATACAAATACATATGCTACAAAATGTAATTTGATAAAAGTGTTGCTATTTTTTATAATTTAATACTTAAGTATGCTGCTTTATGTATTTTTTCCCATAATTTATTAAATACATTTTTCCCTTCTTAGATTATTGCTCATGAGATAACTCTGTGATTTATGGGTTATTTCAAACTGTTTAAGTGTTTATGAATAAACATATCCATAAAAAAATGCATTCCTTAAATCTGCTGGTATATCATAGTAATTATTAAATGTATACAAATTTAATTTGATAAAATTAAATATGATTTTTTGTCAGAATGCAAGTGGAGGTAAGCAAGCACACAGAAGGCTTCAAGGAAAAGACGGTTAGGCCCAACGGGCTTCCCGAATCATTGATACGCTATGATGGTAATATTATTCTTATTTTTAATCATAATTTTTTATATATATTTTTAAATATTTTAAATTATTAATTATTATTATTCAAAAGATTTCATATAATTTTCAAATATATATATATATATATATATTTTAAATTTTTTAAAAAGAAACTAAAATGTTCTATTGTCAAAATTACTTTAAAAAAAATTTGACTCTTGAAAAACAAAAAAATGTGGTATGATTAAATTAGAACATGGAGAGTATTAGATTATTAGCTTCGATGGGAAATGAATATATTTAATGTGAATAGTAAAGGTGGTTATTGTACTTGCCTTAGATGGGACACAATTGGAAAGGTTAAAGTGAGCTGACTAATAAATATATAATTGGGCGATCAAAACTTGAGAATATTGAACGGATCATATTTTCATGAGGTGATTTTGTTACCTCTTGTTATCACTCTGAGATTTAACTTTTATCCATTAACAATATTCTAAAGTAAGAGTAAGAGGAATAAGTAACTTTCTGCTGTAATAGGTTAAGTGCATGTTTGGATTAATTTATTTTAAACTAAAATAACAAAACTAGCCAAAAGTTATAACTTATGATTTCTAACTTATGATTTTTGGCTTTTAAGAGCCTATTTGGATTAACTTCTTTTTAAGTGTTTTAAATGAGAATAGCTTAGCACTTTGTCAAAAGCCAAAAGTCAATTTAAATAGACTTTAATATACACCGAATGATTTTGACAATGTACATAAGTTATCGCCCTTAAAAATTATACTATTATATTAAACTACATAATATAAGTGTATTTTTGAAATAAATACTTTTCAAAATAAGTTAATTTTAGAAACTTGTTCAAATAGATTTTTAGTAGTATAATAAACTATAGTTGTTTGTTGTTGGCAGTACGTCAAAAGGAGATGGCTAGTAATTCAGTGAATGAGCTATTGGAAGAAATAAAAAAGCCAAGAAGGGCAAGAGCACTTAGTGAATCAACAAATAATAGACCAACTTTCATGAGAAAATCAGAAGGAGATCAAATTGAACAAGACAAACAGGATATTGGCATCACTACTCATAAGTTAAATTTAGTGAACAAAGCACCAGCAAGAAGACATTCACATGCTGGTACAAGGACAACCACCATGCAGATGGAAAAAATTAATGAAGTCCCTGAAAAGAAACCTAAAAAAGCTCCTCGTCTATCTTTCATGGGGTAATCAATACTTGCTTCCCTATTCTCAATACATCGTACCTATGTTGTTCGGACTCTTCAAAAATACTGTCGCAATCATGTTGAGTCCTTAGAAAATGCACTACCTTGAAGAGTCTTAGCATCATAATTCATAGTATCATATTGCATGATATTGTAAAAATATTTTTAGAACTAGGTTACTTATAAGGTAATTATATATATGTGTCGATTTATATGGTCATACATATTAAGTAGGGGTGTGCAAAAACCAAACAGACCGATAAATCATAAAAATGTTATTGTTTTATTGTTATTGGGTTATTGGGTTAATTATATTTTAATGGTTTTATAAAAAAAATTATTGGGTTATTGATTCGGTTCGATTTTTTCTTATTGGGTTATTAGTTAAACCGATAACCCAATAAGCATATATATATTTCTCTTTAAATTCTACAAATTAACAAACTTATTATTTCAATAATACAAACTCTTAATTTTTCCTAACAACATTTAGTCAAAACTTGACGATTCTTGTAAATTAAAACACATTATGTAAGATTTTTGGTTGCAACTAAGATTTGATTTTTTTTTATGTTAGTTACTACTATTTCTATTTTATGAGTATTTTCTTATCAGTTAAACTGAAAATCGAATCATTAAGGACTAGAAACCGATAACCGATAAAAAATATCTTATTGATTTGGTTATTGATTTAGCATATTTAAAAATTGAAAATCGATAAACCGAACCGATAATATATAAAACCGAATCGAACCGACCGATGCACACCCCTAATATTAACTAATTGGTAACCTGATAAAATGGTAGTAAAATTAAAATAACTAACCTATTACAATAGGTTAATTAAACTACCCTGAGAAAAATTTGGTCCAACGAATTAATTAGGTGGGTATTGTCCCAATGTAAATTTTGGGATTAAATTTATTTTCTAAAATTAATATTAGTAATTGTTTTTATACCAAATATTTTATAGTACTTATTATTTCATATAGGAAGTGGGATTGGTTATCCTAGTTGTAATCGTGATTGAAATAACTTAGATTTTGAACCAAACGACCCCATTAGCATAAAAAGAAAAATGATCATTAAACGAATATATACATTGTATATCTATACGTAGAACTTATTAAAGTACTCTTTGAATTACACATGACCCTAAACCTGCATGCATGCATGCACATCCAATATATAAATGTGACATTACTACATATTATACAGGATTATGAAGAAAAACCGTTCTAGTACTACTAGGGTTAATGAGGATGATGATTTTGAGGCAAGGATGACTATGGATAACGATGATAACGACGACGAAGATGATGACAGTGACAACGATGGACGTCCAGTTAGTGTTGATGACAAAGTGAGGAAGAAGGAAATGAGGAAAGGTATTGATTTAGCAACCACACTTGAACGTATTGAGAAGAACTTTGTCATTACTGATCCAAGGCTACCTGATAATCCCATCGTAAGACTACTTTCCCCTCTTTATAATTAATTCAAATAATTACTCCATGTGCTTTAATTTGTTTGTTTTACTTTCCTTCTTAGTCCGTTTGAAAAAGAAAGATTGAAAAGTCGTCATTACTTTCTTAAAGTTTGTGTCCAAGTCAAAATCAGACAATCAGATTGAAACGGAGAGAGTAATTCACATCAAATGCTTGTATTTGTTGATTTTTCTTGCTATCTCCATATTGATTGTAATTATGGCGTTTGTGTTTGATAAATCAGATATTTGCATCGGATAGTTTCTTGGAGCTGACGGAGTACAGCCGTGAAGAAATCCTGGGAAGAAACTGCAGGTATATATAGATGATGTTAATTCTTTGATTGTCATAAAAAATTTGAATTGCAGGTACTGCAGGTACAAACTGAATTAATTTGTATTGTCATAAAAAATTTGAAGACCCAAATTAAAAGAGGGGTTAGTTACCAATACATATTATTCGCCCATCTAATTTATCAAAAATGGTCGAAGTATACACTACAAACACACTCGGTTGTATATGGCGTGTATACTTATGTATATTATATGTATGTGTGTGCGCGCACACACTCCCTCTGTTTAAAAAAGAATGACTTAGTTTAACTTGACATATTGTTTAAAACATCATGTTACAAATATTAGCTTCCAAAGAAACATGATGTTTGGAGTAAGAAATACGTTTTTCTAAAACTATTTTTTAATTTATTTACACAACGGGATTAGTACGATAAGACATAAGCCTCTTGCTTGGACTTTTTCATTTGAGTTTCACTTTTATTACTTACATAAAAAAAAAATCTCTAAACACCTCACCTAGTGTATTTGCTTTAGAAAAAGGTTTCCTAAGAAAGATTAATCAAAATTTATTCAATTAGTTTTCTTATTTGGGGAAAACAAACTAAAGAAAATGACTCAAAACTCTTGAGTTGCTCAACATCAACATGTTGGGTTATTGGCCTTTTTCCCTTTCGTATGTGAATAAATAAAGTCTAATTTGGACCAATTCATTTTTGTTCATAGATTCATTACTACAAGGCATATATATAAATCTTTTTTAGGTCTTATTCACATTACAAAAAGAGAGTTTTCAGTAGCCAAAGAGAGACAAACAAAGATTTTCGTCTAAAAGTTTCAGCCATAGCTGTCAACTTTAAATTGCGATTCTTGCTTCGTTTCTTATCCGATTGAGCCGATTTTTGGACTGCTTGTTCCTCTCATCCCAATCTTTGATTATAAACTAACAGAGTTGGATTTGGTGGCCTGTAGCTCCTGTTCTTCATTCCCAAACAATAGCTGTGTTTTGATACTTTCGCTCCTTTATTTCTCTAATGTTTGGTGCTATGGTTTATTTATTGTTACTCATTGTTTGACACTTGTTTTGCGGCCATTTTGAAGAACAATATTGTAACTCTTGGTGATTATAGTGGAGGTTTTGGTCCCGTGGTTTTTTACCCTTCACACCGAAGGATTTTTCACGTAAATTTGGTGTCTCTTGTTCTTGGCTTTATTCTTATCTTATTGTATTTGTGTGATTGGTTTTTTACTGCCATATTACTTTGTTTTGCTTGAATTTGCTTGTCTCCTCTTGATTCAAATTAAAAGGAAAAGTTTATTTGAGTACTTTCCGTTTCTACCCTGTCGGGCACTTTTGTTAGTGTCCTTACCTTTCCCAACACAACATAGCTAGTATAATTTGATATATAGTGTCTCGAAAGATTAGAATATACGCAAAACTTATTTCTACCTCATTGAGGTAGAGCGATTATTTTCGAAATGATCGAGAATTCTTGAGTTGTTTAAAGTTCATATATGTCTCACTGACACTTTTACATTTGCTGGTGGTTTTTTTTTCCCATTGTTATATATAGGTTTCTTCAAGGCCCTGAAACTGATCCAGCAACTGTGAAGAAAATCAGACAGGCAATTGATAATCAAACTGATGTCACTGTCCAGCTCATTAACTACACTAAGACTGGTATGCTAGCTTTCCATAAATTTCCATTCTTCTCATATTTGTATATGTGTTTAATTTCTATTACATACATATGTTTAATTTCTAACGGTAAAATTAGATAATCTAAATAAAGTAGAATTAATAACATAAAAAACAAGGAAGGTAACACGCTAGAACAAGTTATATTGTACCGGTAGCGCAGAACAAATTATATTATCAGTATATAAAAATTAAATCCCATATGTATATTGGATCAACCAGTAATTAATTTCATATTAGAGCAAAAACTTAAGTTAATTAAAGAAAGGAAAACTTTGTTTACTCAAATTTAGTAAATTGTCTTTTTTTTTCTCTTCCTCTTTTAATCTTAAAGACACTGATTTAATTTTGTTATACTTGAAGAGATGTAACAAACTTAGGTCCATTTGATCATGAGAAATGAAATCATGATATTATCGAAATCATTTGACATGAAGTTGAAATTTTATTTGAATTTGCAATTTGAATTTTTCAAGTTAATAATTTTTCTAATAGACATAATAACCTCATAAGTTGTAAAAACTATCAAAAATTTTCTATTTTTATATAATCTTAACAAATATGCAAAAGTTGATAATAAAGTATAATACACTATCAAAAAGCTTTTTCTTTTAAGAAAAAACAACGTTTATTAATTGATCTTGTAGTAAAATTGTACATGATCAGCTCTAGTATATTACTCTTTAGTATAATTCTTTGATATAGTACACATAATCTCCTCACGTTGAAGATGCATTTCTCCATTAAATAACCGAGAACATGAAGCTAAATTGTTACTTTGAGCTGTTTATTGGTCCACATCAAGATTAATAATATCAACTATAAATTAATTATCAATATCTGAAATAAATGATCAATAAATATAAAATAACCTATTTTTTTTTTATAAAATATAAATTTGTGGGTATTTGAAAAAAAAAAAGTGAAATTGTCAAATCAAGATTTTTGAAGAACTTGGGATTTCATCTCACAGATTTGAAATCACGAGATGAAATCACATGTTCAAACACTGATTTCATATTAGGATTTTAAACCACGAGATGAAATCGCATGTCCAAAATGTGAGAATATTGGATTTTTTCGTAGGTATTTTATTGTTGAAGCAACTGATATTCCTTATAAAATTCAGGCAAAAAGTTCTGGAATTTGTTCCACCTGCAGCCTATGCGTGATCAAAAGGTATTTATGTTAATATAGTTCTCTGACTATGTTGCTCCAACTCTTCAAAAATGTCATCGGTGCATGTCGGATCCTTCAAAATTAGTACCTTTTTTAAGGATTCGACACTGGTGCGGCAACATGTTTGGAGAGTCCGAGCAACTTAGGTTATCGATGTTGAAATAAAAGTGTTGCTACTCTGAATGTATTGTACAAAAACTGCATAAAAATTAGTATTATTCCATGGCTTTTGTGTCAATATTCAGGGTGAGGTACAATACTTCATTGGAGTGCAACTAGATGGAAGTCAGCATGTGGAGCCACTACAGAACAGTATCCCTGAAGACAAGGCAACAGAAAGTGCAAAACTGGTTATACTCTAGTCCTCTTGTGTTGCCTTTATTTTACATAAGTTTTTGCTATTCTTTATACTTATGTCACTACAACAAAAACAGTTTTTAACAGCAATAAATATGCATTTTAACTAAGAGTGTTAAAACTTTTACCGGCATTAGCTAGTTGCATCCCTATAGGCTTTTAGAGGCATTTAGAAAGAGTACTAAAATATGATTGTCACTAGTAATTTCCTCTAAAAGTACATATTTAGCAGCAATTAAGCTATTGACGTTAATTAATTGCTGCTAAAGATCATTTTTGGTGTGTGTTTCGTAGAGATGTGACAGATACACAAGTACTCAAGAATGATCACTTATTTTGAGAATTTGTATACACGACATAAATTAACTCATGTTTGATGTGTCGTATATGATCTTCGCTTTGAGTGGTGAGGCACTCTCTTGACAATGGTTTTCATTTGGTCCCCTTTCAGGTGAAAGAAACTGCTGTAAATGTTGATGAAGCAGTTCGAGAGCTTCCAGATGCCAATTCGGTATGTCCAAAATGTTGAACATGACTGTTTAAGACTTTTTGTAGGTGTTTAATTGTATGAGGCTCACAAACTGCTGAACTGACCTGCAGAAACCAGAGGATTTGTGGAGAAATCATTCAAAAGTTGTTCAGCCAAAGCCTCACAGAAAGGACAGTCCATCTTGGAAAGCAATACAAAAGGTAGATAGGACTTTTTCTTACACTCTTCAATTGGTTTTTAATAAACAGTTATATATGTGCACATAAAATGTGCTAGCTCAGAAGAATGATAATGCCTCAAAGTTTCAGCATTCCTTCATTACGTTGTATGTCTGGATTAGTGATCCTTCAACATTATGCTGTTCACCTGCTGTGTTGGCTTTCGGAGTTTATTAGCATTGTATAGAGATCAACATTTCATAATCCATTCTCAGTATAGTATAAATTCTGTAGCCAAATATTCCCCTGATAATATTAGTTTGAGGCTTCACTACCCCTTTCATCACTCAGAGGTTTGTCAATTGCAGATTCTGGAGAGTGGAGAACCAATAGGCTTGAAGCATTTTAAGCCAATTAAGCCACTGGGATCTGGTGATACTGGCAGGTGTGTTTTATTAAGAACATGGCTGCCTCACTGTAAAGTGGATCAAATATTATAAAATGACGTATACAGTTGCCCCCAATGGATATTTATGCACTCTTGGTTAACTGCGGAATAACTATTGAACATGCAGTGTGCATTTGGTGGAGCTTTGTGGAACTGGCCAGCATTTTGCTATGAAGGCAATGGATAAGACTATAATGCTTAACCGAAACAAGGTAGGGAGTTAAATTGCTAATCACAAATGCTGTTGCATCTTTTAGAGATTTAGAGATTATGTTGCTGTTCCCATCTTTTTCGATGGCATTTACAAAGTGACATAGTCGTGTGAAGCTTGTCTTTGGCTATACCGTTATGCATCTTTGGGAAGAGAAGATTTTGAAGGCTTCGTAGTTTTCTAAACTGGTTTCTGATTCCTTCTTTCTTGAATAGTTTATGATTTGCCTGGGTTACAGATAGTGTCCCTTTGAACTTACAAATTACCTACTCTTAACATCTGGCTTCTCCAATAGAAATGGTTTTTAAATTTACGCATCTTATGCAATGGCATCTCTCTCTTCCACAATTGCTTTATTACGGACGCCATACAAAAATCTAAATCTAAATGTGATGGAAACTAAGAAATTTTTTGACTGGTGAATATGAAGCTCCGTTCCGTTCTAACATGTAAACTGATACTTTCATTATTCTATCATTAATAAGGAGCCTTTTATCTTTTATTGCAGGTGCATAGAGCTTGTGCAGAACGAGAAATCCTAGATCTGTTGGACCATCCTTTTCTTCCGGCACTTTATGCATCTTTTCAGGTTAGATACATGGAACTTGATGAGAGGGATCATACTTACGTAGTTCCCATATGTCAAAAAAATTGATATGAGTAGGAAATGTAAGTGCATGTAGACTTGAATCTGCATCGTGAAAAACTTAACCACCCGTGTTACTTCTGGCATAATCTACTCTCACCTCGTTAATAAATGTGTACCATTATGGTATTATTTACAATTTTGAATTATTGATCGTTTCTGTCTTTCAGACCAAAACCCATATCTGTCTAATAACTGATTACTACCCTGGAGGAGAGCTTTTCATGCTTCTAGACAGACAACCGACGAAGGTGTTGAAGGAAGATGCTGCAAGGTAAAGCATATGTATAACCAAATTTTAAAAATGAAATTGTCTATGGTCATTCCTATCCGAGAACCATTCTCCTGAGTTAGCTGAGACTTTGAGATCATATTATCATGATCTTTTGAGCATTTCTAAAGATTTTTTCCATTTTGTTGCTTCTTAGACAATAGTTCCTCCTTTAGGCAATGATATCCAAAAAAACTATTGGGATGAGACATCATACTGGACAGTAAGCCTACTATTATAACTCATAACTCACACCAGATTAAGACTAGACATTCTGACTTTGTACAACAACAACATACCCAGTATATTCCCACCAAATGGGGTCTAGGGCAACATTCCGACTTTGCAATCATGAAAATCCCATGCTACTGAATGTATCTTCGATATGCTGTCTGTTAACCTAGCTTGATACAGTGGAATTTTTTGAGATAGACTCACTAGTAACAAGTTCATTAATATCTATAGGTGTCAATTTCAGTATATGAAAAATATAGCCAGCTTAACTTTGCTGCACCATTATCCAGTAACATAAAACTTTTTGTCTTGTGCAGGTTCTATGTCGCTGAAGTAGTGGTGGCGTTGGAGTACCTTCATTGTCAAGGTAACACTTATATCCACATGTATTATATACACACAATAGATCTGAGTGATGTCAAAGCCTTTCTTTATTCTTTTTTAACCAGTCCAGTTCTACCAACTTTAGACTTAGCATGATCGAACAATTTCCTTTACCTTATTAGCTATTAAGGGGAGCTCGTGTTCATGAATCAATGTTTGATGTATCTAACTTTTTCCGTTCTGTTCTTTATTTCAATCTATATACACCATTCACTATGACATTAGTTGTTTGGAGTGATTAATGATCGACAAAATACTTATCGTGAGTGATCTTTGAGTAAATGTGGCAATGCTGCAGATGGCATATCAATCAGAGACAAAACATAGCATATTACTATTTATTGCTTACATATGCAACATATCTAAAGAGTTGAAAAATTCATCTCCATGTATACTGAGTTATCTTTTGCCAACAGGTATAATTTATAGGGATCTGAAGCCTGAAAACGTCTTGCTACAGAGTGGTGGGCATGTATCTTTGACGGACTTTGATCTTTCGTGTTTGACATCTTGCAAGCCACAGGTACCTAGCTCTTTAACGTTTGCCGAATTTGCAAAATCTTTTTTATTTTCATGAGGTGACTATGCAAAAAAAAAATAAAAAATAGCAACTAATGAATGCCAATACATTGCTTTTTGGTGATTTGTACAGCTTTTGGTTCCAGAAATCAACGAAAAGAAAAAGCATCAAAAAGGTCAACAGAGTCCGATCTTCATGGCTGAACCTATGCGTGCATCAAATTCTTTTGTCGGAACTGAAGAATACATAGCTCCGGTTAGACTTTTTCTTTCCTTTCCCATATGATGTTTTCATTCTGGAAAGGGGCTACTGCTAGATTATAATCAACCTTTGTTTAAATATCTTGAATTCTTAAATGACTCCCTTTGAGATTTGAAATGTAGCCTTTTTTCCTTTCACATTTAATAGTTTGTATTAAATGTTGAGTTGTGATTCATGTATATCCTGCTCTTTAAACCATCTCTTTTCGCTTTATTTTACAGGAAATCATAACTGGTGCAGGGCACACTAGTGCAGTGGATTGGTGGGCTCTTGGTAATTCTTTAGAATCCATTTTCTCTTTTGAGTGCTGATACTACCTGATCTTCAATATTCACTGAGAACTTTTCACACGTTGCTTCTTTCCGCTATTGTTCACGAACAAATTGTTGCTTGGCAGGCATTCTTTTGTATGAAATGCTTTACGGTTATACACCATTCAGGGGAAAGACGAGGCAAAAGACATTCACGAATATACTACACAAGGATCTAAAATTCCCCAGAAGCATACAGGCATGACCTTAAGTGCCTCATCATGATAAATAAGATACTTCATCTTGTGGGAGGGTCTTTTCTTCCGCCAGCTACTAACTAAAACTGTCTGTCTATATATTTTCTCCTTTTCCAGGCTAGTCTCCAAGCAAAGCAGTTAATGTATAGATTGTTACACAGAGATCCCAAAAATAGGTTAGGATCCCGTGAAGGAGCAAATGAGATCAAGCAGCATCCATTCTTCCGGGGTGTGAATTGGGCATTAGTTCGTTGCATGGTATTGTTATGAACTCTTGCTTAACTTGTGAATCTTTTTCGTCTTATCATATATTTGATTCCAGCTACCATTTCAAGTCACTTGTTTTGTGCCAAACATTCTTAAAATGGTACAACCGTACAAGTCAGATGAATATGGGGCATAATGACATACAATTCACTGAAACAAGCCTGTGCAGGATCTAAATAAACTGCGATCATACACTGGTGACAGTTCGGGGGAGTCTGGGAGTATCCCCGTACTCTTGTCCTAAGTTTACAAGTTCGGGTTTAACTTATATACAATTAACAAGAATTTTTACACTATCGACATATTTTAACTTGTAGCACGTTACCTATCTTATTTTCCAGGTTACCAATCCTACTATATATGGACGCTTATTTGTCATCATTATTCAGATGACCTGATAGTGTGAATTCTTCTCCTCTGTCAGTGTACAAAAGTTAAACTGTTATTTCAGTTCGTGAAAGAAAATATTTGACCGATATTTCCAAATATAATTCTCGTCGCCTCCTCTGCCTCCTTTGATTCTGGCCTTTTAAAGAGTTTAAGTTGCATACACAATCAGTGTAAAGAAAATACTACACCATCGGGTTTTCTTTACCCGTTATAGTTAGATAACTTGTCTTATTTCAAGATTACAAATTTTCTAAAATAACATGTTTTGTTCTAATGTGTCAAAGTAGAACTATGTGTGTGTGTATAGGCTCATAAGATGTTATTAGTCTTTTATTTTAAATGTGTTCAGTTTCTGTTTTCTCGTGTTCGTTTGGTTAAAAATTTCGGGAAAATATTTTCCTCCATACCTAACACACCATTTGTGTCTATATATTTCATCTACACTGGAAAATAACATGTGAATCAACTCTTCAGAACCCTCCCAAACTAGATTCTGTTACTCTTTTGGGAACTGAAGATGAGAAAGAAGCAAAAGACATCAACCCTGAGATGGAGGATTTACAAACAAATGTTTTCTAAAAGGTACTAGTATATCTTTTTCTCATATTACATTATGACTCCGCTAACATAGAATGTTTTGTGTACCGAACTATCTTTTTTAATCTATAGTTGGAGAAGATAATGTATTTGTTCAATTTGCTGCAGAAATGATAGTCTTATCTCCCAATCAAGTCAAGTGGATGGAGTGGAGAAAAGTGGTCCTAAGATCCTGCTTTCAACAGTTCATTTGTTTATTTTTGTATAGAAATGATGGTTTTTCATTTGCTTTTTTTCTTTTTATGGTTCTTGATATTTGTGTTTTCTTTTTGTATGCATAGTTGGGTTGTTTTGTAATCCCAGTTTCATGAATTGTTCAGTTGATGTTGAGATAAATTAATCTGTTAAGTCTTAGTGTTCTTAATTTTAACTCACTTTTCATTCCATCCACTGACATTTTCTAATTTGATTTTAGCTTACTCAATTATAATTGGCTGACACCATAAATATCAAAGAGAAAAAGGGTAAATAAATGCCATAACCCTTGTGATTTAGAGTAAATATATCTCTCGTTTAAAAAATCTTTCCTAACATGTGGATTTTTTTTCTCTCCTTTCAATCGACCACGACCTAGTGCCAGGTCCATGTATTTTGAGGTCAATGCTTGATGTCGTTCCTGCTAATGTTTTTCTTACCACACGTTGCTTTCTGACTTATTCAAGTGTCATGTACAATTTTTACCCCATACTAGAAGAAAGAATTTACAAGATGAAATTATTCAAACATTCATGTGTTACGTCAATATGAAATATTTAAAAAAAATACATTTGTATCAAGGTCAAGAATCTATTTAATCACTCATTTAAATTTAAGTGTCCTATGAAATTGATAGAATTAACTATGTTCACCAATATAGTAGCACTTTGATAGTTAGATGTCACAATGTCTTAAATCTCACGGCAAATACAGTAATATGCTAGTACAATCCTTCCCACAAGGGGAACATCACTGTATTGCAGAGCTAATCTTTGGTCCAATGCAATTTTTCCCAACATATTTATTTTGTCCCCAAGTTTAAAAAATAATTAAAAAATTTAAATTTTGTGGTCATGCTGGATAATGCTTATTTGGACTAAATCATTTCAAGTGAAATGTATTAAAATTGTTAGTTAATTTGTATTTTGAAATTTGTCATGTAAAAAATTAAATTTAAATAGTTGTCAAAAATTTAAAAAAAAAACATTTTTGTATGAATTCAAAAATAAAATAAGATGAATAAATTAAAATATATACTCCCTCTATTTTAAATTGATTGACATGTTTTAATTTGATACAGAGTTTAAGAAAATAATAAAAAAAATTGAATCTTGTGATCTTAAACTAAAGAAATGTCAAATGCATAAAAATATTCTTAATCTTATGGACTAAATGTTGGATGAAAAATTGAAATTAAAATATTGATAGATGGAAAGGAATTGTTCTTTTAGAAATAAATTAAAAATAAAAATAAGCTAAATAAATTAAAACAAATGGAGTATTAGGGATATACTTGGACCATTTTCTCTTCTAGGAAATATGAGGAGGAAGCACTTGGTATTGTAATTATTGCAACTTACACATGTGTCTGTTGGACAATAAAATTCTCCAGACCGAAAAATAAATAAATCGAGATAAGAAAACATATTGCAACAATCAATTTATTGATTTCAATGCGAGTGTTACAATCTCTATGAATCCTCTGATTTGCCTTTTCAAATATAAATTCAAGGGCTTAAAGCTTGATCTTGAATTTGAACTTGATTTGAAGATTTGATAGATTTGATCTTGACTTGTGCTTGAATTCAAAGGCTTTTGAGTTTGTTCTTGAATATTGCGGTCTTGATCTTGAATCTTGATGAACTTGATTTGAATGCTTGAGCTTTTTAGAGAAATTGCGGCGTTTGATCCATGTTCTCTTGCTACTTGTTAGAGTCCTTGGGGTCCCTCTTTCTGAATTATGAGACCCCTATTTATAGTTGTGGAAAAAGAAGAGTCATGATGAAGATGAACTTCCTTTCACCAATCAAATTCAAGTGACGTGACGCCTTTTATAAGCTTTGATTTTATTGGGCCTGCATTATTTTGACGTATGGCATGGTCCTATTGACTCCTTCACTTGACATGACATGCCACATCATTTGATACGTAGCGTTTATTTGGGCCTGTAAAATATTACAATACCCTGGGCTTAGCAAAGTGGGCTCATCATTTATAACCCAAATAATGGGCTAGCCCAATAAAAAATGGACTTTACTTAAATCCATATATGTTTGGACTTAAATAATTAATCTAATTATATTGATCCGCAATATTTATTTGGGACTAATATATTTTGAATTTAATATAATCCGAATTTTATACGGATTTAAATCTTCAAAATTGCATCGCCCACAAATGCCCCCTACTTCAAGACTTGTCGAGACATTTAATATTTTGGAGACTAACCTTGAAGTATGATTATTTAAACATGTTTCCTTTGTGCTTCAACGATCTTCATACATATGAATACCCCATTCCAAAAAATTTAAGCCGAACCATATTGATATTGCCTCTCAAAACTCTCTTATTTTTTTCACGAATCTCTATACTTAAAACCCGTTGGTGAGACATGATATTCAATTTCAAACAGATTTTGGAAGACCTTTTCATCGTCTTACTTAATCAGGAATAAAACTCTTCCGATTTGAACTTAAATTGGAGAAATAAAGAACCTCCAATTTGAATTTGTATGGGAGAAGGAAACAACCTCCAATTTGAATTTTGTATGAGAGAAGAAAATCAACCTCCAATTTGAATTTATATGAGAGAAGGAAATAACCTCCATTTTAATTTTGTATGGGAGAAGGAAACAATCTCTAATTTGAATTTGTAAGGGAGAAGAAAATAACCTCTAATTTGAATTTGTATGGGAGAAGGAAACAATCTCCAATTTGAATTTGGAGATAAAAGTTATTCCAATCTGAACTTATACTGGAGAAGGAAACATCCATCCTACAATCTATAAAAGGAGATAGTTTTTTCACTTTCTCCATATCAATTTTGGGATTTTCAAACCATCAACAATATTGAGGTAATTTGTTTCCCTCTTACTTTTCTCTTATTTTCGTCACTTTTTTTCAGCACAACATATTTGTGGTAAAAAAAATCATATCTAATTGTAGGAATATTGAAATCATAAACCGTTTGATATTCCAGAAACTAGATTTTGAGTTCTATAACATATCAAAAATTCAGCTTTAAATTCCTTCAATATAATTCTCGATGATTTTTTGAAGTTAGCCCTAAATTTTATCATGCTGAAAATTTTAGATCTGCGCATCTTTACTAAAACTTTCATATCTTGAAGTAGGAAGGATGAAACCACAAGACACTTAATTCTTGTGTAACTAGATCCAAAGATCTATAATATATTCAAAATTCATAATTTAATAAAATTCAGATATTTTCAGGTGTTATCACGAAATCAATATCGAGTTTTGATTCATCAACAATTCAGATTACGCAACATCACCAAAAAAATTATATCTCAATGTGAGAGTATTAAAATTATGATCCCCTTAATCCTATAGATACCGGAAACATGCATGTATAACATATCCAAAATTTGGATTTTAACACTTTTTGGATTGTTCCAGATAATTTTTTGAAATTGATCTTTATATGTTGTCCGACAGAGGATTTCAGATTTACATCACCTCACCAAATAATTTATATCTTAATGTGGTACCTTCACCATCAAAGGAAGTTTTGATTGCTTCAAACTCGATTTTGAGGGCTTTATTCTATCTCAATCCAAGTTGGTGATATACAACTTTTAAGATCGTAACGCTCTGACAGGTAACATCCATTCTATTTGTATTTTTTTTTACTTTCTTTCTTGTTTTCCCTTTTTTTTTTCAGGGTTGAAGCAAATAGCAATATACAATAATTGGCCGGCTTAAGGTGGCAAGAGTTTAATTTTGCCTCTGTCACTTTAAGACTGAAAGACTTATGCAATAATTGACCGACTTAAGGTGGTGAGAGTTTAACTTCGCCTCTGTTACTTTAAGACCGAAAGACTTATGCGATAATTGGCCGGCTTAAGGTGGCGAGAGTTTAACCTCGCCTCTGCCACCTTAAGATCGAAAGACTGTAATAATTGGTCGGCTTAAGGTGCGAGAGTTTAACTTCACCTCCGTCACCTTAAGACCGAAAGACTTTGCTTGAAGACGGTGGACACCAGCTTAAGGTGCGACAGATTAACTTTGCCTCCATCACCTTAAGACCGAAAGACTTTGCTTGAAGACGAAATGATTTTCTTTAAGTATGGGCCCTTTCATTGATGCACTTATGAAATGGTCTTCTTTAAGTATGGGTCCTTTACTAATGCATTTATGCAATGGTCTTCTCTAAGTATGGGCCCTTTCATCGATGCACTTATGCAATGGTTTTCTTTAAGTATGGGCCCTTTTCACCAATGCATTTATGCGATGGTTTTCTCTAAGTATGACCCTTTTCATTGATGCATTTATGCGATGGTCTTCTCTAAGTATGAGCCCTTTTAAGGATAAACTTAAGGTGCAACGGGACAAATCTTGTCCACCTTAAGGCATGGAAATTTCAATATACTTTAAGGATAAACTCGTTAGAGGCCAGCTTAAGGCGCAAAGGGACAAATCTTGTCCACCTTAAGGCATGAAAATTTTGATATCCTTTTAAGGATAAACCCGTGACAGGCCAACTTAAAGTGCAAAGGGATAAATTTTGTCCACCTTAAGGCATGAAAATTTTGAGATCCTTTTAAGGATAAACCCGTGAGGGCCAGTTTAAGGTGCAAAGAAACAAATTTTGTTCACCTTAAGGCATGAAAAATTTTAGGTCCTTTTAAGGATAAACCCGCGAGAAGCCTTGATTTGAAGACTTGGAAATTTTGTCAACTTTCACTTCCAAATTTGGCGTTTTGAGCGGTTCAACTTCTAAATTTGGGGATTTTGGAGACTTCATCTTATGTGAATGAAGCTCTCATATTTCATTGGAATTTGCCCCCATTGAGCCATCAATACATGGAGTGAGTCCAAAATTTAATTAGAATGTTTTCATACTTGGTATCCATATGGTAGATACTGTAGGAACATTTTTTTTAACACTCATGCAACTGAATTCAGAATGAAATTCCAAGCGCCTACATACCTCAATGAAGAGGATCAAGTCGCGACGTAGTTCTGGGTGAGTATTTTTTTTGTTTCTTAATTTTTGCCTAAGCCGCCTCTTTCGAGGTTTTCAACCTAGCGGACTTTCATTTTTTTTAGCTGTACATAGTTTACACTCTTGAGGGCCAGGAGTGGACATACTGTTTATACTCTTGCCTTAAGGAGTGTACATGCAGTTTATACTCGTGCCTTAAGGAGTGTCATCTCCCTTCAAGGATAGTACTTATTCAAGAACTTGGTGTTGATAAGATCAACTTTTACTCCATATGCATCGACAAGCTTGTAAGCACCATTTGAATATGCCTTTTGTATGACATAAGGTCCATCCCACTTCGGGGTGAATTTTTCCCCAGACTTATGAGTAGTGATAATGGGTCTCCTTAATGCAAGGACTTGATCTCCAACTTAGAAATACCTCAAGCGAACTCTTTTGTTGAAGGAATGAGATAGACAGGCTTGGTAACATTCAAGATTTTGTTGAGCCTCTAGTCTTTTCTCATCAAAAGCTTCTAACTCCGCAAGACGCAACTTAGCATTTTCTTCCTCGGTAAGCCCTTCTTGAATAGTCATTCTCAAAGAAGGTATTCAACGCTCAAGTGATAGGATGACTTCAACTCCAAAAGCAAGCGAATATGGGGTTGCTTACGTTGGTGTGCGATAAGTTATTCTATATGCCCATAGAGCTTCTTCCATTCGTTCATGCCAGTCTCATTTGGAGTTGGAGACAACTTTCTTCAATAAGTTGCACAAAGTCTTATTGAAGGCTTCGGCTAGACCATTGGCGACAGCATGATACATAGAAGACTTGTGCTGCTTGAAGCCAAAGAGATCATAAATCTTATTCATCAGTTTGTTATCAAACGACTTACCATTGTCAGTTATTATATATTGAGGGATTCCAAAGCGGTAGACAATATTCACTCGGATGAAGTTTGTAATATTTTCTTTCTTTACTTCCTTAAGAGTAACAGCTTCGGCCCACTTTAAGAAGTAATCTGTCGCGGTCAAGATGTATAAGTGTCCACCAGAAGATTTTGGTAGTGGACCAACAACATCCATTCCCCAAGCATTGAACGACCAAGATGCTACAGTTGGATTTAGTACCTCTGGAGATTGATGTATGAAATTTGCATAGAATTGACAAGCTTTGCGTCTTCTAGCATAGTCCAAGCAATCTTTCACTATTGTTGGCCAATAATATCCCATTCTTTTAATGTGAAAATTGAGCTTTGGTCCAGACTGATGTGATCCACAAGCTCCCGAGTGTATTTCTTGTAAAGCTTAAATTGCCTCTTCCTCTCCCAAACACCGTAAGAGTACTCCTTCAAATAATCTTCTGTACAGTATGTCCTTATGGTAAAGGAAGCGAGGTGCGCGATGATGAATGTCATTCCTTCTCCTTGGATCCTCTGGAAGTATCCCATAACATAAGTAATCAATGATAGGTTTTCGCCAATCTTCCTGTACATCTCCAGACACAATAACGAGGTATTCAACCTTGTTTTCTACATCCTCATCTGACGGCGGTACTACCCATTCTTGGCGGATAGTAACTCGTGTCTGATTTGGAAGAGTTAGGGTTGAGGGCCAAAGCAGCTAAGGCATCAGTTTGCTTATTTTCTCTCCTTGGCACATGTTGGAGGGTTACTTCTCCAAGCCACCCCATCAACTTCTGTGCATAATCATGATATGATCGTAGCTCAGGCTTTCTGACTTCATAGCTTCCCAAAAGCTGCTTGATCACCAATTGGGAGTCACCAAAGATTTGTAATTGCGGTTGTTTCATGTCAACTGTTATCTCAAGTCCTAGTATTAAAGCTTGATATTCAACAACTTTATTAAAGCAACGGTTCATGAGGGTAAAAGAGTATGGGATGACCTCTTCTTGTGGAGTGACGAATACCACACCAGCACCAGCTCCATCTCGATGTGCCAAACTATCAAAGTACATTTTCCATGGGGCTCTAGCTTCAATAACCATTGCGTTTTCATCAGAAAGTTCATTGCTCAATTCCCAATCATCAGGTATTGGGTGGTCGGCAATAAGTCAGCCAATGCTTATCCCTTTACAGCCTTTTGGGGAACGTACACGATTTCAAACTTCTGAAATCGAAGGTACCATCTTGCAAGTCGGTCACTAAGGACTAGTTTCGACATTACAAACTAGATGGGATTTGCTCTAGACACAAGACGGACAACATGGACTTGAAAATAGTGTTTCATCTTTTAAATTGAGAAGGCCAATGCCAAACATAACTTTTCAATTGGAGAATACTTTAGCTCGTTCGACGTCATCATTCTGCTCAAATAATAAAGCGAGTTTTCTTTGCCTTCACTATTTTCTTAAGCCAGAAGTGCTCCAACTGACCTTTCTTATGCCGCGATGTAGAGTATCAATGGTCTCCCAGGTATGGGTTCCACAAGAACTGGTGGCTTCATTAAGTATGATTTGATACTCTCAAAGGCATTACTACAAGCTTGGTCCCATTCGAAGGGAGTGTACTTCTTCATGAGATGACTAAATGGTTGACATTTTCCGATTAGGTTTGAGATGAACCTCCTTAAATATGCTAGCCTTCCTTGAAGGATTTTTAACTCATGAATATTTTGAGGCTCGGGCATCTTCAAAATTGCATCGACCTTGTCTTGATCAATTTCAATTCCTCGGTGTCGCATAATGAAGCCAAGAAACTTTCCAGAAGTAACTCCAAAGGAACACTTCAATGGATTCATCCTAAGTTGATATCTTCAAAGTAACTCGAATACTATTCTTAGGTCTTTTAAGTAGTCTTCTCTCTTTCTTGACTTCACCACTAGATCATCCACGTAGCATTCAATATTTGTATGGAGCATGCCATCAAAGTTGTTCTGCATAGCCCTTTGATAAGTAGCACCAGCGTTCTTCAAACCAAAAGGTATCACCTTGAGCAATAAATATCTTTGGGCGCACGAAATGCAGTGAGTTCTTCATTCTTTGTCACCATACGGATTTTATTGTAGACGGATGAACCATCCATGAAGGAAATTGCCTCATAACTAGTGGTGGAATCAATCATCAACTCTGGTATAGTGATTTGAAAGTCATCCTTAGGGCAGACGTTGTTGAGATCCCCAAAGTCAACACAAACTCGAATTTGGCCATTCTTCTTTCGTACTGGAATAATACTTGAAATCCATGTGGGATATTTGACTTCATGAATAAAGCCTGCTTCAATGAGTTTGTTAACTTTATTTTAAATCAAAATAACCAACTCCAACCTAAAGCGTCTTTGGGCTTGCTTAACAGGACGGGCACCATTCTTGACCGCCAATTGATGGACCGCTACTTTTGTATCTAATCCAGGCATTTTCTTATAGCTCCAGGCGAAGACATCTATATATTCTTTGAGTATGTCCATATAAGCGATTTTCTCCTCCACTTTTAGAAACACACTCAGGTAAGTTGGTCTTGGGTCTTCATCGGTTCCAAGATTAACTTCCTTCAAAGGATCTATTGTGGCCTTTACTCCTTCAAGTTGCGATGGAGCATCTCCAGTATCTTTATTCTCTTGAAGATCATCGTTGTTGGCATATATATGATAACACCAAAAGGCATCTTCTATCTCTTCATCAACCTTCATTTGAGATGAGACATCTTTCTCGTTTTGGGTCGTAACATGATATGAGGAGCCAACACTCTCTTCATCTTCTTCGCATTGCTTGGTATAAACCACATTATGCCTCTTTGCTTTTAGTACCTCGTTGCATGAAACTACCAGTTCCGTCTGTCGCTTCATTCTAGAAGAAATCAAACTTTGGAAATCCTTTTGTATTTTAAGTGAAGAGTGCATCATCGTGCTTTGACAACTCCTCTTACGCTTGTTGTTTTTCTTCTTATTTAGAGGTCCCAACCTTTTAAACATAGAAGTTCTTACAGTTGACCCTCCAAGTCAATCAAATACAGAGGGTCTTTTATTAGCAGCAGTGGATTTTGTCTTCCACGGTGATGTAATTACTGACTGCCCTTCTTATGGAGATGCGAATTGGAGGTGTCTACGTGTATCCTAGGCCTTCATGTGCCTGCCTGGTTGTACCCTCCGACGAAAGTTTGCCCAACCTTGATGGCTAATTAGGATTATTTCCAGCCTTTATAAATAGCTTATATGCATTTGGGTCAAAGCCTTCTTTCGTACGCTTCGTAGGGAATGTCATATCTTGTGGCAGATTTTGAGCCACAGTATCTTCAAGAAGTATTGAGGATGGATTTATTGCATCAATCTTCCTGATAGGTAAAGTTAGCCCCTTTAGCACATTATCTTGGAAATTCGATGGGTGATCTTTCTCTTTCTTTACCTTTGGTACGTAGCGAAGAATGGGAGTTGCCTTCTTTTTCATAGAAGCGACACTTTTTTTATTTGAAGTGGAGAGAGGTTTTTTGTTGGCAAATGTTTCGACAGTCACCGCTACCTTCTTAGATGCAAGATTATCACATTTGGCCTTGGTGACATCTTCAACCCTCTTCTCATCCACAACATGATTCTTTAAGTAGACTTTTGCATCAGTAAAATACGACCCAGCTTCATTGAATGGCTTGTCATCGACAACTATCTTTCTTTCCACTTTGCCTTTAAGGTACTTCAAACATTGATAGTAAGAGGATGGGATAATTTTGTTCCCGTGCACCCAAGGCCTACCGTGCAATATATTGTATGAAGTTTTGGCATCGATCACATGCATCAATGGGTTTGATTGAAAATAATCCATACGAATTCCCAACTTGATATATCTCATGGCCCTCTGGCCCCCTTGGTTGAAGCCTTGGATCATTATACGGCTTTTATCTAGTTCGCTAGTAGCGATGCCAAGTTTCTTTATCGTGCGGATAGGTAGGATGTTGACTCCAGATCCCTCATCTATCAAGATTCTATTGATCTTCTTTCCTAGAATTTGACCCACCGTGTATAAGAGATGGTTATGTAGGGCATCACCAAGCAAAATATCGTTATTTGTGAATGGGATTTTTATATCACATATATGTGCCTCTTTGTCAAGAGTTTCAACAAGCTTTTCGAAAGATGAAGGAACTTTCATGGGTAGATTCTCACCCTTTGCTCCCTCTTTAGCAGTATTAAAACAAGACGCCTCAAGGTTGACTTGGATAGTCTTTACATGAAAGCAACTCGGTAAGAATTCCTTTAAAGTCACCGGACGCCGAGGTTTTTGGTGGTGAAGCTCTGTCACCCTCGTATTCTTTGAAAGTTCAACCAACTTCTGTTTTTTTGGTTTCTTCACCATTCTTCTTCTGGTTGGCTACTTGGATGACTCCTTTTGCAGAATCATCTTCTTATGTCTGCGCTTAGTCACCAGAGTCCAACCTTCATCATCACCTTCGTCAATTGAAGACCTGTCAGACTTAAATATCTTCTCATTATGCTTTTCGACACATAAAAGTGATAGAGATTTGATGAGAACTGACCATCTCATCATCTAAGAAGATTTTCTTCTCTTTTGCCAATTGCATGACTTTATCTTTAAAGACAAAACACTTTTCCAGAGGATAACTTATGAGCCTATGATATTTGCAATAATTAGGGTTATTGGTCCTTCCAGCCTCGTTGGGACGCTTCATCTTTGGGATTTCAATGAGCTTATGCTCAAAGAGTTTATCAAAAAATCTCAGCAACATCAGAATCAAGGAAGGGATATTCCTTTCTTGCATCTTTTTTAAAGTTTTTTTATTCGGACGTGCTCCAGAAGTTGCCTTCACACTTTGCTTCTTGCTCACCTTTGTGGTGACCTTCACAGAAGACACATCAATATTCATCGATTTCTTGTTGCCATTTTTGGGGATAAACTTACTCCATCTCTTGGGCTCCTGCTTATCCTTTCCCCTTTGAGGGTCGTGGATAGGCGTTGCTCTCATTCTAATAGAAGACATGCTCAACTTCATATCGTGAGCACTGGTAGCTAGCTCTTCAAAGGATTTGGTCTTAATGCTTTGCAAGATATAAAGAAGTTTCCAGTGCATTCCTTGGACGAACATCTTTATTGCAAAAGCTTCGCTGAGCCTATCTTTGCAGTTTAGGCTAGCATTTCTCCATCGATTGATGAATTCAATGACTGGTTCATCCTTTCTTTGCCAAGTATTGTGAGCTCTGCCACGCTCACTGTACGTCTTGTGCTAAAGCGATTTAGGAACTTGTGCTCCAATTGCTCTGAGTTATCGATGGAATTAGGCTCAAGGTCCGTATACCAATCAAAGGTGTTTTCCTTTAGGGAACAAACAAACTGTTTGACAAGATAGTCACCATAAGTTCTAGCATTATTACATGTCTCAACAAAGTGTGCAACATGCTGTTTTGGATTCCCTTTGCCCTCAAATTGTTGAAATTTGGGGGGTTGATAGCCGGCAGGTATTTTGAGGCCATCTATCCTCGCAGTGTAGGGCTTGGCATACGCAAGAAATATTTGGTGACAACATCATACTTGTCTTTGAGGGTCCCTTCAATGAATTTCTTCAATTGCCCAATTGAGATCATTCCCTCAGAAGAAATTTGCACCTCTTTAGTTAGTGGTGTTTGTTTCACAGGATTTTCTGTCTCATGAACCTCTAGAGATTTTCCAGGTGAATGGCTAGACTCTCCGTCTATCAGACCTTCCACCCTATCCACTATCTTATCGATTCAAGTATCTTGATTCTGAACATATTTGGTCAGGCCCTCAATTGCCTTTGCCAGATTCGCGAGCTGCTCCACCATAGATGAGACATCAGTCACCATCGCTTGTATAATCACTGGAGATATTGGAGAGTAGCACAAATTATCTCATAAGTTAATCTTTAAAATGCTCAACTTATGCGGCGTAGTCGGAGATGATGAGTTGCTTGAACAACTATCGCTCTTTGCGCCAGAGTATTTGGAATCGGAATGCTTAAGTAGAGCTAGAGTCTTCTTAACCGATTTCTCCATACTGCTTCCTCATTCCGAAGCACTTGCATTGGACTTCTTTATTTTTAGGGTTGGAGATCCAAAAATTAGAGTTGGTTCGGACGACACTGGATGTGTTTGTTGTCCTAGCAAGCCTTCCTTGCTCCTTGTGACAGCTCTTAAGCTTCCGAAAGTAACATCAAGGATGTTTTCTACTTCAGCAGAGAACTTTGAATCAACAAACTTGGCAACAGTTGATTGAGAGTTGACCTTCTTGGAAGTCATTTCGCCGTTCTCAAACTTTGAAGTATGAAAAGTTGAGATGAGAGATAGAGATTGTCCCACTGAGCGTGCCAGAATTTGTTGGACAATAAAATTCTCGAGACCGATAAATAAATAAATCGAGACAAGAAAATATATTACAACAATCAATTTACTGATTTCAATGCGAGTGTTACAATCTTTATAAATCCCCTGATTCGCCTTTTCAAATATAAATTCAAGGGCTTAAAGCTTGATCTTGAATTTGAACTTGATTTGAAGATTTGATGGATTTGATCTTGACTTGTGCTTGAATTCAAAGACTTTTGAGTTTGTTCTTGAATATTGCGGTCTTGATCTTGAATCTTGATGAACTTGATTTGAATGCTTGAGTTATTTAGAGAAATTGCGGCGTTTGATCCACGAGCTTTCTCTTGCTACTTGTTAGAGTTCTTGGGGTCCCTTTTTCTGAATTATGAGACCCCTATTTATAGTTGTGGAAAAAGAAGAGTCATGATGAAGATGAACTTCCTTTCACCAATCAAATTCAAGTGGCGTGACGCCTTTTATGGCCTTTGATTTTATTGGGTCTGCTGCATTATTTTGACATGTGGCATGATCCTATTGGCTCCTTCACTTGACTTGGCATGCCACGTCATTTGACACATGACGTTTATTTGGACCTGTAGAATATGACAATATCTTAGGCTTAGCAAAGTGGGCTTATCATTTGTAGCCCAAATCAATGCGCTAGCCCAATAAAAAAAATGAACTTTAATTTAATCCATATATATTTAGACTTAAATAATTAATCCAATTATATTGATCCGCAATATTTATTTGGGATTAATATATTTTGAATTTAATATAATTTAAATTTTGTACGGATTTAAATCTTCAAAATTGCATCGCCCACAGTTTCACTTCAATTCAAATAAAGTTTATATGTTTTACTTTTTCTGCCTATTATTATTCACACACTCATTCTAAATGAAAAAAAAAAAAGGAACTTTCAACAAAAGGGAAAAAAAAGGAAGAAGAAAAGTATCGCAAGTTAATCTTATTCCTTTCCACATGAGACTTGCTATAGTGAAAAAGTCCTTTACTACAAAGTACAAATCAACATAAATGTTTTGAGTTGTGTAAAAGATATAAAGTATGATTGGCTGAAAAAATTATGTTCATACTTTGTGTTAACATTAACTTTATTGTTTCTAATTAAGTGATAAACTTGTATAAGAATGTAGTACATAAAAGACACGTATCATGTGTCATTAACTTGTGAAGAATGCTTTTTTTTTTTTTCAAAAATAAAATAAAATAGTTTTAGGTGAAATTTTTTTCCTACCAAATGAGTTTATTGATGTTTGAACGAAAGTCATTTGCTTTTCTAATTATTCATATTATTATTACAACCAATGCTTAAAATTAATATTAATACCATCAAGAGTGTGATAGAATTCCTTCTTTTTCAAATTAGATATTTCGAATTCAAATTTTGAGAATGGAAAAACTCCTAGTATTAAGTGTTTTCTTTTAATAAGTTTTATTAAACACGAATTAGAACTAGTTAAGAAAATTTTGAATATCAAATGATTCTATATCAAAAACTACTAATATCAATCTTTTATAATAAAAAATTGGTCACAAAACTATTTGATTAACTAATATTATTATCAATTTTAAGTAAATATTTATATTATTTCCACTTTTTACTAAGGATAAGAAAAGAAAAAGTAAAAGTGAACTAAACACAATCAGATGCAGTTGAAGTTGTTTGAGTTTCCCACCTCAATTTTAAAATTAAATACCCTCTTTATCTCAATTTATATAGCACAGTAAAAAAAATAAAATTGAGAGTTAACTAGCTAGGTTGGTCATTAATCAAAATTTTTAAAAATATTTTAAATTGTTAATTATTATAATTTGTAGCATTTTTTATATAAATTTTATTTCAAAAACCTTAAAGCTTTTATGTTTGATTCATGATCAAAATTTAAAATTTAAAATAAAAAAAATTCTAATTACACAACATAAATAAGGACACAAAAATATTGAAATCCTTATACGGTCTTGAAAAATGATTTTATGAGCTATTTTTATGAGTTAAGTTAGCATAAAAGTCCACTTCTTATTTATTACTCAATATCCAAGTTAAATACTTCTTACTTCTTAATTTTTCTATGTTATGTAACTCCAAATGTTCAATTTCCCAAGATTAATATTAGAGGTTCCGTTAATCCCTTTCAGCAGGATTAAAAATATTTTATTTCATATTAATTGTCCATTTTATTATAAATAGTTATCTCAAATTATTTATTTATTTATTAAATCAAGACAAAATTAATATTTATCCATTTTATTCTTATAATTAATAATTTTTATAAGTATAAACATATTTATAAGTCCATGCGTTTTATACGGTTGTGATTACTTATCTTATCTTGAGCCGGGGGTCTATCGGAAATAGCCTTGCTACTTCTCCGGAGGTAGTGGTATGGACTGCGTACATCTTACCCTCCCCACACCTCACTATGTGGGAATACACTGAGTTTGTTGTTGTTGTTATAAACATATTTATAAGTTCCAAAACATCTTTTTCAAAAAAGTAGATAAATTGTAAATTAATAAAACCGTTCATAGTAATTGTGTTCATCGATCTAGAAAAGACGTATGATAAAGTCCCAAGGGAGGTCCTTTGGAGATGCTTGGAGATGAGAGGGGTCCCGGTGGCGTACATCAAAGCTATTAAGGACAAGTACGATAGAGGGAAGACCTGAGTGAGGACGGCGGGAGGAGATTCAGAGCATTTTTCGGTCGAGACAAGATTGCATCAGGGATCTACTCTTAGTCTGTTCCTTTTTGCGTTGGTGATGGACGTGTTGACGCGGAGTATCCAAGGCGAGGTGCCTTGGTGTTTGGAGTCAAACCCTTGAGTCTAAGGGGTTTAGGTTGAGTAGGTCCAAGACGGAGTATTTGGAATGCAAGTTTAGTGACTCGAAGCAGGAGAACGAAGTGGTAGTGAGGTTGGACTCCCAGGATGTGTGTAAGAGGGATAGTTTTAAGTACCTTGGGTCTATGATCCAGGGGATAGTGAGATTGGTGAGGATGTTTCTAACCGTATTGGAGCAGGTTGGATGAAGTGGAGGCTCGCTTCGGGAGTGTTATGTGATAAGAATGTGCCCCTTAAGCTTAAAGGCAAATTCTATAGAGTAGCAGTTCGTCCGGCTATATTGTATGGGGCGGAGTGTTGGCCAGTTAAGCACGTTCACATCCAAAAATTGAAGGTGACGGAAATGAGAATGTTGCGTTGGATGTGTGGGCTTACTAAAGGGGACAGAGTTAGGAATGAGATTATTTGGGATAAGATGAGAGTGGCTTCGGTGGAGGACAAGATGCGGGAATGAAGACTGAGATGGTTTGGGCATGTGATGAGGAGGAGCGCGGATACCCCGGTTCGGAGGTGTAAGAGACTAGCGTTGGATGACTTCAGGAGGAGAAGAGGTAGGTCGAAGAAATACTGGAGGGAGGTGATTAGACATGACATGGAGCGGCTTCAGCTTACTGAGGACATGGCCCTAAATAGGAAGGCGTGGAGGTCGAGGATTAGGGTAGAAGGCTAGTGTTAGTGTGTGGGTTGTAGCTAGCAGTCAGGAGAGTTCTTGTTTAGCAGGTTTTAGTAATCATAGGACAGTGCATATAGGTGTCTTTTGGTATGTGAGTGTATGTCACTATTAGATGAGTGTCCTATTTTCTATTGCTTCGTTCCTTTTTTTCTTATTTCGTGTTGCTCTTATTTCTCGTATTTCATATTTCTGTGATTTTATTCTATTATTTTCTATTCCTTATTTCGGTTATGTCATTCATCCCGTTGTTTATTATCTTTTATCTTGAGCCGGGGGTCTATCGGAAATAACCTCTCTACATCTTCGAAGATAATGGTATAAACAGCATACATCTGACCCTCGCCAGACCCCACACTATGAAAATACAATAGGTTTGTTGTTGTTGTTCATCGTAATTGTGATTTTTTAACAGACATGTAAAGTGAAAATTAGACAACTAATACTATAAAACAAGGGAGGGAGTAACAGTTATTATAATTTTTTTAATTCAAATCCCAAAAATAATCAACTACTTTTACACTAACTTCCCACTACACTCTGTCACTACCAAACTTCAAGAGTTCAGATCCCACAGCTTACAACTCTCTCTCTCTCTCTCTCTCTCTCTCTACCTTCTTCAACCTCTTCAAGAGCTAAGAAATCTCAAGAAAATAAACAAACCTCAAAACTTTTAGCTCCTTCCTTCAATGGCTTCCCCTAACAACAACAAATCCAAGAACAACCAGCTAGTTACTATCTATTATTTTGTATAATTCGATTATAGTATTATTTTGTTATATTACTATTCTACTATCTCTTATTGGCCTTATTATTATTCATGTACTGAGGGGTTTAACAGTCTTATTCTGACCGAATGAGTTTTAAGTGTTCAGTTGGCAAAGTCGTGAGTGACATGTCACATGTTAGTTTGAGTTAGAAGTAAGATCTATCGAGATCCAACAAAGAACAATTTTTATCGCCTTCAATGGCTTCCCCTAACAATAACAACAACAAAAATCCCAAGAACAACCAATTAGTTTCCACAATGATCAAACAAGGCTTCATTTCCAACCCCTACCTCTCTCCTTCACCACCACATACCCAAATTCCAACCCGACCCGACAACAACCCAAGCCCAACCCGACCCGGTAATCCAAGCCCAAGCCCGACCCTTTTCGACATGATGTCAGAAGAACAAAACCAAAACTCATTTAAAGTGCAGCACGACAGAGTTTTCAAGGTATTGGCTGACGCACCATTTCCAGCCGTGGGTGACGTCAGGCTGACGATAGCAGCTCGTGATGGGTTTAAGGTTTCCATGGATGTCCACAGGAGAGTCCTGGTGGGGAAGAGTAGGTTTTTCGCTGAGAAGCTGAAAGGGAGAAATGGGTTGCAGCATTCAGTGGAGATTCTTGATTGTGATGATGTGGAGGTTTATGTGGAGACATTGGTGCTCATGTATTGTGATGATTTGAAGAAGAGATTGATTGGTGAGGATGTTACCAAAGTCCTAGGATTGCTTAAGGTATGATAGTACTTAATTTAATTGTGGCAGTTTGACTTGGCACGCTTATTAAGAAAATTATTAATATTACTGTTTTACCACTGTATCCCTGTTAATTGATGGTTACTGTTGTTAACAGTGGCGGACTCGGGATTTAGGGGTCGTGGGTTCCCCAAAGGGCGTATTGACGCCCAAAGTTTTGAAGTTCCAAATGGGAACTAAAACACCCGTCTATCTTCTTGGTTTACTGAATGTTTTTTTAAGTCTTACATCAATTTTTATGTATTTTTTATATAATTATACCTAGTTTGTATCAATCTAGGTTAGGCATAGAATCCTGACCTTTTTAACTTAAACCTTTTCGGGTAATCCTCCCCCTTTGAGCTAGTTTTTTGGAACGTGAGTTAGGTCCAAGACCTAATTAATTCAACATGCTATCAGTGCCAAGTCCAATCCCTTTTGGGCTCCCGTCTATTCTTCAGCTTGGACTTGGGCGTGAAGAGAGTGTTAAGAGTGGATTAGAGTCCCATATTGGTTGGAACGGATTGGTGGTTTGCTTATAAGAACTTGACAATCCTTCCCTCGTGAGCTAGCTTTTGGGGTTGATTTTGACCCAAGTGTTGATATCTTTACATTCTCTATCAGTAAATAGTGTTTTTGTTTTCTGGTGTATAACCATCACAAATACAGCATACTCCACCTTGCAAATCGAAACAATTTGATTTATGACATGTAACTCCAAAAACCAAGTAGTTAAAAGCAGTGGTGGACCCAAAATTTAAGTAGAGTGGGTGCTTAAAAAATTAAAAAAATGAGAAATAACCATCACAAATACAGCATACTCCACCTTACAAATCGAAGCAATTTGATTTATGACATGTAACTCCAAAAACCAAGAAGTTAAAACTTAAAAGATTTATGCAGAAATCTACGTACTAGATTTATGATGATAAAATGGAAATAAAAATAAGGGTATAGGCAATATTAGTACAGAACCAATTATTGACTTAGGCATCTCAATTGTTGCTTAATAATATATGTGGTAGGATTCAGCTTATATGAATCCATATTTTTATTACTGCATACAATCATGTATTGTAATCCCTCGTGAAACTAAGGGGTAAAGGCCCTTGTAACTTGCAACTTGTACTAATCCCAAACATATGACCTGCCGATGAAAAAGCCCGTAAAGACAAATTTTTACTCTACAATGTGTATTTATTATCAAGGTTTGTTGATGGGCTGCAAGATGTTATGAATATCTAAATTGATGAGTAAAACATTAGGAGGAAATATGAACGCGTAGAGGTAGAAAATTGATTTGAATACAAATAAGTTAGGAGTATCATTTATGTAGGAGACTAATAACTAGCTATAAGTTGACATGTTGGGAAAAGGTAACAAAAATATGGCATAGCAAGTTTCTCCATGAGCTGATTGTGGCTTGGTAGATTTTATTGAAATGATAATGCTAAATGATTCACGTCAGTGTGTTAAAATCCACTAAGAGTACTAGAGGAGTTACCGTAAAATACCCTTTAAATCACTTGGTTGCATTTATTCATGTTGTTGTATTTCTCAAAGTTGAGTCCCTGAGTTATATTATCATGCTTGAGTTGTCCAGCATTGGGCGCGTGAGGGAGTGTCAAGTCCCACATTGGTTGAGGGAACGAGTTGTGATCTCCTATGGACAATCCTTCCGTCATGAGTTTAATTTTTTAGGATGAGCTAGGGCCTAAGGTCCATCTTTTACATGGTATCAGAACCAAGATCCATTGATCCTTGTTGATGTGTTTCTTAATATTGGCCCCCCACGTTATATAATCCGCGCTCTAGTTGTCCTTCCTGGGTGTGTGAGATAGTGTTGACTCCCACATTGGTTGAGAGAATGAGTTGTGGTCTCCTTATATGGTCTTCGGCTTCCCCTCGTAAGCTAGCTTTTAGGTTTAAGTTAGGCCTAAGGTCCATCTCTTCACATGATAAAAGCGAAAATTTAACTCCAATGGAGAGGAGATCGTATGGAAATCATCTTGTTCCCTCTGCTTGTGTGCTTCTTCAGTAAATGAGAAATCAATGGAGAGCTAGACATTGTAAAAGAAACAAATTCACTGTGTGAATTAGAGAATGGGTAGGGTACCAAGCTTTGTTTTTCTGGTACGGCAAAGTTTTAACTACACTGATGACTTGGGACTTGGAGTTTCCTTTTACGATCTTATTTTCTGTATTAATATTTTCTTTTATCATGTTTTTATCGCAGATATCTTCAGCAATTATGTTTGATGATGGAGTATTGGCTTGTTTGGAGTATCTGGAGGCTGTTCCTTGGTCCCAACAAGAAGAGGAAAAAGTAGTATCTCATCTCAGTCAACTTCAGCTTCCTGATTCAGCAGCTGATATACTTCAGAGATTAGTTGCTGAACCATCAACATCTTCAAGATCCGATGACATTCTTCAGAGACTACTTACTGCTGTTTTACATGCCAAAGATGATAAAGCCCGCAAAGAGATGAAAAAAGTGATATCTCGTTTGCTAAGAGAAAACACTAGCAATAGTAGCAGTCATGAAAGTAACCTCGATATATCTAGGGATACGCTCTATCATTTTTGTCATAGATGCCTCACTTCTCTAATACTTAGCTTGTCTGAAGCTACATCCGTGGATGATAACAGGCAGGACCGAGGGATTCTAATGGGTGAGATTGCTCGTGAAGCAGACAATCTGCAGTGGATAGTTGATATCCTAATCGACAGGAAAATGGGGGATGCGTTTGTGAAACTATGGGCAGAACAAAAAGAACTCTCCGTTCTCCACTCCAAGATTCCCACCATGTATCGCCATGAGATCAGCAAGATCACTGCACAACTTTGCGTTGCAATTGGTAGGGGAATTTTATTAGTGCCAAAAGATGTTAGATATTGTTTGTTATCGACATGGCTGGAAAGTCTATATGAAGATTTTGGGTGGATGAAGAGGGCTGGTAGATCAATTGACAAGAAGCTAGTTGAGGAGGGACTTGGCCAGACTATTTTAACACTACCCTTGGCTCAGCAACAAACCATTCTCCTTAACTGGTTCGATCGATTCCTTAACAAAGGGGATGACTGTCCCAATATTCAGAGAGCTTTTGAAGTTTGGTGGAGAAGGTCATTCGTTAAGCAGTACACAGTCGATTCTCAGTTACAATTAGCTCTTTTCGATTATACAGAGTGAGAAGGAGAATACAATGGCATTCTTGGTTTGTTACATGCTCCTATACACATTAATGTATATAAGAGATGCCGTGCCACCATTCTTTCAAACAACTGTGTAGTTCTTTCTGTTGTAAATTTGGAACTTCAGCTTGTCTGATGATTTATCTAAGGAGGGGAAGAGAAGCAGAAACTAATGTAATCAAAATCAAAACCGTATACTCTACTTGTATAAAGAGGGTAGTAATTTGGATATACAACCTAACTAGCCCCAGCAAAGTGAATTTTCATCACCACTACGCAATTCTGAAATTGTAAAATACATGTTTAAATAACGTTCACTTTGAAGATTTGTAACATTCTCTTGAAAATGTGAACAACAATTTGTGGGTCTCAACCACACTAAAATCCTCTTTATTTTCGTCATTGTTAAAGGATCCACCCAGCTCAAAGCAACTCTTTTAAAAAGGTAGTATCTTTTAATTGTTCAAAAGAATACACTCCCGTGAAAAATAATTGCATATGATTTAATGTAGGGTTGCCATAAATACCTAAAAATCGAAATACCAAATCAACCGAATTATTTCAGTTTTTCGATTCGGATTTGATTTATTTTTTTATAAATTCGATATTTCGATTTGATTTTTGATTTTCCATTTTTAGGTTGACGTAATTCGATTTTCGATTTAAATTGAAATAAACCAAAAATTTTCATATATATATTTTAATTATTATATATATATACTAGTTTAGGTGTACGCGCCTCGTGCGTGTACCTTATTTTATTGAGTTCAAACGTTATACTAAACAGGATATTTGTTTAAATAATAAGATGAATACAATAATTAAATTCAACATGTTTTGAAAATTTTATTTAATTAACCTAACTTTTTACCAAAAAAAAATTTCAAAATCGATCAACATTCATCTACCACCTGTAAACTGCAACAAAATAATACTTTGATACGGACATCAAAACAATATAATTAAATCTAACCTTTACACAAAATTTCTCAAAGTTGTTTGTCACTCATCTACTACCTGTAAACTATAACAAAATAATAGGACAATAGAGATATCAAAATAATACAACTAAACTTTACCTTTCCGACCTAAAAAAATTTTTCAAAGCGGATCGACATGCATCTACCACCTGTAAATTCATCTACGGCCTATAAACTACAATAAAATAATACAACCGTGACCACAAAGCTTCAGTTTTGACGAAAATAATTCTTGTCTGAGCGAAAATTTTGGCACTAACGAATGACTTGAATGAAAACAAAGAAGATATATATATATATATATATATATATACACACAAACATTGAATTCTATTATGTTGACAAAAATAGTGAAGAAGTTAAATTAGAAAATTAAGTATCCACCAATATGTTGACAAAAATAGTGAAGAAGTTAAGTTAGAAAATTAAGCATCCAGTTTCTTTTCTAGTTTAACGTGCATCTTAATATTTATAACAGTATTTCGTTGATAGAGTCATTTTAGGAGCATTTTTCTATCCTATTTTAGGAGTATTTTTCTAATTGATCAGTAAAAAAGAAAATATTAATTGATTCTCCTTTCATATATTTGAGGAGTCCTATATATTTTAAGAGTGTAGTTAATATAATAAAAATAATTAAATAATAAATTAAAGAAAATAGTGAAAAAACAATTTTATCTAAAGAAGAGTTTTAATGAACGATAAAAAGTTTAAATCACTTTTCCAAGGACTTCACTTTTAATATATTATAGATATATATATATATTATTTATAATATCCAAGCCCATTAACTATTTAGGCTTTAGCTACAACCCACTACTGCATACAATCCAAAGCCCCAAAATCCAAATACATTCAGCAATCGAAATTGAAAGTTACTTTTTGCATTGATTTTTGCAACCAAAAGTTTATATATAGTCCTCCATCTGATTTTTGCATTGGAGGTGATTATTTTCATTTGTCACCTAGAAGACTTTACAAGTTTATATTGATTTTTCTTTAATGTAAGAAAGTTAAACCAGTTCGATTTACAAATATAATTTAGCCTATTAAATAGATCCAAATCGAAAAACCAAAATTATTAAACCGAATAGAACCGAACAAAAATTTACATAAACCGAACCAAACTAATTTGGTTTGGTTCTCGGTACACCTAATTTCATAACTGAAAACAGCAAAAATCAAAATAAAAAAATCGAACCCGAACCAAAGTACCAAATGCCCACCCCTAATTTAATATTTAATGTATCATAGGTTATCTTTATCTTGCATGACTCCAAGAAACGTCACCATCTTTTTCTTACTTTTTATCTACATTTGTATAGATATATGAAGATCTTTTTGATATTATATGGTGATAAAGAAGGCAAAAAACTATCAATCCCACAGATACCATGCGTAAACTAGGAAATTAGAACTTTATGTCAAAAGCACTATCACCGTGTAAGAAGTATCACATTAATATGGATATCTATATATACACTTCTTGAAACTGATATATTCACTTCGAATACTCTCACCAACTCTTTCCACAAAAAATGGTTGGATAAGTTCAACATCATTCTGCAGTTCCCTGCAATGCCCAATATGAGGTATCAATATGCCCCAAGAATTTGTAAATGAATGAATCATGAAATCTACCAACAAAATCTGAATAGCAACACAATGATATGTTACCACACGCTAGAGGCTGGCTGCTGACGACAATATTTCACCTTCACAAGGGCCAAAGTAACTTTACATTATAAGGTTTGGTGCAATCAGTCTTTCAGGTGCTGGTAAACCTTGTCTATTTCAGAGAGTCCTATTCAGCTGGTGTTGAATGGACACTACTAGGATCTGCAAATCACGCCACACTAAGAATATTGCAAGTTGACTACCTGTAAAATCGGTCCCAAAGACGAAAAAGTTAAAGAGGGCTAAATCAAGAAAGGTTGTTCTTAATTACTATTCCATTCAATTCTGATAATGCTTCGACTTCAACAATTCCTTCCTCCCCCAAGTCAAATAGGGTGGGTACCCCATTAAAACTAGAAGGAAAACAATAAGCACAACGGAGAGAAATGGATAAAGTTCCATTAAAGCTGAAACTAAAATTTGGACGAACAGTAACCAGATTGGGAACTAAAAGAAGAAATTTTGATGCACAATAGCAAGGAGAGCAGAAAACAAGCATCTGCATCGAAATATCATGCCACAAAAGAGTGTTTATTCTCCTCATATTAAATTCGTCTTTACCTCTGATATTATCCTTCCACCAGAATCCAGCAATGTCTCTCAGATGCCATTGAGACACTGACAAATTAAAAAAATTTGCAGAACTAGAAAATTCATTTAGAAGTCCTAGGATATCATCGGTTCTGATTGATAATTCAGCTCGACCTGCTCAACACTGGCACAAAGAAAGCAGAACACAACACCAGGAAATAAGGAATTAGTTATCGTGGTAGGTAAGAAGCACATCAAACTAAAAGACATTCACAAGAATGACGAAAAAAGACAGGAATGAAAGGATAAAATATGATTATTTTGAGGGATAGATGTAACCAGATTAATCTATGTATTATCCTCCTATGCAGAAGTTTGGGTTTCATTGAATTATAGAGTTTTCACCACACCTAGAAAGTGCACTTTAATACAGCAAGGATTTACAAGCTACCAGAATAACTGTAGGTAATTGGAATAGCAGATAACTTCTTAGCTTACAAATCTTTGTCCCCTTTTGTTAGTAATTGTACAAATAATCACTTAGCATAAGTTGACAAAGTTCGCCAAGGACTTCTCCAATACACAAAACATGTACTCGTGATAAAAGAAAATTTGATAAAATACAAGATGTAGACCTCACATGAATAACCTATCATTCAGATAACATTTCACGATATTTTCCATTTAGCTGGTGAACTGGTATATGCTCGCATAAATGCATAATCACATATATATCCCTTTCTACGTATCTGAAACCTCCTATTCTACATGACCTGTTTCTCTTAACATTCTTGTATCGCTGTCAGTGGCTTGGTATGACTTATGGGTCTAAAATTGAAGGAAACATTTTAAAAATATTAATTAAACCACAATATGTATGTTATATTCCAAAAAGTATAATATCCAGGCGAAATATGATCCACCACAAAGAGCAACAATTATCTATCGACATCCATTAGGTGCTCCAAAAGGTTAAAATATTAGAGATAATCCTTGAACTGCTTTGACCCCTTTAAACAACAGGTTTTCTTTCTCCATATGCTCATAATGAGGTAGGGCTGGCAACGGACCGGAACCGGAATGCCGGACCGGTTTAACCGATACCGGAACCGGTACCGGAACTTCCTTACCGTTTTTGCTGCCGGAACCGGTGTTACCGGAACCGGTCTTACCGGAATTTTTTCATTGTTCGGACCGGTCCGCTTGCTACCGGTGTGGACCACACCGGTGCAACACTGGAGCGATACCAGAATTATCGGAAGAGATGACATAGTGTACAGTAATACAGTTTTTGTTTTACAATTTTAATTTAAATTATCTATATCTTAACTTAATGGCATTAATATATAAGTTTTATATATATAATAACTTATATAATTTATATAATTTATTAATATATCTTAAAAATTTTAAAATTTTAACATAAAAAATATAGGTTTAAGTTAATATAATATTTTTAATAAGTTTAATAAGTTAAAAAATTTGCTAACAAACAAAATTATTACAACAAACAAAAGACAAATTTTAAAACAAAATTAGGCGAATAACCGTTATATTTATTCAAATTTCGTACGTTTTACATTTATTACAAAGATATTAAATGAAAATCTAATCTACGCAGCCACCTTCTAGGAAGGGTTCTGTTTGAATTAGATCTCTATTATAGAATCTTATTAATATCTAAATTGTCTATAATTTTTTTGGCGTAACTTTTCTATTTCTTCGGCGGATAAATATTCCGGAATTGGTCTATTTCCTTGTTCCTCCATTGTTTCCATTCCATCATCACTATTTTCCTCAAAAATTTCATCTATTTCGTCTTCAATATGGGGCGGTAATTTGGGGAGCCCAAAATTTCTTCGTTCAGCATTGATCCAATCTCTAAATAATACCAAAATCTCCAAACTATCCCTTGCTAACGAATACCAATGATCTCCTATTATAAATCTTCCTGCGCTGAAAGCTTGCTTTGAAGCAACTGAAGAAGTTTGAGTTGATAGCAAATCTCGAATTATCCTTGAAAGTTTTAGAAATTGTCTGATACGGGTCTTCCACCACAATAAAAGTTGTTGTTTTCCAGTTTCATCTCTAATATTTTCCCGATCCTGCGAAAGATACGAATCAAAACCATTACTCCTACATTGAAGACCAAGTTCTTCGCCCATCTCGTCATCTAAATCATCATATCTACGTCTAGAAGTAGGAGGTTCGATCGGCCCAATATTTTGTTCCATAACTTGATACAAGTTATATAAACTCCTAGCTGTAGATACTATGATAGCACAACAAGTTTCAACTGATGGCTTTTCATGACGTCCAATTTCTAAATTGTTGTATAATTTTCTAACCAACATCATTGTACTATGTTCTTTATAAAATGGTTTAATAAATTAGTTGTTAAAAGAATTTGTGGAATAGGAAAATAATATTTTTAAAAATTTTCAATCATAGCTTCAATTGCCTCTTTGTTAGGACATATTTTTTATATTCAGCAAGTACTTTAGAAATAGCAGTAATAGTTACTAAAACAGAAGAAATAGTTGGAGTATATTGAGCAGATACTGTGTTCGTAACTTGATAAAAAGTTTTCAAAAATTTACAAAGTTCTTTCAATCCAATCATCTTCATCTAGCATTAAATTAACATCCTCATTATAAGAACTATACACTAATTGTATAAGTTTACGATATATAATAGCAACTTCAAACATTTGAAACAAAGAATTCCATCTAGTAGGAATTTCTTTTGGAACTTTTCTATATGGAAGGTCACATTGTTTTACATTTACGTTTAAAATCATCCATTACACCCTTTCTTTTATTTTTAAACATATAACTACAAGCAATTCCCACTTTAAGACAACCATTTCCAAACAAATGAATACCATCACGTACTATCAAATTTAAAATATGTGCAGAACATCTAACATGAAAATGATCTTCATTCATTAAACATAATCTAGTTTTTAACTCGTTAATAGCTTTCAAATTATTACAAGCATTATCTAATGTGCATGTCATAGGTTTACCAATAAATCTAAAATATTTCATGCTCTCCGCTATTGTACTAACTACATACATCCGGTTTTAGACTCGTCAACATATTTATAAGTAATAATTCTTTTTTGCATGTTCCAATCGTGATCAATCCAATAAGCCGTGAGAGTAAAATAATCATTACCGACAACACTAGTACCCATTATCAGAAGTAACAGATATTCTACCATCAAATTTATCAAATAAGCAACGAAGAAAATGACAATGTTTAGCTTGAAATTTAAAAATATCATTTTTAATTGTATTTCGTGAAAAACCTTTAAAAGAGGGATTATATACTCGTTGAATATAATGAATAAAATCGGAATGCGAAGGAAAACTAAAAGACAAACCCATAACAACAACCATTTTCGCTAGTTCTTCTCTATCTACATCTTCACTATATGTCGATGATGAACTTGCTTCAGCCGGGTTAAATATGTCTAAACGCGTTTGAACCATATTACCTCCTACAGATTCATGTACAAATGTTGTACCATCTTTTTTTGCCTTAGCCTCATTTTTTAGACGAATAAATTCTTTATTACATCTCATTAAATGCGTAGTTAGAAACCCTGTCCCACCATTTTTCCCCCCAGTCAAATGTTTAAAAATATTCTTGCATTTATTGCAAGTAGCAATACCTTTTACCCTATCATGCTCCATAAATTTCCAAACTAAAGACCTTTTAGTACGTTCAGTACCTTTGGCCCTAGTAAATTCCGGTAAAGGGAGAAGTTCTTCACCGTGTTTCGGTAATTCCGTAACCGGACTAGTAAGGGGTAGGGGTATCACCTAACTCTTATTCTTCTATATCATCTTCCTCCGGTAAGTCTTCCTCAAATTAGGGTCTCATTATCTAATTCCATACCGATACCAACATCGAAACCATTAGATTGTGATAAAGAAGTTTCATTAAATGTAGGCGGTAATGAACTAGTACTAGCCTTACTTTTTTTATTTCTACGAAAAACCTTACCAAAGCTTGTTTTTTTACCACTACTATTTTTTCCGAAATCCATAATTTAAATTAAAATATTAACACAAGCAATACAAATATTATAAATTACAAAATTAATGTACGTAAACACATGTAGATACTAAAAAATAAAAATATAGATATTAACGAAAATAAAAAGAGCTTAAAGTTGGAACGATTATACCGAACGGCTGCGTAAAAGAAGACGTATACCAAATGTCGGAATTAAAAAATGATAATTGAAGGTTATAATATCTTCAAAAAATCTTCAACTCCAACTAATATAATAATTGAATCTTCAACTCCAACTAATATAACAATTATAAATATTTAGAGCGAATGTGATACTAAGAGAGAGTGTGAGAATTGATAATATTTGTGTGAAAAAAGAATTGAAAAGAAGAATATTTATAATGAAAATTTTAAGGGGTGGTGTGGGGTAATTGAGAAGGGGTGGGGTAATTGGCAGGAGGGGGGGGCAACGGCTAGAAATCAACGGACAAAAGAGCCGTTGCCAACCAAATCCCAATTTAAAAAAAAAAAAAAACATAAATTAACGCGTTCGCCGGACCGAAATCAGGTCAACCGGAACCGGAAATACCGGATTTTTTCAACGCTCTGCACCGGTAACGTTATCCGGACCATTGGGTACCGGTATACCGGACCCAACCGGAACCGTTGCTTACCAGAACCAGAAACCTAGCGGAACCGAAGTTGGCGGACCGGAACGGAATTTTCCGGTTTCGTTGCCAGCCTTATAATGAGGGCCAAATCGACCAACTCCTACACTCTATTTCTTCATATGTAAGTTAGAGATGTTATCTTTTAGCTTGAGATAAGATCTTATCGATTAGTTTGAGGTAGTCTTTTATATTTTACAAAGGTACGAAGTCGTAATAGTCAGGGGTGGATGCACATGGTGTTTACCGGGTGCTTGAGCACCCACTGACCCCGGTAAAATTTTTATATTTTATATAGAAAATACAGTAAAATCAGTTATGATGTATTGTTAAGCACCCGTAGACAAAAGTGGTGGTTTGGAGCTTTGCCTTTGATATGGAACTTAAGCACCGTGAGCACCCACAACCTTCAAATCATGGATCCGCCCCTGGTAATAGTCTTAAGAGTTTTTACTTGTTTTGAACTCTTTATCCGACAGATAAGGCTTTATTTATTCATCTTGTTTTATTAACTCGAAAAATGTTGTTGCCATGTGACTAGGAGGTCATGGGTTCAAGCCTTGGAAACAACCCCTTGCAGAAATGTAAGGTGAGGCTGAGTACAATAGATCCTTGTGGTCGAACCCTTCCTCGGACCCCGTGATAGGGTCCTGATTTTATAGGATCTAAATTGATCTGATAAAATCAGATCTGCTATATTACTAAATAGTTTAGGAAATTAGATCAAATAAAATCATTCCTTGATTCCTAGATCACCTAGAATCAAGGGATATGATTGCTAGTTTGTTTGCTTTTCTAGACTATATATTTGAACCTCTATAGATGAATAAAATGTATATTTTTGGTCCCAAAACTAACATGGTATCAGAGCAACTTTATTCTTGTTACTTACGAATAAAACAACATTTTCTGGGTTGCATTACCCAGCAGGCTCAATAGAAGGTGAGAATTCTGTTAACAAAGTTTCGACCGAAACAACAATGAAGTTATGGTATGATTTTTCCAAAACACACGGGCACAAACGTGAGACTTGCTGGAATGTCCATGGAAAATCACCTAGCTGGAATAAAAAAGGTGCATACAACCATGGCAGACAAACCTTTCAGTATACCAGAGAAGAACCAAGGCTGCAATCTTCTCCAAAACTATCATCATTCACCAAGGAGAAATTAGAGCTACTGCACAGACTTCTCCAAATCAATAAACATGGTCTTTCTACTCTCACTTGTTCTTTTTCCAAAACAGGTAATGTACAATCGATTTTTTTTAGTACAGATTTAAGTGGTATAAGTTCTTGGATCATAGATTCAGGGGCCAATGATCACGACATGAAATTCCCGTCTTTTCTCGACTTACACTCCTTCAACAGGAAATAAAAAAGTCAAAATTGTTGATGGTTCCTTCTCAGCAATTTCAGGAAAAGGGACGGTCAAGCTAACATCTTTTTTGACTCTTTTTGATGTCCTTCATGTTTCAAAATTGTCTAAAACCTCAATTGTCGTGCTTTTTTTTACTCTATTTCATGTATATTTAGGACAAGGTCTCGAGGAGGAGGATTGGCAATGGTAGAGAGTCTAAAGGTCTCTATTTTCTAACAGTTCAACTTGTTTGAACTCTGTTCTAGTTGATAATAAAATCATGTTATGGCACTATAGACTTGGTCATCCTAGTTTTCATTATTTGAAACTCTTATTACCTCAGTTGTTTGAGAATAAAAGTACATCTCTTTCCAGTGTGAATTTTGTGAAATGGCTAAACACATACGTTCATTTTTTTCTTCCCAAAAATACCATGCCACAACCCTTTAAGTTAATCCATAGTGATGTTTGGGGACCTTCTAGGATTGCAACTGTAAATGGTAAAAGATGGTTTGTGAGTTTCATAGATGATCATACTAGACTAACTTGGGTGTACCTACTGAAAGACAAAGACGAAGTAAAACATATATTCGAGTCTTTTTATGTTATGGTTGAGACACAATATCATTAGAAGATTCAAATATTTCAGAGTGATAATGGCAGAAAGTGTTTTAATGACCGCTAGGCAATTTTTTCACTTCCAAGGAAATAGTGCACCAAAGTTCATGTCCTAATACACCTCAACAAATTGAAGTAGCTGAGAGAAAAAATAGACATCTTATGGAGGTAACTAGAGCCTTAATATTCACAAGTGAGTCCCTAAATTTCTTTGGGGAAAGCTCTTTTGACATCCACTTATCTTATCAATAGAATGCCTTCCTGTGTTCTAGGTTTTAAAACCCCTTTCAGTAAGTTCAAGACATGCTTTCCTACTTCTAGATTGACCACTAATCTATCTTTGAAAGTCTTTGGGTGTAGTGTATTTGCTCATGTTCATGATCATAAAAGGAATAAACTTGATCCACGTGCTAAAAAATATGTTTTTGTTGGCTATGCCCCTAGACAAAAGGGATACAAGTGTCATGACCCAAATACTAGGAAGGTTATTATCACAATGGATGTCACCTTTTTTTAATCTCAATTATTTTTTAGAACTCATCTTCAAAGGGAGAAACATAGTGAACATTCGCGGGATGATAAGGATCCTCGAGATCTCACATCAGAAACAAAAGGATCCAAGTTTTATGATAGATACGGGATATAGTACTTTTGATGATAACAACCTAGATAAATAAGAGATCCTAACTCAAATAGTGAAAACAAGGAAATCGAGACGATAGAGCCTTTTCATGATACAATTAATGACAAAGACAGAGAACAAACAAAGGAATTACAGGTTTACATGAGTTTCCGCCCCGCAAGATCTCACTGATATACAAGGTAATTCTCTAAAATCTAATTCTGATATACCCCTTGTTTCTTTAAACCTTGACCTACCAACTGCCAAATGTAAAGGGGTACGAAAAGTCACTATCCCCACGTCAAACTCTGTGTCATATAGAAAATTATGTCATTCCTATATAGCTCTTCTTTCTCAATTTTCTTTCTCAATTATCTGGAATGGAGATACCGAGAAATGGTGCAGGATGCTTTAAATGTTCCCGAGTGGAAGAAGGCAGTTCTAGAGGAGATGAATGCTCTTTCCAGAAATGAAACTTGGAAAATGGTGGAACTACCCCGTGGAAAGAAAACAATGGGTTGCATGGTATTCACCATCAAATTTAAATCAGATGGGTTCGTAGAGTGGTATAAGGCATGTTTGGTAGCAAAGGGGTTCACACAGACCTACGGGATTGATAGGTCTTGACTATCTTGAGACATTCGCTCTAATTGTCAAGTTGAATTCAATCAGGGTTCTTCTAACCTTTGTTGCCAACCTTGATTGACCCCTTCAACAACTTGATGTGAAGAATGCATTCTTGAATGGAAAACTCGAAGAAAGGTATGGAAGTAGAGTGCGCAAGCTAAAGAAATCTCTCTACGGGCTCAAACAATCTCCAAGAGCTTGGTTTGAGAGGTTTAGGCAGTTTGTAAAAAGAAAAGACAGATCATACCATGTTTTTTTGACATTTTCTTGAGGGAAAGGCGACTATACTGATTGTGTAATGACTTGTCTATGAAGAATTTAAAAGAACAGTTGGCCTTGGAGTTCGAGATCAAAGATTTAGGTCAGTTGAAATATTTTCTTGACATAGAAGTAGCGAGATCAAAAGAAGGCATTATGGTGTCACAAAGGAAGTATGTACTGGAAAAAATAAAAAATACAATGATGAAAAACTATCCTAGTAATAGGTGCGTCTTACCTATAAAAATAAAAAGATGTGTCTTTATGGTTGTAAGTATTGAGAAATTTGTGAATGATTGCCATTGGCCATATTGCTCATATAGATCTTGCCCATCGGGCATGGTGGCACATCCTTCTTGATTGGGCATCTTTCAGAGAGGAAACTGCATATGAATCAGGCACACTCTAACCCTTGAACTCGTCCAACTGAAACACCTATTGTTCCTAATATAAAATTCGAAAACAAAGGAAATTCAATTGACCAAATTCAGTGTCAGAGACTAGTAGGGAAGTTGATCTACTTGTCACACACTCGAGCTAATATAGCTTTTGTTGTAAGCTTAGTTAGTCAATTTATGCACTCTCCATAGGAAAAGCGCCAAGAAACGGTCTACAAGATTCTAAGATATCTAGAAAATTCACCAGCTAAAAGGATTATTTTTCTGAAAGAGTCGACATAGGGGCACTGAACGCTTTACAAATGCAGATTGTGCAGATTGGGTAAGTTCTACTATTGACAGAAGGTCTACGTCTAGATATTGTACATTCATATGGGGAAATCTTGTGACTTGGAGGAGTAAAATAGAAGAATGTTGTAGCCCGTAGCATTGCTGAAGATGAATATCGGTCTATGGCTCATGGGATATGTGAAATGATTTGGCTCAAGAAGATGATGGAAGAACTGAAAAGCCTGTTTACTCTACCAATGAAGTTGTAGAGTGGCAACAAGGCTGCCACAAGTATCGCTCACAATCATCTTCAACATGACAAGGACAAAGCATATTAAAATGGATAGACACTTCATAAAACAGAAGATTGAAGAAGGAAGTGTATGCATGGCCTTCGTCCCAACAAGTCAACAAATTGCGGATATTTTCACAAAAGGCATGGCTAAACCAAAATTTGAAATTCTTGTAAGCAAGTTAGGCATGACAGATATATACATGCCAACTTAAGGGGGAGTGTTGATTTGTGAATATCTAACTAGGATAGAGTCTGATTTTGTAGGATCTAAATTACAACAACAACATCAACAACCCAGTATATTCCCACACAGTGAGGTCTGGGGAGGGTGAAATGTACGCAGTCCATACCGCTACCTCCGAAGAAGTAGAGAGGCTGTTTCTGATAGACCCCCAGCTCAAGAGAGAGAATAGTATAGAAAGGTCGTACTACAACTCGAAACAGGATGTATAACACAACTTAAATAAGCGATAAAAAAATAACAGTAAATATCAAGGAATACAAAATAAGTACAAGCAATACGAAATAAGAAATAGGAAAACGGATACTCTCCTTGTAGTAAACAATACACTCACAGACCTAAGAGGACTACCACCCCCACACTCTCCTAACACCTAGCCACAACCCACACACTCACACTAGCCTTCAACCTTAATCTGCGACCTCCACACCTTCCTGTCTAGGGTCATATCCTCAGTAAGCTGCAGTTGCTCTATGTCATGCCTAATCACCTCCCTCCAGTATTTCTTTGGCCTACCTCTACCCCTCCTGAAGCCATCCAAAGCTAGTCTCTCACACCTCCGAACAGGGACATCTGTGCTACTCCTCATCACATGCCTAAACCATCTCAACATGCTTTCTCTCATCTTGTCCTCCACCAAAGCCACTCCTACCTTCTTTCGGATAATCTCATTCCTGACTGTATCCCCCATAGTGAGACTACACATCCAACATCCTCATTTCCGCCACCTTCAATCTTTGGATATGGGAGTTCTTGACTGGCCAACATTTAGCTCCATACAGCATGGCCGGACAGACTGCCACTCTGTAGAATTTTCCTTTAAGCTTAAGGGGCACTTTCCTATCACATAACACTCCCGAGGCAAGCCTCGATCTGATAAAATTAGATCTAATATACTACTAAATAGTTTAGGAAATTAGATCAAATAAAATCATCCCTTGATTCTCAGATCACCTAGAATCAAGGGATATGATTGATAGTTTGTTTGCTTTTCTCTACTATATATTTGTACCTGTACGGATGAATTAAATGTACATTTTTGGTACCAAAACTAACAGATGACTTGATGAATAATTTTTGATGATATCTCTGTGTTCCCGTCCTATTCTTCTCTCATTTTCCTAATCTAATTTTCTCCAGATTATCCCATCTTCCTTTTTGTCCTGCATCAGCCGGACGCAAGGATATGCCACTATTTGATTGTTCTAATAAAAAGAAACCATTCCTCAAAATACTGTTTTACTGATCTAGCAATAAGACCTTAAAAGCTCCATAGACTAATCAGTTTTCTCCTTTATAGCTTCCACTATGTTAGCTTATTCAAATAATTACGATGCATAGGGAGGATATTATAAAGGTTCAAGAACAAAATTTCATTCTAAGAGTCAAACAGATACCATTGGCGAAGTTTAAACATCCCAGTGACAATCTGCATTGGTATGCCCATGATGATACATTCGCTTACTCCTTCAATCTTATCATCCTTTCCATTTACAGATGCATTAAACAGGTGGTCGGTTGTCTTCTCAAATGAAGCTAACATCAGTACACTATCTTTCATTTTCTGAACACCGTGTCTGGTTATTCCCAGGACATCACCCTATGATAATAACGAATGTCGATTAAGCTCAATACTTTGGTATTAAAGGCATCCAACATGTTTTTGGATGATGAAAAAAATTCTAGGAGAAGTACGTTATATGTCATCAGATCTGCAAGAAGCATCATGTGCCACAGGTCTATTGTCATTCCATGACTTGACATGGTATAATTAATCTCATCAATTATAGAGACCCTCGCTGCTTCTATGCCTAGAGTTTGCTTCACCTCCATTATATCATTGTTCTTTGTATTACGTCCATCAATTCCTTCGGTGCCCATTACGGCCAAGAGACCGGTTCTGCAAAGGATAGAGCAGGAATCATGTAAAATTTCTATTTCATAGCAATAACGGCTTGGAGCATGATATCACAGAGAAGAAACCAAAAGCCTAAGTTGCTGAAAATTAAACCGACACAATAGAGTAAGACTGTAATTTTCTTGTACATTTCTTCACAGTAATTCAACCGACACAATAAAGTAGGACTGTAATTCTCTTGTACATTTCTTCACATAATCCTAAACTAGATCAGCCAGCATTATTTTGACAATTTCATTTTGACTAGATGAGCCAATAGTCTTCCAATTAACCCTCATGAGACAATAAAATACAGATTTTCTGCATGTTTTTAAAATCCTTTTAATTTTTTAAAATGATACAACAAACTGGTCTTAAAAGATCCAAATCATGTCCTTGTATTTAAAATTGTTCCATTAATTGTTAGGTTTCTCAAGAAATTGTTCCATCAATACCTTGCGTTCTGATTAAAAAGATAAATTTCAAAGTTGTTCCTTACTTGATTATCGAAATTTACAGACCTAAACAGATAACTAAATATTCTAAACTTCTTCCCCATTTTAAAAACTTAAATGAATCAACCAAGGGAGAGCCACACCTAAAAGCTAGCTATTTAGATGGGAGAGTCCAAGGTTATATAAGTCCCACATCAGCTCATTAACCGATTTAGGGCTTTTTGCAATAGGACCATAACAAGCTACCACGTTCCGCATCCGCAGTCCTCGATGGCTCCACTCTGGGTAGCTTTCACTCTACTTGGGTAGGTGCTCTTTCCCAGGTACCTTTTTCGAATCAGACGCCCAGGTGCCTCCATGGCACAGTGGGCACAGAGGGTGATGGATGACTCTAATACCATTGATACAACCCAAGGAGAACCACACCCTAAAAGCTAGCTATTAAGGTGGGAGAAACCAAAATTATATAAGCCCCACAAGAACCCCCCATTAAACCGATATGGAACTTTTTACAAGAGAATCATAACATTAAATTTTTAGATGAGGTAGGTGACACCCTTCAATATGGTATCAAAGCCTAAGAATCATGGTAGAGACCAAGTAATCATACCAGCCGACAACCTTATGTTAGCATAGACATAAAATACAGCTCGTATTGTCCTCTTTCGTATATTTTACATCCTAATTGCATTTTAATATTTTCAATTAGTTTGACATATTATTGTGATATTGAGCTTATGTCCTTTTTAAAAAAAAAAATTGGGGATAAGGGAGGGGATTACAATGTGGGGAATCAAACCCTCACCAACAAGGTGGGAATTCAGGTAACTAATCAACTAAGCTACTAAAATTCCCCTACTGAGCTTATATCTAAAATCATTAAAAGCACACATAGGATGCATTTGTAGGTTACAAAGATTAAAAATAAGAAACAAAACACCTTTAGAGGATTTAATGTGTGTTTGTAGCCATTGATTAGTTAAATAGATTGTTTGCTAATGAATTCCAATTTATTTGATGCATACAAGATTAGACGAATATCTAATGTTGCAGTTATAAATAAGTATTCTGTTGAAAAATAGAGCTATAAATAATTTAAGAAAATCAAATTGGTATGGGGACCATTTTTGGCCTGAGGGTAATGCATCTAGTCACAAGAATATTGTAGAAAGTTAAAGGCTTGATACACCATACTGAGCACATCCTAATGATGTAGAATTTGTAAGGTGTACAAACTTACCCTTCAACAAGAAACTCATATGTTTCTCCTTTGACATAATTTTTACGATCTTTTTGTTGTTCTTTGTTCACCACGGCCCTTTGAACCATAGTAATACCCTGCCATCCCAAGAAGATTTACAAATATAAATCAACAGAGTAGTTCAGCTAAAACAGATTAATCAATAGTCATCTGAAAATCCACAGATTTAATTTAATTTTAATTCAACCTTGATGATTGTCATACCTTCACAACAACAGAAGGCAGCTTATTTTTCAGCCGGTGCAGTTCAAACTGCAGTTTAGCTTTATCAGTGTGAGGAAAAACTTCTAGCTTCCTGGGATTCAAACCTTTTACTTGTTGCAGCAAAAAGGAATTTCACTCAACAAGATGTCATTGATTGATAAGCAGCAGAAACAGAAACACAACTTAGCTTACATGTTCCTTCAATTTTAATTTTGACGTCTGCAAAACTGATTGCTTTACAGTATAAGCATCAATACAGAGCTGTGACACCTGAATTGTCTCCATATCAAGTGAAATAACAATCTTTACACTCTTAGCCATCTGCATAGAAAATAAATGTTCTATTCAAAACGAACTTTGTTCAATGGCATTATGAGAGCTTTGCAAATTTATCAGGGAATTTGAATGAAAGAAGAAATGGCTGGAATCATAATATATCCCTCTGAACAGTTCAAGGAATCCCATCGTTCCTGTAAAGATATGGCACCTGAGCCTAACTTAACCCCAAAAGCTAGCTCATGAGAGGAGGAGAAGACCAAGTACCCATCTTTCTTCCGATGTGGGACTCTTAGCACTCCCCCGCATGTCCAGACCTCGTTAACTAGAGTGTGAACAATATAATATGGGAGCTCAACATCGGTGAACAAAAAATTTGGATGGGCCTGACTCTGTTACCATATAAGGAAAGGATCTTGGACCTAACTCAACCTCAAAAGCTAGCTCACGAGGGGAGGATTGCCCAAGTCCACATAAGGAGACCAATTACGCATCCCTTTTCCGATGTGGGATACTTAGCGCTCCCCCGCACGCCCAGATCTCGTTAACTGAAGTGTGAACAATATAATATGAGGGCCCAACATCGGTGAACAAAGAATTTGGATGGGCCTGGCTCTGATACCATGTAAGAAATGGATCTTGGGCCTAACTCAACCTCAAAAGCTAGCTCATGAGGGGAAGTCCATAAGGAGACCAATCTTGGGCCTAACTCAACCTCGAAAGTTAGCTCATGAGGGGAGGATTGCCCCAATCCATATAAGGAGACCAATTACCCTATCTCTTTTCTGATGTGGAATACTTAACACTCCTGTGCACGCCCATGCCTCGTTAACTGAAGCATGGACAATATAATATGGGGGCCCAACATCGGTGAACAAAGATTTAGGATGGGCCTGGCTCTAATACCATGTAAAGATATGACACCTGGGCCTAACTCAACCCCAAAAGCTAGCTCATGAGGGGAGGATTTCTCAAGTGACCGCCAGTTCATTCCCCAACCAATGCGGACTTTCACCCACTTCAACATTTTTAAGAGTCCCACATCGAAAGAAGGATGGGTACTTGGTCTCCTTATATGGAGTTGGGCAATCCTCCCCTCATGAGCTAGCTTTTGGGTTGAGTTAGGCCCAGGTGCCATATCTTTACAAGGTATCAGAGCCAGGTTCATCCCCGTTTGTCTCCCGGTCCACGCGCCAATTGGGCCCAGGGCATGAAGAGGGGTGGTGAAGTGGGTAAAAGTCCCACATTGGTTGCGTAATGGACTGGCGGTCACTTGAGAAATCCTCCCCTCATGAGCTAGCTTTTGGGATTGAGTTAGGCCTAGGTGTCATATCTTTACAGTTCCTTTCAAGGGATGGGTGATCTCTTTAATATAATTTGGACAATCTTCACCTCTTGAGATAGCGTTTGAGGATGAGTTAAGACCCATGGACCATTTCTTTATCAATGAACAATATTCACATATTACAAGTAGCTTTTCATGAACTAAGAAGTTTCTCCAGAACAAGTAATCCTATAGTAGGCAACCAGCAATGCTAGAGAAGCTAAGGAGAATCTTGAAACTGTCGCATGAGTTAACATCTTCTTTAGTAGTCCTGTTCCTTCCACAAATCAAGATTCTCTCCACAAATTACCAGAATATGGATAATTGCGCGAGAGAGAAAAGGAACAAAATCTCATCCTATTGTTGCACCTGGATTCTCTTTAATGAAGGACGGCAGTGGAATTGTTCAAGGAGCACTGTAGACAGATTGGAGGTGAAGAGAGGAGGAGGTGGAGGCAATATGCTTGGTGGTGGCAAGTGGTGATAAGGCAACGTGCAAGAGGTGAGTAAGCAAGAGGTGAAGGCACAATAAAGGTGCAATTTCCGGCTTGAGGGCGCTGGCAGTAATAAAACGAGTGAACGAGATAGGGAAGGTGTGGAAGAGATAGGCGGCTGGGGGAATGGTGGTCGGGGCAGCAGATAACACTCTAAAATTGGTGGACGAGATGGAGAAGGTGTGAAGGAGATAAGGTCGCTAAGGGAATGGTGGTTGGGGCAGCAGATAACAGTCTAAAATTGGTGGACGAGATGGAGAAGGTGTGAAGGAGATAAGGTCGCTAAGGGAATGGTGGTTGGGGCAGCAGATAACAGTCGTATTTATACCATTCAGAGGTGTTTGAAAGATGTTTTTTACAAAGTACAAGTGCTTATATGGAGAAAAGGGAAGTTGGGGAAAACGGGATAAGTTGAGGTGTCAACCTAGGCAGTGAGCCCAAAAATATTTCATAAATAGAAGCAACTGACCTGCCCCAAAAGAGTTTTTTCAATACGGGCTTTAATCATCCTTGCACCGGTTAAGTTAGCAGCAGACAGAAGTTTTGCAGTAATAATAGGAGTAGTGATCTTTTTTGCTGCATTGATAATTTCTTTTATTTGAGGAACTCCAAGTGTAACATCTACCAAAGAGTTAAAGAAACAGGATAAGATGATAAAAAGTCGGCTAGACTAGTCAAAAACCATTTTGATGATGCATACTTAAGCTCCTAATAAACAAAGAATACTCATGCTTGAAACTCCAGCAAAGTGAAAGGTTTTCAGTGTCATCTGTGTCCCAGGTTCCCCAATACTTTGAGCTCCAATTGCACCCATTGCAGTACCAGATTCTAGTCTTTTCAGGTGATATCGAGAGATGCATGTGTCAAGGAACACCTACAAACAAGCAAGGAAAATTAAAACCCACACTTGTGCACAATGTTATTAGTAACTGTATGGTCTGGAGAAAATTAAACTACCTTTTTCTTTTAATATAAGTAGCAAAAATTATCTCTAGTTTCTTTTTCCCTATTTTTCTTATTTCCATTGAAATTATTTCCTCAATGAAGAACTGCTAGTAGTTCTTGTACCAGACACTGAGTTCATGTCAATTTTACATACTATAGTTTTATTAAGTCAAAATATAGGGGATAACATAGAATTCCCGTGTTTCCAATTTAAATCACTCTGATTAGCACAACAGTTAATATAGGAAAACAGTCGTGTTATTACATGGAGGGAGCTAGGATTTAAAACACTGATGGAAGAGGTGCAATGTAAGACAGTTTGAAGCAAATGTGACACATCAAAGTCAAGGAAATGATCCCTTTGCTCAAACTTACACGACGCTCTTTCTATTTTCGGGCCTCCCTAAATATTTGACACTTAAACAAAACAGGTTATTGTATATGACTTTCAAATTTGAAGAATTCATATTCATATTCCACGGGGTACTTGCTACCTCCCATTAATACACAAGTACTAGGCAACTTTGTCCACTAAAGGCTTGAACAGACAGGAACAAATCACATACTCCCCCTCTCCCATTTTATGTGGCATCCTTTGACTTGGCATGGCGCTTAAGAAAAAAAGGAAGACTTTTGAAACACGCGTCTCAAGATAATCCTCGAATATTGTGTGCGTGTAAATCATTTCATTAAGGCTAAAAGGGAAATTTTAAAGTTATTTTTTTTTCTAATTATAGTAAGGTGACATTCTTTTTGGGACGGACTAAAAGGAAAGTGTGCCACATAAAATGGGATGGAGGGAGTAGTATTATGCCTAGCTGGAATTTGAACCAGAAACCTCACATTCTCAACCTAACTCATTGACCTCTAGGCCACACCTTGCATGCAATTCATATTCTTTTACCTATTAAATTTTGAACTTTGATTTTTTTTTTTTCTTTGCAGAACTTACATCTTTTCTAATTTGAAATTAAAACACAAATTCATTCAAAAAAGAGGATCATTTTCTGAGACAGAGAACAAATAAATCTAATTGGTTAGCATCACATATCATCAAACAATTAGTTTGCTAACTTTTGACTGACAATAAATTACTCTCTGTCTCATTTGGTGCTATGCAATTCTCTTCTCAATAGTCAAAAACTGTATCTCCTTTACAACTATATTTTAAATGTGTAGAAGAACTTTTATACTCCATTGCACATACTACAATTTTTCATCATACATGAGCACATAAAACTTTTGGAAAAGATTCTGAATCTATATATTCAATATTTGAATTAGTAGAGTGGGGTGCAAATAAAAATTCACTGAATCCACTTAGCAAAGCAAACCCTGCCACATATAATGCTTATATCAAACTATATGAAGTTTCCACTAAGGAGCAACAAAGATTTAAATCTTGCTTGTCCTCGTTATTTACTTTTGTTTTTTTATAACCAAGGTTCCTGGTAAGCTTGCACGCACCTCAAGTAATCCACGGGATACATGCCACCTCACAACAGCATCAAGTGCCAATTAACTCTGTCCATCAAGTTAGAACAGATGGGAAGAGATCACCTAGTGTTTGTCTTTGTTGGGAATTGAACCTGAGACCTCATAGCGCTCAACCCACTTTATTGACCACTAGGCCACACCTTTGGGTGCTATGTACTTATATTTCTATTTTGTCAATCGAAAAACATCTATCAAGTGATATAGTACCAATAAGAATTTACAATCTAGCAGTAATAGAAAACATGTCATATTAAACTCTCATCAAAATAGTAAGTCACTTCTGAATAACTAATCTGCATCATCCTCAATGACGACACATTATAACAAAACTTCATATCTTAATGGATAACCAATTAAAAAGATGAAGGAAAGACAAATCAAGTTATGTAATTGTTGTATTAGTAAACCACTTATAGATGGAGCAAGCAATTAACCAAAACTCCTCTGAACAAGCAACAAGGAACTTCTGAATTACCTGCAGTTGCTTCTTAGTAATACCAGATATGTTTAATGCAATGTTTTCAAGATACTCAAGGTCATCCCCTGCATACTTCTCTTCACCCAATAATAGGGCTTCTCGTAATTTTTTCAAAGTTTCAGCTAAATCTTTGATCAAAAAATCTGACAGCGAAGCACGAAATGTCTACAAGCATCCCCCTTAAGGACTCATATCATGATATGAGAGCCTTTCGTTGACTCTCTCACAGATTTCTGAGTAAGACAAACTCTTCTCACCTCTAGGAGGACATGTTGCCTGTAAATAGATATTAATATCAAAATTTTCTAACCTTCACCAAAAACTGTTGAATTCTATTGAAATTGAATTTTTTTGATAGTTCTATTAAAAATGAAGTTCATACCTTAACTTTCATAAATAATCTGCTAAAGTTCAGAGGACATCCTTTTTTCTCTTCCATCTGTGAAGGATTCATGCCATCATCACCATACATGAACTGAACTATACATGAGCTAGCATTTCGTACAGTGCTATCATAATAAACAGCAAGGTCCTCTAAAGCTTTCATAAGTCGACGAGACATGTATCCGGTATCAGCAGTTTTGACCTGTAGCAATCAAGATGAACACCCAACACTGACAAAATTTTAGCCTAAAATTTCGAAGGAAGACATCAGCATGAATCTATGGAATCCTATGTTTCATGCATATTTGATATGGTTGTGTTAAGCATCCGATACGGGTATGTGCTGTCTTCTTGTCAATTTTTGGTGTCTCTAGGAGAACCTACCCGAAGTATCCACACTCATATCATATCCGTTGGATAGAAGTCAGGGCAGACAAATGAAGAATTCAGGTAAACATATCTTATGTTCCAATGAGAAACAAATAATACCACCAACAAATAAGTCACAGAAGGATATCTGTACCGCCGTATCAACATGGCCTTCTCTTCCTCCCATTGTGTGAAAAAAGAACTCAGTTGCTGACAAACCGTCAAAAAAGGAATGAGCTACAAACCCTTTAGCCTGGATCAAAAACCAAACTGTACTCAGCACTCCACGAGTGTATATACATGCATAAAGTTGAGTGGATAAAAACTACAACAGTTACTTTAAGCTCTCTTCCATGAAAAAGGAAATAACTGCAACTGATGAATAAATGAACTATTTTAAAAGGATAAAATGAACTTACACAAAACAGAATCAAACTAAGATTTTAGTTTGGTTAGGGTGCAAGAGGTTGGAATAGTAGACATAATGTTCTTTTAATCCCACAAAATTTTGACGGAAATAAAGAAATGAAACTTTAGTCTTTTGAACTGTAACAAACAATTTGAAAGTACTCATTTATAAAAATAGCCTTTTGAACTGTAACAAACAATTTGAAAGTACTCATTTATAAAAATGTTAAGTGCTATAAATTAAAGTTATAATATCTGAAGTGCAGCAAAGGTATGTAAATCAGTAGCCAGATTCCAAAAATTGAAGAGGTATCCCTGTCTCATTCTTGTAGGGCATCTATAAGACCTTATTACTTTTTCTTGACAATTATAAAGACAAAAGCAAAAAAATCCGAAAATGAATTCTATAAGACCTTATTACTGATTCAACGTCATTTAAATATCCTTCTTTACAACAAAATACAACAACAACAACAAACCCAGTGTATTCCCACCTAGTGGGGTCTGGCTTCTTTACAACAAAATAAAATAACTAAATACAATTCTTTTGATTATCATTTGGATGGAACTTGACTATCCTCAAAATATCTAGAGTTTCTCTTTCCAAATTGTCCACCATATACAAGTGGGCATGGTCACCATTTGCTTGACATTTAGTCATGCCTGGCCTGCTTCTGCAGCTTAGGAGATCATAGGGAGTGTTAAGCGTCACCAATTGAAGTCCCACCATCTTTATGAATAAATGCACCAGCTAAATAGTCATCTGCGGTGCATATTCAAAAGGCTCATAGTTTATGCCTTTCTCCACACAAATAACACCTAGCTCATAAGTGAACACCCCTCTTCTGCAAGTTCTCGAGTTTGGCATGACTCCTTTGTCGCTAATTATGTGAAACATGCAACTTTTTACACAACTTTCGGCTTACAATCTTCTTTATGGTCATTGCTAATTTTGTTGGCTAGAACTCATAAACATGTGACATTAGTTGACAGTAAAAAAAGCACTGTGGCAAATGGTTTCCGTGTTACGGTGTCTTGAGAACTGGAGAGTTTCGGGGAAGTTTCCAAGATAACATAAAATTCGCAGCTCTTCTAATTTCCAATCACTTAATTCCTACTATATTGAATTCCCCAACTATTTACTCTCTGTTAGCTGCTTGCAACGCCTGTATCGCTCCTAGAGCACAAAGATCAGGGAATTGTTTCAATGGACAGTGACATAATCCAGTTGGTTTTCCCAGAAAGATGTTCCTACCATTACCAAATTTGAAACCAATGTTTTATACATTCCAGACCAACAGGATCTGGAGCTTTTCCATAATCCAATTCTATATGGACTAGTTTCTACCATTGTACTCCAATGATGCCCCACATCATATTTCTCTATAATGACATCTTTCCACAAGGTATGAACTTGAAAACAATATCTCCACAACAATTTAGATAGTATTAAATTGTTGAGTCACACGATGAAGATTTGGGAGAGGGTGGTGGAGCGGAGGTTGATGAAGATTGTGTCTATTTCGGAGAATCAATTTGAATTTATGTCTGGTCGCTCGACAACTGAAGCAATTCACCTAGTGCGGAGACTGGTAGAGCAGTATAGAGAGACGAAGAGGGATCTTCACATGGTGTTTATTGACTTGGAAAAGGCGTATGACAAGGTCCCTAGGGAGGTTCTTTGGAGATGCTTGGAGGCGAGGGGGTCCCTGTGGCGTACATCAGAGCGATTAAGGATATATATGAGGGGGCGAAGACTCGAGTAAGGACGGTGGGAGGAGATTCTGAGCATTTCCCAGTCTTGACAGGGTTGCACCAGGGATTAACTCTTAGTTTGTTTTTATTTGCAGTGGTGATGGATGTGTTGACGTGGAGTATACAAGACGAGGTGCCTTGGTGTATGCTTTTTGCGGATGATGTAGTTTTGATTAATGAGTCGCGGCAAGGTGTTAATGATAAGCTGGAGGTTTGGAGGCAAACCCTGGAGTCTAAAGGTTTCAGATTGAGTAGGACCAAGACAGAGTATTTGGAGTGCAAGTTTAGTGACTCAAGGTAAGAGGAGGAGATGGTAGTGAAGTTGGAATCTCAAGCAGTCTGCAAGAGGGATAGTTTTAAGTATCTTGGGTCTACGATCCAGGGGAATGGAGAGATAGATGAGGATGTCTCTCACCGTATTGGGCAGGTTGGATGAAATGAAGGCTCGCTTCGGGAATTTTATGTAATAAGAAGGTGTCTCCCAAGCTTAAAGGCAAATTCTACAGAGTTACAGTCCGGACGGCTATGTTGTATGGAGCGGAGTGTTGGCTAGTTAAGAATTTTCATATCCAAAAGTTGAAGGTGGCGGAAATGAGGATGTTGCGTTGGATGTGTGGTCTTACAAGGGCGGATAGGGTTAGGAATAAGATTATTCGAGAGAAGGTGGGAGTGGTATCGATGGAGGATAAAATGCGGGAAGTGAGGTTGAGATGGTTTGGTCATGTGATGAGGAGGGGCACAGATGCCCCAGTTCATAGATGTGAGAGGCTAGCGCTAGATGGTTTCAAGCGGGGTAGGGGTAGACCGAAGAAATACTGGAGAGAAGTGATTAGACGTGACATGGACCAGTTACAGCTCACTGAGGACATGACCCTGAATAGGAAGGTTTGGAGGAAAAACACAAGGATAGAGGGATAAGGTGGGTGGTTGAATCGAAGACAGTAGTTAGGTGGGCTTTGGTGTCTTTTGTTTGGTAATTTACTTTATTTTTGTGGATGTCGTATCTATGTTAGTTTTATCATGTTTCATGCTTTGGATGTTTTTGTTTATTGTCCTGTGTCTTGAGCCGGGGGTCTATCGGAAACAACCTCTACTTCTTTAGAGGTAGTGGTATGCACTGCGTATATTCTACCCTACTCAGACCCCACTAAGTGGAAATATATTGGATTTGTTGTTGTTGTTGTTGTAATTTAGACAGTAAACAAGTGGGCAGGTGAGAAATCACATGGGAAATAGACAGACAAATGGTCACTACCACTATTTTTTTTAAAAAAAAAAAGGCAGTCCGGTGCACTAAAGCTCCCGCTATACGCAGGTTCCGGGGAAGGGCCTGACCACAAGGGTTTATTGTACGCACAGCCTTACCTTGCATTTTTGCAAGAGGCTGTTTCCAAAACTTGAACCCGTGACCTCCTGGTCACATGACAGCAACTTCACCAGTTACTCCAAGGCTCCCTTTCTGGTCACTACCATTATCTGCTAAATGCATATCTCACCTATGGCATATAGGCAATCATTTAATAGTACAAGTACAGCCATCGATGTGAATGAGAAACTACTGTAACATATGATCCACTGGAAAAACTAAAGATGAAAATGCATTACTAAAAAATTAGAAAAGGAACCATCATACCTGTATCTGTATGGTGGCAATACATTGATGCAGCTAAATTAATTGGATTGAGAAAATTAATAAAAAGAAGAAAGTAAAGAAGATTAGCCCAGTTAGGACAGGAATAGGAGGATGCTCTCAGCAATCCCACCTACTACTGATACAGGTAGGCGTATGAGGAAAGACCTTGAGCTCTTGTCAGAAGAGAAAATGACTAACTATCCAGAGCATAACAAAAAGATAAAGTGTAGCATGAACTACTCACACTTGGAAATTTTGATTTGAAGGGAAAATGAGGAAGACTTCGATCTATGAATCCATCAGGAGCACGACGGCCGCCAACGGACTGCTGACCAACACACGCAATCATCTGGCTTATGTTAATTGGGGATCATTTTGAACCACACTGCGACATGATTAGAGGACTATTTCTCCAGTGTAGTGCTTTCATACAAATCTGATAAAAAAATTGATATTCAGGCTAACTTGTTCCACCTTCCCATGTCAAAATCTGACATAAAAAATTAATTAATCAATATCAAACAACTATACTTCTGGGAGAAAGGTTTAAGAAAGAGACTTCAGCATGTCTTCTAACTCGCTAAATTATTAGCTACAGGCCTTAGATGCAAACTGACCACTCAAATTTCTTTTTTTCCAAAGATTTATGGGACCATAAAACGACAACTTGCTTTATGGAAGAAGATTCTCATTACAAGTTGGCACCGTCACTGACTGGACTCTCTTTTTGATGCAAAAAGATATTTTACTCTAGTTGAAGGACAAGACTATAATGTAAGAATCCACATATAATTGGCCGAATTTGAAAATATCTTAAAATGGTTTCTGCAATTTGGCAAGGCTTTGTTACAATAGCCCCCAAACCACAAATTCAAATAAATACAAAGCGTATGTTTTTTTTAAAATGAGCTTGGATACATCAAATTCTCCATCATATTCTCTAAATAGGGGTTGCATGGCTTTGCTATTGCTTAGATTGAGCGGAAGAAGCTTGAACAAAGGAATGACAATTTGGACAGGGTATTTCTTTTACTTATTGAGAGAGGACTTGGCAATTTCAGGTAAATTGGGGTTTAACCATAAGAGGGTTAGACTGGTTAGGAGAACAATTAAACAGAAGTCAGGCAATCCACAATGAAGTGACTGCGAAAAAGAAAGGGCTACTGCACCCAAGCGTGTGGCCTAAGCCTGGCGATGAACCGAAACCGGTACCGCCGGACTGGTTTAACAGGAACCCGTACCGGTAGCAGCACAGTCTTACCGGTGTATTTTACCGGAAATTTTGGCTGGTCCGCACCGCTCCGTTGGTTACCGGTGTGGAACTGGGTCGAACCAGACCGGCAACCGGCCGGAAAATTCGAACTTCACCCTTTTTTTTTAATTTAAATTATATTATATAATTAATTTATATTATATAACTTATATTTTATTAAAATATAATTAACTTAAAGATATATTAATATAATTTTTTTAATTAACCTTTTTTTAATAAGTTTAAGTTTAGTATATCATAAAAAGTTTAAAACTTTAACTTAAAAAATATATCTTTAAGTTTAAGTTAATAAATATAATATTTTATAATATATTTTAAACTTAAAAAATATATCTTTAAATTTAAGTTAATATAACATTTTTAAGAAGTTTAACAAGTTATATTATATTTATATTAAGTTTAAAAAAAAAAAAATCAAACGTTAATTCCGGCACCGGTGTGGACCGGAATTAACGTTTGATTTTTTCCGGTAAACTGGAACCGGAACTATCAAAAAAATGTTGCGGTCCACACCGGTATCGAAGCGTGACCGAAATCGGACCGGTCCGGAATTACTCCAGTCCGCTGCCACCTTTAGTGTGGCCTAGTGATTCAATGAAGTTGGGTTGAGCATAGTGAGATCTCAGGTTCTATTCCCAACAGAGACAAACACTAGGTGATATCTTCCTATTTGTGGGTATCTGTTGTTGGTGCGAGGTGGCAAATATTCCATGGAATTAGTTGAGGTGTGCAAGCTAGCCCAGACACCATGGTTATCCAAAAAAAAAAAAAGAGGGTTACTAAACAAAGGGAGGTTCAGTAGATTCAGTAGGGTTACCATCTTACCTCTTCAAATTCCTTCACAGCATGCTCCGTTACAGATTCTCCCGACCTTATTCACAAACGTTTGGGACATCCAAGTCTATCCAAGCTACAAAAGATGGTACCTAGTTTGTCTAGTCTATCCACATTAGATTGTGAGTCGTATCAACTTGGGAAACACGCCCGTGTTACATTTTCACGTAGTATTGAGAGTCGCTCAAAGTCTATTTTCTCATTAGTTCATTCTGATATTTGGGGTCCTAGTAGAGTCAGTTCACCTTTAGGATTTCGTTACTTTGTTACTTTCATCGATGATTTTTCAAGATGTACGTAGGTTTACTTGATAAAAGATCGTTCCGAGTTATTCTCTATATTCAAAAGTTTTTGTGCTGAAATACAAAATCAATTTGGTGTTTCTATTCGTGTTTTTCGTAGTGATAATGCCTTAGAATACTTATCCTTCCAGTTTTAGGAGTTTATGACTCATCAAGGAATCATTCACCAGACATCATGTTCATACACCCCTCAGCAGAACGGTATAACAGAAAGAAAAAATAGGCATCTCACTGAGACTACTTGCACTTTTCTCATTGAATCCCATGTTCTGTTGTGTTTTTGGGGCGATGAAATCCTCGCATCTTGCTATCTCATTAATAGAAAGTCATCATCTTCGATCCAGAATCAAGTTCCCCATTCCATCCTATTTCCTTAATCACATCTCTACTCTATCCTCCCTCATGTATTTGGGAGCACATGTTTTGTTCATAACTTAGTCCCAAGAAAAAATAAATTAGCCCTCGTGCTCTCAAGTATGTCTTCCTTGATTACTCTCGAGTTCAAAAGGGTATCGATGCAATTCACCTAATCTAGGTCACTACTTTATGCCCGCTGATGTCACATTCTTTGAGTCTCAACCTTACTATACATATTCTGATCATCTTAATATCTCTGAGGTTTTACCCATACCTCCAGTCTCACCTACGCCAATCTTTGAGGAATCTATGTTACTTCTCCATCTCCAGCTACAGTGCCACCACTTTTGACTTATCACCACCGCCCACGTCCAACATCAGTCCCAATCCCAGATGATTCATGTCATGCGCCTGACGCTTCTCCTACTGTGGATTTGCCTCTTTCTAGCCAATCAGTTGCACTTCAAAAAGGTATAAAATCCACTCGTAATGCTAACCCACATTATACTTTCTTGAGTTATCATCGTTTGTCATCACCCCATTATGCTTTTGTATCATCTTTGTCCTCTATTTCCATCCCTAAGACTACAGGTGAAGCACTTTCCCATTCAGTATGGAAACAGGTTATGATTGATGAGATGTCTGCTTTACATACTAGTGGTACTTAGGAGCTTGTTTCCCTTCCTGCAGGTAAATTACTGTTGGTTGCCGCTGGGTTTATACAGTCAAAGTTGGTCCAGATGGTCAGGTTGATCGGCTGAAGACTCGCCTTGTTGCCAAATGATATACACAGATATTTGGGCTTGATTATAGTGACACTGTTAGGGAATGTGAAGTTTTGATGATGGACATATGAATGAAACATGTTGTGTAAGTTGTTCCACACAAGTGAACAAGTTACAGGCAAGACTACTGATAAGATGACACTGCGTAAAAATAGGAATGGATAAGTAACGTGCTCTCAGCACTTATCACATCAGCTGAAGTAGATGCAAAGGAGAGGATAAGTGCAGCATCTAGAAGTTGAGTTGATCAAGAAGTCCTGTAAAGACTATGAGATAGAAGAGAAGAGTCCTATTTAAGCAAGGAGAGAGAGACGGCAACAAAGAGGGAGTAAAACTACCTGGGAGTCCTATTGAAGATAGAAGAGTACATCAACTAAAGGACTCCATCAGGAGTTGGCTTAAATACAACAAACGACATTCAAGTGTTTCATTCATGCACTGAAAAAGATAGTCAACAATCAGCAAATCAGTCCTACAACTTGAAGGAGCTAGTGGAGCAACCTGATCCTTTACTTAGAGTCATAGACTTTATGTAATAGGTTGGTCATTGAGTCATATTGAATTGTAATCTCTAGTCTCAGTAAAGTATAAACTGAGTTAGGATTAACGTCTTCAAGTTGGGGAACTCGAAGACTTGGGAAAACTTGTCTTAGGAAGATTAGTGTTTTGTAGAAGTAGAAGTTAGAAGTTTTAATTCCTAGTTTACAAGGAGTCTTGTAATTTGTTGATTGTTGAGGCTCAAGAGTTATAGTGAAGTTGGGGTTAAATCTTGTAGAGGTACAGGTCGTGGTGTTTTACACCTTTCTTGAGCCGGATGTTTTCCAGGTAAAAATACTGTGTTCAAGTTTTACTTCTGGGAACCACGTTAGCTTACTTGTTCCACAGTTAGGCAACCAGTAGAGTAAAATATTAAAATCAGTAGAACACGCATTCTAACAAGTGGTATCAGAGAGAGGTTGTCTTAAATAAGGCTAGCACCTAAGAAAATATCACAATGATGAATTCCACATCTCCTACTAGTCATAGTGAAGATCAGTCAACCACTAGACCTCCACTCTTTGATAGATCTCACTTTATCGGGTGGAAAACAAGGATGGAGATATTTATCCAAGGCGAAGACTATGAGTTATGGGATAGGATTACTGATGGTCCTACCATTCCAATGTAGATGGTTGATGGTGAACAAGTAAAAAAGGTAAGGAGTGAATTTACTGTTGATGACTTGGTGGCATTATGAAAAAATGCATAGGCTAAGAACATCCTAGTCTGTGGATTAGGACCTGCTGAATACAACAGGGTGTCAACTTGCACCACTGCTAAGCAAATATGGGATGCATTGGTAAATGCACATGAGGGTACCTCTCAGGTAAGGAAATTCAAAATTTCCCTTCTCTTTACTGAGTATGAGGCATTCAAGATGAAGGAAAATAAATCCCTGCATGAGATGATGACAAGGCTTACTACTTTAACAAATGAGTTGACTTCCTTGGGAAAAGTCATCACTGAGGAAGAACAAGTTGAAAAGGTATTAAGGGTACTGCCAAAATAAAAATGGAATGTTAAGGTAACTACAATTAGGGAAGCTAATAAGGATCTCACAGGTATGACCCTAGATGAACTGGTTGGAAACTTGAGAATTTATGAAATGGAAGTTGATGGAACCAAAGAACAAGCAGTTCCTGAGAAAATATTGGCATTAAAGGCTTCTAATAGTGATGATGAATTTGAACTTGATAAGGAACAAGTTGCCTTCATAACCAAGAACTTCAGCAAATTCTTCAAAAAGAAGAAGGAAATAAGTAAGAGGAAGCATTCAAATGACAATCCAAATGGATGCTACAAGTGTGGTAAGACTGGTCATCAAATCAAAGACTGTCCAGTCTAGGAAATAAAGTGGAAAAAGAAAAGGGTTGAAAGGAACCAAAAGAGAAGGCAAAAATGAAGGAGGAACATGCAATGATAGCAGTTTGGGGGTTTGACTCAGATGATGATGAAGCTGATGAAACTGCATTCATGGCACTGGGAGATTCAAATTTAGATGAAGAAGATGATGCTATTGAGGTAAGCATACTTGAACTTAAAGAAAAACTATAATTGTTTTCTAAATTAAAACTTGTTTCCTTGATGAGTGCAGTAATTGATGATTTTCAAGAATTAACTTCTGATAGGGATGAGTTGTTCAACAGTTTTGCAAGCCTTAAATTTGATCTCATTGAATTAAAGGCTTGTAAAGTTACCGTTGACAAGGAAAACTGCACTTTCAAGAAACAGGTTGCAGAACTTGATTCTTCTAATAATGATCTTAAGTCTGAAATCCTTAAATTGACTCTCACTAACAATGGGGAAAAGGCCATGAGTAAAGAACAAGAAAGTGCTGAACTTGAATTAGAAAAGTGCAAACTAGAGTGTAGTAATACAGCTAACATGATAAACAAATTGAGTCAAGAGGTCTCTAAGCTAAAACTTGATCTTAAAAGAGCTAATAGGTGGACAAATTTATCAAGAATTGTTCATAAATTGAGTGAAAGAATTCACAATGAAAAGGTAGGTTTGGAATTCCACAAAGAAAGTGCTGATCCTAAAGATTTGTGTTATATCTGTGGCAACCTTGTACATCCAACCACTGAATGTCCAGTAGCTGCTAAAAGCAGATCAAACAGTCAAAACCTGGCAAATAAATTCTCTCAGACCAAAAAGAAAAGAACTAGTTCAGGTAAGAGAAATAGGTTGCACTACATGTTGCCAGCATGGACAAGAAGAAATTTAATTCATCCTTTTACTCATAAAACAGGATCCAAGCTTGTCTGGGTTCCTAAGTCTAACCAATGATTTCTTTTGCAGGAGAAAGTGAAAGAAAGAAAAAGGCATTGGTACTTGGACAGTGCTTGTTCAAGACACATGACTAGTGATAAGAAAAAATTCCTTTCATTCTCAAAAATCAATGGAGGAGGAGTTTCTCTTGGTGATGGAAAAAAGGGAATCATTACTGGAGTTGAAAAAATTGGCTCATCTGAGTCAAGATCTTTGGAAGATGTCTATCTTGTAGAAGGATTGAAGCACAACCTGCTGAGGATTTCACAACTATGTGATAAAGGTAATAAAGTTATTTCCACTTCTGCAGGTATCAAAGTCAAGAGAATGGACACCAAGGAGATTGTGCTCACTGCTAGAAGATACAGAAATATATACAAAGCTGACATAATGGAAATACCAGGACCAGAGTTGACTTGTCTAAGTACAATAGAAAATGATCCCCTCCTTTGGCACAGAAGACTTGGACATGCAAGTCTGAAACAACTAAACATACTTTCCTCCAAAGATATGGTATTGGGATTACCCAAGACTAAGTTTAAAGAGGAAAAGTTATGTAGTGCTTGTGTAGGGGGGAAGCAGGTAAAATCTTCTTTTAAGTCAAAGAACCATATTAGCACTGCCAAGTGCTTGGACCTGGTACATATGGATTTGTGTGGACCATGAGACTTCAAAGTAGAGGCGAAAAAAGGTATGTCTTTGTAATTGTTGATGATTACTCACCTGGACTTTGTTTCTAGCCTTTAAAAAAGATGTCTTTGATGTCTTTGCAATTTTCATCAAGGAAATTGAAAAAAAATTGGGCACTTCATTAGTTTCCATAAGATCTGACCATGGTACAGAATTTGAGAATGTCAAGTTCTTAAAATTTTATTTAGCAAATGGTATAGATCATAACTTCTCTGCTCCTAGAACACCACAACCAAATAGAGTGGTGGAAAAGAAGAATAGAACCTTAGATAATATGGCTAGAACAATGATGCTTACAGCAAATATTGCTAAAAACCTTTGGGCTGAGGCCATAAGTATTGCAGCATATATCATAAATAGGTGCATGGCCAGACCTATGTTAGAGAATACTCCCTATGAATTACTAAAAGGAAGAAAGCCAAACATTTCTCATTTTAGAACCTTTGATTGTAAATGTTTCATACATAACAATGAAAAGGACAATCTGGGAAAATTTGATGCTAAAAGTGATGAGGGAATCTTCTTAGGTTTTTCACTTCATAGTAAGCCTTATAGGATTCTAAATATCAGAACAAACTGTGTTGGAGAAAGCATGCATATAGTTTTTGATGAATTCAGTGTTACGACTAACCTGCAGGAAGGAAGTGACTCTGAGGAACAGGTTACACAACCCGGTTCATTGACTGGAGTTACCAAACATGGAGACACCCAACAGGGGGAACTGAATCAGGAGGTACAGTGATGGGGGGAACTGAGCCACTAACTAACCCAGCTCAGAACATCAGCAATGATCCTAGTAGCTCACTAGGCTTGGTCCCAAAAGGTTAGGAGTATCAAGGATCACATCCCATTGAGGATGTTCTTACTGATCTCACTTCTCACTTTTGGGATCACTACTAGGTCTGGATTAAGAAGTATGTATGCCTTCAAGGCATTCCTATCAGAGATTGAGCCAAAGAAGGTAACTGAGGCATTGCTTGATGTTGATTGGATCATAGCCATGCAGGAAGAGTTAAATCAGTTTAAGAGAAGAAAAGTATGGCACTTAGTTCCTCTCCCAAAAGATAAAACAGTAATTTAGACTAAGTGGGTGTACAGAAATAAAGTTGATGAGCATGGAACAGTTACAAGGAACAAGGCAAGATTGGTGGTCCAATTTACAATCAAGAAGAAGGCATAGATTTTGATGAGACCTTTGAGCTTGTAGACAGAATTGAAGCTATTAGATTACTTGTTGCTTTTGCTACCTACATGGAGTTCATTCTATATCAGATGGATGTTGAAAATGCATTCTTGAATGAAATTCTCAAAGAGGAGGTATATGTTAAACAACCTTCAGGGTTTGAAAGCAAGGAGTTTCCTGATCATGTGTATAAAATGGATAAAGCCTTGTATGTTTAGAAACAAGATCCAAGAGCTTGGTATAAGAGATTGTCAAAGTTTCTACTGGAGCATCGACATACTAAAGGTAAAATTGACAACACTTTTTTTTTGAAAACTTATGGAAAAGATTTGTTGGTTGTGCAGGTGTATGTAGATGACATATTTTTTGCTCTACAAACATGAACATGACTCATGATTTTGCAATATGAATTTGAGATGAGCATGATGGGAGAGCTAAACTACTTCTTAGGATTGCAAATAAAACAAACAACATCTGGAACAATGATCCATCAGCAGAAGTATGTAAAAGAACTTCTCAAGAAATTCTCCATGGAAGAAGCAAAAGAAATAAGCACTCCAATTGTCACTGCTACAAAGCTTGATTTGGATGAAACAAGTTCTGATGTGGAGCAAAAGATGTACAGAGGGACGATAGGGTCATTGCTATATCTTACAGCAAGCAGGCCTGATATTGTGTTTAGTGTAGGATTATGTACTAGATTTCAAGATACTCCTAAGAAGTCTTAAGGAGTCTCATCTACTGTAAAAAAGGATCTTTAGGTATCTCAAAGGAACCAGTAATCTTGGTTTATGGTACCTAAAAGGTAGTAATTTCAACTTGGTTGGATATTCTGATGCTGACTATGCAGGATATTTGGTTGACAGGAAGAGCACTACAGGCATGACACATTTTCTTGGATCATGTTTAATTACCTGGTCCACTAAGAAGCGAAATTCAATAGCCTTGTCTACTGCTGAAGTTGAATATGTTGTTGCAGGATCTTGTTGTACTCAATTATTATGGATCAAGCAACAACTTATGGATTTGGGTACAGATGTTGGATGTGTTCCTTTTTTTGTTACAATACAAGTGCGATCAACATAGCCAAAAATCTTGTTCAACATAAAAGAACTAAGCATATTGATATAAGGCATCACTTTCTTAGAGATAATGTTGAAAAAGGTCATATATCAATTATGTTTTATTCTACTGAGGAACAAATTGTTGACATATTCACTAAGGCTTTGAGTAGAGAGCACTTTGAAAAAAATAGGTTAGCCTTGGGGATGATTAAAATTGTATAAATTTCCCTCAATGATTGACTAGAATAAGCTGCTCTTAAGTGATTGTTGATTAATTCAGTCTTACACATTTAGTTGTGTATCCTAATTCCAAGATTTTAGGATAAATTGACTCAACTATGTGTTGATTTTGCAGGAAGACTGGAACATCAAGGTAATTTTGTCCATTGTTTATTCAGAACTCAAGTATGATTATTGTTTGCCCATAGTAGCATAAAGAGAAACAGGTTGTCTACATGTTTCTTTCCGTTATGCCAGACCTTTCCCATCAAAACTGAACCCCTTAATTATTACGTTTCTTCCACCATATACACTTCACATCACGTTTTATCTTCTTTCTTTCCTTCTTAAATACGCCTCTTCCCTCTCTTTACTCTTCACTCTTTCTTCAACCTCTGCACAATCACAATAATTTTTTTTCTTCAATGGCGTCTTTCTCATCCTCTTCCTCCACAGAATCTGCTACCACTCCCTTCACTGCCATTATACTTTATCCAAACATTACCTTACCCCCACTCATTCCACCCCTAATTTCCATCAAACTGTCAGAGTTTGCAATGTTCAAGAATCTACAAAACCCCTTTACCAAATTTTCTTCAAATCCATCACCATCATCTAAACCCTCACTGCCACCTCCAATTCCTCTACAGTTTCTTAACCATGATGACATTTCTATTGCTGACCTAATTCCTAGAAGGTCCAGATCTAAGCCTAAACGAAAACCCTCTTCCATTACCATCGATGTTGATGACAATGCTCCAATGCAATCTTTCCCTCTTGTTCCTACTCCTTGTACTCCTCATACTAGGGGTAAAAAGCAACAGAAAGATGCTTCCCTGGAAGAGACACTTAAAGCCAGTAAAAGAAAACGTGTAGATACCTCTGCTTCTCTACCTCCTCATGATTCTTCTCCTGATATTCTTCTTCGATCAAAAATAAAGAAAAAGACAATCATTTCTAAAGTCCCAAAACCCTTCTTGTCTCGTAAATCATCATCCCAACCCACTTCAAAGGCTTCCTCTTCTTCTAAATCCACCCCTACTATCCAAGCCTCCTCTTCCTCCAAAGTTCCTGCTCCAAGGTCTACTTCTCATCCAAAGAAACAGGTAAATAAACCTGTTCCTTCTGACTCGCCTGATTCTGAGCCCCCCCTGGATGCTACTGCTTAGTTGGATCCTGATTTTGAGGTTCCAGAACCATTCTCACATCAGGACACTCTTGAGGAACACCATCTTCACTTTCAAAAGTGAAAATTAGCTAGAGGAAGGGTTATTAGTGGATTTGGGGGTGTTGATATGTAGACTTTATTGGGAAAATTGGAGTTTCAAGGATGATCATACTTATTCCTTCAGGGTGACCTTCAAAGGAGATTTGCCAAACCTGAAGTGTATGAGTTCTGCACAAATGGGGTGTCCATTGGTGAGATGTTTTCTACTACTGTTCAAAAAGTTACAATGAACCTTTATGTTGCTGACATTGCTAGGATCTTGTATATTCCTTCTTGGGATGGGGTCACTAGGTCACTATGTCAAGGGCACTTGGCCACCTCTTGACAGTCTTGCCTCTGCTCTTGACATATGTAGAAAATTCTCTAGAAATCCTCACTTGATCACTCATAGAAGAGTTCTTAAGAGGGAGATGTCTCCACTTCACCAACTTTATTTTGATGTAGTGCATAAGATGATTATCCCAAGGAAGGAAAGAAGAACTGTGGCTAGTTTTCTTGACCCTAGTCTCATGGAACTGTTGGACACTGAGGTGAAAATTGACTTGCCTCAACTCATATTGAAGCATATGCAAAAGGTTCTCCTTAAGGAAGTGAATGGACATGCCCTCCCTTATGAATTCTGGCTCACCCCTATGTTTGAGGAGTTTGGGGTGTCTGTCTAAGTGTGGTCTTCACAGACTACCAAGGATATCATAGGGAGTATGAACCATATGATGCTACCTATTTCTATGAGGAGTGCTGATAACCCTATGCAAAGGTTGAGAAATTCCCTTGCTGAGGTGAAGGTTGTTCAGGCTGCTCATGAGGATGAGAAAAGGGTTCTTCAAGCTCAAATTGCTTCCCTCACAGCCACTTTGGAAAAGGAAAGAGCTGAGAATGCTGATGTTATTAGGAAGCTGACCTCCCTTATCCCCTCCTCCTCATTGATTTAAGCCCCTTCTTAGTGCCTTAGGCATATTTTCCTTGTTGTCTTTGGTCCATGTTGTTTCTCTTTTTGCCATTACTGGGTTATGATAATTGTATCTTGTTCTATGAATGAAATGGACCTTTTTGCTTAATATGTTCTGCTTCTGTTTTTTCATAATGCATTGTTGTTCTCTTGCTCTGAGTTTTGATTGTTTTAGTGATAGCCCCAGTGGCCATGAATTATTAAATAGTTATCACTTGTTGGAGCCAACGTTTTTATGATTCCAAAATGGGGAAGAATAGATTATACAATGCTTATGACTCAATGACTAACCTGTTTCATCCTGTGATCCTCTATTTTAATCCTTTATTGTGTGTGTCAGGATTTGAAAAATGGATGATGAGCTGCTAAGTTTGTCATCATAAAAAAGGGGGAATTTGTTAGGAAATATAAAGTTTTGATGATGGACATATGAATGAAATATGTTGTGTAATTTGTTCCACACAAGTGAACAAGTTACAGGCAAGACTACTGATACGATGGCACTACGTAAAAATAGGAGTGGATAAGTAACATGCTCTCAACACTTATCACATCAGCTGAAGTAGATGCAAAGGAGAGGATAAGTGTAGCATCTAGAAGTTGAGTTGATCAAGAAGTCCTACAAAGACTATAGGATAGAAGAGAAGAGTCCTATTCAAACAAGGAGAGAGAGAAGACAACAAAAAGGAAGTGAAACTACCTGGGAATCCTATTGAAGATATAAGAGTACATCAACTAAAGGACTCCATCAGGAGTTGGCTTAAATACAACAAACGACATTTAAGTGTTCCACTCATGCACTGAAAAAGATAGTCAACAATCAGCAAATCAGTCCTACAACTTGAAGGAGCTAGTGGAGCAACCTGGTCCTTTACTTAGAGTCATAGACTTTATGTAATAAGTTGGTCATTGAGTCATATTAAGTTGTAATCTCTAGTCTCAGTGAAGTATAAACTAGTTAGGATTAACGTCTTCAAGTTGGGGAACTCGAAGACTTGGGAACACTTATCTTGGGGAAGATTAGTGTTTTGTAGAAGTAGGAGTTAGAAGTTTTAATTCCTAGTTTACAAGGAGTTTTGTAATTTATTGATTGTTGAGGCTCAAGAGTTATAGTTAAGTTGGGGTTAAATCATGTAGAGGTACAGGTCATGGTTTTTTACACCTTTCTTGAGTCGGGTGTTTTCCACGTAAAAATACTGTGTTCAAGTTTTAATTCTGTGAAACACGTTAGCTTACTTGTTCCACAGATAGGCAACTAGTAGAGTAAAATATTAAATCAGTAGGGCACGCACTCTAACAGACACTTTTTCTCCCGTGTCTAAAATAGCATTAGTTCATCTTTTTCTCTGTATGGTTATCATTCGTCATTAGCCTCTTTATCAGTTGGACATTAAAAATGCTTTTCTGCATAGTGATCTTGAGGAAAAAGTCTATATGGAGTAACCACCTAGTTTTATTGCTCATAAGGAGTCTAGTAGCCGTGTATGTCGATTGCGCAAGTCACTCTATGATTTGAAACAGTCCCCTCGAGCCTGGTTTGGAAAGTTTAGCACAGTGATTCAGAAGTTTGGCATGATTCATAGTAGAGCTGATCATTCAGTGTTTTATCGCCATTCTGAACCAAATCTGTGTATTTTTTTATGGTTTATGTTGACGATATTGTTATCACCGACAATGATCTCTTTCAGCATTTTTAGACTAAAGACCTTGGCAGACTGAAATACTTTCTAGGCATTGAGGTTACTCAGTCTAGATTAGGTATTGTTATTTCTCAACGCAAGTATGCTTTAGACATTCTTGGGGAGACAGGAATGATGGAATGTCGACCTATTGACACTCCTATGGATCCAAATGCCAAACTCCTGCCAGGACAGGGGGAGCCACTTAGTGATCCTAGAAGGTATAGGCGGGTTGTTGTAAAGTTGAATTATCTCATAGTGACTAGACCTGACATCTCTTTTTCTATGAGTATGGTAAGACAGTTTATGACTTTCCCTGTGATAGTCATTGGGATGCAGTTGTTCGTATTTTGCGATATATAAAGTCATCTCTAGGTAAAGGACTACTCTTCGAGGATCGAGGCCATGAGCATATCGTTGGATATACAAATGTTGATTGGGCAGGATCACCCTCTAATAGATGTTCTACATCTGAATATTATGTTTTAGTAGTAGGTAATTTGGTGTCCTGGAAGAGTAAGAAACAAAGTGTGGTTGCTCGATCTAGTGCCAAAGTAGAGTATCGAGCAATGGCTGTAGCAACTTGCGAGCTGGTTTGGATCAAACAATTGCTGAGAGAACTAAAATTTGGAGAAACTGGTAAGATGAAACTTGTATGTGATAATAAAACAGCCCTTCATATTGCATCTAATCCAGTGTCCCATGAGAGGACCAAGCACATAGAGATTGATTGTCACTTTGTCAGAGAAAAGATACTCTCGGGAGATATTGCTACAAAATTTGTAAAGTCAAGTGATCAACTTGCAGATATCTTTATCAAATCCCTCACCAGTCCTCGTATTAATCATATTTGTAACAAGTTAGGTACATAGGACTTGTATGCACCAGCTTGAGGGGGAGTGTTAGAATATGAATAGGAATAGGAATAGTATACAAATCCTACTTAGAAAAGGATTGTAATGTAGTGTCAATAAATAGGGTGTCAATGTAATTATGTAGACAACAATTTAATAATATTTTTCAATTATATTTCTCACATACTTCCCATCATCTCTCATATATATTGATCATTACATGGTATGATAACCTAGTTTTTACAAAATCATAAAGAGTCTTTTCTCTATGCAAAAGTCGCCATTTGAGTCATTGAAGACAAAGCTTCAACAACCAAGATATAAGTCTGCTCATAGTGAAAAATGTATTTTATTCTAGGTTGATTAAGTCATTGTATTTTGTTCTTAAAACCGCAAACCTACTCCTCTCATTGTGGATATTTTATTTTCTCCTATGTCACAAATCTGAGTTGTTAGAGTTAACTGTTGGTATATTTACAATAGAGTTATTGTAAGGGGTTGGGGATTAGGAGTTTAATTCCTAGATTTCATAGAGTTGTAATCTAAATATGGATTGATTGATTAGTGAAGCTATTGAAGAAATCCTACTAGGTAGGTCGTGGTCTTACTCCATTGAACAAGGAGGTTTCTACTAAAACATCCTGTGTCTTTTGATTACTGTTGATTATTCTCTGTTCTCAGCTGCAATACTCCGTTTATAGCTGAAGACTAGATAAGGAACCAGGTCCCAAGCACCGTGGTTTATTTATATGACTCTTCAACATATTCTGGCCACCATCCTAGAACTACTCTCACCAAGAAAGTCGAGAATCATTTGTAAGCTGGACATTGAAAAAGTGTTGATCACTGGGAGTTTCTCTTGAATCTACTATGTCAACTGGGATTCAACGCCAAATGGATTAATTGGACGGGATTCTGCTTATCAACAGTAAAATTCTCAGGTTATCATTAATGGCACCCCTCAAGGAATCTTCTCTTCAAATAGAGGTCTGATACGAACAAGGATATGCAAAAAGAAACCTTAATCTAAGAATAAAAAAATTAGAGATAAAAATAAGACACTAGTAAGGAAATAATAGAGAATAATGGTTATGTGAACCAAAAGTTTACAACAACAACAAACCCAGTGTGTTCCCACAAAGTAGGGTTTGGGGAGGGTAAGATGTACGCAGTCCATTCTGCTACCTCCGAAGAAGTAGAGAGGTTGTTTCCGATAGACCCCTGACTCAAGATAAAGAATAAGCGACAAGGAGATGAAATACATAATAGAAAAGGTGTAAGGAAGACTAAAAAGTAAATCAGAGTAATACGAAAATACGAGAGATACGGCAACATGAAGTAAGCAGATAGCAACTGAGAAAATATGAAAGGGATCCCCACGTATAAGTAACACATATTCGCTGCCATATACACCTATAGACACAGACCTAAGGTTACTAACCCGAATACACAAGATCTCTCCTGGTGGCTTGCTACAACCGACACCCTCCCGCTAGCCTTATACCCTTATCCGCGACCTCCATACCATCCTATCTAGGGTCATGTCCTCAGTAAGCTGCAACTGCTCCATGTCATGTTTGATCACCTCCCTCCTATATTTCTTTGGCCTACCTCTACTCCTCCTGAAGCCATCCAATGCTATTCTCTCACACCTACGCGCTGGGGCCTCCGCGTCCCTCCTCATTACATGTCCAAACCATCTTAGCCTTCCTTCCCGCATCTTGTCCTCCACCGAGGCCACTCCCATCTTCTCCCAGATAATCTCATTCCTAATCCTGTCCCCTCTAGTAAGCCCACACATCCAACACAACATCCTCATTTCCACTACTCTCACTTTTTAGATATGGGAATGTTTGACTAGACAACACTCCGCGTCATACAACATGGCCGGATGGACTGCCACTCTATAGAATTTGCCTTTAAGCTTAAGGGGTACTTTCTTATCACACAGCACTCCCGAGGTGAGCCTCCACTTCATCCAACCTGCTCCAATACGATTAGTGACATCCTCATCAATCTTACCATTCTCTTGGATCAAAGACCCAAGATACTTAAAACTATCCCTCTTACCAACATCTTGGGAGTCCAACCTCACCACCACATCATCCTCCTGCCTCAAGTCACTAAACTTGAATTCCAAATACTCCGTCTTGGACCTACTCAACCTGAACCCCTTCGACTCGAGGGTTTGCCTCCAAACCTCTAATTTGTCATTCACTCTCTTTTGCGTCTCATCAATCAACACTACATCATCCGCAAGTAGCATATACCAAGGCACCTCGCCTTGAGTACTCCGCATCAACACGTCCATCACCAACGCAAACAGGGACGAACTAAGAGTCGATCCCTAATGCAACCCTGAGTCGATCCCTAATGCAACCCTATCTCGATCAAAAAATAGTCTGAGTCTCCTCCCGTCGTCCTCACCCTGGTCTTCCCTCCACCGTACACGTCCTTAATAACTTTGGTGTACGCCATCGGGACTCCCTCACCTCCAAATACCTCTAAAGAACCTCCCTCGGAACTTTATCATATGCCTTTTCTAGGTTGATGAACACCAAGTGTAAGTCTCTCTTCCTTTCTCTATACTGCTCCACCAATCTCCTCACCAAATGGATTGCTTCTATCGTTGAACGGCCAGACATAAATCCAAACTGGTTCTCCAAAATAGACACAACCCTCCCCAGTCTCTGCTCAACCACTCTCTCCCAAATCATGTCCCACTTCCAGCTTGGAAGATCAATGCATTGCATATAGCCTCCGGATTTTTGGTGCTCAACTTTCTTTGACAATTTGGACATTCAGCTACAAATTCTGCAATGCTCTTCTTTATGTCATTCCACCAATACATATCTTTCAAATCTTGATACATTTTGGTTGATCCTGGATGAATGGAATACCTTGAACAATATACCTCTATCATAATCTTCTTTCTTAGCTCGTCTACATCCGACACACACAATCGGTTTTGGCACTGAAGTAATCCTTCTCGCGTAAGCTCAAATGCCTTGGTTGCACCACTCTAAATGTTCTCCATAAGCTATAATAAAATATGATCTGCATATTGCTTCTCTTTCACTTCAGCTACTAATGAAGATTCCGCAGCATTATGTACGATAAGCTCTTTATCCAGAGTTTCAAGAAAGCGAACTCCCAAACTAGCTAATTGGTGAAGATCTTTAATTATCCCTTGCCTTTCTATAGGCACCATCATAGCCTTACGACTTAACGCATCAGCTACCATATTTTCTTTCCCTGAATGGTACAAGATATCAATATCATAGTCCTTTAATAGTCCAAGCCATCTCCGCTGCCTTAAATTTAGATCTTTCTGATTAAAAATATATTGCAAGATCTTATGGTCAGTATATATATCAACATGAACCCCATATAAGTAGTGGCGCCATATCTTTAAAGCAAAAATAACTGCTGTCAGCTCAAGATCGTGTGTAGGATAATTTTTCTCATGTGGCCGCAATTGTCTAGAAGCATATGCTATTACCTTACCATGCTGCATCAATACACATCCTAAACCAATTTTGGAAGCATCACAATACATTGTATACCCTTCGATGCTTTCTGGAAGTACCAACACGGGTGTAGAAATCAACTTGTTCTTTAAATCTTGAAAACTCTTCTCACAGGCATCATTCCATTGGAATTTGGATGTTTTATGGGTTAGCTTGGTTAAGGGCGCTAAAATGGAAGAAAAGCCTTCAACAAACCTTCTATAATAACCGGCCAACCCGAGAAAACTACAAATCTCTGTAGGCGTTGTGGGCCTTAGAAAAACACTTGGCGCCCTGTAACTGATCAAATAAATCATCAATTCTTGGGAGAGGATATTTATTCTTAATAGTCACCTTATTCAATTGTCGATAATCAATACACATCCTCAGCGAGCCATCCTTTTTACGCACAAATAACACTGGTGCTCCCTAGAGGGACATACTAGGCCTTATGAATCCCTTCTCTAGCAAATATTTCAATTGCTCTTTCAATTCTCATAATTCTGCTGGGGCCATTCTATATGGAGAAATGGAGATTGGTTGGGTGCCTGGTGTTATATCAATACCAAACTCTACTTCTCGTTCAGGAGGCAAACCTAGAAGATCTTTAGAAAATACATCAGAAAATTCATTTACCACCGGAACAGCGTGAAGAGTTGGTGGCTCCGCTTCTGTATCCCTTACTCTAACTAAATGATATATGTATCCCTTGGAAATTATTCTTTGTGCCTTAAAATAAGAAATAAATCTACCTCTTGGCGCGCCAATTTCACCTTTCTATTCAAGGACTGATTTATTTGGAAAATGGAAATATACCTTTTTCGTCCAGCAATCAATTGTGGCATAACAAGATGCCAACCAGTCCATACCCATTATAACATCAAAATCTACCATTTCTAACTCCACAAGATCAGTCATCGTATCACGACCACAAACAGTTACTATGCAGTTTTAGTAAACCCTTCTAGCTATAACAGATTCCCCAACCGGTGTGGATACTTCAAATGGCTTAACTAATAGTTTGGGTATTCTTTAGAACTTTCTAGCAACCAATGGAGTAGCATAAGATAATGTAGAACCGGGATCAATTAAGGCATATACATCGAATGAAAAGATGGACAACGTACCCATAACCACATCTGGGGAAACCTCTAAATTCTATCGATCCGCTAGAGCATACGTACAATTTTGAGCCTCGCTAGAACTCGTGGCTCCTCTATCATCTCTAACATGACCCATTGGTTCTGCACCCCTTCCTGAATAAGGCATCGATGATAATGATGCAACAAATGACCTCGTAGGTCGTGCCATACCCCCTATGCCCCTTCATAGGTATTCTCTCATCATATGCCCCGACATACCGCACCAAAAACAAACATTGGTCCCTAGACGACATGCACCCAAATGATACCTTCCACATTTATTGCATGGCTCTCGAGGAGGTCTCGATTGGCTCATATTCCCTTGCCCTTGGTACCCCACTGTCCGTAAACTCCGACTCTCACTTCTGTGCCCAAATTGATTTTCTCTGGACCCTTGGAACTGTGGTGGGGCACTAGCTGCAGAATCAAAAGATAATGGCCTAGGTGGTCTAGCAGAAAACTGTGGTCTGAACCCTCCTTGAGATGCCATGAACTGCCTTGTAGATCTGGCCTTCTTGGAATATCCTCTTTCTAATTCCTGTGTTCTTCTCCTCTGCCTCTGATCTTCCATTTTTTGTGCAAAAGCTTGGATCCTCGCTATGTCCATATCTTTATTCAAAGCGGCAATAGTACAATCTCTAACCAGATATAGATCCATCCTATCCACATATTGATGAACTTTGTCATCCATAGTAGCTACAACATTAGGAGCATATCTCGACAAGGAATTAAATCGGAGAATGTACTCCCTCACGCTCATATTCCCCTGACGAAGATTTAAAAACTGATATGCACGGGCCTGACGAATCTCGAATGGAAGATAATGATCAAGAAATGCCTCTTTGAACTTTTTCCAAGTAGCTAGGGGTGCATCAATACCCCTAGATCGTTTCCAGTCCTCGTACTAATATATAGCCTCCCCTTTGAATCTATACGCCACTAACTCCACTGTCTCTCTACCCGTTACATGCATAACATCTAAGGCCCTTTGAATTTGATCAATAAAGTCCTGTGGGTCCTCGTTAAGATTTGATCCAGTAAAAATAGGAGGATCCATCTTAAGAAAATCTTGTGTTCGAAGGCTAGCAGCCCTATCTATACCACTAGGACCCGTGGTAGGAATGGCTTGCCCTTGAGCTTGCCCAGCAACTATACGAGTCAAAAGTTGCACTGCATTTCTAAGATCTTGATCAGCAGCATTAATAAGTGGCTCTGGGGATATAGTTCTCCTCTCCCTTATTTCTTCCGGAGTGAAAGAAGTTTCTAATGCATGCTCTGCTGGAGCCTCACTTTGATTAGCTGGTATAGTGGGTGACTTACTAGTCCCCTCTCCGGTAGCCACATCTACTTGCTTACCGGTATTCTTGCTTCTGGTAACCGGCATCATTACTATAATAAGAGAAACAAACGGATTCAGTGGTCAACTATGACTTCATATATAATATAGGCTCTATCGCATGATCTAAGACATGAAGAAAAGAAATAATTCCTAAATGTCCATAGCCTCCTGTTTATAGATGCGGTGCACGACACACAGATAAACAAAACTCTACGTAGACACGGCTTTGTAGACTCACTAGGAAGAACTTCTCTGATACCACTTTTGTCACACCTCAAATCCTATTGGAGCAGATTGACACCCGTAACCGAGGAGGCCCGGGAGAACCAGCTCATAACCTTATACTTCCCATGCATACCTCTGTGACAACCCGAAATTCGGACAACATCATATCGCATATAAAAGGAAATAATCACCTGTATAAGCTCGAGCACACATATATATGTATATACAATACTTGGCCATTGAAGCCATCACGTCTATTAACAAAATGCCACCTTGACTGTACATTAGGTCTACAAAGCCTCTAGACAATACACAGAGTTTAACTAAGGTCGGGATACACCCCGCCATATAACTAACTTCTATAAAATACCAAAAGTGACTGGATATGACACGGAAAGCGCCAAAGTAAACTGGAGCTCACCAAAAGCAGCTGGATATCCTGGCTCCTACTTGTGCGGTGTATGAGCTGAGGTACCTGTGCCTGCAGCATGAAATGCAAGACCCCCGTGGGGGACGTCAGTACGAAATATGTAATGAGTATGTAAAGCTATAGATAATCACATATGATATAAGAGCTCAATAGAAATCAGAAACAAGTGAATAAATCGTAATAGGAGAGGACCGCACTTACTAGAACTTATGACAACCTGTACATTGTATTTATTCAATCACTTTACCTTCGTTCTTATCATTTTTGTAATCATTACTGTAATGTACTGTGACTATTAGGCTGCCTCCAGTACATATCAACTGGGATCGACCTATGATAGGCTTATGCCCCTGGGATACCACCCATAAACACATATATAGGGATCGACCCATGATAGGCTTATGCCCCTGGGATACCACCCGATAAGAGAGAACTTCCATCACTTAGTTCAATTAATCTTTGAGATTGTTATTTCGGTCGCCACCGCAATTTTGATACTTTGAAACAATGATACATCAATAAGAGACATATAAATTGATCATTAATGCAATAATAATGAAGTAAGAACTCATTGGCACATCAATGAAGTGTTTTGGAGTCATCAATGCCATAACAATGAAGTAGGAACTTATTGGTATATCAATGAAATGTTTTGGAGTCATTAATAGCACATGGATCTTGTTTGAATAACCGGATACCTTCTGACATTCATTAGTGCAATAAACATGTAAGATTTGGAAAACAAGTAAGTATTGGAATGTCTTGACATCTTGTAGGGTGGAAACAAGTTCATTGGTAACGTAGGACATCATACAAAACCATTATGGATCACATGTTACTGAATAACTTTGGAAACTTTATTAATAGAACAATTGTTCACTTTCATGCCAAAGATATGGTATAGAGTATGCTTTACATACCTGACTGTCAACCTTCAATACTAGTCCCAAATGGACTTTCCGTCTTTTCGGATTACTTATCTACAATGAACATATATAGCAATCTAGTATTAGCGACCAAACGTCACAATTTAATTATTTGAATTCACCAAACTAGTGGTTAACTAGTAAGCCTTAATTACACCATAAAGGGTGTCACTTTAACCCTCTTATACTCTAATTACATTCACATGCCATGCATATTCGTACAACATCCTCCAATATCAAGTTTGGATTCATTTATCCTTCCAACCAATCCATTAAACCAAATTGAGCCATAGACATAAATAATCATCAATTCAATAGTATATCACCATATCCACCTTCCATAACTCAATTACCATATCCACCTTCCACAATTCAATACAACCAAACCATGCAAAATAGTCCATAACCCTATTTTCATCACCTTTCAATAACAACCAATACATATAATCCTCTATCACACATATACATATGGAAAAGAATAAAGGCAAACAATATTCATACCTTAGAATTCACCTCTTGATTATGCAATCCTTTTTGCACAAATAATAGGTACCGCTCGAAGCTCTCGAGATGACAAACGCAGTTATCGGATTACTTTGGAATTTCTACGGTGGAATCAAAAGTAATTTAAAGGTCAAATTTGGCTAGGGTTTGTTCTTTCTCAATGATTGATGCTGAAAATGAGTTTTTGAACTCATATACATGTATATATACACATATTCCCGTCCATAATATAATAGAAAATGACCAAAATGCCTTTAAAATTTAAATAATGTCAAATCTGTCCTTTGGTGGACTGTTTTGATAAGCTAAAGTAGATCGACCATAACTCTTTACTCCAATATCGGATTCGGGTGAAATTGGTATCGTTGGAAGAATAATTCAAAGGGCTTTCATTTCATATAAATTAGGCCACCCAGTTCGTCCTGTACAAGGAGTTATGGTCGTTTGAAGTTGACCCTAAAAATCTATTTTGATAGGCTGCAGTAAAACGAGTATAACTCCTTACTTAGACGTTGGATTTGGATGAAACCAATTGAATTGGAAAGAAGACTCAAAGATCTTTCTTTTCATAGGTCACAACTCTCCCAGTTCATTATATTAAGAGAGTTATGATCATTCAAAGTTGACCCAAAAATTTGGGTGGCCTCAGTAGTTTGTGTGCAGGAAATTTTCCTGCACATTTACTATTCCCAAATATCTCGGCCACCGTTTTATAGTTTCGAACGTGCTTGATTATATCCAAAACCTATCCGTTTTTGGAGCAGCGACATCTTTCTCAACTACATTATTTCCTTCCTTTTTAATCTCTGTATTTTTCAACAACATCTTACCTTGATAAAGTAGACACAAGTGCATCAAAGTGGTCCTCATTATCTAAGTCTTTGCGCAAATAATATTGAAAGAAATCTATCGAGGTTTCACATCCAGGTATCACAAATATATCATTCTCCTAAGAAGGCTCATTTCCGTTGCTAGATGCCTCAGAAAACTCACTCCCTTCACCAGATGAATCATGTTCCTAAAGATAATATAAACAAAGTTCATATCAATTAACGAAAAAAGAAAACTCAAAATTATTATCTATTATTCTTTTATCTCATTTATCAAGTTTCAATATTTAAGTTACAAAATTTAAAAATAAATAAAGTTCACCTGATTTTCTTTGAGTTCTAATCAACATCTATAGCATTGACTTTTCTCATGAGTTCTTCACAAAAAAAAAACAAGTAAAATCTATTAAGAAAAAAAATACAAGAATAAGTTCTACTATAGAAAAAAAAACATTGAAGAAATAATGAGTTTTTAAAAATAAAAGAGGAGAAAAGAGAGAAAACGAGACCAGCAAGGTGAGAAAATTTAACTTTTATTTGATGAGATTAGGGAAAAGAACAAAAAATGGAGAAGAAAAGAATGAGACCCGACAAGAATTTGAAATTAGAAGAGAAAGATGAAAGGTTTTTATCTTTTATATTTATCACAAATAAGTCTCATAGTTTTCAATATATTATTATGATCCATTTTTAATTAAATTATTTTTTTATTTTATTTTTAAATGATAAAAAGATAAGAAGGTCATTTTGCAAATTGAGAACTCAAAATAGGTTATCAGCCAAATTTTCTCATCTTATATTACTTGACCTATTTGTTAAAAAAAATTATTTTAAAATATTTGTCATGTTTAAAGAATCAAATGAGAATTGAATGCATTTTTTCAATTTCACCCTTAATAATTTAATGAAAGAGTGACTAACTCTAATAAGTAATAATAATATTAATGTTGTTATGAATGTATTTACATTATAGTGAATGTCTATTAAGAATATAAATAAGATCTATCAAGATCTAGTTGATGTCTATCAGGATTTGAAGTATCTGTCTTTTAGTCAGAAACAAAGAGTATTTTCCCCTATAAATAGAGGGGTTTTGTTCATTGTATCCTCAATCTGATGATCTCTCATCCTCAAGAGAAATAAAGAAGCCCCCCCTCTTCTCTCTATTTATTTTTGTTGTTCTTAATTTATATTTTATAACACGTTATTAGCACGAGACTCTGTCGTCTCAAATTTGAAGGTATTATTGTCTTTCTTTTCATATTGCTAATAATCTTATAAATTCTGAGTTTATTACCCCAAGCAAGAACTACCTTTCATGAGTGTTGAATGCTGAAATCCAATTAGATGCTATGAATCTTGGAGATGCCATAAAGAAAGAAAATACATCATCTAATCAATATTATGCTAAGGCTATGATTTTCGTGCGTCATCATCTTGATGAAATTTTAAAAATTCAATACCCAAGGATTCACTTGTTTTGTGAAATAGCCTAAAAGAAAGATTTGACCACTTGAAGATGGTCATGCTCCCAAAAGCACGATGTGAATGCATGCACCATGAAAATAAGATGTTGGGTTCAAACCCCATCATTTTGTGGCCTAAGATGCCTTTATATGAATAAGATATTGAGTTTGAATCTCAATGCACCATATTGTTGATATAATGATGTCTAAGGCAAAATAGTATGTTTTTTGATGAAAAGTCATGAAACTTGTTCTACTGAATATGCTCCATTCTTGAAGTGAATGTGGTAGCAATATATGATATACTTTGAAAGATATGTATGCCTCGATGTGCTCCTGAAGTAGAAATATCACGAAAGAGGTTATAAGCTGTCAAAATTTGATAGGCTTAAGACACGATTATATTTCATTCTTGGGGAATGATAAACTTATTAATACAAACGTGCACTTGATTGTCATGGTATCACATCTCACCTCCAAAAGAGGTAGAATAACTGAGAAGAGTTATTTTGAAATCTACTTCTAAAGTAGCAAATCTGGAATTTATTCATATAATAGTAAATCTAAAATTTACTAAAAAAAAAGAGGCACATGTCATGGTAAACTTGGAGTTTACTAGTATAAAAGTTCATATATTGACCTAAACGATTGCTATATTTCGAAAATGTGCATATTGTGCATTAAACATATGTTGAAGAAATAGAGAATTCTTCAAGAATTGCTTATTTGCTTGTTCTCATAAAAATTTCGTTGGACCAACTAATTTTGGGGTTTAATTCCTCAAAATCTGAAAAGTATAAAAGGTGAATAAGGGCCCGTTCACCTATCATGTGATATGTTGAAAAGATGCATCAATAAAAAGATCACATGTACATTCATTGTCAACCTTCAGTTTGACATTCATAACATTGCTTGCTCAATAAAATTGAGTTAAGAACATCACTTTCAGATTGTATAATCAAGACAAATTATCTTGATGATAATGGTTTGGCATTGAATGACTTCGACAAATAGTTAAACCATTGCTAATGAGAACAAAGCTTCATGTGTTGATGTGAAATATGATATGTTGCATACAATAGCATTTGTATGCATCAGACCAATAGATTATGATTATTTCTTCCCTCTCAATTGGTTCAAGGTCCCAAACCAAATATTTTATCTAATTTTTTTTATTGTGCGATATACGATTAATGAATTTATCTTGATGCACAATGATGAATTCCTCAAACAATATAAAGGATGTATGTTAGTTTTCCTAACATAAGGGGGAGATTATAAGCAATTATGAAATATGTTAAGAATTATCTTGATGATAATGGTTTGGCATTGAATGCCTTCGACAAATAGTTAAACCATTGCTAATGAGAACAAAGCTTCATGTGTTGATGTGAAATATGATATGTTGCATACAATAGCAATTGTATGCATCAGACCAATAGATTATGATTATTTCTTCTCTCTCAATTGGTTCAAGGTCCCAAACCAAATATTTTATCTAATTTTTTTTATTGTGCGATATACGATTAATGAATTTATCTTGATGCACAATGATGAATTCCTCAAACAATATAAAGGATGTATGTTAGTTTTCCTAACATAAGGGGGAGATTATAAGCAATTATGAAATATGTTAAGAATTATCATCAGATCCCCGTTCAAAAGATAATTCAAGTCAAATGTCGAAAGCATCTTATATTTAAGATGCAAATGCTCCTATTTTATGTCCCTAAAGGATAAAATCTATGCATGCGTAAAGCGTGGTAGACCAATCGGTTCCAAATAAAATAATTCTGAAAATGATAAGGAGCAAACAATCATAATAAAAAGGCAATGTGCTCTTGAAGAGCCTACGACATAACACTTCATGAAACCTTATGAGAGGTTCGGGCACCTAAAAATAATGAAGTGATGAGATTTGAAAATGTTATGTCGCATTGTGAATCGATACAAAATGATATATCATTAACGATATCTTTGATACGATATTGCCGCAGTATTGTAAAAGATCATGAGGATCTGAATTCTACGTTTATTTAAGCATGTTACGGTAGAAACATTTATCAAATGACATGAAAGGATGCATCTTGGTAAGCATAAAACTTATTTGATTTGCAATTCAAACACTTAACGATGTTACACGTGAAATGTTGAATATTGTCACGTGACAAAATTTATATGAAACTTTGCAAGGTTTCAAAATGTTTGAAGTATATAAAAGTTTCTGAAAAATTTATTTATAATTCTTATATTGCACAAGTTTATAACTTGAAAATCACTGGAACTCTTGGAGAGTTTTCAAAATAATAGATTATTTGCTGACATGAGAAATATCCCAAATTGAATTGGTTATGGAGTGCCATATCTTAGTATAATTAACGTATTAATGTATCTTGCAAATACTACAAGGACCGATATAGCCTTTTCGGTTAATTTGTAAGCAAGGTATAATTCTGGTCCTCCTACATCAAAATGAGATCAAACACATGATCTTATTTTATTCTAAAGATTATAGTCTCGATCTTATTGGTTATGCTAATGTTGGGTACTTATCTGACCCGTATATAACTCGATCTCAAATAAGCTATGTGTTCATGTGTGGGGATACTGCTATGTCTTTGAGATACACAAAATAGTCTATCGTTGCCATTTAATCGAATTATGCTGAGATAATAGCTATTCATGAAGCAGTAGGAGAATGAGTATGGTTGAGATCCATGATACATCTCATTCGAGAAAAATGTGGTATGAAATGTGATAATGTACCCATAATTTTATACAGAGATAATGCATCATGCATAGCACAATAATGCAGCATGCATAACACAACTTAAGGGAGGGTTCATAAGAGGAGATCGAATGAAGCACACTTCATCAAAGCTTTTCTACGTACATGAGCTACAAAAGAATGATGATATTAACATGCAACAAATTCTTTCAAGTGACAATGTGACTGATTTATTCACCAAGTCTCCTCTAATTACAACTTTCAAGAAGATGGTGCACAAGATCGGGATGCAAAGGTTTAAGAATGTTCTCATTAGGATGAGTTAATACGCATTGTAATCTTTTTTCCTTACGAAATTTTGTCCCACTGGATTTTTCTTGTAAGTTTTTTAATGAGGCAGTCTATATGCGTATTGTTAGAGATGTGTACTCTTTTTCCTTCACTAGATTTTTTTCCCACTGAGTTTTTTCTAGTAAGGTTTTAACGAGCTAGTAAGATTTTAACAAGAAGCATTATCTATGAATTAGACATTCAAGGGGAGTGTTATAAATGTATTTATGTTATAGTGAATGTCTATCAAGAATAGAGACAAAATCTATCTATCTATCAAAATCTAGTTGATATGTATCACCATTTGAAGTATTTGTCTTTTAGTCAGAAAATATTTTCTCCTATAAATATAGAGGTTTCATTCATTGTATATATCTCATCCTTAAGAGAAATAAAAAACCTCCGCTCTTCTATCATATTATTGGATTTGCATCCCTTATTATTTTTTCTTTAAAAGTTGTGGGAAGGACAAACATATAAGTACTAACGCGGAGGGAGTAATTGGTGAATTGGGGGGTTTAGGGTCGGTACCAATTGAAACCTTAAAAAAGTCAAAATCATAAAACCCTAACATAAACCCTAGCTCTTTCACCACCAGACAACAGCCCCCATTTTCTGCAATTTCAAGCAACCCCAATGAAGATTGTATCAAGCAAAGTGAAATCCACCACCCCAACCTCTCTAGCAAACGCAGCAAAATCCCTCTCCAAATTTGCTGCATCAAATCACGAAGCTTCACATGCCGTTTCCTTATACCTCCAACGTGCTGCCGATTCCTTCAACAATCTTGTTAAGGTTCATGAAAAATTCAGCCGTGAAAAGAAGCATTCTGCTAATGACATCAAAGTTGATGAAGTTTCAGAAAGTAAGCAAATGGATTTAAAGGTTGAAGATGTAGTGACGAATGAGGAAAACAAGAAAAACACGAATCTTGGCAAGGAAGAAAATCCTGAAACGGATACAAGGAATAAGATGAAGAAATCATCAAAAAATGATAAAGTGGGCGAAGGGGAGCCAGTAAAATCCAAGAAAAATGAGTTGGAGTTTATTAAAATTGAGCATTCTGAGGAAATTTCAGAAAGTAGGCGTGATCACAAGAAGAATCGGGAGGTGGGTTTAGCGAATGAAGGTGTAATGAAGAATGTGGATATTCCAAATGGGTCTCGAGAAAGTAAGAAAAGCAGGAATCTTGGCAAGGAAAATGAGGCCAAGAAGTTGATCAAGACTGAGAAACAGCTCGATATATACCAAGGAGAGACAGTAAAATCCAATGTTAAAACTGATAGTTCCACGAAAATGGAACTGGAGCTTAAGGAAGTTAAGGAAGATGGTGTGACAAGTAAAGATAAGAAGAAGAGGAAAAAGAAAAATAGAGGTGTTGGTGACAGTGAGCAGGAGGTGAAGAAAGTGGAAGAGGACTTGGGTAATAAGACGGAGGAGGAAGGGCAAAAGAGGAAGAGTATGGATCCTGATGCTTGTGAAAATGCTGGTTCAACGGAGCAGAGTAGTAAGAAAAAGAGTAGAAACAGAAGAATTGAAGGTGAAAAGTAATTGAAATTAGTCGAGTTGTAGGAATATTTTTGTTGTTATTGCTACTATTGTCGAGGATCAGAGTTATGCTTTTCTGTTTGCACCTGAGGAAATTTGTTCCCTGTGGATATCATTGTTAAAGCTGTATGGATATAGTGGTTCAAGTAATCCTTTTTTGAGATATGATTCAATTTAAAATGATTATGGATCTAGCGAAGTATGGTTGACATATCAGAACTGGATTTAGGATTTAAATGCTATCTTTTTTTGTCAGTATAGGTAACATTTTTCGGATGCAATCTATCTTATAAAGAAGCATATGGTTGTACAAACTGAGCAAATTGAAGCTGCAAAGCTAATATGTTTTTGTTCATTTCTGTTTCTTTTATTTGAGTTTATCTAACATCCTTGCTATTTATTGGAGCTTGTCATTGATTGGTTAAGTGGTGGTTCTTCACTTGTATGATTCAGTAGCAATCTTTTGAATATTTTTCTCACTTTCCTAATACTCACATGCTGTACCCATGAAAGTTGTAGCTAGTTAGTCCATTTGCATAGGCTAGCAAGATAAATTCATAGCGGTCCATTAGCTTCAGTAGAAGAGGAAATGGAAAATAATTCTAAGTTTTAGAAGTTCAGTTATCTTCAAAACCTGAAAATGTTTCATCTAATCTGTTTTCCTGAGTTAACATAGTCTGATTGCCTTCTCTGAGCTAAAGGATTTCTGTTAAGCAATTCGACAAAGAGCAAGAATTTATGTGGGATGAAATATGCTGGTTGAACTGCAAGCTAGTCAATGAAGTTGTATGTTTCACATACTTTATGGAACAAAGTGCCTGAGTTTTTACTTTTATAGCCACACTCACTACAACATTTAATAGAACATATGTAAGAAAGCAAAGTGGTGGACATATTATGATGGGTCGTAAATTATTAGACCTGAATAATGCTGCTGCTCAGTCTAATTGGCACATTATGTAATTTGTTGCAATGTTTCATCTTAATCCTTTTAGTGGAAGAGATATAGGGAGGTGGTAGTAGAATTGCTTGGGTTGAAAAAAGGCTTAGGATGTTAGAGATTTTGATTTTGAGTTGTTACAGGAGGTCTGGGCTTTGGTGAATGTCTGTTTCGGGTAGTGTTAAAAATTTGCTTTAGAGGAGAACTACTAGGAAATGTAATTATTCGCATTAAGTAGGTTGGCTAGCTTCCTGATCTTTCTAGATAGTGTGAGTTTTATGTGCAAGAAATTGTGTTTGTGTTACTTGATAAAAAGCGCTTACCAAAAATGAGACACCACAATCATAGGACAACATACCCAGTGTAGTCCCTCAAAGTGGGGTCTGGGGAGGGTGGTGTGTGTACACAGACCTTGCCCCTACCTCAGAGTTGGAGCTGTCTCGGTTTGAATTTGAGAAGCATGATAACTGTATGTAAGGGTATTGATGAATATTGATCTGCTGTTACTTTTTGCACGGAAAGAGTAATCAAAAAAGATATCTCTCTTCTTTTCACCTGTCGTCCTCTCCTATCCTCTGGAAGCTAATAGTGTAAGGAGAACTACACTGTGCCGTTCTTCTTTTACCTTTGAAATTTAAATAATCCTGAAGAAAACTAAAAGAGATTGTAAATTAATTCCTATTACTGCTAGGCAGCACTAACTTAAGTTCTTGAAAATCCAATGATGTATAACTCAAAATGGAAAAGTAGGAATGGCCTCCAGGAGTAACAAATTATGAGGGAGTGATGTCGCTTAAGTCGAACAGTTTAACATATTCTGATGATTATCGACAAATGGTGCTATGATGGAAGCACAAAACAAGGCCCTCTGAATCATCTACTATGGACCTTGGATAGTGGATAAGCATTTTGTTTAGACAAGTTGGGAAGTGGGCTGCTATAAGCTTTTACATCCTATTTTTTTTTTGTTTTTGATAACCGCGGTGTCCCAGCCAGCTTGTGCACCTCACCAATTCCATGGGTGCATTTCATGTCCTATTTTGATTGTTATATGTCCTTGCATTTGTCCTATATCTGTTCTGCCATGGAATACGTTAAACAAAATATATTAATCAACACGAAAAGTAAGTTTTTACTTTTTTTAGCATCTTTAGAAATTGTAAATATGGACGTGTTTGCATCTGGATTGTGATAATAAGACCACAATAAGCGGACTGCTTCAAACACGAAACAGTAACATTTTTTCATTCCAATTTTTCTCTTTTGTCATGGCTTACAATTGTCTTGAATGGTTGCAAGATATTCAAATTGCACTTGCTAAGAGGTCCTGTGACAGCTTTTCATATATAAAGCTATCTTTCTTAGAGTCATCCGCAGACCAAATAAAGATACCATGAAGTGTTCCCTGACTCCTCAGTATGCTGCATGCATCAAAGAATCCATGTCTAGGAGACAAGCCACCACTGTTGTCAGTTCCAAAGCTAACTAGAATCTTGCCTCCTTTATAGTTATACATCTGAGTTTCGAAGTACTGTAGGAACTGAGGAATGGTTGTGCCCTTTTCATAGGCATAAAATTGGAAGTTGACAAAGTCTATTAGATGACCATACTTTCTCCAGAGTGCTAAATAGTGAGCTTGCACTGAATCATTTGCGTATGGTGCTATTGATGTGTAGGAGACGACATTGTTTTGTTTAAGATAGTACAACAGTCGCCCAATGCACTCGGCAAATGTATCTGGATCTGCATTGAAGTGTTCATAATCTATATCTATTGCATCCAGGTTATACTCTTTCACTGTCTTGGTGATTGAATATATTGCATTTCTCACCCAAGAAGTAATTGAAGCAGGTGTGAAGGTGGCATTTTTACCATTCACTGTATCACCACCGAGACTCATTCCTACCTTAACGTTTTTATACTGAGCCTTGATGGAAGAAATCTGAGAAGGGGTGAGCCTATCAATGTCCCAATAGACTAGGAAGTCACCATTAGTGGGTTCTGGTGATTTTGTGTTTGTGTAGTCTATAGCAAAGGAGAGGAGGAAATGAAACTCAACATTTGGATTAATTGGGACATCAGAGAATGTGACATTCTTGTCCTCAGCTCCAATATATTCTCTGAAAACCCCAGGGCAGAATGCTGGAACTGCCTCAGTCGTAGGAGAGATGTTGAAGAGAGCTTGAAGGACAAGAAGAGAGATGCAAAATTTTAAAGACTCCATGCTTTGTTGGAGTTGTAAGGGTAGCTTGTATTTCTTATTGGTATTTAACCAAAGTAGATACCTATTAAAATATTTCTCCTTCAACAAGGAATTTGTTGTATGCTTCACCAACTATCATATAATGTATATTCTATTTGTTCTTTTGTGAGTAATATCATTTTTTTGGAGCCAGGTTTTGTAAGCATTCATACTATTAAATATGTTATGTTTCAGCTAGAAGCCAGGCATTGTCTTTCTTGGCATTTCTATGGACGGCTTTATGAATATTCTTAGGTAAGTGAAACTCCCTCTCATTGGCTGGTCGGCAAGGCATGAAATTTCATGTTTATTTTTGTATCAACAAGGTCATTCTGCTATATCAATTGTGCTAGGTATTATGAGATGTATTTAAAATGTTAAAATTTAAATATCCTAATCAAGTTGTTTGGAATATAAATTGACTCATATATGCACCTGCCATTGTCATGTAGAGGTCATATTTAGATGACATCTTTCTTTCATACAAAGAAATCCTGATAAATTTTGAAGTGGTTGATTTTTCGTCTCACAGGCCTTTGACGTTTCTAACATATTCAGAAAATAATGACGTTCACTTCATCGACTTCAAGCAGTCAAAGCTACTTGTAACAATTGTTGGCCTTCAAACTGTGTTTGTTTTGATCATCTGCAGTTGTTTTCTTGAGCACAAGCGCAAACTTGAGTCATTTCACATCTGTCTCCTTCAACTTGTGTTACAAGCTTTTCAGAAGAACTTGATTTATAGTTTCGTATCCCTGAATTTCTGTGTTAATAGAACACCTCAAAGGATAAGGCCCATGGTGTTTGGCCAGCAAATGGGACTTCTTTTTTTTAAACCAGTAACTTTGTATTCCTCAACATTAAGGGCTATGCTGGCCACCTCCAAAAGTGTTATTTACAGAAAATTGAAAGCGACGACAATTACAGAGCTCCTATGAAGTCCACTAATTGGATCTCCTCATCCATGTTTTGTTCTTTACACCAAAAATCTAGAGTAGTAATTACTTTCCACTTAATCTTCCCTATTGAACATTCCTTTCCTTCATAAATTCTTTGATTTCTTTCCTTCCAGATAACCCACCATATGAAGGCTGGTACTGTCCTCCACCATCTTTTCTGACTCTTGTTACCTCCTCATCCAACAACTTAACAGATCTGCCGTATGTTCTGGCATAATCCATTGTAAGTTAGCCATGCTGATGAAAAGAGCCCATACTTATGATGAAAAGATCCCATACTTGTGATGAAAAGAGCCCATACTTATGAAAAGTTAGCAACGGGGCTTTTGGAAAGGTAATATGTAACTTACCTACTCTGCTCTGGAATTCCTTGAAACCATCGATGTTCTCTCTTAATTGTCAGCAAAGATGATACTGAATATTGGCTCTTTGGTTCAAGTTGATTGTACCATTCCTCAATCTGATCTATTTTTGACAATTGATATGGCAACTTATGATGTATGAATGCTTTCGACGGCTGATACTGAGTGATCTTTTTCTTATTTTCTTGTTTACAAAGAACAGTCTGGAATAATTTATTGCACAGGATGGTTCAAAGGCTTATGAATAGAGCTATGTGGTGGTTCTTCACTTGTACAACATAGTAGCACAACTTTGGATATGCTTTTCGAAGATGAGACCTACCTTTGAAAGTTGAACCCAGTCAGTCCATTTGCCTAGGCTAGTAAGATTAACATTCATAGCTGTCCAATAACTACAGTAGAGAAAGGAAATGGGGTAAAAGAAGCAAGTATTAAAAGGACTATTCAGTTTTCTTCAGAACTGGAAAATGTTTCCTCTAACCTGTTTTCTTTGATGGAAGCAACATTTTAGCTATGCGTGGAGTTTTTGCTTCTTTTTCCTAGGTTAACATAGTCAGACTGCCTTCTTTGAGCTAAAGGATTTAAGTTGAGCAATTCGACAGAAGGAGAAAGTGTGTACTTGCGATGAAATATTTGACCCCAAATGCATTGAGAGTGATGATGTAAACGAAGCAAAGTGCAAGGGTTAGGGCAACATGCAGGACATATACCAGTGAGACTTTAAGTTGGTCAGTGAACTTGTATGGTTTACTTTACTCAAGATACTGTAGGGATTGCTTGCTTTTGAAACTGAAAAATTTCTCAATTGTATACTTCCTAGGCAACTAATTTACAGCATAAATTATAGAAATCAATTGTCTTTTAGTCCTTACCTGTATATTCACGCATGCTACTGCATTTTATGACATATCTGTACTCAGGTAGAGGTGTTACAATGTGTCTCATAGATGATTAGACCTGTATAATGCTGCTGGTCAGTCTAATTGACACCTGCGTTTTGGTGAAATGCTTTGTTAGTCCTTTTAGCGTTACAAACTATATTTATTAAGAGGGAATATTTTCCCGTGAAGAGTAAGGTTTAGCACATTTGGGAATTCTAAATCTGAAACTCACGCGTCCAAAATAAAAAATAACATTCTTCCATTCCAATTTTTATCTGTTGTGATGGTCTACAACAGATTGTCTTAAATAGTTGCAAGATATTTAAGTTGCCCTTGCTAAGAGGTCCTGTGAAAGCTTTTCATTTAGGAAATGATCCTTCATAGAGTTATCTGCAGACCAAATAAAGATACCATGAAGCTTTCCTTGTCTCCTTAGTATGGTGCATGCATCAAAGAATCCATTTTCAGGAGACAAACCTCCAATATTATTAGTTCCAAAGCTCACAAGAATCTTGCCTCCTTTATAGTTACATCTCTGGGTCTCAAAGTACTGCAGGAATTGAGGAATAGTTGTGCCCTTCGCGTAGGCATAAAATTGGAAGTTCACATAGTCTATTAGATGACTATACTTTCTCCAGAGTGCTAAATAATGCTCCTGCACTGAATCATCTGCATATGGTGCTATTGATGTGTAAGAGATGACATTATTTTGTTTAAGGAAGTATAACAGTCGTCCGATGCACTCTGCAAATGTATTGGGATCCACATTGAAGTGTTCATAATCTATATCTATTGCATCCAGGTGATACTCTTTTGATATCTTGGTGATTGAATATATTGCATTTCTCACCCAAGATGTAATTGATGTAGGAGCAAAGGTGGCATTTTTACCATTCACTGAATCACCACCAAGACTCATACCTACCTTAACGTTTTTATGCTTGGCCTTGATGGAAGAAATATGAGAAGGCGTGAGGTTATCAGCGTCCCAATATATCAGGAAGTCACCATTAGTGGGTTGTGGTGAATTTGTGTTTGTGTAGTCTATGGCAAAGGAGAGGAGGAAGTGAAACTCAACATTTGGATTAATTGGGACATCAGAGAATGTGACATTCTTTCCTAGAGCTCCAATATATTCTCTGAAAACCACAGGGCAGTTTGCTGGAACTACCGCAGTTGTACGTGAAATACTCAAGAGAGTCTGAAGGACAAGAAGGGAGATCCAGAGTTTGAATGACTCCATGCTTTCTTGGAGCTTGAAGGATTCCTTGTACTTCTTATTGGTATATAAGCAAAGCTGACACCAATATTTAAAGTACTTTGCCTCCGTCGACAAGGCATTTGTTAGATGATGATGCCCCACACCATCATTTTAAGGCTTAATTTCTGGTTGTAATTTTGTGAATAACATTTCTTTTGCAGACCTGATTTGGTATTTGGTCAGCACCAGTATAGTTAAAAAATGATGTCTTAGCTGGAAATTTTGGCATTGTATTGCTTGGCATCTTCCACAGCCGGCTTAAAGTGTTTAGCAGTCTAAAATGTGAACTATGGACCTTGAAGTAGTCAAAGTTTCTTGTAACAATCTATTTGGCCTTCAATTTGTGTTTGGATTAAGTCCGCTGTATTTTCTTTCTAGAGCACAAATGCAAACTCGAGTCATTTTGCATTTGTCCCCATTCCAACTTTTGTTGCCATGTTCTCCAGAAAAGGAACTTTAACCCACTTCATGAATTTAATTTTTGAAAGAGATTTTCATAGTGTTAACCCATCTTTTGAAACATTGCATGGTTAAATGGAAAAGTGATTTGCATTGGACTGGAATTGGAGTTTAGAGTTTAATTTTTTAATGAAACGATTTGGCATAATTGGATGGCTTGCAAGTTCTTTGGTATGACGATACCAATTCGGATATGCCTTAATAAATGAAAAATCCATGGTTATTGATTAATGATATGTGAAAAATATTTTAATAGGGCTTAAAGAAAATTGTGTAGCTTCACCGAGAAAGTGCAGTCCCGAAAAGACCAACACTGGAAATCACGTTTGCAGACGTTGAGGGTCTTGTCTGAAATATGGATGACCACCGTGTGCTTACTTCGCGCAGTAGTACATAGTTATTTTACTGGGAGGTTATTGTCTTGGTGACTTTAACCTAGTCTTCGGTCCATGTGGCTAACATGGACTGGGACCCTTCCGGTAGGAGAAGCCGGACCCATATAACCCATGGGGGCCTGAAGATTGGTATGAGCAACATAGTTCAGGACTACAATTTTAAATGATCATGCTTTAGGTCCTTTGTCCCTACCCCAATATTTTATTATCTTAATGGTTTTGTGCATATGATTTATAACTGATTTTTGGTGAATTACATATTTTATCCCTTTTGGGTTGGATGCTAGTACTCGCCACACTGACCGTCCCCAAATGCTACATCGTTTCATGATGTGGGTTTGGAGACTTTTTCTTGTAACCCTGGTGCAACGTTAGGTTGATTGTTACTCTATTGGGCAACCGGTGAGAAGCGGTGAATCCTCTATCATTCGAAAGATCATGTTACTTTTTAGTTTATTTATATTATTGGTTTCCTTGGTTTTCTTCTGGCATAGTCGAGGTCATGTCCCAACTCAGTAAATGTTTTATGGATAGAGGCTTGTAGAAAGTATCGGGATTATTTTTCTTTTAATCTTGATTTTGAGTTTCAGATTTCATTTTATTACTTATCAAACTCTTTCCTTTTTGGCTTATGCAATCTCTTTATACTGTTGTGCTAGTGATGTAAGGCTAAGAGGCCATCTCACGCCTTGGATGGCTTGGGGTGACCGTCACGACCATGGCGTTGGTTCGAGTCGTGACAAGCTTGGTATCAGAGCACAATTTAGGGTTACTAGGTGTCTACAAGCCGTGTCGAGTAGAGTCTCGTTTATGGGTATGTAGTGCGCCAACTTATAAGCGGGAAGGGGGGGGGGGAAGACATTTAGGAATGATTTCCCTTCTTTATATTTTGTTTCATGCTAGAGAGTCTGGTGACTGTTGATTTTCTCTAACTCCTGGCTCACTCGCATTTCAGATCATGTCTCCACAAAGATATGACGTTCGTAGAAATTCAGTTGGAACCTCCTTCTTAATTGGGGCAAATACTGAGGAGGTATGCCCTACTCATGGTATGTAGACCGGATATAGGGCTCACATTTCTGGCTCTACTGTTGCTCCTGGGGTCCTACCTATCCCTACTAGTCTTCCTTGGGCTTCCTGGGTTGGCGTTACTCATACTCAGTCCCCTCAGAGAGATATTTTGAATGTTGAGTTTCGTCAGTTCATTCACATGTTTGCTCAAATTGTGGCATCGTAGTCTCATCATTCTGATCATATTGGTTCTGCCACCGGTTTGTTTGAGGTAACTCAGGCTGGCCAATTTATGAGGTTGAATCCCCCGATATTTGCAGGTTCTAAGATTGAGGAGGATCCTCAGGGGATTATTGATGAGACGAAAAATATCTTTAGAGTTATGGATGCTAGTGATTCAGAGGGGGTTGAGTTTACGTCTTTTCAGTTGAAAAAGTGGCTTATCAGTGGTACGAAGAGTGAGAAGAGTTAAGGGGTGAAAATGTTGAGCCGGCTGTGCGGGAGGAGTTCTCGGGTGTTTTTCTCGATCATTTCTTTCCTCATGAGTTGAGGGAACCCAAAGCTTAAGAGTTTATGAATCTAAAGCAGGGTAAGATGAGCGTTAAGGAGTATGCATTGAAGTTCACGCAACTATCCCATTATGAGAATGAGGTCCAGGATGAGAAAATTTGCTTTGAGACTGTCTCGTGACTCCGTGTTAGAGTGTCAGGCGGCTATACTAAATAATGACATGGATATATCGAGGTTGGTGGTTTATATACATTAGATGAAGGATGATAAGAAGCAGATGCAAATGGGGGAAAGACATAGTAAAAAGACTAGGTACGCAGAGCCGGGTGTGAGCCAGAAGAATAGTGAAAATGGGGGTAGACAATGGTTCAAGAGGAATACTTGGGGAGATTCATATTCGACAACTAGTGCTTCTGTCCCTAAGCCTTCAGGTGATCAACGTTTCAAGCCTAGCAGTGGTCCCAGGGCATAAGGTGTTCAATCTTAGGCTAGTGAAGCTCAGTCATCCCCACCTTACCCTCACTGCTATTTTTGTGGGAAGTTTTATTGTGGGTATTGTAAGGAGGGGAACAATTTGAGTTACAAATGTGGTTAACCCGGTCATACACAATATGATTTTCCTCTATCTAGGGTTGCCACTAGGGCTAATAAGGTTTTGATCGCCACTTCATCAGCTCCTGCAGCGAAGGGTGTTACTTCATGGACAGGGAATGGCTGAAACCGCCCTTATGCTCTTTCTACTTTTCAGGAATCCACAGCATCTACAGATGTTGCTACTGGTATGTTATATCTTTTGTCCCGTGATGTTTATTGCTTGCTTGATTCGAGTTTTATCCTGTCTTATATGACTCCCTCTGTGGCTGTATACTTTGCTTTTATTCCTGAAAGTACTTTCGACCCCTTTTCAGTTTCTACCTTGGTAGGTGAGTCTATTGTTTCTAGAAAGGTCTATAAGGTGTGTGTGGTGTCCATCTTTCATAGCGAAAGATTGGTAGATTTAATAGATCTTGATATGGTGGATTTTGATGTGATCTTAGGGATGGATTGACTTCATTCATGCTATGCTTCTCTGAATTGTAGGACCTGAAAAGTCACTTTTCATTTTTTTAATTAACTGGTAATTGAATGGAATAGGAGTTCCCTAGTACCAAAAGGAAAGTTTATTTCCTACCTTAGGGCTCAGAAACTGATATCCAAAGGGTGTCTATACCATCTCATTCGGGTCAAGGATTCTAACTTTGAAAGTACTTCCCGATAATCCATTTTCATAGTAAATGAATTTCCCAAAGTTTTTCCCAATGATCTTCTCGGGATTCCTTCCGATAGAGAAATAGACTTTGGGATTGATCTCCTATCGGATACTCATCCAATTTCCATTCCTCTTTATAGTATGGATCTGACAGAATTAAAGAAACTATAGGAGTAATTAAAGGATCTCCTTAATAAGGGTTTCATCCGTCCTAGTGTTTCTTCTTGGGGTGCTCCTATGTTTTTCGTGCGAAAGAAAGATGGGTCTCTCCGAACGTGTATAGACTATCGTCAGTTAAATGAGTTCACAGTAAAAAATAAGTACCCTCTTCCTAAAGTTGATGACTTCTTTGATCACCTTCAGGGTGCTAGGTGTTTCTCTAAAATAGATCTCTATTCAGGCTATCACCAATTGAAGATTAAGGAGACTGATATTCCCAAGACTACTTTTCAAACCTATTATGGCCATTTTGATTTTTTGGTCATGTCTTTTGAATTGGCTGATGCCCCGACTACTTTTATGGACCTTATGAATCGAGTATTCGGGTAGTTTTTGGATTTGTTCGTTATAATTTTCATTGATGATATTTTGGTGCACTCTAAAAGTGAGGAGGATCATGCATATCACCTCCGAATTGTGTTTCATACCCTAAAGGATTAAAAATTATATGCAAAATTTTCTAAGTGTGAATTTTGGTTAAGTGCTGTGACTTTTCTTGGGCATATTGTATCCAGTGAAGGGTTCAAGGTGAATCCACAAAAGATTGAGGCGGTTAAGAAGTGACCTAGACCCAAGACTCCAACCAACATTAGGAGCTTCTTGGACTTGGCAGGTTATTATAGAAGATTTATGGAGAGTGTTTGATCTATTGCTGCTTTGGTTACAAGTTTGACTCAAAAAAAGGTAAAGTTTCTATGGTCGGATGCTTGTGAAGGTAGCTTTGAGAAGTTGAAGGATAAGTTGATTTCTACTTCTGTTTTGACCCTACCTGAGGGTACTGAGAGGTTCATTGTGTATTGTGATGTGTATCGTATGGAACTGGGTTGTGTTATGATGTAACACGGGAAAATGGTACCTTACGTTTTCAGGCAACTTAAGGTTCAAGAGAGAAATTACCCGACACACGATCTAGAGCTAGCGACTTTGATTTTGCTTTAAAAATTTAGCATTGCATACAAATATTTATTCAGAGCATAAGAGTTTGCAGTATGTGTTCACGCAGAAGGAATTGAACCTCAGGCAGAGGCAGTGACTCGAATTGCTTAAGGATTACGGCATGAGTCTACACTACCACCCAGGGAAAGCTAATGTTTTTGTTGATGCTCTTAGCAGGTTGTCCATGGGGAGTTTGTCTCACATTGAGGAGGAGAAAAATGGTTTGATGAAGGATATTCACTGATTGGCCAATTTGGGACTCCGTCTTTTGAACTTCGAGGATGGGGGAGTAATCATCCAGGAAGTGGCTAATTCATCTCTAGGGGATGAAGTCAAAAGAGAAGCAAGTTCTGGATCCCATACGTATGCAAATTAAGAATAGCGTGGGTCAGCAAAAGGTTATGGCTTTTGAAATTGGGGAGGTGGCATCCTAAGATATAAGGAAGGTTATGTGTTCCTGATGTAGATGGGTTGTGGGAAAGGATTTTAACGGAATCCCATGTGTCCAGATAAGTGGTTCATCCGGGTTCGATGAAGATATACATGATTTGAAATAAATTTATTAGTGGAATAATATGAAAAGGGACGTGGCAAATTTTGTTGCACCAAGTGCATGGTCTGTCAGCAAATTAAGGTTGAGTATTTGAGGCAAGGTGACACCTCTCAAGAGATAAAATTGCCCATGTGGAAGTGGGAGATGATTATATGGATTTTATCATAGGTCTTCCCAGTCTCAAAATCAGTATGATTTTATTTGGGTCATTTTAGAAAGAATGACCAAGTCCACTCACTTCTTGCCTGTGAGGACTAATTACTCGTAAGAGGAACATACTAAGTTATTCATTCAGAAGGTGGTTCAGTTGCATGGGGATACGATGTCTATTATTTTTGATCGAGGTACACAGTTTTCCTCTTATTTTAGGGCATTCATTTCAGAAAGGGCTGGGTACCTAGGTGAATCTTACCACCACTTTCCACCCTCAAACGAATGGACAAGCAAAACGTACTATTCAGAGTCTGGAGGATATGCTAAGGTTATGTGTAATTGATTTTAAAGGTAGGTGGATTGATCATTTGCCGCTTATTGAGTTTGGTTATAATAATATCTATCATTACATGTAAGACCCCGTAAAATATTACGTTGATAATCAACTCTTTTAGCTCCTAAAAGCTTGTTAGAAGGTCCAATACTTAGAATATTTTAGCTAGGTGTTCAACACTTAGTCTCATTTTAAGCCTTCGAACTTTGGGGATTTAGTTGATGACCTTCCCGGCCTTCGTTTTCTAATTTTCAAGTTGCATTGCGATGGGGCAAGCCAAAAGTACATTTTGGGTGAGTTTCAGAATTTTCGGAATCCGTTTAGGGCACGTTTGGATTTCGAACCAGTAACTAAAGGCTATAAGGGGGCGCCGCCCAACTTATAGCCTTGGCCTCCTCCCTCAATAGCAAGGCGCCGCCCAACTACAAAAGGCTCTGGGAAAGGCGCTGCCTTGCTATAGCCTTTGTGTCCAGTTTTTCAGCATTCCACCTCCGTGCTTTGAGGGGTAATTTGGCCAATTTCCCACCCCTATATAAGTCTCAAACACTAAATTAAGCCCTCAAAGCACCAAATTATACTCTCTTTTCTCAATTTCTCTCAAGAACAAGATCAAAGGTTTCAACTTGAAGACCAAGTCCAAGAGATTTCACTGTAGATCTTTAAGGAACTTTCCATCTAAGGTATGCATGGTGATCATTCATGGATTCCTTTCATCCATGAAGCCTAAGAATCCTTTTTTAAATGTTATATCATGATATTTATGCGGTGAATTGATTATGTTCATGTTGTTATGGTTGTATGACTACCAAGATTGAATCTTTATCATGCTTTTATGAAACCATGTTAGTATAGGGTTAAAATTCATGCAATAGAGTTAAATGGTGGAATCATATTGTATTTAATTGATGATTATACCTATTCCCTAAATAGTGCATGCAAGGTGTTTGACGAAATGCCTAATATAGTAGAAATCATGAATAATGACTCAATTGTGGTTTAGATGATAAATGCATGCCATTTACTCATCTTCAATATGACTCCCCTATAATTGATTATGCATTATGCTTGCTTGATAAAGTGTTCATGATATTAGAAGTATGTAATTAAGCCATGATTATTTGCTCCCTTGTCCATGTATAAGATTATCACAATCAAGTGCCTCATGAAATAATCCCAACTATTGTATTATGTATTGTTGAGGTTGGTCATGCATTTAAGAAAGTCATGCCTTGTCAGTTTCATTCTATCGAGTCCTGGGGTACTTATACCCGATAATTTAGCTGTGTGCCTAGAGCTATGTCATGTTTTCACGATACTCTCAGTCCAGCCATGATCCATAGAACTCAGTCAGTCATGTGACTTAGGAAAACTAAAAAATCTTAGTAATCTCAGTAGTTCAGTAATCTCAGTACTCAATAATCTCGGTAACCTCAGTATTCCCAGTAAATCTCAGTATCATCAGTACCTTCAGTCAGTCCTCATATCTTAGTAGAATTCCGTCAGTCAACGGAACTCAACGAACTAAGTTTAGCTCCACTAAACAATACTATTTGTATCAGTTTAGTTCAGTTAATTAGCTCAGTGTCTATTCATTTGGAAGTAGGATTTAGCACTGAGTGAACACAAGGATTGGGACTCACCTATTAGTTAGTAGAGGGTGTGATCCTCAAAAGCAATCCTTGCATTCCAGAACTACGTAGCCAGCGTAGGTTGAGATGTACTCCTATGCATAGGGCTACTAATACATCTCGTTTGGGGTTATTCCTACAGGAGGATTAACGGAAGAGCTTCCTATCAGAGAGGGTTACCTCACAGTTTGTCTTTACCCGTGGCACGGTATTGATACCCTTCCAGCTGGGGTTACAGGTTGGACCCCACCAGTTTAGTTTTGGGGTATGTCAGTTAGATGATTACCTCCCATAGTCTCAGTTTTAGTTTTAGTCTCAGTAATAGAACTCAGATAGTTCTACAGATTTTAGGACTGTCAGATACAGTCACCCAGTACAGTACAAAACTCAGGTAGTTTCATCAGAACTTAGACTGTCAGATACATTCACTCATGTTATCAGTTATATCAGTTATCAGAACTCATGTTATCAGTATTCAGTATCAGGATTGTCAGATACAGTCAACAAACCAGTTATTCATAATTAGAACTGTCGAAAATAGTTATTCATAAACAGTAATGTAGTATCAGTCCCTCAGTATTCAGTATCCCAGCACTAGTAAACTCAGATGTCTGTAAATCCATGTTATCAGTAGACTCAGTAGTCAGAACTTAGTATTCAGTCCTATCACGTCTCAGTTACAGTTATGTATTCATGCATGTATTCTCACATTCATGTTAGTCAGTCAGTTAGTATTGTTCATGCATATGAACCCTTTGCATTCAGCCTACCTCACTTGCATACCAGTATATTTAAAGTACTGACGCATTTGTGCTATGGTGTCTTATACCATAGGTTTAGAGACACGAGCTCCAGAGCATCAGTAGATTCCAGATATCAGCAGTCAGTCAGCAGTGAGTCCTCATCCTTTGTAGACGATATTATTTGTTATTTCATTAGTTCAGTACTTAGTTATTTCAGCAGTCGGAGTTAGTTGGGGACATATCCCATCAACTCCTTATCCAGACAGTCAGTTTTAGAGGCTTTCAGACTACATTATATTCAGATAGTTATTTTGGTTATTTTGGTATTGTTATATCATATTTTTAGTTATGTATCAGTATTGAACCTTATGGCCTTTCAGTTCATGTTTCCATATTTGTGATATTATTATTATTATTATTATTTAGTGCTCAGTTACAGATATCAGTCATTGGTTAGCTTGTGGTCCTTTGGGGTCATGAGCATCGTGTAGCATTCTGGGTTTCAGATTCAGGGCGTTACAAACTTGGTATCAAAGGCTAAGGTTCAATAGTGTCCTAGAAAGTCTGAAAATCCACATTTAGTAGAGTCTTGTACATGGGTATATTGTGCACCACACTTATATGTAGGAGGCTATGAGATGTATTAGGAATAGTTTCCCTTCTTTCAGTATTCATGTCGTTCAAGTGATCATAGGCTCAAAGTTAAACTCTCAGTCTAATCTGGTTCTTTCTTTCGTTTGTAGAACATGCCTCTCAAAAGGGCTAATGAAAGGGGAACCAAAAATCAGTCAGCGCCTCAGCCAATTCAGACAAATTCTCTAGATGAGCATGTCTCTCATGAAGAATTCAGGACTGCATTTACTACTCTAGCCAGTTCAGTCGTAGCTCAGAATGAACGGACAACTGCTGTTCCAGCCAACCCAGTGGCAAATTCTGCTGCAGCTAGGATTCGGGACTTCACCCGAATGAATCCTCCCTTATTATCTAGTTTTAAGTCAGGAGAGGATTCACAGGAGTTTCTCGATCAAGTTCAGAAAGTCACAAACATCATGGGAGTGACTTCCAGCGAGAGTGCTGAGTTAGCCACCTATCAGCTATAAGATGTAGCCCATACGTGGTTTATACAGTGGAAGGTAGACAGGGGTACAGATGCAGATCCCATAGATTGGGAAGAGTTTGCTACGTCTTTCTTAGATAGTTTCTTTCCTATTGAGCAGAAGAAGGCTAAAGTGTTAGAGTTCATCAATCTCAGACAATGTAGTATGAGTGTGAAAGAATACTCCCTTAAGTTCACTTAGTTAGCCAGGTACGCTCCCCATATAGTAGCAGACAGTAGATCCAGAATGAGTAAGTTTGTATCAGGGGTATTAGGTAGAGTAGTTAAGGGTGCAAGAATACGATGTTGGTTAAGGAGATAGACATATCTAGGCTTATGGTCCATGCTCAACAGATTGAGGAGAAGAAACTTAAGAAGAAGGAGAGAGAAAATAAGAGAGCCCGAAAAAGTAGTTATAGTTTTACTCAGTTAGGGTGGCAGAGTGGTAATCATTTTCAGTTGTGTTAGAAATGTTCAGCCCCATTTCACCCTTCAGCTAGTGCACCAGTACCAAAGTTTAGAAATGTCTGTAGGGATGGGGCATCAGGCTCCAAGGCCCAGGGTAGTGAGAGCAGGATTCTTAATCGTCTATTTTGCGAAGAGTGTGGTAAGCATCATAACGAGGTGTGTAAAGATGGCAGTAGTATATGTTTTGGATATGGCGAAGTAGGTCACAAAGTTCGAGATTGTCCTAAACCCAGTCCTCGAAATTAGCATGGTCATTCTTCAGCTCAGTCCGGTCACCCGAATCAGCAGGGTGCCAATTCCAGCGCTATTAGTGGGAAACGCCCAAACAGACTCTACGCACTTCAGTCCCAATAGGATCAGGAAATTTCTCCTGATGTATCTACTGGTATGTTATAGATCCCTCATTTACATGTTCATGTTTTCTCCAATTCAGGAGCTTCTTTTCTTTTGTAACTCTTTACATAGCAGTCAACTTTAAGGTCAGACCAAATGTTAACAAGACTTTTCCAGTATCCACCCTAGTAAATCAGTCTATCATAGCCCGACAGATATACATGAACTGTCCGGTTATGATATCTCTGAAAGTCAAATCTTTAGATCTTGTTAGTAATGTAGAACGTGTAGGAAATCAGTAAGGGAAAATGATTCTCAACCCGTTTCTCCTAGAATGGTGTATGTTCTAAATTCCTAATATGAGGATCTCCAGTTCACTTAGTGTCATGAATCATGTCCCATGAAACACAGAAATTCCAGACTCAAGTCATGCAGTTCATGACTCATGTGCTCACCCGATTTATGAATTCACTCCTAGCGTTCAGTCAAACTTAGATTATGTCATGTATACCCTGATATTAGATCCCTTGGTAAATCCGTAGTGTCAATATTCCATTCCGCAAGCCTCAGCTACAACATCAGTCTAGTAATTGATATTCTGTAAGGGACCCAGATAGTCCTATGGGACCATGGCTATCCATTATCAGTTACTTAGCCATTAGGACTCAGTACTTTAGTATCAGTATCAACCTCAGTTACTAGCATTTGGTACCTGTATGGGTCTCAATTACAGACTTAGTTATAGTCTCTACTACTGTCTTAGTTATGATGCCAACTTCAGTTTAGTAATCAAATCAGAAACTCACTTCAGTTCCATACTTGCTTGACCAACACTATAACTGTCAGTTATTCAGTTAACTAGATAAGTCAATATGTTTGTGCATTCGTGCTCAAAGCCCATGTTAATCTTTTCAGTAATCGTAGTTGCAATGCAAGAGGCGTAGTTATTTCATCTTAAATGGTGTTCATAGGTCTTAACTCATCTTACCGAATCTCAATCAGGTTATGATTTTCTTACTCAACTGTCTTGTACAGACAAATTCATACAGTTAGTTTCCATGTCCCCAGCTATGCGCTCTAGCGGAAATATCATGAAAGAATGTAACCATTCTAAGATGAACCAATTAGATAGATGCAAGCTCAGCTCAGTTTATGTATCATGCCTCAGTTCCAGATCTTAGATAATTAGTTACGACTCAGTTTGTAGGTGCCTTATGCATCGCTTTAGCATCATCACCAGCTCATCCAGGTCAATATACTTTGAGGGATATAGTGTCCTAAGGGGGAGATACGCTATAAATTCCCCAATATTTATGACATGAACATTCTATTTTCTCTTCTAATAATGGATCCAGTTCAGAGTAGGGGATACTCATAAATTAGCCCTCAAGTTCCAATCTCAGTCATAAGCCTTATATTCGAGGGGCTTAGTTCAGTTCACAAAATTCAGTTCACGCATCACTTTTCGGTATCAGTCATGTTCTCATATTCCCGTACATGCATACTTCTAGCATAATCATGGGTTCATCGTATACTTTTTAATTTCCATAACAATTTTCTTGAACTTACTCAGTTCCATGTTCAAATTACTATTACAAGATTGGTATTTAGTTCATGCTCAGATTTTTATCACAAACTTGGTATTAATTACCATTTGCATATTCAATCATGCATTCATATATCAGTTCAGTTAAATAATCATGCATCAGACATGCATTCTCATTGCCAGAAATTCAGTTCGTCAGAACACTCAGTTATGCATTCATGAATCAGTTATACATATATTAGATATGCATATTCAGTATGATATGTTCAGCTTGTCAGTTATGTCAATCATGATCTCATGCTTTCAGTAGTTTATGCTCTATACGTACCTCAATGGTCTTCTTCCCCGTCTCAGTTAGTTTTTATTCGAGGATGAATGTTCCCAAGGGGAGATATTGTAAGACCCCGTAAAATCTTACGTTGATAATCAGCTCTTTTAGCTCCTAAAAGCTCGTTGGAAGGTCCAACACTTAGAGTATTTTAGCTAGGTGTTCAACACTTAGTCTTATTTTAAGCCTTTGAACTTCGGGGATTTAGTTGACCACCTTCCTGGCCTTCATTTTACAATTTTCAAGTTGTGTTGCAATGGGGCAAGCCAATAGTACATTTCGGGTGAGTTTCAGAATTTTTGGAATCTGTTTAGGGCACGTTTGGATTTCGAACCAGTAGCTAAAGGCTATAAGGGGGCGCCGCCCAACTTATAGCCTTGTCCCCCTCCCTCAATAGAAAGGCTCCACCCAGCTACAAAAGGCTCTGTGAAAGGCGCCGCCTTGCTATAGCCTTTGTGCCCAGTTTTTCAGCATTCTACCTCCGTGCTTTGAGGGGTAATTTCGTCAATTTTCCACCCCTATATAAGTCTCAAACATGGAATTAAACCCTCAAAACACTAAATTATACTCTTTTTTTCAATTTCTCTCAAGAACAAGATCAAGGGTTTCAACTTGAAGACTAAGTCCAAGAGATTTCACTGTAGATCTTTAAGGAACTTGCCATCTAACATATGCAAGGTGTTCATTCATGGATTCCTTTCATCCATGAAGCCCAAGAATCCTCTTTTAAATGTTATATTATGACATTTATGTGGTGAATTGATTATGTTCATGTTGTTATGGTTGTATGACTACCAAGATTGAATCTTTATCATGCTTTCATGAAACTATGTTAGTATAGGGTTGAAATTCATGCAATAGAGTTAAATGGTGGAATCATATTGTATTTAATTGATGATCATACCTATGCCCTAAATAGTGCATGGAAGGTGTTTGATGAAATGCCTAGTATAGTAGAAATCACGAATAATGACTCAATTATGGTTTATATGATAAATGCATGCCATTTACTCATCTTCAATATGACTCCCCTATAATTGATTATGCATTATGCTTGCTTGATAAAGTGTTCATGATATTAAAAGTATGTAATTAAGCCATGATTATTTGCTCCCTTGTCCATGTATAAGATTATCACAATCAAGTGCCTCATGAAATAATCCCAACTATTGTATTATGTGTTGTTGAGGTAGGTCATGCATTCAAGAAAGTCATGCCTTGTCAGTTTCATTCTATCGAGTCCTGGGGGTACTTGTACCCGATAATTTAGCTGTGTGTCTAGAGCCATGTCATGTTTTCACGATACTCTCAGTCCAGTCATGATCCATAGAACTCAGTCAGTCATGTGACTCAGGAAAACAAAAAAATCTCAGAAATCTCAGTAATCTCAGTAGTTCAGTAATATCAGTGATCTCAGTACTCAGTAATCTCGGTAACCTCAGTATTCCCAGTAAATCTATATAGCTTCAGTACCCTCAGTCAGTCCTCAAATCTCAGTAGCATTCCATCAATCAACGAAACTCAGCGAACTTAGTTTAGCTCTGCTAAATAATACCATTAGTATCAGTTTAGTTCAGTTAATCAGTTCAGTGTCTATTCAGTTGGGAGTAGGATTCAACACCGAGTGAACCCAAGGATGGGGACTCACCTGTTAATCAGTAGAGGGTGTGATCCTTAGAAGCAATCCTTGTATTCCAGAACTACGTAGCCAGCGTAGGTTGAGATTTACCCCTATGCATAGGGATACTAATATATCTTGTTTGGGGTTATTCCTACAGGAGGGTTGACGGAAGAGATTTCTATCAGAGAGGGTTACCAAACAGTTTGTCTTTACTCGTAGTATGGTATTGACACCCTTCCAGATAGGGTTACAGGTTGGACCCTTCCAGTTTAGTTTTGGGGTATGTCGGTTAGATGATTACCTCCCATAGTCTCAGTTTTAGTTTCAGTCTCAGTCTCAGTAATAGAACTCAGATAGTTTTACAGATTTCAGAACTGTAAAATACAGTCACCCAATGTAGTATAAAACTCAGCTAGTTTCATCAGAACTTAGACTGTCAGATACAATCACCCATGTTATCAGTTATATCAGTTATCAGAACTCATTTTATCAGTATTCAGCTTTAGGACTATCGTATACAGTCAACCAGACTAGTTCTTCATAATCAGAACTATCAAAAATAGTTATTCATATACCAGTAATGTAGTATCAGTACCTTAGTATTCAGTATCCCATCATCAGTAAACTCAGATGTCTATAAATCCATGTTATCAATAGACTCAGTAGTCAGAACTTAGTATTTAGTCCTATCACGATCTCAGTTACGGTTATGTATTCATGCATGTATTCTCACATTCATGTTAGTCAGTCAGTTAGTATTGTTCATGCATATGAACCCCTTGCATTCAACCTACCTCACTTGTATACCAGTACATTCAAAGTATTGACGCATTTGCGCTATGGTGTCTTATACTATAGGTTCAAAGACACGAGCTCCAGAGCATCAGTAGATTCCAGATATCAGCAGTCAGTCAGTAGTGAGTCCTCATCCTTCAAGGACGATATGATTTATTATTTCATTAGTTCAGTACTTAGTTATTTCAGCAGTCGAAGTTAGTTGAGGACATATCCCATCAACTCCTTATTCAAACAGTCAGTTTTAGAGGCTTTCAGACTATAGTATGTTCAGATAGTTATTTCAGTTGTTTTGGTATTGTTATACCATATTTTTAGTTATGTATTAGTATTAAACCTTATGGCCTTTCAGTTCATGTTTTCGTATTTATGATATTAGTATTATTATTCCATGCTCAGTTACAGATATCTGTCATTGGTTAGCTTGTGGTCCTTTGGGGTCATGAGCACCGTGTAGCATTTCGGGTACCAGATTCGGGGCGTTACTTTACATCATCCAAATAGACCCTTTTAACGCCCTTTATGGTAAACAGTGAAAATCTCTGATTGGATGGTTTGAGGTGGGCAAAACTAGGTTGTTTGGGCCTGACTTAGTTCATCAAACGATGGAGAAAGCAAAGGTAATTCGAGAAACTTATACTGCTCAAATTCGCCAAAAGTTTTATGCGGATGTGAGGCGAAGGAAGTTGGAGTTTGAAGTTGATGATTGGGTGTTCTTGAAGGTTTCTCCTATGAAAAGAGTTATGAGATTTGGAAAAAAGGAGAAGATCAGTCCCTGTTGCATTGATCCGTATCAAATTGTAATAAGTATTGGGATGTTACCTACAAATTAGACTTACCAGCGAGCTTGACCTCGATTCATCCTAATTTTCATGTGTCTATTCTTAAAAGGTGTGTGGGTGATCCTTTTTTGATAGGGCCTATTGAGGATATTGGAGTTAAGGATTCATTGTCCTATTAGAAAATCTTGATTGAAATCTTGGATAGGCATGTTTGGAAATTGAGGACTAAAGAAATAGCTTTGGTGAAGGTGCTTTGGAGGAATCAAAAGATAAAAGAGGTTACATGGAAATCGAAAGAGAACGTGAAAGCTAAATATCCGTTCTTGTTTCCAATGTTGGACGAACGTGCTTGAGGAACGAATTTTACTTCTTCTCTTAAAGCATTTCAAATTTGTTCTTAAACCCCTCTATATTTTTCAAATTATCGTTCTAAGGGTGTCTTAGTCTCTCATTTGAGGAAGCAAGATCCAAAGAGGGGGGAGGGGGATAATGTAAGACCTAAAAAATTTTGATGATTTTTTTTGGATCCTATCTTGTGTTTAATAATAATTTTTGACTTGAATCACGATAAGGGATGTTAAAGGGATGATTGAGGAGAGTTTTAGAATTTTTGAAAAGGGTTCCGGGTTATTTCTGGACCTCAAACCAGTGAGGGTCTGCGATAGCAGCGTGTCACGCCCTGTGCACATTGAGAGAAGAGTGTGGCATGCCCTTCGGCCTCCACGATAGCAGCGTGACACGCTCAAGGGCACAAAATGCCCATTTTATTTTTTTCTCAATTAGGGTAAGAGATTTATGGTCCTTTGCCCTATTACATGACTTTAAACACCCTCTAATCCCTATTAACCCACCAGTCATCACTTTTATCATCATTCCTTACCCTTTTCAACATTCAAAGAAGTAATCTTAGAGTTTCTCTAGAATTCAACTCAAAAGGCCCCAATTCAGATTCTTCATGAATTTATTCTACTAAAAAGATATGTTGGACACTTCCTTATTTTTACTTATTTTTAAATTATGAAATTTACTTGATATTATCATATTTTGATGATTGTGTAAACTAGGATTGAGGAATTTGGGTTATTACATATCCTTGCATTGATTTTTCTTGTTTTAATAGTTTTTTCATGATTTAAGTGTTGAATTGTAAGCTGAAATTATGTTTTATGATAATGGTGGAATTTGGTGATATGATTTCATGGTCTTTATAACCTTTGCATGATAAAAATATGAACCTCCCACCCACTTCATGAATTTGGTTTTTGAAAAAGATTTTCATAGTGTTAACCCATCTTTTACAACATTGCATGGTTAAAGGAAAATAATATAGCATTAATGGAAAAATGGTTTGCATTGGACTGTTGGAATTGGAGTTTAGAATTTAAATGGTTCAATAAAATGATTTGACTGGAATGACTTGCAAGTTCTTTTGGTATGACAATATCAATTCGGATATGCCTTAATAAATGAAAACTCCATGGTTATTGATTAATGGTATGTGAAAAATATTTTAATTGGGTTTAAAAAAATTGTGTTGCTTTACTGAAAAAGTGTAGTACCGAGAGAAACAACACTGAAAACCACGTTTGTCGACGTTGGGGGTCTTGTCCTGAAATGTATGACCACTATATGCTTGCTTCACACAGTATACATAGTTATTTTATTGTGGGGTTATTATCTTGGCGACTCTAACCTATTCTCGATCTATGTAGCTAATATGGACTAGAGTCCTTCTAGCAGGGAGAGCCACACCCATATAGACCATGGGTGCCTGAAGGTGGGTATGAAATACATAGTTCAGGACTAAAATTTTAAATGATCATGTTTCATGTCCCCTTTCCCTACCCGACATTTTATTATCTTGCTGGTTTTGTGTTTATGACTTATAACTGATTTTTGGTAAATTACATATTTTATCCCTTTACTTGGGTTGTATGTCGGTACTCGCCGTACTGACCGTCCCCAGATGCTACATCATTTTATGATGTAGGTTCAGAGACCTTTTCTTGTGATCCAGTGTAGTGTTGGGTGGATCTTCACTCTATTGGACAACTGGTGAGAAGTGGTGATCCTTCCATCATCCGGTAGACCATGTTACTTTTCACTTAATTTGTATTATCGATTCCGTTGATTTTCTTCTGGCATAGTCAGGGTCATGTTCTGACTCAGTAAATGTTTTATGGATAGAGACTTAGTATGGGGATTATTGTTCCTGGATTTAAGTTTTATACTTTGTTTTTACTTATTAAACTCTTTCCTTTTCATGGGTTGACTTCCATAATCTCTTTATACTATTATGCTTATGATGTAAGGCTAAGAGGCCACCTCACGCCTTGGTTGTATTGGGGGTGACAATCACGACTAGGGTCCCAGTTCAGATCGTGATAGAAGAATGACACTACATAGATTCAAACACACGAAACTCATACAAAGGGAATAAGGTCACTCTCTTAACCAATGTATCAAATCAGTTCTTAAGTTTGAGGGTGCACAAAATAATTGTCACAACCCGAGACTACTCCCTAGTCGCGACAACGGTGCTTACGGTCATAAGTAACCATAAGCTAACTCGTGAGCTGGTACTTGCTGTGAGCACTAAATAAAATAATATTAATGGACATGTGCGGAAACAACTGATAAAGTCATAAGGTATGAATACTGAAAATATGATTTAATCTCAAGTCTGAACAATAGATAAAAACTGTTAAAAATGAACTAACTTTCTAACTGACTGTCTGACTGTCTGAATGTCTGAAAGTCTCTAAACTAATCGAGGTGTTGATGGGACAAGTCCCCAACTAACTCCGACTGACTGAATGTACTGAACTACTGAAATAAACCATCATGTCCCTGATAGATGAGGACTCACCAATGCTGCTGCTGAGTAATGCTAGGATGTCTAACTACGGTTGGGGAACTGAGCAACCGAACCTATGATACAAGACATCGTAGTGCAAAGAAGAGTATACGGTCAGTACTTGACTGTACTAGCATATGCGATAAGGACTAACTGTAAGCATGAGATAACTGAAGATGAATGTATGAAAATTGTAGCATTAGAGAATGCAAGACCAAGCATAAATCTGAAATTTGAAATAAGTCTATTATTTAAAAAACTGAAAATGTATAACTGATAAATTGAAAATCTGTACACTTGGTCAAGCAAACCTGAACTGAATTCTGGACTGAATACTGTACTGAGACTGTGGGAGGTATCATCTAACTGACATGCCTCAATTTGAGCTAATTGGGGTCCAACCTGTAACCCCAGTTGGAAGGTTGTCACTACCGTGCCACGGGTACTAACAATGGCTGCGTGAATCCACTAAACTGGCGTCCCAAAGGACTAAAGAGTCACCCTATACTGGCAGGAGTACTCATGAGATATGTGTCAACCCTAAACTGGCAGGAAGATATCTCAAACCTACGCTGACTACATAGTTCTATAACTCAAGGATTGCTACTAAGGGTCAAACCCTAAACTGACAGAAATGCCTCCATCCCTGAGTTTGGTCGGTGCTAAATCTTATTCCCAACTGAATAACACTGTTTACTTGACTGAACTAAGCTTAACTGAGCAAACAACTGATCATAACAACTAACTAAATGACAATGCTCATGGTTTATCTGAAATTATTCTGAAGATACTGAAATTATGTAAACAGCTAGGTATCGGGTGTTTGTAATCCACCAGCACTGAATGAAAATAGAAATAATGACATATAAAGCTTAAAAAAAACATAGTAGGGGATCATTGCTCAAAACCCAATATTTAGACATATCATCAAACACATGAGAGTCATGAATTTAAGCATGGTAACAGGTAAAACATGCAAGAATAACGTGATTACAATACTAAAACTATAAATTAGGGATTTCAATATGAAGATTTCAGTATTCAAAATATGTAATGGTTCATCCCATCGAAAACACTTGTAAACATAACTCCAAATGAAAATCAATAATAGCTTAATGGAGATAATTCACCTTGAACATGTAAAAACTCATAATTTAAAGATAAAAGGGGATTCTTGGACTCCATGGGTGAAAAAGTCCTATGGATGAACATCACACATACCTTAAACCATTAAGCTTGAAAGAGAAATGCCAATCTTGATGCTTTCTTAAAGGTTTTTGGATTTGAGAACTTGAATTATTGATTTCCTTGGAGAAAAATAATGGAAATTGGTGTTCTTGGGAGGTGAATAGGATTTCTTTGAGGGGATAATTGAAGAAGATAGACAAATAATACCCTAATTGACGTTAAAATTTGTGAATTGACGAATTAAATTGAGGGAGAATGACACAATTGTCCCTCAGGCAATTAAATTCGTAACTGGAATATGGTTTCCAGGGTCACCGTCACGCGATGAGGGTTCCATTTCTATTACCACCGTGACACGACCCTATCGTGATGAGCTGCTGGAATCGTGATCCAAACATGACTCAATCCTCATTCGAAAAATCTGAAACTTCTTCGAGACATGTACCTTACACCCTGAACATGAATTAGCTCAAAAACTAACATCTCGGGGTTGGAAATACCAATTTAAAAATTCTTGAAGTTAAGAGACCCTAAAAAATGACTAAGTCCCCAACATTTAGTGAAATTTTTGGATTTTAAGTCTCTTATGCATGCATTTAGGAGCTGAACTGAGCTAAAAATAATACAGCGTATTACAATAATAGTATACAACTCTTTTATAGGTATATATACACAAATTATTTTATTGAAGTTAACTAGTGCACGTGCACCCCATCTATCAATGTGGATTCACCCTGTACTAGTGTACCAAATCACTTTGTATTTATTGTATATGTTCGCTCTGACTCATACAGAATCGATACAGAATGAAGCAACACAGAGCAAACTGCTATAATGATATAGAGTCAACTGATATATTGTGTTGCAAATCTTTTTGAGTAAACTATTTCACCGTTTGTAATTAGCTAAGTTATCGCTATTGTTGATAACTAAAGCTCAAAGTATTGTTATTTCTAAAAGTTTTTCAAAAAAATATCTATTTTTAAATGAGATGATCAAACTCTTCAACGAATAAAATCGCAATAAAAAGATTCAGTCCAAATTAGAGGCTACAAGAGTCATATTATTTGAAGGAAAAATTACATAATAACACTACTTAACTTATCAAATCTAGTTAAAACTCATACTCTTTTATTCCAGCCCATATTTCGGTTTCTATCTCTAAAACTCACGGGTAAATCAAAGAAGAATGTGATGTATTCATGTAAAATTAAGTGATATATCTGGAAGAATGTGATATAAATAGGAGAATGTGATGTATCCATGTAAAATTAAGTGATATATTCGTGTGGACAAAATTAGAAATTTTTATTAATATGAAAACGAGTTGAGATATAGAATAATTAGCTTCAAAAAGGCTGAAATTTATGTAACATTTTTATTTTAACCTTCATGGTGCATCGGCAAATGAAACAATAAGGAACCGTTTGGTCTGATGAATAGGCATTTCGCTCTACTTGCTCCGTTTTAAAATAGTTGATTTTCTTTTTAAAAATATTTGTTTTAATTTAGTTGTCCCATTTATGAAATTCAGATTATTTTATTATGTTCTTCCAATACTATCCTTATAATTAAATGAGTAAACAAAGTATATATATTTAAATTTATATTTTCAAATCATAATTAATAGGAAAAAATACATAAAGTAGCATACTTAAGTATTAAATTACAAAAAATAACAACACTTTTATCAAATTACATTTTGTAGCATATGTATTTGTATTTTTGTAGCAACAGTTTGCAAAAATACAAAATACGTATCGATCATAAGGGCAGTAAAAATCATATGTATTTGTATTTTTGTAGCAACAGTTTACAAAAATATAAAATACAACTTGCAATATTATGTAATTATGAAACTATTGCTATGAAACTCATAATTAAGGGAATAAGTATGCTATTTCTGAATTTTGCCCTAATTAATAAGGCTAATTTGATAACATACACTCAATAATTTTTTTTTCTAAAGAAAAGTATCAAATCAATAAAAGCCAACTATTTTAAAATGAAGAAAATACTTTACTTCCATAAAATTACGTATTAAATATAAGGAGCCGTTTGGTCTGAGTAATAAATTGTTTGGTTTTTTATTTCAACCTCCATATAATTCAACATTGTTTCCCCCCTATTTGCTTGCTTTTTTCCATTGTCGGTAATAATATATTTTTCTGTTTTTTTTTTTTACTTATCAGGTTTTCTTTTATGACAGAGTTAATTCGACTAGCTTTAGAGTTAAATTGCATTACATCAATTCAAAATTTTGAATTTAGATGTTTAAAATCTATAGGTAAAATATTATAAATTATATTTTTTTATATAATATAATTAAAAAATATATTTTAAAATATTAGTCAAAATTTATATAATTTAATTTTTAAATAATAAAATGTGACAAGGTACAAGGAACAGAGGGAGTATATGCATAAGTTAGCAAAAACCATATATTATTTTATACAAAATAGATGATAGAACAAGAATATGAAAATTAGAAATACATGCTGTTAAAATGACCAAACCTCATAAATCATAACAGTGCGAAAATAGGTTATATGTTGTACGCTAATATGTAATATATATGAAGTTTTATTAATCTATAATCTATAATTTATATCTATTTATAATCTATAATCTATATCTATATCTATAATCTTTTTTGTTGGTAAATTATTATAATCTATATCTATATCTATAATATATTAAAAGTGTGAAGACCCTTAAGGAAAATGATTTGAACTTTTTTCCCTTCGTTAAAAGACTCCGCAATAGATAAAATTATATTTTTATATTTTTTATTTAATTTATAATATTAAATATTAACTATAATAAATATATAAGAAAATTAAATGGAGAATATTTTCTACTTGTAGTTGAATTCCTATATATGGTAATATTTTGTTACAGAAATACAACTTCAAAGAAATTATTATATAATATTTATATATAAGGTAAAATTCTAAATATTTTAGAAAAATTGTTGAAACTATTTTATATAAAATAGGTTAAGATTTCTAAAAAAAGAAGCAAAAATAATTCTTGCAAAAACTAAACACAATGCGTGATTTCTTTTTCTAATTAAAAAAGGGTATTTGGACTTTCCAAAACAAGAAAAAAAGGTTTTATATTTTTAGGTTAGGACTTTAATCCTTTGTTATAATATTATAATTTAGGATTATATATTTTATATATATATTTGTTCAATTTTAGAATTTCCTTTTTAGGCTTATATGGATATCTTATTTGGGTAATAAAATTTTATGATCGTAACTTTGTTATTGGATAACTTTGTGGTTTTCGGATTTCGAAATTCTATTTATATTATATTTTGATTTTATTGATCATAATTAACAAACATCCTTTTATGTTATAAATAGTTTTGCTATTGAATCTCTAATATAATATGTTGATTTAATTTTCAGGTTTTAAATTTTCTTTTTTGTTACATTGATTTTATTGATCAAGAATAACGAAACATCTTTTCATGTTTGTATGTAATTTTTATTATTGAATCTACAACGTAACTTTGTTGTTTCTAGGTTTTGAATTTCCTTTTCTATTACATTGTAATTATTGATTATGAATAATAAGCTTTCGTTATTGATTAACTTTATGATTTCTACTGAAACAATAAGTTTATGAAGTTTTGTGTAAGGGTTAGGTTTGATTGTATTATTTTGATATTTTTATTACCTTATTATTTTATTATAATTTACATGTGGTAGATAAATATCAGTCGATTTTGAATTTTTTTTTAGGTAAATGTTAGGTTTAATTGTATTGTTTTGATCTCTGCTTTGAAAATTTATTTTGTGAGTATAAAGTTTAGGTTTAGTTGCATTGTTATGATATCTCTATTATCGTATTTTTTTTATTGTAGTTTACAGGTAGTAGATGAATAACGATAATTATTTTTTGCAGAGGTTAGATTTAATTGTATTGTTTTGATATCTCTATAATCATATAGTTTTGTTGTAATTTAAAAGTGGTAGATAAATTTTGATTGGCTTTGAGAATTTCTTTTGGTAAATATTAAGGTTAATTAAATACTTTCTCCATCTTTACATGTTCAAAAGATGTTAAATCTAATTATTGTATTCTTCTTTATCATTTAAATTAATATCCTATTTAGCATAATATTTAAACTCATTAAAGTGAAGTATACGCGTGAGGTGCGTACACCTAAACTAGTAATTTTAAATTTTCTGTATCGTCTTCCATCAAAATTTTATTTGTACCACTCATTTTATCTCTGTTGGACTAATAAACTTTAGGCCTTTAAGTCATTTTTTAATAGAAGACATGTATTTAGACCAACTTACGTAAACAAATAACAATAAATTTTTACCTAGACTTCGCTTATATTCTTATTCACCTTAGTGTTATTAAATTTATTTGGTTTAATTTTAACAATTACGAAATTGACCAAATTGATTCAATTTTGATTTTAACAAAAACGGACTCTAACTAACTCATACGCACCCCCAACTCACATTATTAATCTCTACAATATTAATTTCTGTATTATTAATCTTTTGTCTAATTTATATATAAGATTTTATTTTAAAAGATAAAATTATATATTTAAAAATTACATAAAAAGATATCATAAGTTTCAAAAATTGACAATTCAAAAATATCTAAAAATTATTTGAAATCTGACCCAGAAAAAAATATTTTTTGTTGTCCAAATAATAATCAAGATAAATAAATTGAAATGAAGGGAATACTACTTTTATAATCAGCTTTCTCGTGAGGACTTCGTTTAATTACACATAATTAAACAATGTATACTTTTCCCATTTTGCACAATGTAGTTTTTCAATTAATGAAATTCAATCGAACTGTTTCCTTAATTAAAGCTAGCTCTGCCACTATTTGAACCTGATGCACTAAAACTCTTGTCTATGTGGGGTTCAAGGAAAACCCGGACCACAATGATCTATTAATAGTACTTAAGTATACTAAATATTAAATAATATGAACAAATTTCTGAAGTGTCTTAATTCAATACCTTTTATTAATAATGCTGAGGAGAGATAAATGGCAAACGACTCTCTTACTAGATAGAATATTACTTTTAGTATGTATGCTAAAACTTAAAAATCATTTACACTATTTCTATGAAAATCTTTATGTGATTTATCCAAAATGCATACCTTTGTGACGTAAAAGTTATGTGTTGAAAGGATCTCTAAATGGTTTAAGATTAAATTACTCTCTAGAATATATACGTTAATTATCTCAGAAAGCCAATGAAACAAGAAGATTAATATCATTAAAAGATGGTGATAATTATCTTCAAGTAATCAAAACATCCAAGAATATTTCCTTTTTGTCTATATGAAGCAAAGAATGAGTATCAAAGAGATATATGTCATATATAGTAGTTCTTATATAACATTATACTAATGTGGGGTTTTAGGGGCTTCTTCTTTCTCTTTTATATCAAATAACTAAGCTCAATAGATTAATTAAGGATGATGTTAAGGAAATTTGGAACATTAATTTTTGTCCTAAGTTTCACCTTTCTTGCTTCAGGAAAGGAGGTCTCCATCAAGGCAACAAGTGAAAGCCTTTCAACAAAGAAGGTACGAAATTTCGATAATTTTTTTAATTTTATTTTACGCGATTATGATGTCTAGACAGGTGTACCCTTAGTCTAATGGCTTTGGACATAACACATGCATCTAAAGGCTCAATAATTCACACAAAGTATCACATTTTGCTATGTTCTTCGTAAACAGAAGTACATGTCATGTTTGGCACTGAATCATGCATATATGACATACTTGTTACTAGAAATCAATTTTATAAGATTCTAAATTTGTTGGCGATATTAGCACATTCTCCTTATAAGCTTGAATAGCCTCTAATGTCTATTGAAGCATGGATATTCTTACTATATATAAGTAAGTGTGAGTAGCAACTGTTGGAAGCAGGCAGCTGACGGTTGTCATGCCTGCTTTGTGACTCCACATTACTTTTATAATGATGGAAACGACTTTTACTTAGTCAATCAATATATATAAGTCAAATTCATATATAATTAAAGAGTTATTTGTTTTTCATCTATGGCCATAACTATCACTTATGTTGAGGGTGAACAATATAACAAAGTGTAGCTCATATAGCGTTTTATGTAGGAGAGAATCTATAATAGCTTTTGCTCATATTGTGTATGTGTTGAAAAGAAAAAGTCAAACAAGAACAAATGTTAGATGTTAGACTAGTAAATCAAATGCGCTACAACATTAAGGTAGAATTGTGAACTCGAACTTGAACTCATTAAATTGAAATCCTAGATGCATTTATGTTTTGATTGAAATTTCCTTTGTATTGACAATTACAGGAGAAATGCACCTATTTTGTGACAATAGAGACAACATGTACAAAAGGTGCAGAAACCTCAAACCATGTAAGCCTAAGGTTTGGTGATGAAAATTCCAATGACATTTTAGTGCATCATTTGAATTCCAAGCATGTTAGAAGGGTTGATCCATTAGAGCCACAAGTTCTTGATGACATCCCAAGAAAACCATTTCAAGCTTGCATGATGGATCAATTCCAAGTCACTGGTCAATGTGTTAAATCACCAATTTGCTATCTCTATCTTAAATTGGCTGGAAATGATGATTGGCGTCCTGGTTTTGCTCAAGTTCAAGTCCTAGAAGGACCTCATTTTAGCTCAAATACGTTCTATTTTCGACGATATTTGCCGCGTCGCGTGTGGCACGGGTCGGACCTTTGTGACACACAGGTCACGCCTTTTGGGTTAAAACGCAAGAGAAATCTATTTGGAAGGAAAGCTCCGTAAAACACAATAATTTGGTTGGCTGTATAAATTAACTTTCACTAATATATTTAATGAAAGCCTCACATCTTAGTAGCTCAGTTGGTTGACTACATAAACTTTTACATTGTTGGTGAGGATTAGATTTCCCACGTTGTAATTCTCTCCCCAATTTCTCCTTCTCTGAGTGTCTCACATGTGTGTCATTTCGTAATTCCATTAAAAGAAGGGGCAATTTTAATTCAAAATTAACTTTTGGCGGAAGAAAAACATTTTTAACATACAACATTATGTTAAAGAAATTTTGGTTCTATAAATGAAAAAGACAAATTTTAACTATTTCTAATAGGTTGTTAATTAAGAGTATTTTAGATCCTTTATCCATCGAAGAAAGAAGAGGACAGGAGGACGACATTAAATGTAATTGTCTCCTAACTTGTTCCTAGTTTGAAAGTTGAAGCAAAGTTGAAGCACTATGCAGGAATCAGAAGGACAAATTACACTTGTTCAATTACTATTTGTCATAAAAAAAATAATGGATAGACATAGTTTCTCTCAACATTGTTGAAACATACTTATTTTCAAATTAATAATATGTCTTTTTTGTTTGAGACACATTGTAAGGTTTATTTCGCCTAAGCCCAAGGAATGAAAAATTCTAATGAGGATAAGATGATTATAAAGAAGACATCTCAATAACAATAACAATATACCCAATATAGTCTTATAAATGAAGTTTGAAGATGATAAATTATATCTTATCAGGTAGAGAGGCTGTTTTTGAAATGTCCCCGACTTAAAGAAAGCAAAAATACGGCATTTATGACGACATAAATAATAGCAAGACAGTAAAAAAGCAGAAACATACGAGGCATTAAGCAGTAAAAGGAAAATGGTTTAAAAAAATAATTAAAATTAGATTAAAAATAATAAGAATATAATATAGAAAATAATACTAGTATTACTTGCCGGAGGAACATGGCACAAAATTATCTACTATAAACTTTCACCCGAATTCTCGACTTTCTCACTCTTTTATTAAGGGTCATGTCTGAAGTTTCCTTGCCTGATAACCTTTACCCCTGCTTGATAACCTTTCTCCAATGCATTTTTGATCTTTCCCTACGTACCTTTCCTCAAATCCTTCGATCTTGAAATTAGTTTGGAGATTAAATAATTAATACTAAAGATAAAATAGAAAAAGAAATATTCTTTCTTGATATGTTAAAATAACAAATAAAAATAAAAATTAAATTAAAAATAAGTGACAAGTAATTAACCATGGAGGAAGTAATTAAATATCCTCAATATGCTCCTAATTCCTACACCTTTTCCCTAACGTTAATAGATTTTTTGTACCTGACTCATTAATTGTGAATCCCTAATTTGACCCACTCAAATAGAGACACAATAAATTCATGGGCAAGATCAGAATCCCAAATGATGGCATAGCTGAATATTTTGGAATTCATCTCGCTATGAAACCACTTATTTTAGCTATCACAACGTCATTTTCCTTTTTTATTTTTTTATATTTGGCATGTGTCATAAATACACATCATTTACTACTTGTCCTTCATGTTTATTTGGCATAGCAAATGCAGTACTCCCTCCTCCAATTTACTTGTGAAATGGTTAATAAATGGAGAAAATTATCTCATATGCAAATTTTTTTATGGTAAATTATAACAACACTTTTAGATAATTATTTTATTAAGAATTTAATTATAAGTTGTAGCAAATTTTAAAAAGCTAATCTATTTATTTTGTTAGAAAAATCGATAAAATATTTTTTAAGAATAATTAACTAACTTTTTTTTTAAGGTTTAACATTCAGTATCTCTTAAATAAATGTGTTGATAATTATAAAAGGAATAAAATATGGTTAATATTATATTTTCATTAGTATCATTCTTACCTTTTATTAAAAGGTCTCACGTTTTTTCTAAAACAACTTTATTGAAACAATACTTTTTTGCCAATATCACACATTTCATCTTAATTATACTTTTTTTTTTAATTCATCTTCATATACAAATATCTTTCTTTGGGGTATTATTTGAGTATCAACTTTGATATCTATCAAACAATTCTATCTTTGAGGGTTCAATTTCGTTCCATTTATCAAGTTTTTTTGCTTGAATTTCAGTATATATTCTTATTATGGGTTGTTTTCACCATTTATACTCTTTTTTCATCCGAAATTGACTTCATATTCTTCTGCCAAAAAGAAAACACCAATATCATCCATGGCTAATACTGGTTATGTTTTTTATTTCAATAAAAAATTACTTGACATCAAACAATTATCAATTAATTTATTTTTAATATTTACGTGATAGTTTTTCATGCAATATCCATTACATACACTAAAAAGGTTATGTAACATACAACATAATTTTTCTTATCGCTGGTCACATTAAGAAAACTCATTCAATACAAATATGACATATGCGAAACCTCATCGATACCAATTTTAATATCAATTTAATACATTGAGAACTGAAACAAAAATATTACTTAAATATGAAATGAGTATATAAACTGATTTCAACGCAATTTACTAAACAATTCATGGATATTGTATTGTGTAATATACTATTTTCATACACTAAAAACAACTATTAGAATACATCATTTGTTTATAGAATCTTATTTACTAATATCATAAATGGAGACACCAAAAATTTAAAATTATTTAAAATATGGCTTTCTTATATATCAATAGATTTCAACTTAACCGTTTAGAATAATACATGAATACTAGATTGCATATATCACAGATTAAAAATAAATTATTAACATATAAAATTTATCGGCATCAGTTTTTATAGAGTAATTCTACCATCAATATTATTGCAAAGTCAAATATTATATGTTAATAATTACTCTATGAAAATTGATGCCAACAAATAATATATATTTGATAATGAAGAATTTAAAAGAAAACCTATGATATTGTCGAAATAATTTAAAAGAAAATCACGATGAAGAAGAAAAATTCAATGTTTGATAATGAAGAATTGAAAAAAATCGTATGATTGTTATGAAGGAGAAAGTGGTATAGTTAAAGTAAGAGAAAACTGTTTGAAAGAATAAAGGGGATGCATGATATCCTAATAATAACTGTCATCCCTTTTTATTGGTATAAATCTATTTTTCCTATATAAAATTTATTTTTTAAAATAAAATAAAAAAATATTTTTTCCTTTTTTATATCTATTTTTGCTATAACTTGCAAACTTAAAAGTTTTGCTATATCATGCATTAAGCATTCTAAGGATCTGTATTTGCATTTTTTCCCCAATGCTATTGTACAGGAGTTGCCTATGGCCAATGGGAGATCCATCCCAATGCTATTATTGAAGCAACCATCCCGTTAGCATGCGTCAGATGCAGTTCTGAAGTAGGTTTCCGGTGCTCGTTGGAATTTTTGACATACAATAATCCTCTTATATGTTTCCTAGTGTGTGGTTGTTAGCCTAGCCTATCTCTGGCATCATCACTCTTTAACCAAATCAAGCATCTCACATGCTGGTGTCATTCTTGAGACAACGCCATTACGGGCCAACTTTACTCATATTTGTCCAAGTGTGGTCCAATTGTCCTAAACCTATTTCAACCTTATACAAACAATCCCTTTATTTTTTGAATGTATAAACCTTATCCGTGTGGAAGAGAAAAGAATTCTCACAAAGTCCTTTACTTTTTATGTCCTAATTTCTCCCTTTTTGAAGAGTCACATCATTTGAACTTGTAATGCTGTCACCCTCCGAGTCTTTTCCTCCCCTTTACAGACATCCTTCTTAAAGATGACAATGCTTTCCTCGGGAGCCACATTGACGCTTCCAATTCATGCAATGATCCATCTTCCCTCACAGGGCCTGTATATACCAAATGCTCTATCAACATCTTCTCCTTACTTCTATCTTCGCCTTCTATTAGGTCTCTTTTCTAAAGAAAATTTTTTCAAGACCACTCTAACCACAGTCTGCTTTGTCCTACATTGTATTCATGTCTCATTCTTTAATTTTCATCTTTCTTCAAATTCAGACGATTCGTCTATTGATAAAAAAATGATAGTTACTCTTCTTATTCCACCGTAGAGTATATAATGTTGATGGTGTTCAATTATTCTGATAATTTTTGGGCCTCTCAAGAGAGAAGAAGAACACCTGACCCATCGAGGGGATCCCTTTTATGTTCTCTTTGTCACACATCCACATCGTTCGTTTGGTATGATCGTGGTCCCTTGACTTTTGCGTGGAGGTTCCCCATGTCATGAAAAGGATCACCACCTACCTGCCTGTTTTTTTTTTCCTGTACTCTTTTTCATTTATCTTGGGCTTAGGTGATCCAATAGATGATGTCATCATCTTATTTTTAGTACATTTTGGCTAAATTTAGGCCAACTCAGTCCCGTCCTGTGGAAGGCCATGACCTAACTTAGGATCCAGGCTAACTTGTCTGATATTGAGTTCTTTGTTATGCACCTCTTATTGCTTTTTTCTCTGAGGATAACCAAAATGGGTTTAGTTGGACTGTAGCCCTATGGCTTTGCTCCATTTTGGGAGATTTAAGTGATTCTCTCTACCTTGACTAGTCTTTGTGCTTCATGGACATCACCTCTGAGGAGTTGCCTGAAGTGACACTTACTTTCCCCTGGAATATTTTTTCTAAGTTCCTTACCATGTAGTTTTATTATTATTATTAATTAATAGTTGCCTCACTCCTTTTTCGCTCTATACCTCCCTGGTGTCGATCATTGGCGAATTTACTTCTTACCTTAACCATGCCATTTTGGGAATGGGTCTCGAGAATCTTCTTGATGGGTAGGACTAGAACTTGGGCTACTCTATCTCATTTTCTGTATACCTCAGCCTGATTTACCAATATACTTGGTCATTGCTAGTGCCCTTTATTTATTTATCCCTTTTTCCTTTGCTTTTAATCTAGCTCCCCCCTTTTATATTTATTCATTTTATAGGTTATTCATTGGGAATAAACCTATCGATGATTTTGACCATTATTCATATCCTCCCATATTTAAGGGATCCCTAGGATCCACCCACGCTTAATTAATGGAGGCAAGATCGACTGCCTAAATGACTACACAGTGCATTGAATCGAGTTTAAAGCCTAGTAATGGATCTTTCCCTTCTAGAGAGAGAAAACTAGCTACAGAGTTAGTGGTGGTAGATAACTCTAATTAGGTAGACTGCGAGACTTCCATAAAGAAATCTAAGAGGAGGAGTCAAGCTAGATACTCTTTGATTCATCCCCATGATGCGTTTGCTGTTTTTTCTGAGAACGCTTTAGGTACTTCTCCCAGTTCCATGCCTCGATCACCTAGCGAGACCCCTAGTTTGGGGTTGAGGGACCCCTCACTACCTTGAGTTAGACTGCAAATGACCCACACATGCTTTCTAGTTGGCTTCTAACTTTAGTGGTAAGCCAATAATATCTCAGATAATCTACCTATCCATTCCCACAAATGTGAGTTTCTTATCCAAGTCGATTTGTATGGCAAATTATCTTAGACCCTTAGTTTTTTTTAGCAATCAAGAGAGATTAAAGTTGTTTGAACTGAATGCCAGTCCAATGAAAGTGCCCATACCTTAGCCCGACTGAGAATATTTTACTTCTTTAGATTTGTTTAACCGCCCCTATTCTTTTTTACATTGTTCTATATTTTTCCTTATTTGAAGTCAACTTTTTTACGACAAAAAAATCTGTTGCTGAGGTAGAAAGATGGAAAACCCTAAAGGCTCACTATTCCATGCTATAATCAAATCTTATCCAGCTTTGGGACCAGTCTTTGTTGGTTGAGCCCCTTTCTCAGTGCAATTTTGAGGTTGATACCCTCAAGCTTCAGATTGAAGAGGTTAAATGAGAGGAAAATCTTTTGGGAAATTGCCCAGGAAATATTTTTGGATATTGAGAGGTTGGATCGAGAGCATGCAATATAGTTAGAGGTGATTGAGAGGTTGCTACAAGGCAAGGTGAACTATATGCAAATCTTTGTAAGAGGCACCAAAGCTCTCCCCTAATTATTTAAATTAGGTTCGACCATCACGTCTTTTTATAGAGCTGGATCGAGATGATATTTATCATCTTTAGGATAAGATCCGATTCCTTACCACTGCCACTCCATATGGTAGGATATAAACTCTATTAAGACAAAAATTGAGACTTAGCTTACTCAGTTCAAAATACTCAAGGAGGTGAACTCTAGTCAACTGGAGTTGGAGGCTGAGATAACCAAATCCCATCACCTGATTGATTGTTTTAGAGAAATATTTCAAATAAAGACAACGGATCTGGGTTCTCAGAAGGAATACCCAGCTCAAGTTCCAGCGATGGTCTCCTTGAAGTCACCCCAAAGTCAAGAAATTAAGTTCTTTCTTCTTTCTTTATTTTTCTTAAAAAAATTCTTCCCTATACATTTAAGTTCTTGTATTAAGGATGGTATCTGTGTGCCTACAACTTTTAAAAGAATGATTTCATTTATTTTTTTATTAAATGTCATCCGCTGTGTAGTACTTCCTTATTCTTGGTTCAAACAATACCCTATACTGTAAGTTTAGAAAAAAGCATTTTCCCCCATATGTCCCTTTAAAAAGAGGGTCCCTTATATAGTATTTATCATTGTGTGCCTTACCTACTAGTTGAAATGGAAAGCACCACACTCTTTTCTTACCTTCTTAGTTTGACTCCACCTCCCCTTATGTCAGGATTTTGGCTTTTCCTTAGTTCAGTCTCTACCTTTGTTTTTGATCCTAATTATTCTTTCAATCGTAATGGTCATTCTAACAAGGGCAGAGTAGGAACTAGATAAAAATATGAGAGGGTATAGAGACCTAGACTTCTAATACAGGTGGTGTTCTATCCCATAATATCTGAGAAGCCAAGTACAATAAATATTTTTTGGCCTGTCCTGCATGATAGGGAACTCCCTTTCCCTTTGTACTATGCAACTATTTCTAGGACAATCCATTCAGAGTGTGAGAATAGGCAAGATGCTTTACTGTATAAGATTTGTAAAGCTCTGGGATCTACTTCCTTCATTGGATGTCCTCTTGGATCAGTAGTACTAGTACACATGCGACTTTCTACTGCAGGAAAATTTTGTGCCTCTTCTCATCTCACACAATGCCGTTATTTAGATATTTATATAATTTTTATGTCCTATTTGAGGTATTGTATATAACCTCTTTTATCATTTAGGACTATATTATATTGGTTAATAAAAAGTGTTTTGATTGTCCACTTTGTGCTTATCCTGAGAGTCGTACCTTTTAGTTATTTCTTTTTTCTAGCAACTTATCTCTCAGGTTAGTAATGAGAGTTCCACTACTTTCTCTTTTCTTTGAGCCTGTCCCAACTAGCTTATTTTGCAAAATATAAGGGCATTACTCTATTTAGGAGCTCCCTTTGGCTCGAATTTTGTGAGGTCGTGCTGACTAGAATTCTTAGATTTGGGGGCTTAGAATGATGAGGGAGACATGCTCTAAATAATTTTTTACTTTAATTTTGTGTGGTATCTATTTCATTTATACATGTCGAGCTAGAATTCGTCATCAGGCATTCCTGGTTTTTTTCATTGCCTCATTATACCTAGGAGGGATCTCTTTAGTTTGAATTTAATGTGAGTCTGTGTCTAAACATCTCCTAGATAGTTTAGAATGTAGTGTTAGAGTATTAAATTCCGAATAGTCGGTATGAACTCATAGGACTATTCTTTAGGAATAAAAAATAATCATACGGGTTAAGTGTAATTATGCCTCTTGTTTAGGCATTTTAATTTGAGCATGTGATGGCATGACCTTAGGATTCCTCATGAGTGAATGGTTAGTCCACGTGGTTCTCGTGTATTCTCTTCCTAGGGAGGTCACTCAAGGGACGCTCGCACCTGTGGAAGTAAGTCCCAAGTCCATTTTGTTGTTGGGTTGCTCAGACTTCACTAGTCCTAAGTGTGGACTTTGATGCGCCAACCTTAATTATTTCTTTTCTAAGATAAGGATATCCAGGGAACTTGTAGTCCATGGCTCGAGTGGTTTCGCCAACTTATTGTAAGACCTTTCCTAGTTAGAGGACTTTGTCTAATAATCCTAAATGTAAAGTTGTTATAAATAGAGTGCATAAAACAATAATTTTTATATTTTTCCACTAGCCATCGCTCCTTATAAAACATTCATCCTAATCCAATCTCAAATAACTTGTTTCCACCTTATTAAAATACCTTGCAATGAAAAACCCATTTTGGGACGAAAATCCTATACAAGGGCAAAACAGTGTAGCTCGCTCCTTTTGGCCAACACGACATCCACCTCTCACACTTACAGCACTGAGAAGTCATTCCCTACTTATTTTTTAGACATGTGCAACAAATTGAAGTACATTAAAATAAAAAGTTATGCAGTAAAATAGTTGACGCAAACGTTATAGTGACTTAGCCACGAGGGAAACCCTAAAGGTTTATTTAGGGATCTACCTCTACTCGACCTTGTACCCCTAATTGCTCTGCTTCTCCATGAATCATATGAGTTTTTCCCATTGAGCCACTCTCTACATCAGGATGCAACTATGCAAAATAATCAACATAACCTTTTAGAAGGGCAATGTAAGTGAACTTGTATTCCAAGATCATATTTTTTCCCACATTTACTATCTTTTTGGGAGGCTAGGGAATGATACATACCTAATTGAACCTACCAATATGCCAGTCAGATTTACCCCAGATGATATTGTGACTTTATTAACATTAAGACATAGACCACATATCTCTTGCGTCCAACATTCGTATCTAGCTAGCATCTCTTTCCAGGTTACAACCTCAAACATTGTCAGACTTTTCTTAATCTTAAGCGAAGTAGTTGAGATCTTTAGATTCATTTCTTCAGTGAAAGATATAACTGTCCAATTATCGGAGAGCATCGGTAGCCGTGCTCTCTTCCTTTGAAACCTGGAAATGTATTTACTCAACAATTCTATGTCACTCTGCTTTACCTCAAATATGTCACCAACCTACGCCGCACTAGAAGGGTCTACCGAGGTTTTATACCACTTTATCAGTCTTGTTCTACTTTTTCTCAAGATCTTGGAAGTGAGTTGAGCCACGTTCACTCTAAGTTTGATGACCTCCAAATTTGGGTCTCCATACAGGCTATAAACATCTCAAGATGGGCATTAAGAGATCCTAAAATATTTTAAATCTTTTGAACCTTCCTCCTTTAAAACAACCCTTTTAGACTCCATAACCTAACTCTTTTGGAAAACAAATTACAAAGGAAAACCATCAAGCAGGACCGAAGCTGAAAACCCATGCAGTTGCTTTGGCCACACGTTGGATATCATATTGTTTACCATATTTTTGGTATTTTTGAATTTGTTCGTGAGTCAAGAACACGTATTACAGTCTTTCCTTCAGATTGGTAATGAATATAAGCAAAAATGTAAATAACGTAAGATATAGACCATACAAATCTTAAGAGCAAGGAAACAAGAACAAATCTTATTATGTAAGCCTAGTAGTTAATCCTCGTAAGTACAGATAAAATGAGACTAAGCTCAAGTATGACGACGAGGAGACAATAAACAACTAATAAAGAATAAAGAATTCTTAAAGACCTACCGTAGGAGATAGGGTATCTATTTACAGGGTATATGAATTGCCTATAGCTAATGTGAGATTTCTATTCATTCCAGTGCTATTGGAAAAGAAACCATTTCATAACGTGTGTCAGACACAGTTTTGGAGTAGGTTGCCACACCTGATCATAAAAAAAGCAAACCTTACTATCCTCAAACTGACGATCTAGAAACTGTTCAAATAATGAAGACCTCACCTCAGTACTAGTATAAACCCTCTTAGGTTCTGAAATATCAAGGTGAACCATCAAGTTGGCTAAGGACTAAATGTCCCGTGCCAATGGTTTCTTAGAAACTGAGATACAAACGAAGCTACCCATATTTCCTGCCTTCTGACTCAAGGCATCTGCTACCCATTTTCTTTGCCTGAATGATACGAGATGGAAATATCATAATCCTTAAGCAAATCCATCCATCTACACTGTCTAGTATTAAGATCTTTTTGGGTCATAAGATATTGACAATTCAATGATCGATGAAAATCTCACAATGCACACCATAAAGATAATACCACTAAATCTTAAGCGCGAAAACTACCGCCATTAACTCTAAATCATGAGTAGGGTAGTTGCAGTCGTGAACCTTAAGCTGTATAGAAGCATAAGAAATAACACAACAATGTTGCATCAAAACACAACCTAGACCAACAGCAAAAGAATCACAAAACACGGTGAATCCCTCACCCTCAACTGGAGGAGCTAAAATAGGAGCTGAAGTAAGGAAATACTTTAGTTTTACAAAGCTTGACTCACACTCCTCGGACCATCAAAAAGGAACCTCCGTCTGAGTCAATCTGGTCATAGGCACTGAAATAGTAGCAAAACCCTCGATGAAGCATCTATAATAATCGGTTAGACTAATAAGCTACGAACCTTAGTTGTAGATGTACGTCTAGCCCAATCACGAATCGCCTCAATCTTGGTTGGGTTTACCATAATACCATCATTAGACACCATATTTCTCAGGAATGTCACTGACTCAAGCCAAAACTTATACTTAGAGAACTTGGAAAAAAACACATGATCTCTTAACGTCTGGAACATAATCCTCAAATACTGCGCATGCTCCTATCAACTCCTTGAATACACAAGGATGTTGTCGATGAACACAATCACAAAACAATACAAATAAGGCCTAAATACTTAGTTTATCAAATCCATGAATGTGGTTGGGGCATTAGTCAACCTAAATGATATCACCAAGAATTCATAGTGACCATATTGGGTCCTAAAAGCTATGTTCAGATATCCTTAGCCCGAATCCTCAGCTGATGGTAATAAGATCTCAAATTGATCTTAAAAAATACTACCACGCCCTGAAGATTGTCAAATAAATCATCAATGTGAGGCATAGGATAACAGTTCTTTACCGTCACCTTATTAAGCTGCCTATAGTCAATACACATAAACATGAAACCATATTTCTTCTTCACAAACAATATAGGAGCTCTCCGAGGAGACACACTCGATCTAATAAAACCCTTACTAAGAGGATACTAATACTGGGAATTCAGCTCCTTAAGCTCGGCAGGATCCATACGATAAGGTGCCATAGAAATGGGTTGGGTGCTAGGCTAGAGATCAATAGCAAACTCAATCTCACAGACAGTAGGAATACTTGGCAGGTTAGTAGGGAACACATCAGGAAACTCACAAACTACATGCATAGAGTCTAGAGACGGACTCTCCATACTAGTATCATAAATATAAGCGAGATAAGACTTAAAACCCCTCGAAATAAGTCTCCGAGCATACATATAAGAAATAATCCCCATTGGCTCACGACTAAACATACCCTGCCACACGACTGGGGGTAAGCCAGGCATGGCTAAGGTAACAGTCTTGGAAAAAAAATCCATAACCGTATGATAGTGGGATAACCAGTCCACGCCTTAAATTACATCAAAATCTACCATATACAGAATAATAAGATCATCATAAATATTAACATCTCTAAAAGTCATAATACATGATCTAAAAACCTGATCCACTGCTAAAGGATCACCCACGGGAGTAGATACGTATAGTGACACAGATAATAAGTCACAAGACAACTCTAACCGTGGTGCATAATAAGTAGATATATATGAATAAGTAGATCTTGGATCAAATAAAGGAAGAGTCAACTGGCGGCACACCTTAATCGTACCTGTAATAACAACATTTGAAGTCTCAGCCTTGGGTATAGCAGGTACTACATAAAACTGACCATGCTCGCTACCTGGCTTGGCACCTGATTGACCTCTTATCCTGCCTTCATAAGAACCTCCTCAAGTACCCTAGAAACCACTCTTGTAACTATGAAAACCACCTATAGATGAGGGATAAACTACTCTAATAGGGGGAACACTCTGAGCTGAAACAACAATTGCCTCATGATAACGTCTAGGAGATCCACACGTATAATATGAGATATTAGCTGAACTAGAATCGATAGATCTGTCTAACCCAGAGTAACCACTATGACTAGCATAGCCAGATGATAAACCTCTCAAAGACTGACCACTGTCCTTACCAGGGCGATCACTAGCACTAGCATAACACCCTAAATTTCAGTCCTTGAAAATTCCCTAACCCATGGGCTTACTGCTCTAACCACAACTTACCCTATGAGTCATAGGGTGTCGTGATGGGTCATAAGACCCAAATTGTGGGGTGTCCAGAGAGTTTTTCATGATTTACTACTTTTGTGATGAGTTGAGGTCACGAGTCATAGAAACTCATTATGAATTGTATAGTCCCTTCTGTATCCAAACTAGTATGTTCCTCAAGTAGTTCTGTCCTTGATATGACTTGGACCCTACAAGTCGTAGGGTCACCTGATGAGTCATATGGTGTGAATCATAGGGTTACCAGAGAAAGATACTTTAGCTACTATCTTGACTATGACTCATGGTGATGATTCATAATGAGTCCCTACGAGTTGTAAGGTCATCCGTAATGACTAGGCAATAATTTTTTAGTGTTTCATTAAGGGAACTTTGGATATTTTCCCTATTCCCCAACCGTGACCTATGACTTAGAACCCCATTAGGGTGTTATATCACTCTAAAATAAATCAAAATAACTTCTCAATCTCTCTCAAATCTCCAAGGTCAAGAACACTTAGGATTTTTAAGAAGTTGGTCACTTAAAGCTCTCAAGGGTGATTTCTCTCCACAATTGTGATACTTTCAGGCATGCTACTTTTTCACAAATCTTATTTCTGAAAAACATATGTTTTTAATGGTTTAATTGTATGGATTTGAATGTGGGTTTTAACATAGATTGAGGATTTTGGAATGGTTGATCCTTGAATTGTTTTCCCATGATTTTTATGAGTTATTTATGCATTGAATTGAATATTTTAAACTAATGAGGTGCATAGGTATGGGAATTGGAATGGGGGTCAAGGTAATCCCTTGAATTCTTATTTTGAACTTGGAATTTGATTTGAATAATTATGTTCCCTCAACCCATTTGTGAAATTGAATTTGAAATATGGATTTTTCACATGGTTTGACTTAGTTACCTACACTATTGCATTGAATAAATGGTTAAAAGCTTAAATATGGATTTTGAAGGCCTTGTTGGCTAGGTTTTGATTTAATGTACAAAGGGGGTCGAGGCATTACCCCAATTTGGTTTGATAAAGGAGCCCGAGGAATTCCTCCAACTTGATTAATGAACAAAAGGGGTTAAGGCATTCCCCTAAGTAAATGGAATTGTGATGGCATAATTATGAGCTTGCAAGCTAAATGGTATGATGATACCTATGGTGTTCCTTAATGTATAATTCCTTGATTAATATGTGGATTATGTGAAGCTTATTTTAATTGGACTTAATGGGGGGTTATGTAGCTAAGACGTAAAGCTGTGGGTCTTGAATAACTTATATTGGAAAATTATATTTTTAGACGTGAGGGTTGGTCTTGACGACTGTGTGCATAGTTCACACTATTGATATATTTGTATCTAGGATTGATGTGGGGTCGAGGGATTCCATAGTATTTCTTGTTATATCTGGTTCGTACGGTTAATGCATATTGGGTCCTTTTCAGCAGGGAGAGCTGGACCTATATAGTCCGTGGGTGCCAATTTATGATGGTTTTGAAACATAGTCCAGGATAATATTTTACTTAATGTTAAACTTTGTTCCCTACCCCAGCATCTATCCTATATATGTATTTATGTATGTGAACATGTACAGTGAGTTTGAAATTAAACTTTTGACTGACATAATTTTACCCTTATCCTGAGTTACATGCTAGTGCTTATCCAAATAACCATTCTTAGATGCTGTATCCCCATGCGATACAAGGTCCGAAAGAAATCCTACTTTTCCTACATAGTGTTAGATGGATCAACTCGGTCCATCAATCATTTTGCGGTAAAGTGGTAAGCTTTCATTCTCTGGAAGACTTGATCATTCCATCAGTTTCCCCTTCCTAAATTAGAAGTAAAGACTTCACATTAACATTAATTATCATTATCATTGTCATTGTTAGAGTTAGGGGCATATCCCGACATAGTTTTTTTATGGTATAGAGGCTTTATGGGTTACTGTGGATGGGTTTTAGTTGTTGACATTTTTTGGATTTTAAGTCACTATTTACTCTATCTTGTTATAAGTTCGATATTCAGTTGTTGTCAAGTGTGTTATGTTCTTTTTGGTTAGGCAAAGGGGTGGTCTCCGATCCCTGATGGACCTAAGATACCCTTCACATCCAAGCCCTGGTTTGGGTTATGAGAAAGTTGTGTCAGAGCCTAGGTTTGGTGTCATTGGGTGTCCACAAATTCGTGTCAAGTAGAGTCTCTTTTATCGGTGTCTTTGGGCACCACACTTATATGGGAGAGGCTACATGAGATTTAGGAATGTTTCCATTTCTTGTTGTTCTATTTTAAGCTATAAAGTCTAAGGTCTTGAAACTCCTCTAATACCCATTTGTTAATGTTTTAAATTATGCCTCCCTAAAGATCTAGTGCATGTGGAAACTCTTCTATCCCATCTGAGGACAATGTCGACGAAGCTTGTCTTACTTATGGAGTTCAAACTGAGTCTAGGGCTCTAGCTCCTAATTGTACTACCCCATGTGGAGTTCCACCGATCCCTACTAGTCCTCCTTGGGTTGATGATGATCATGCACCACCACCCTAAGAAGATATTTCTAATGTGGAATTTTTTCGCTTTATTAATTTGTTAACTCAGTTGATGACCTCTAAATCTCACCATTCTGATCACGAGGGTGTTGTTTATTGATGTGCTATAGAAATATCGCACTTTCGACACTTAAAATATGGAAAATATTCAAGTCTCTTAGGTTTTTTGTTAGATATGATGCGTTTTGAGTATATTTTACATGAAACTATGTTTTTGATACCAAGTTCATGAAAAAGATGAAAAATAGAGTTTTTAGCGACTTAATTAATCAATTTTGGGTATTCGTGACACTTTCCAGATGTTCATGACCAAAGCATGTGATTAAAGTTTAAGATTTGAAGCTTGATTACAAGTATTGGAAGGCCTGTCACTTACTTATGTCTACTTGTTGACCACATGTAGCACATATGGTCTGTATAAGACTAAGGTAAGTTTCTAAATTGAAGATACCGAGGGCAAAGAGCTGAAAAATAACTTCCGATACTTAACTTCTCATATGTGGGCCGCATGTAGGTAGGATAAGTGACAGAAGTCTAGAATCTTGAGGGCAAAAGCTGCAGGAATTTTTTCGGCACATGTAGGTCTCTACATGCACTTAACCTCAGGCCGTATGTGGCACATGTACCCAAGGCTAGGCCGCATGTGGACGCCACTGACCATTTTTTGTCCTTTTTCATTCGGGCTTTGATTTTAGGATTTCCTCATGTACCATAATTACCCCGTATGTGGTTTTTAGTAGAAGTTACACACTTGATACTTACAAACATCTTTTGATTTTGAGATTCAATTTTAGTCTTGGAATTCTCTTATATTTATTTCGGTTGATTAATTCAGTTAAAGTTTTGGGTTTTTACTTTGTGATTATTATGATTTAATCTTATGCTTTCAATCTTGAATGTTGTTGATTACTTCACAAGCATGAGCGGCTAAAAACCCTTAGCTAGGGTTATGGAAACCTTGGCAGATTGATGAAGTAGGAAAAGTGCTATTGTTGTTCTGAACCGATACCCATACATGCATTGTATTATCTTTATTTTAATAGTTATCTTAGCAGTTTCAAATGTTAAGATCCCGCCTAGATTATTGCTACTTACTCCAAAAGAGGAGTAGTGACTAGGAAAAGATAATGACAACAGTAATTTGAAGTTTAATTATCGATCCACGCTACTAGGTATTATCTAAGTAAGATAGTTAGCTATTATCTAATAACTAAAGACTCAAAACATAATAGTTAACTGGTATCAAGCTAAGGGTTAGTAAGGTAACATCCTGAGACTCAAAAGGTAAAGGGTGAAATCTGTTAGCTCGTCCAAAAGACTGTTGATGGTACATAACTTGTCGATTCTGCATGCAAAGTATTGGGTTGGTTCAATAAGGCACAATAAGCCTAGGAAGTTGAGAAGACTATAGGAACACAATACTGGCATTCACCTACGATTAATTACAACTGGAGTTGATATTCACAACTTATTTGATACTGCTACTCAAATACCCCCATTTACTTTTCTAGTTTTGCCTGTTGATTACAATAGTTGAGAGCTAGATTCCACGTATTCCCTTCGGATTCGACCCCAATATTTGTTGGGTTACTATATTTGATAGAAACCACATAATCTTAGGTGTAAAGGTGTAGCTTGGGCGTTATCAAATTTTGGTACCATTTTTGAGGAATACGATGTTGATTTGTGAATTGAATTTTTTGCACTTTTCAGGTTTTTCTTTTTGTTTTTGTTCGTAGTTGGGTATACACCGATGTATTCCTAGCACATGGAGTATAGGCAATCCCTTACTACCATTGAATCCGAATCCAAAGAGGATCCTACAAACACCTAGTAGGATGACGAAACTAAAAATAGATGATATTCTTGAAGGGGTTCGTGATGATGTGCCTCCCCATCACCCCAATGTAGTATAGGATATTATTGATAAGTAGACATGGGTGTTTTTAGAACAAGATACTAATGATAGAAGGGCCACAGATGAAGCTTAGTGAATAGCTATAAGGTAGATCTAGATAAGTAGAGACAAGAAGCAGACCGCTAAGCAGTACTCGATAGAAATTAGAACACAGTTAGAGAAGGTCATCCTCAAGTGATACCAACATATCAATATGTGTAACTATACGTGGTTGATGAATAATATTTAGGGTTAGTTGATCCGACAAAGATTGGACCCATTATTCTTCCTGTTTTACCGCTAGGCATTAAGTTTGACATAACAAGCGCAATAATCCAAATCCTAAATTTGAAGGGTGTATTTGCGGGTTTGCCTGTAGATGATGCAAATATGCACCTTGAAAATTTCATTGGCATCTGTAGTTCATGTACAAATCCAGAGGTAAATCATGAAGCACTTAGATGGAGGTTGTCCCCCTTCTCACTTATAGGAAAAACATCTTTATGGCTAGGGGAACTGCCAAAAGAATCTATCACTACATGGAACGAGTTGTGCAGACAATTATTGAATTAATTCTTTCCTCCATCTAGGATGTTGCATCTTAAGGAAAAGATCTATAATTTTAGGCAACTATAGTCAGAATCTATGTACGAGGCATGATTTAAGTTTTAGAAGAAGCTGAGTATGGTGCCCAACCATCGGATGTCAGGGACAAGCCTATTGAAGAATTTTACAGAACCTTGACCATTAGTTCCAGAACCATTGCATAAACCATCTATGGAGGAGCTTTTATGAGACTACACTGAGAGGTATCTTCAAAGATGCTAGATTAGATCTCACTCACTAACCGAGGGTGGCAATCTCGGGAGGCTGAGAGGAGATCTGACATATAAGCTATTGGTGCCTCCCATGACCATAAAGTAGTTGATGATTTAGTGGCGCAAGAGATTGCGCTACTGAGAACTAATCTTGGGTTACTGGCAAAGCAATTTGCATTAAATTGTTTTGAGAAGAACGCAGTAGGAGCACATGGTTTAGCTACCAATTCTTTTGAGTCAGAATTAGAGGAGGAAACAAATTATTTGGATCATCAGTTGGCAGATTTCCAAGCCTAAGGGAAAAGGAACTAAGGTCAAAACTATTATGATAGATACAGAGAACGTAGTAGGGAGAGAGATAGTGACTAGATATAGAAGGATGACTAAAAATACAAGGGATATTGGTACATTCCACCTGGCTAAAGAGATACAAAATCAAGAATAAAAAAGATTTTGACTAAACTGGTAGAGGGTCAAGAAAATTAGGAGATCAGCCTTAAGGAGATTAAAGCTGACGTTTTAGGGTTGACCCATAAGTTTGAATCTCATGCCACTGTGATCAAGCAGTTGGAGCAACAATTCGAATAGATATCAAAAACTTTAAACTAGAGGCAGCTAGGTGCCCTTCTGAGCTACATTATGAAAAATTTGAAAAACAACGGTCATGTTCTTGACATTACCACAAAGAGTGGTATAAATACTATAGGTCCCATATTACTTGCTGTGGAAGAACTACAACATAATGAGACTGCTAATGATAAGACAACTATTGTGGCATCATAAAAGGCAACAAGTGGTGATGATACAACTGGTAAGGAAAGAGGTAAGGGTTCGATTGTTAAGCAGGAAATACGACAAATTCCAAGACCACCCCCACTTTTTCCTTAGTGACTGAAGTACAAAAGATAGAAATGGATATTCAATTGATTCATTGAGATACTAAAAGAGTTAATCTTGAATATTCCCTTTTTGATGCGTTAGAACATATGCCTGGATATCCCAAGTTTATGAATCAATTAGTTTCAAAGAAGAAAGGAGCTACGATTGAGGATGTTGATGGTTTGCACCACTGTAGTGCATTTATTACTAGTTCTCTAGATTAGAGAAAAGGTGATCATAGAGCATTCATTATACCATGTACTATTGTGTAATCCCAATTCGCCAGAGCCTTATATGACTTAAAAGACAACATAAATTTGATGCTAATGGCTGTATTCAAGTAAATGGGTTTTAGCCTTCCTGTACTGACTGCAATACGACTATTGATGGCTGACTGCATGGTAAATCAAACTATGGGCATTTTGTTTGATGTGATTGTGAGAGTTGACAACTTCATCTATCTGCACGACTTTATCATTCTGTACTGTGAGGTTGACACAGAGATGCCCATCATATTGAGAGACCATTTATGGCCACAGGTAGAGCGATGATTGACATGGAAAAGAGAGATAAAATTCAGAGTCAATGAGGAGGAGGCCACATTTAACATAAAAAAATCTATGACACAGCCATCCAACATGAGGGTAGTGTCGGTGATAGATTGTATTGATGACCTAGAAGGGTATTCTTATGGGAATCCTGATGAATTTTGAGTAATCAAGGTACCCATATCATGCCATGATATAAAATCAAGAACTACATCGGAGGCAACCCATGGGCTTATTAGTGAAGTCACAGTAACCAACACAACCATATCATGCCGCGATATTAAATCAAGTGTTGAGTGGGAGGCAACCCACTATTTTAGTGTTCACTTTTTGTTTGGTTTTCTTTTGTAGGCTTATAGCTTATGGACTTATCTAAAATACTGTAAGATTTCTACATGCATAAATTTCCAGGTAAGGACATTATGTGACTAACCCATCAAGGTCACATGTCTCCCACGGTCCAGGTAAAGTGAATAATAAATTGAAAAGATGAAATTTGAGGATGAGAATAGAAAAATGTGGACTTTGGCACATAATCATACTTTTGGAACCGTAAACTCAAGTTACAGGACCATAAGTAGCTCGGAAAATATCAAAATACCAAGTATGGAATAGCTAAAAGTGGGTCAGAAATGTAGGTCCACATGTGCCCTGAACATGTAGGCTGCATGTGGCACATGCACCACATGGTAGGCCGTACGTGGCAGCCCCATGTGTGTGCCAAAGGTACCTTACTTGTGGGACCAAATTTTACTTTAATTTTTGAGCCCGCCAATGCATATTTAAGACCTAAATCGCCCCTTTAATGTCAAATACCTTCTTCCTCATTCTAACTCATTCAAATCCTCAAAATCTCACTTTTCTCTTTAAATCCAAACTTTCCTAATAAATCATAGACTAATCCCGATCTTAAATAAAGGCTAAATTCAAACTTGTTTGAGGTACCAACTTGTCCTAACACACTAAAAACAAGTTTCAACTAGGGTTTTGGTTGATTTTTTCATTGTTCACTTCCGGATTATTATTAAAGAGTTAACTTTCTTGGCTCCTGATGGTTATGTATTGATTTATTTATTGAATAAACAAGTTGATATGAGTATGTCCATGCAAAATATATAGAATCTGTCATGCTTGTAATGTGGAGTCTTGAAGTAGCCTAAAATCTTAATGTGGGCCTTGTTTGGAATTAAATTCTAAGGTTAGGACCAAAATGAAAGTTGAACTTGAACAAGTAGAGTAATACCTAATGTTGAGCATCTTAAATTACATTGAAAATCATGATTCTTGATATATGTATGCACATTGAACTTGGTGGGATTTCAAATAAGTTATAGGGGTGTGAAAATTGAGGGAAAATTTAAACTTTTTGAATTTTGGTATTTTCTTCAACTTTTGCAATCCCTCATTTTTGTTGGAAACTAACGACTAGTTTTTTAGGTATACATGACACCAAAAACTACTATGAATATGAAGGATAATACATTGAGAAGGTGCGATGAATCCCTTGAGACAAGTGGTTTTGGTGGAAGAGTACCCAATTGCATGACTTAGAGATGTTGCAGAGAAGGTGACACGTAGAGTTACTAGAGGATAGATATATCAGGTAGCCAAAACTATTATATTGGGTGCTACAGGATAACTGCTACCTGAGTAGTCACAGTGGGGTAGACAACCAACCTTTAATCAGTCTAGGTCTCGGACTGAGGCTGTTCAGATTGTCTACATTGCACAGGCATGTGTAGCCTGACAGAGGATGAAGTATGCACGGAGATCACCTCCAAATTATTTTCCTATAGATGATGATGAGGAGGATATGATAAAGTTGGATCCTATTACACAAAGAGTAGATCAGGGACCCCAATCTAAGGAGGGTTCTGGGATTTATCCAAGTCTGCAGAGCAGAAGGAGTCATCAGCTGTACCCTAGTCTAAGGAGTGTACCTCCATTCATGTACAATAGTAAGATGTACCCTACCTGAGGAGGTATATCATAGGATTCCCATTAGATGCCCATTCTAGATAAGGGCACACCAGTATATCAGGGGTAGAGTTCTGCACCTACACATACTTCAGAGGTACCTCTTGAGGAGGAAAATCCAAGGTGGTGTATGGAAGGGATACAAAAGGTATTTGATATAGAAAATCATATTTTGGAGGCCGATAGGCCCATGAGGATTATTTTTGAGGAGCGTAGGATTGATATATCTAGGCTGAGTCAAGTACTATAGTTTCGGGCTTGCTTTGATCGTTATTAGTTAGCATGGATGACTAGATCACTCGGTTCTTACATCTTAGCTATGGTGCAAGAGTTTTATGCATCATATCGTGCCATAATAGTTCTTTCGATATGCAGATCTCCATGCCTAATGAGACATATGGAGCAACCACAACTTGATAGACCCTTGTGATATGGGTCAGAGTTGATCTTTCAGTAGAGATTGTCTATCGAGTTATTTTTGGTCTAAACTATATCACTCCCGCATCCACAGCAGAGTGTGACTACAAGATAAAAGTCACACTTAATAGATACATTATACGAAAGGCAACACATAGACTAGAGAGAGTTGAGATGGCTAGATAGGTAGCCAACTATATTTTACTTTTGGGTGATGAGACCCCGTGGATTGAGGTACATGGTGTAATAAAGATGGGTTTTCCAATTTTTGATGCCAAGTTTTGGTGGTTGCTTATCCGATATCGATTATTCTCTACCGCTTCAGCTAATGTGTTGACTTGGGAGGGAGCATGCCTAATTGCTAGTTTAATAGTTAGATATGCTATTGATTTTTCAGCCTCCTATGTTATGAGATTCATGATAGAACTTTTAGGGAGGCGATGAATTTTCCATTTCCATACCTAATTCAGAGGTTATATGATGAGATTGGTATACCTGAGAAACTGGGAGTAGATGAGAGGATACTTGTGGCAACCATGGTGCAGACGAAGAGTATGAAGGATTTGACACGTCCCACCCTTCCCTAGAGATCTAGTGTGCTAACTGCAGTACCTCAGGCCTAGACTAAGGGCCTATCAGTTTCCATAGAGTCTAGTGATGTACATAGAGGTGATGTGGGAGTTAGCATTAATTTTGAGATGGGGGAGCAGAGAGAGGCCCCAAATTTGAGTACTCAGGGTGAGGGGACACCAACCACTTCTTCATCAGCCCTAGCTTCAACCTTAGAGTTCGGTGGCATATATTCAGAGCCCACTCACCTATCCACAACAACTTCTTCTACAAGTATGATTACTGTATCTCAAGAGTTCTTGCAGAGCTTAATGGATAGTCAGAGGGATATTGATGCTCGATTATGGGTTATTGAGACTGAGATGACTACTCTATACTGGCAGATGCATTTTGGGGTACAAACTACATTTGAGATTGTAAAGGCTAGATAGAAGGCCGTATAGAGAACTTCTATGTCTGAGCTATGTGCTGACTTACAAAAATATCTTGATGCTTTCGAGAGATGTGTTACAAACCAATTTACAAAGATAAAGACATAGGATCTAGACTAGATGAGAGAGGATATAGATATACTGCTAGCAGAGGTGCGCTTTCTCATTGAGAGCCATATGGTAGCCACTCCTTCATTAATACCACTAGTGGTCTAGATATCACCTCCACACGCACCTAGATATTTGATTTCTTTGCAAAGGATGAAGAGGAGGTACCGATTGTTGGGGCCAAGAGAGGACACATGGGATACCTGCAGGATCTAGATATGCCATATGATCAGGAATTCAAAAATGCCAGATATGATTTGATGGATTCTGTAGTTGTTGAGAGGAAAAGACATGTAGCGATAGCAGCGGGTACATATTTTGGTAATGCACCCACCACCACCGCCTCCGCCAATTGACATGCCTTCATCTGGAGATGCTCATGACACTGGCTCTTAGTGCATCTCAGGTATGTCCTTATTACCTTTGATTTATATTATTTTAGCATATGGGGATAGTGCATAATTTTTAGTTAGGGATGGGGTATGCCATAGTCACTGCAGGTTCATGTTGCCATTCTTCCTTTACTTTCGACCGCGGTATGGTTGTAGAATCGGCTTGTCTAGGTTAAAATTTATGTCGTATTGTGTTGTTTTTTTAATGTAATTAGGAGATTTTTAAGTATTTAGGGCAGTTGTCATGTTTTTTATTTGATTTTTGAGAAAAATAATGCCCCTCCAAAATTTTAGAACTGTGTGAATGTATATGGGCGAAACCCATCGATAGGTACCTAAAATTTCAATAATCTTTCACTTTGGCACCTAAAGTAGATGGTGTTCGTTTTTGGCTCCTCAACTAGCATTCAATGTGTCAGTTTTTCACTTTTTGCTGAGTCATCACTACGTCTGTGCTACACACATTTTGAGCGTGTTTGAGGGGTATTTTCATAATTTTTCCATCTTTCTTTCTCCTCCTTCCACCTTTATTTCTCCCATGATTTTCCATAACTTTAACTTCCATTATTGAAAATGAACATCAACCTTTGACTAATAAGAATGAATTTAATTCCTTTAGTTTCCATTTTTTAAAATGAACATCAACCAATTGATTAATAAGAATGAAATTAATTCCTTCAGCTTCCATTTTTTCACAATTTATCTTTCTTTCTCCTCCTTCCACTATTCTTTCTCCCATGGATTTCCATAATTCCTTAGCTTCTATTTTTAAAGATAAACATTAATCAATTGATTAATGAGAATGAAATTAATTCCTTCATTTTTATTCCATGTCATCATTTTCATTTTTTGAAAAGCTCTTCAATTTTCATTTTTTATTTTTCATTTTCTCTTATTAATTAATGAGAGTGAAATTAATTCCTTCTATTTGGAGTTGAAAGGCTCACGTAAGTTTCTTTTGAGGATTCATTCATCACTGATAATGGGGGTGGGGGGTTCAACAAGTTATTAGGGCTTGAGAGATTAGAGAAGAAGATTAGGGAGGTGGTAGGGAGTGAGGGGTGGGGGTGGGTGCTGCAGAAAATGATTTGGGGTGGTTGGGGTGAGAGGTGGGATGGGGTGGATTTAATTTAATTTAATTTAAATTAAATTAATTATTTAGTTAACAATTTTTAATATAAATGATTTATTTAAAATTATTTTAATAAAAAATTTCAAATGTCCTATTATTATTGGTCACTTTTACACATAATAGCACGTGTAGTGCACACACATCACATATTTTTGCTGATTGTTAAAAATGTGCCAAAATGACACTTTTAGATGCCAGTTGAGATGTCAAAAATGAATGCCGTCTATTTTAGGTGTGAAAGTGAAAGATTGCAAAAAATTTAGGTGCATATCAATAGGTTTTTCTATGTATATATGTGTGAACATTATAGATCTTGTTATGGCATTAGGATTAGGGACATGATAATCACTTGCTAATGATTGCATGAACAAGATAGGTAGTAGCTTGTAATATTGACTCTATGCCATGTATGTGTGTGATGCTACTTAGTTTTCTTTGTGTTTTGAATTCAGAACTTGCCCGGTTAGTCTTTCCAAGGTCGTAGGTAGTCAGTTAGGTATGGATCATAGGTTATTTTTTATTTTAGTCCACTTTTAGCCTAAATGACCTTCCCTATGTGAAATAGTATCCCTCGATCCCATTTTTGAGCCTTGTAGCCTATTTTTCTTGTTTTTTCCGTTCACTTTTCCATTTATGTTGCAATAACCTGTGTTGGCCTATTTCTCTTTAGTCATTGTGCACCTCAATTCAGACAAATCACCTAGGTTGAGGGTGGCTATCATAGGGGTGTGTGATATAAAATGCAGAAGGGTAAAATAAGAGAAATAGGGTTGGGTGTGGTAGAAAAAGAAAAAAAATAGAAAAAGTAAAAGAAAAAAAATGAAAAAGTGGAAAAGAAAGAATAAAAGACCACAACCAACCGAATGTGCAATAAAGAATAAAAAAGGAGAAATAAGGGTGGAATAAAAAGGAAATTGGTTAATAAGTGAGACCCCAAGGTTAGTGTAGTGCCAAGGAGGCTTAGTCACTTGATATCTCCATATGTACTATACCAGCTCCCAAGTCTACATTGCAAGTCGAGAAATGTCCTATAGTGATTCTAACTTGACTGTTTGAAAACTAAGGTAAAGGAAATAAGGGCAAGCCTATGATATTTGATGCACATTGATTGGAACTTCTCTTCTGAGTGTGAGTGTCTCCTGTCTGTCCCTGCATTGACATGTGTTATTTCATATAAGTGAGTGGGATATCTTTATTGTAAGGGCACATGGGTCATATTGCTAGTTGTCTACATTTTTTAGTAATGTAACTTGTAAATATGCATGGTTGTTTGCTGCTAATATAGTTCCATACCTTGATTTCATTGTGTCACATTGTTGTACTTTATGTTTATACACAGTTGGTTTTGAAAAGTGAGATAGAAGGGGGTGTTGTGGTTTGAGCTTAAAGTGTTGATTGACTGCCTTGAGTAACTTAGCACCTCCTAATTAAGTGTCTTGTTTTGTTTTGTGTTGTCTTGTTCTGTTGTGTTTTTTGAGGACATTCAAACATTCTATGTTGATGGTGTTGATGTGCTATAGAAAAATAGCACTTTCGATGCTTAAAATAAGGAAAATATGCAAGTTTCTTAGGTTGTTTTGTTAGATATAATGCGTTTTGGGTGTGTTTTGCAGGAAACTAGGTTTTGGATGCTAAGTTCATGAAAAAATATCAAAAATAGAGTTTTTGGCTTCTTAATTGATCAATTTTGGGTATTCATGACACTTTACAGATGTTCGTGACCAAAGCATATGATTAAAGTTGAAAATTTGAAGCTTGGTTGCAAGTATTGGAAGGCCTGACTCTTACCTATGTCTACATGTGGTCATTATAAGACTAAGGTAAGTATTGGAATTGAAGATCCCAAGGGCAAAAGAGATGAAAAATATCTTTGAGCACTTACGTATGTCAACATGTGGATTGCATGTAGCACTTGTGGGCCGCATGTGGGTAGGGTAAGTGCCAGAAGTCTAGAATCCCGAGAGCAGAAGCTGCAGGAATTTTTTCCTGCACATATAGGTTTCTACATGTGCCCAGCCTTAGGCGTATGTGGCATATGCGCCCAAGGCCAGGCTAAATGTGGTATATGTGCCCAAGGCCAGGCCGTATGTGGACACCATATGTGGCCACCTATTTTTTTTTGTCCTTTTTCATTAGGGCTTTGATTTTAGGATTTCCTTATGTACTATAAATACCCCTTATGTGTTTTTAGTAGAAATTACACACTCTTGATACTTACAAACATATTTTCATTTCGAGATTAGATTTTGATCTTGAAATTCTCTTGTATTAATTTTTGTTGATTAATTCAATTAAAGTTTTAGGTTTTTAATTGTGATTATTATGATTTAATCTTATGCTTTCAATCATGAATGTTGTTGATTACTTCACAAGAATGAGCGGCTAAAACCCTTAGCTAGGATTGTGGAAACCCTGGCAGATTGACAAAGTAGGGGAAGTGCTATTATTGTTCTGAACTGATACACATGCATGCTGATAATGCTCAAACTATACCTCTCTAGTGAGAATGTAAGTGATCGTTATCAATATAAAACCCAACTAGGTTGGGGTCGAATCCCATAGGAAATATGGTGTGAGCTTAAATCGTTTGCAATTTAATCAACTGATAGTTGGAGGTTTCCTGAAATAGGGGTTTTTGGTTTAGCAAGTAATGGTTGGTCACTTTAGTTACAGTGTTTGTAATTAAGAGTTTGTGGAAAAACCAGAATTATGTTCACTAGGGGTTTTGGGACTTGACAGATGCTAATGGTGGTTCAAGATTCTCACAATAGGTAGGACAACAAGTTATCTTTATCAAAGTTATGCCTAAATGTCTCTCGACCTACTTAATTATCTAATCCTCTCAAACTTAGGGAATTTATATTCATGATCAGATTTTACCTTAGATTAATCAACCTTGTTACAACGTCAATTATTAAATGGAAGTTTTTAGTGCTTCGAGGTCCCTATTAATAATTCACTTCCAACTATATTTGATTTCTTTCTCAAGCAATTCAAAGGAGGTGTTATCTATCATTTTCAACCAATAGACGATAATTAAAACCTCAGAATTATCAAGGATTCCTACTACCTTTTGAATATTGAACACTCAACACCTTATCAAGACTTAACCCTAGCTCCTATAATTCAGGTTAAAGGAATTTATCCGCTCATGATGTAATAATTGAAACAACTAGTTATATTCATGATTTGAAAGATAAACTTACCACAATATGAATAGAAACTAGAGATTCTCAGATTAGATCACAGTAGTAATCTCAAAATAATGATGATAATCTCTTCAAAGTAATTTCTTGTTCAAGTCAAGAAACTAGAGAGAAAATATCAAAATACGTGTCTCCAAAAGATGTTCGAAACTCTCAAGAAAACCCTCTACAAGACTGTAAATAGTTCAGCCTAAATAAGGAAACAAAATCACAGAGGATAACACTCAAACTACACCTCTCTAATGAGAATGTAAGCGATCATTGCCAATATAAAATCCAACTAGGTTGGGGTCGAATCCCACAGGGAATATGGTCAAAGACCAACCTCCGCCTTTACTTTGTATAGGTTTGATTTGAATAATGCCATCTCTGGAGTTGACCTCTCTTTTGACTGTGCGTTGAAGCAGTTCTCCAATTCATCAATTCGACCCGGCAGAGCATTGTAGGGCTCGAGGTTAGCCTTAACCCTTTTGTCTACTATCACTGCAAATTGCTTGGCAAAGAGTTTAAGTTGAGCCTCACACCACTTAGACTTCTTTGCTACTCTTCTAAAATTAATAGGGTTGAAGGTAAATTCTATTGTAGGCACCACAACTGAAGGGTTTGTCTCAGTTCCAGACACTGGACTTGCTCGTACTAAAGATGTTGGTGGTGCAGCCTCAGAATCCTGTACTTCTACATTAGGCACTGAGATGGTACCTATAACTGGTGGATCAGCTGGAATCTCTGCACCCCTGTCAAGCATTAGCCTCGGCTGATTTTTCTTATTTTGGATAGGATTGTGGGTCTTCTTAACAAGGAGTTCTTCTTCTAACCCTACAATCTTGGGCATATTGGCTGCCCTGCACAACCTTGTAATCAATCAAGGGAAGGGATATGCTGTATCGGAACTTGAGACCCAAATTTTTATCTTTTCGGCAATGATCTCTCCAAAGTTTAATTTGTGGTTAGCCATAAAACATGTGACTAGTATTGTTGTCATCTTTAAGGATATTATCGCCATCTGTGGGCATCAACCAGGTACGTACAATACCCCACCAAAATCTTACCTCTGAATTCAGGAAGGCCTTAAAGATTCTTTCACTTGGGTTGGTCAGCCATTTCGGTTCTCCATCAGCTATGAGCGTGGCTAACCAAGACCTTTGATTTTCCAATGCTTCAACTGGGCATAGAAAGTAGGTGAAGTGGCCTGAGGAGTGGAGATTGGTCCATGAAGGAACCTGTTGATTATTGCTTCAGAAACATCCACCATTACACCCCGTACCGAGGCTTTATTCAACAAAGGTTGGTCAGCAACTTTCTCCCCTTCTCTACACATATTTTCCAAGCGAGCTTGGTAGTTTGCATAGAACTCCCTAACTAGTGTAGGGCAAAATAAATTTCCTCCTCTTTTCATCCATCCCAAATTATAATCATGAAGTTTCTGCTCCACCTCGGGGTATCTACTCAACCCTTTAATGATAATTCTCTTATCTTTGAAGATTGTCCTCTTAATAGCCCTTTTGTTAGTTCTGCGAAGCCCATCAAGGAAAATTTTCTGAGCTTTGGGAATCTGCCACCTAGTTCCATCTTGGACTTCAGGATTCTTGCTATTTAACCATAGTTCCCCTAATCAGAGATTCTTCCTCGTTTTGTGGCTCAACATAAGGGGACTCAGTTGATGGTTTTGTATATTCAGTTTGCCCAGACTCTTGCTCCCCAAAATCAAAATGATCTGAATCATGCTCTTCAGATTCAACATGTTTAGAATCTTGTTTCTTAGAGGCCGTCTGCTCAAAAGATGTATGTTCAGATATTATTGGCTCAGTGTCACTCTCTTCACTCTCCTCCACTTCAACTGGTGGAGGTGGTGAAGGCTTTTTAGGTCTTTTCTTCTTCTTTTGCTTCCTGAGTAGAGGCTTTTCCTCTTCATAATCAGACTCTTCGTTGAAGAGTCTCGAAGGTACACTTCCCTTGGTCACTTTCTTTGTAGATTTCGAGTTCTTTCCTTTAGGTGCCATTTCACAACCTGTAACAGGATAAAAACCATTAGTCGACCCTCAAGAGTATAAACACAAACACATCAATCATTTTAAGTTTCACACCCTTGAAAGGACTTATTCATGCTTTAGATCCTAGGTGTGATGATATTTCTGTAAAGATGTCACAAATGTGATAGCTTATCACAAATGTCGTCAGCTCTAAATAGAACCCACAAAATATTATCAACTTCTGATGATTTTTCTGATAAGCCGTCACAGTTGTGATAACTTATCATCAATGTCATCAACTCAGGATACAACTCTAACTCGACTTTAACTTGCTTTTTAATTCGCTTTCTCCCTAAAACCCCATTGGTTCTTATTTTTGAGTTAAGATTGTAAGTCCCAAGCTTGAACAATAAACCCTAGTTCCGATTTTCAGCCATTTGCAAGATAACTTGATTCAAGCTTCTTGGGAACTTGGGTTCACCTCAGTTTATCACTTACCAATTGAAAAGAAGGGCTAGGTTTCGAGCATACCTGGTGGGTACCGTCACTACGAGCAAGAGAAAGTAAAGAAATATTCTTGATTTTGATTGCAAACCCACACACACAAGAAAGCTTTCTTTTGTTTTAGTTGGAAACACTTTGAAAAAAAGAGGAAGAAAATAAACTAAGTATGGAAAGAAAATAAAACTTTAAGTAAAATAGAGGAAATAAGTGGGAAGGTAGAAAGACAGTGTCTTGGGCCGGGTCAAATCTTTGTACTTGAGCCCAGACTTTCAGCTAATTTTGGGGGTTTTTTGAGATGAAATTTCTGATAAGCCATCACAAATATGATAGCTTATCAAAAAATGTCGTCAGCCTTAATAGACCCTACCTTAGAGCTGAGGTCTCTGATGATAAATATGATGGCTTATCACAATTGTGACAGCCCATCAAAAAAAATGTCATCAGGAGCATTTGGCTGAATACATCGATTCCACCTTCTTTGCACTAGAACCTAACTACAAAAATAAATAATTTGCTGGAACATAAAAATTTTGGGTTGCCTCCCAATAGTGCCTAATTTAATGTCGCGGCACGGCTTGGTTATTTTGACTACTCAGACTTCGCCAAGACAACCTGCTAATACCTCTTTACCATCTTCATAGAATACGTCCACGATTGAGAAAACACTCATCTCTTTTTGCTGTGTCCTAGATGAGTGTATTTTGAATCATGCTTCTTTATCATTTAGCCTGAACTTCAGCTCATTCAACTCCATATCTACGACCACTCTCCCTATTGCAAGGAATGGTCTGCCCAAGATGATGGGCACTTTGAAATCCACCTCACAGTCTAGGACTACAAAATCAGTAGGCAGAATAAAGTCGGCCACTTTTACAAATACATCATGTAATATGCCCACTGGCCGCTTTATATACCTATCTACTATCACCAATTGTATGTTCATCGGGGTAGGATCCCCCAAACCCAGTTTCTTGTACACTGCAAGTGGCATTAGGTTTATACTGGATCCCAAATCGTATAGCGCTTTTGTGAAATTCAGGGACCCAATAGTGCATGGGATGGTAAACTCTCCTGGGTATGCCTTTTTCTATACTAAAGACCTTGTAGAGACAGCGCCACAATGAAGAAGATTTTCTCTGGCTCATGTCTAACCTTCCATTTCTTCATGACAAGGTCTTTCATAAACTTCACGTATCCTGGCATTTGCTCAAGTGCCTCAACCAAAGGCACATTTATTGTCAATTGCTTGAGCATTTGCATGAATTTGCTGAATTTTGCATCATCAATTTTTTTCTTCAACCGCTGAGGAAAGGGAGGTGGTGGTCTTGGGATAGTTTTCAACACTACTTTCTTTTCCTTTTCTTTCTTTTTTTTCTGGAGCATCATCAGAATTATCTAGCTTCTCAGACTCCACTGGACCTCCTTTTTCCAGTTTATCATCAACTATCTCATCAACTACATATTTGCCCACAGAAGGGCTAGGTAATATCTTATCACTTCTAGTGGTAATCTCCATACATGAGCCATTATTCTACAGATTTTGGACCGTATAACTTGGTAACGTTCCGCTCTTCCTTTGGTTGAATGCTACAGAGAGTTGGCTCATCTGTTGCTCCAACAGTTTGATTATAGTAGAGTACGAGTTTACCAACTAACTTATAGATGATAGATCCGTCTTCATGGTAGTCACACCAGAGTTGGTAGCTTCCACTACCTTCAACAACTTAGCCATCATGTCCTTCATAGATATCTTTTCAGAACTTGTTGTAGCAGCCTCACGATTTCCAGGAGGGACATAGAGCCCACTCCTATCATTGTTGTTCCTCTAATTTCCCTGCTCCCTATCTTTATAACCAGTCTTATCATAATAATTCTGCCCTTGATTCCCTTGGTCATTGCCTCGAAAACCCCCTGATTATTAATATAGTTCGCCTCTTCTTCTGCATCAGTATCAACTCTGTCCTGAGATCCTAAAACTTTCACCTTCTTAGTCTTACCTGATAGCAAGTGCTTGGTTAGCAAGTCTATCTGTGTTTTAAGTTGAGCCATGTCTTGGTCACGCTCCTCATCTCTTTGCATTATTCCGCAGTAATACCCCCAGACACAGTGGGGATAGTTATCACAGAGTCTCTGGTATGCCATGGCTGACTCTATTTGGTCATTATTTCTAGCATCTCTGAAGCTTCTGGGAATGTAAGATCAACAAACAAACCATTAACAACATTATCTACAATTGGCTTTATCACTGAGTTAAGAGCCCTGTACAAAGTCTCCATCAAGTATATGTCCATCATATTGTGGTTCGGATACTGTGTCAGTTTCTTCTTGAATCATTCCTAGGTTTCATACAAGGCTTCAGTTGGGAGCTGCCAAAAGTTGCTGATCTCATCCCTCAACTGTACCCTCCTGGAAGGCGGAAATAACCTTTCTAAGAAAGCTCCTTTCAACTGCCTCCAGTTGGTTATAGAATCTGGTGTTAGCTTATTTAGCCATAAAGTTGCCTCCCCAGACAGAGACAACAGAAACAATCTTAACCAGATAGCATTCTGGCCCACTCTTGTGTTATCAAAAGATTTATAGATAGTGATAAAATTCACCAGATGCAAGTTCGAGTCATCCCCAGGAAGGAGACCAAACAACCCCTTCAGATTGAGGAGTTGAATCATAGTACTCATAATGTTGAATTTAGCCCCAGGTGCCAACGGTGGAGAAATGATTGCACCCATTTCACCTGCTCCAATCATTCCATCATCATCATCATTAAGGTCATACTGGACTGGCTGGTACTCTTGAATTTCTCAGAACGGATGGTTCCTATTAACATTACGCTATACTAGTACAACTACTTGCTCTGCATGCCTTGGGTTACCAGGATTTAGACACTCCTCGTCTCTTAAATCTTCATCCTCAGGATTTTGATGTTGTACTTGTTGACCGACATTTTGCACATTCACCTAAGCTCTAGCTAAGGCTGCTAATCTGTCAGCCTCTTGCTGTTCTACCATTCTTCCAATTCATTGCGGTTCCGGATTAATTGGTAATAATGGTTCTCCAGAAATTCTGGTGCTTGGAATACACTACAAAGATTTTAGCAGTTAATTACCTAATCCTCTAAAACTTAGGGAATTTATATTCATGACGAGATTTTACCTCAGGTTTATCAACCTTGTTACAGCATCAATTAGTAAATGGAAGTTTTTAGTGCTTCCAAGTCCCTATTAATAATTCACTTCCCACTATATTTGATTTTTTTCTCAAGCAAATTAAAGAAGGTGTTAGCTATCATTTGCAACCAATGGATGATAATTAAAATCTCAGAATTATCAAGGATTCCTACCACCTTTTGAATCTTGAACACTCAGCACCTTATCAAGACTTAACACTAGCTCCCATGATTTAAGTTAAAGAAATTTAGCCACTCATGATGTAATAATCGAAACAACTAGTTATATTCATGATTTGAAAGATAAACTTACCACAAGATGAATTGAAACTAGAGATTCTTAGATTAGATCACAGTAGTAATCTCAAAATAATGATGATAGTCTCTTTAAAGTAATTTATTGTTCAAGTCAAGAAACTAGAGAGAAAATATCAAAATACGTGTCTCCAAAAGATTTTCAGAACTCTCAAGAAAACCCTTAACAAGGCTTTAAATAGTTCAGCCTAAATAAGAAAATAAAATCATAGAGTTTAATAATCCCTCGAATTAGGTGACGACATTCGTGACAACCTATCAGGAGGCTAATGACTTATCACAAATGTCATCAGCTCTTCTTTGCTTTTGATACTAACTGCTTTAGGCTGACGACAAACTGTGACATCCTATCAACTTCTTGACGACTTATCATGAATATCTTCAAGTCTCTACCTCATCTCTCATGTTCTACCTAGGCTGACGGTAATTTTGATGACCTATTAGCTCCTTGACGGCTTATCACAAAATATCATCACAACTCTCAACTCAGGTGCGTTCTCTATTTGAGGCTGACGATAAAGCTGATAACTTATCACAGGGCTGACGACTTATCAGAAATGTCTTCAGTCATACTTCTCTTCAAATTTCTTCAGATTTCAATTCCTTTGCTTCTATCCTTGTTGGTTCTCTTGCATCATAGCTTCTACTACAAAATCAAATATAAAACAATCAAAAACAACAAAAGTTGCTTAAGACTTTGCAATTATTCTTAGTTAAAAGACTCAAATGTGTTAGCATTAGCTCACACAACACATGCATTGCTTTATCTTCACTTTAATAGTTATGTTAGCAGTTGCAAATATTAGGATCCCACCTAGATTATTGCTACTTACTCCAAAAGAGGAGTAGTGACTAGGAAAAGATAATGACAACAACAATTTAATGTTTAACTGTCGATCCACTCTACTAGTATTATCTTAAGTAAGATGGTTAGCTATCATCTAATAAATATAGACTTAAAAAGTATTAGTTAACTAGGATCATGAAAAGGGTTAGTAAGGCGACATACTAAGACTCAAAAGGTAAAGGTAAAATCTATCAGCTCATTCAAAAGACTATTGATGGTATATAACTTATGGATTTTGCATGCAAGGTATCGGGTTGGTTTAACAAAGCTGATAAGTCTCTGTAGTTGAGAAGTTAGGAGGAACATAATCCTAGTGTTCATCTACGACTGGTTACAACCAAAGTTGATATTTGCCACTTGTTCGATACCACTACTCAAATCCACCTATTTACTTTTCTAGTTTTTCTCGTTGATTACAACAGTTATGATCCATGATTCCATATTTCCCTTGGGATTTGAACCTAACTTTTGTTGGGTTTTTATATTTGATAGGGACCACATAATCTTTAGGGTAAAGGTGTAGCTTCGGCGTTATCATTTCTTCTTCTACTGAGGCCTTTAGATTTGGCCAGTTCATAAGGCTTAAACCTTCAATTTTCATTGGTTCTAATATTAAGGAGAATCCTCAATAGTTTATTGATGATATGGAAAAGATTTTTTGAGTAATGTATGCTTCTGACTTTGAAGGTGTAGAGTTTACCATATATTAATTAAAGGACACAACATATTAGTGGTATACGAAGTGGGATCAATTGAGAGATAATGATGCAGAGGTAGCCATGTGTGATGATTTTTTTGGTGCCTTCCTTGACCGTTTCTTTCCCCAGGAGTTGAGGAAAACAAAGGCCGAGGAGTTTGTGAAGTTAAGGAAAGGTAGGATGACTGTTAAGGAGTATGCATTGAAGTTTTAGTAACTTTCCTAATATGCTCCTAAGTTAGTGTCTTCTATGAGTGCAAGGATGAGAAAGTTTGCTTTTGGGTTATCCCATGACTTGGTATTGGAATGAAAGGCCACCTTGTTGAACAAAGACATGAATAGTTCTAGGTTGGTGGTGTATATGAAACAAATGGAGGATGAGAATACAAAGTTGGCAAAAATTAAGGAGAGGTGAAGTATGAAGTTTTGGTATTCAAATTAGGGTGGAGGTCAGAAAAATAGTGGTGGTGATGGCAGGCAGTGGTCTAGAAAAAGGCTTGGGGAAATTTTGGTTCTTATTCTATGGAATGTGCTATATATTCTAAGCCATCCAATAACCGCCATTTCAGAGTAACAGTGGGTTTAAAGCCTAAAGTACCCAATATCAGGACAGTGGGGCCCAGTTTGTACCGTCGAATCCTTCTTGTAAATTATATGGTCAGTTACACCATGGATTTTATGATGAATAGAGAATTAAGTGTTTTAGATGTGGCCAGCCTAGCTATATTTAGAGAAATTGTCCCTCCGATATTGTTACTACTGGGGCTAATAAGGTTTTGGTTGCCATGTCTTCAACTCCTGCACCAAAGGGTGCTACTTTTGGCTTCGAAATTGATTAGAATCACATTATGCTCTTGCCACTCTCGAGGAATCTGAGGTATCTCTGAATGTTGTCAATGGTATGTTACAACTCTTTTCTTGTGATATGTATTGTCTGCTTGATATGAGGTCTACTCTTTCTCATGTGACCCCATATATGGATGTTTATTTTGATTTTTCTCTTGAGAGTATTTCAAACTTCTTTTTTGTGTCCATCCTGATAGGTTATTCTACGGTTTCTAGAAAAGTTTATTAGGGTTGTGTGTATCTATCTGTGGTAGGGAGACCTTAGTAGACTTGATAGAATTAGATATGTCAATTTTGATGTTATCTTAGGGATGGATTGGCTCCTTTCGTGTTATGCCTCTCCATATTGTCAGACTCAAAGTTTCAGTTTCTTTTCCCAAATGATTTGGTGATTGAGTGGGTAGGTAGTTCCCTGATACCTAAGGGAAGGTTTATTTTATATATTATAGCCCGAAGGTTGATCTCCAAGGGGTGTCTATACCATTTAGTGTGTGTTAAGGATTCTTGTTCCAAAAGTCCTTTATTATAATCTGTCCCTGTGGTCTGTGAGTTTCTTGAAGTATTCCCTAATGATCTTCCTGGTGTCCTTCCCGATATAGAGATTGATTTTGGGATTGATCTTGTTTCAAACAGTCATCCTATCTCCATACCTCCCTATAGAATGGATCCATCCGATTTAAAATAAATTAGTGATCAGTTAAAAGATCTCCTTGATAAGGGTTTTCTTTATACTAGTGTTTTCCCATATAGTTCTCCTGTGCTCTTTGTGCGTAAGAAGGATATATCCCTTCGAATGTATGTAGATTACTGCAGTTGAATAAGATGATGGAGAAGAATAAGTACTCTCTTTCTAGGATTGATGACCTATTTGACTAGCTGCAGTGTGTACAGTACTTTTTAGAGATTGACCTTTGATCAAGTTATCATTAGTTAAAGATTAAGAAGGTGGATCTTACTAAGAATACTTTCCAAATTAGGTATGGTCGTTTTGAGTTCTTAGTGATGTCCTTCGATTTGACCAATGCGCAGATGACATTTATGGATCTTAAGAACCAAGTTTTCTGTTAGTTTATGGATTTACTCGTCATTGTGTTTACTGATGACATCCTAGTTTATTCTAAGAGCGAGGTAGATCATGCCGATCACCTCTATTTAGTGTTGAAAACCCTTAAGGAACAACATTTGTATGCTAAGTTTTTGAAGTGTGAGTTCTAGTTGAATGTTGTTACTTTTCTGGGTCATGTTGTTTCTAGTGAAGGGATCATGGTGAAGTTTCTATAGTCCAAGGCCTACGAAGGAAGTTTTGTTAAATTGAAAGGAAAGTTCACTTCTGCTCCTGTTTTGACCTTACCCGAGGGTACTGATAGTTTTGTTGTATATTGTGATGCATCTCGTGCAGGGATGGTTGTGTTTTGATACAACATGGAAAGGTGGCAGCATATGCTTCTAGGCAGCTGAAGGTTCATGAGAGGAATTATCAGACCCATGATTTGGAGTTGTTGGCTATGGTATTTTCCTTGAAATTTTGGCATCACTACTTATATGGGGTGCATGTTGACATTTACTTTGATCATAAGAGCTTGCAGTATGTGTTTACCCAGAAGGAGTTGAATCACAGACAAAAAAGATAGCTTGAGTTGCTCAAGGATTATATATAAGTCTACACTTTACCCAGGTAAAACTAATATAGTTATTGATGCTTTTAGGAATTTATACATAGTAAGCTTATCTTATGTGGATGAAGAGAAGCGAGAATTGGTATAGGATATTCACTGATTGGAAAATCTTAGAATTGGTCTTTTGGATTCTGAGGATGGTGGTGTGATTGTTCAAAAGGTGGCGAAGTCATCTCTTGGTGCTGAGGTAGAAGCAGGTTTTGGAACCAATCTTAATGCGATTTAAAGGTGATATAGGCCAGTAGAAGGTGATGGCTTTTGAAATTGGTAGTAATGGTATCTTGAGAAACCAAGGTAGATTATGTGTTCCCGATGTTGATGGGCTACGATAGAGGATCTTGGTTGAGGATCATGAGTCGAGGTACACTATTCATTCTAGTTTAACAAAGATGCACCATGATTTGAAAAAGATCTATTGCTGGAACAACATGAAGAGAAATGTGACAAATTTTATGGCCAAGTGTATGGCTTTTCAATAAGTGAAGGTGGTACACTTGAGGCCTAGTGGTTTGTCTTAAGATATTGAGTCACCTTTGTGTATATGTGAAGTAATTAATATGGATTTCATTACTGATCTTTCACGGTCTCATCATCAGTTTGATTCGATTTGGGTCATTGTATATAGGTTGACCAAGTTTATGCATTTTCTACCTATGAAGACTAACTTTTCGCCAGAGGATTATGCCAAGCTCTTCATTTAAGAGTTCATGAAGTTGCATGGTTCTACAGTTTTCATCATATCTTATCGGGGTACTCAATTCTCATAACACTTTTGGTGTTCTTTCCAGAGTGGTTCGGGAACTACGGTGAACCTTAGTACCACTTTCCACCCTCAGATAGATGGATAGGTAGAGAGAACTATTCAGACTTTGGAGGATATGCTAAGGTCTTGTGTTCTTGATTTTGATGGTATTTGGGTTGATCATTTGACTCTCATAGAGTTTAGGTATAATAATAGCTATCACACTAGTATTGAGATAGCTCCTTTCAAGGCCTTTTATGGTAGGAGGTGTAAGTCTCATATTGGTTTGTTTGAGGTTGAAAAAATAAGTTGTATGGTCCTGACATAGTTCATCAAGCCACGGAGAAGGTGAAGGTGATTCAGGATAAACTTCAGACTACCCAAAATCACCAAAATTCCTAAGCGGATATAAAACAAAAGGACTTGGAGTTTGATATGGACGATTTGGTCTTCTTGAAGGTATCTTCCATGAAAGGAGTGATGCGGTTTGGAAAGAAAAGGACGCCCAATCCCCATTATGGTGGTCCATATCATATTTTAAGGCGAATGGGCAATGAGGATTATGAGATGGATTTTTCTTTGATCTTGGGTTCTATTTATCCAGTATTTCATGTTTTGATGCTAAGAAAGTGTATAGCTGATCCTTCCTTGGTAGTTCCTTTGGAAGTGTTAGTGTTTCAAATTCCTTGTCTTATGAAGAATTCCTGGTTGAGATTTTGGATCGGCAAGTCTGTAGGTTGCAGACAAAGGTGTGGCTTTGATAAAGGTTTCTTTTGGAGGAATCATAAAGTTAAAGAAGCTACTTAGGAAGCTGAAGAGGACATGAAGTCCAAATACTCATTCTTGTTTCCCATTTTGGATAATCGTGCTTAAGGTATGTGTGAATCTTGACATCTTTATTTTCTAACTGTGTTAAATTGTGATAATGGACACCTTGACCCATCTTTCGAGGATAAATGATCCTAAGGGGGAAGAATATAACACCCTAGATTTTGTTCCTTGAAAATTCCTTGACGAATGGGCTTACTGCCCTGACCACGACTCACCCTATGAGTTGTAGGGTGTCATGATGGATTGTAGGACCCAAATCGTAGGGTTTCCAAATAGTTTTGATTGAGTTACTGCCTTGGTGACGACTTGAGGTCTCGAGTCGTAGAGACTCATTACGAGTTGTATAGTCCCATCCGTAGCCAAACTAGTACATGCCCCAAGTGGTTCTGTCCTGGATACGACTTAGACTATATGAGTCGTAGGGTCACCTGGCGAGTCATATGGTGTGAATCATAGGGTCAACAGAGAAGGGTCCTTCAGCTGCTGTCTTGACTATGACTCATGGTGACGAGTCGTAATAAGTCCCTATGAGTCGTAAAGTTGTCTGTAATGACTTGGCGATAATTTTTCAATGTTTCATTAAGGGTACTTCTGACATTTCCCTCTTCCCCAATCATGACCTGCGACTTAAAACCCCTTTAAGGTGTAATTATCACTCCAAAAAAATCAAAATAAGCTCTCAATCTCTCTCAAATCCCCAACGTCAAGAGCACTTAGGGTTTCCAAGAAGTTGGTCTCTTAGGTCTCTCAAGGGTGATTTCTCTCGACAATTGTGATACTTTCAAGCATGTTACTTTTCCCTAAATCTTATTTTATGAAAACGTGTTTTAAATAGTTTAATTGTATGGATTTGAATGTGGGTTTTAACATGGATTTAGGGTTTTAGAATGGCTGATCCTTGAATTGTTTTCCTATGGTTTTTATGAGTTGCTTATGCATTGAATAGAATGTCTTGAACTAATGGGGTGCATGGGTATGGAAATTGGAATGGGGGTCAAGTTATTCCCCCGAATTGATGTTTTGAACTTGGAATTGGATTTGAATAATTGTGTTCCCTCAATCCAATTGTGAAATTGAATTTGAAATATAGATTTGTCACACGGTTTGACTTACTTACCCACACTATTGCATTGCATAAATGGTTTAAAGGTTAAAAATGGATTTTGAAGGCTTTCCCCAATTTGATTTGATAAACTAAAGGAGGTCGAGGCAGTCTACAACTTGATTAATGAATAAATGGGGTTGAGGTATTACCCCAACTAAATAGAATTGTGATGGCATAATTATCAACTTTTAAGCTAAATGGTATGACGATACCTGTGGTGTGCCTTAATGTATAATTCCTTGATTAATAAGTGGGTTATGTGAAACATGTTTTAATGGAGGTTATGTAGCTAAGACATGAAGGTGTGGGTCTCAAATGACTTATATTGAAAACTTATGTTTGCCGATGTGAGGGTTGGTCTTGACGATCGTGTGTACGGTTCATACTATTGATATATTTTTTATCTAAGATTGACTTGGGGTCAGGGCATTCCCTGGTCTTCCTTGATACCTTCGGTTCGTGCAGCTAACATGCACTGGGGCCCTTTCAGTTGGTGAGCTGAACCAATATAGCCCGTGGGTGCCAATTTATGATGGTTAAGTTACATAGTCATGGATAATGTTTTACTTTATGCTAAGCCTTATTCCCTACCCCAACATCTGTCCTATATATGTATACATGTATGTGAACATATATAGTGAGTTACATATTGTGCTTATCTCACTAACCATCCTCGGATGCTGTATCCCCAGCAATATAGGGTCCAAAGGCAATCTTACTTTTCCTAGGTAGTGTTAGGTCGATCGGCTCAGTTTGTCAGTCATTTGCGGTAAAGCGGTGTGCTTTCATTCTCTGAAAACTTGATCATTCCATCGGTTTCCCCTCCCTAAATTAGAAGTGAAGACATCACATTAATATTACCATTGTCAGAGTCGGGGGCATCTCCTGACGTAGTCTATTTTTATGGTATAGAGGTTTTGTGGATTACTGTGGAAAAGTTTTGGTTGTTGACATTCTTTGGATTTTGAGTCACTATTTACTCTATCTTGTTATATGTTTAGAATTTAGTTGTTTTCAAGTGTGTTATGTTCTGTTTGGCTAGGCAAAGCGGGTGGTCTCCGATCCTTGGTGGATTTTTTTCGGGTCATGACAACTTGTCTGACCTTTGCAGTAATATAAAGTGCTGCCTGAATAGGTCGACTAGGATGACTCTGAGAGTAAAAGGATGGGCATGGGGGATAGCTACTATGAGAACTGCTATCTTTGGGTCAAGAACTATGACGACTTTCACTGAATTTGACCTGAACCTAGGCCTCTTATCGCGACCCTCACTACCCTCATGTTGTATCTCCTTCATCACCCGAGCGTGATCTGAAACCTTAGCAAAAGACCTACCCATAGCAAATAAACTCTAAGTAGAACTACGAATGGGGAGTCGCAACCCTCTAACAAAGCAGCGAACCCTCTCTTACTCAGTATCCAGAATAAAATTCGCATGCCTAGCCAGCTCGTGAGAGTGAGCCTCATACTCTGCAACTGTGATGAGCCCTACTCCAATATAGAGAACTGATCCCTCAAATAATCTCTAAGGCTGCGAGGCATATACTTTTCCAAGAACATCTCAAAGGACTGAGTCCAATACAAAAGAGAAGATCCAGCTGGTCTAGAATTTATAAAACCTCTCCACCAATGTCGAGTAGCCAAATCCAACAGAAATTTGGTGTAATCCACACCACGAGTCTCAACAAGGCCCAAATTATAGAGCATATCCTCACTCGTAATCAGAAACTCATATGCATCTTCACTCGGTGCACCAGAAAACCTAGGTGTATCTAATCTCAAAAATCTACCTAATATCTTCTTCTCCTCAGAATACATAGCAGACTGAGCAAACACTGGCTGAGTAACTACCGATGCAAAAGAAACCTCAATTTTGGAGCCACATCTATTAGATGCACCCCAACCTCAGTACAACGTTGATTTATAGACTGTGCACCTTCAGACATTGCACCACCAACTAATCACAAAAGCTAAACCAATACATCTCTAAGCACTAATGAAGAAACAAACCCTGGTGGAGCCTGGGCTGGTCCCTAGCCCACTGTAGGCTAGGGCAGAAAAATCTCTAACACAGGAGTGGAAATAGGACCTGGGGAGGAAGCCTATCCTATAATCCTAGCTGGGGATACATCACGTAGCTGTCCATGACCTAGGTCATCCATTAACAGGAGTAGGATCCCTAGTCTCAATCTCGAGAACCTCATCTCATGTACAGTAGCATATGTATTTGCCTCAAGGGAATACTTCTACAAACCAACTCAGACTCTTAGCATGATAATAGTGAAAGAAGTGAAGAACTCCTAAGAATTTCCCATAACCTCTTAAAGATAGGAAACAAACGTCACCATTCCAATCTATATGACTCTACTAGACACTTGCTTTTTCACCAATAATACCGGTGTAACCTAGTCTCTGATACCAATTTGTCATGGCCCGATTTATGAGTCATGATGACACCTACTCTATCCCGCTCGTAGGAAAGCCAGACCATAATTCAAAACTAAACTCAATGGCTTAACTTGGTGGAAAATGCCCAATCATAAGGGAAAATAAACAATGCACTAATAAATAAGGAAAAAGTTCTAAATAGATAAAACAGTCAATACAAGATACCATCGCACGACCTGGTGAAGTTAGTACAATAGCATCTAATAGTATTATAACTTAAAGACTTAGAATAATCAACATCAATTGTCTCGATAACAAAAACTGAATAACTAAAGATAGAAGGAAATAGGTGACTGTGACTCCAAGAGCTCACCCTATCTTAGAAAAATCGACAAAACATGATCAACTATCAACGATGACATGTAGTACTCGAATATGCACCAAAAGGTATAGAAGTGTAGTATGAGTACCAAACAATGAGTACTTAGTAGGTATCATCAACCGAATAAGCTAAATCATGATATAAGTATGATAAAATCCAGAATAACATAACTAAGTCAAGGTACAGAAATAAACCTGAATTATCTCCAACATTGCTGTACATAATAAGTAACTAAATTGGAATAACAATATAACATAAGTCATCAACGCATGCCACTGTTGCCTTGAGTAATAAGTGAGCAATTCAAAATTACAATGTATTATAAAGCATCAACATAAGCAAACATACTACAAAATTTGCTCCGATACGCTAATTAGTGCGGAAAGTAAATTACACATCACAAACTCCTATATGCATGGAGATTACACTCAAGGATAGAATAAAGCAACTATTCATCACTTACAAATAACCAACTCTTTATTTAACTATCATTCCATAATTTCTCATCAATCGATCATTTACCAAAATTTGACAAAGTACCCACATTCCAAAATTTTACCAACATATGGCAGCCTCATCATCATTATTTACTAGTCACCATATATTAGCTAACCATCTCTCATTAACTAATTCGATTAATTACTAGTTATCATAGCACCTCTAGTCATCATTTAGCAACTTTTAACCACATATTTGATAATCACCATTCATTAAATAACCATAATTATCAACTAACATTGTTTATTAACTAATCATCCTTTACCAACTGATCCTCGATTATAAACTAGTCATGATTAGTCACTTAAACAATATCCATCACTAATTCTTATTTATCACTAAGCATCAACAATACCATTTTATAATTATTTATCATTAATTAATAATTATCACTAATCCTCACAAGTCCACTAATTACCATATTTACCACATAGGGCTATATTCGACATCTCTAATATCGACATCATATCAACTTGCATATGTATACAAATATATAATAGCCATACATAGGGCATGACTAGAATCGAACCAGTATATGTCCACATAGGAACATTAATATAATCATTCTTTGGTATTTTCAGGTATCAATGTATCATTATAATATCCTCCAACCTTGCCGAATATTAATATATCACCATAATATCATCCTTCCTTGCTAGGTATTAATATATAATCATAATCATTCTCTACCTTGTTGGGTATAATCAATATCAACATCATCTTTCATAATTAAACCGGGTATATAATCAGTATCATAAGTGCTAATATAGTCAAGCATCATGATTTTTAGCATAATTAATAGCATAATTTTCTATATAATCAATAAGCATGACTTCTAACATAATTCATGGCACAATCGCTAATATCATCAATAGGGATGTTTTCTAGTATGATTACTAGCATAATTTCTTAGCATGATCATAATCATAAGCAATATCATGAGCAATGAATTATTAAAAGCATGGTCAAAGGCTTATCATTAGTATAATAGATAGCTTATACATGGCATAACCAATAGCTTTTTGTAGCATGATTCATACAACACCATAGCATAAATGACATCTAAACCATTAGCCTATGAACATTACTTCTAATGTCATTATTACCATAACCATTAAGTCCAAGGCTCCTCAATATTGCCTCAAAATGGTATTTTCTAGGCATTTAATAAGCGTATAAGGATTTCAAGAACTAATTATTGATCTTAGCTTAAGGTGGGTTAAAGAGCCTATTTCCAATTCCCCAAACTACATTCTAAGGCAAGTTCTACCCCTAACTTGGCTAAGATATTTAAATACATTCTTATATGTATAGCAAGACATAATTAGCCCTGAGATAGAGATTCTTCTCAAGCAATTTAACTTAGTCTAATGGAAACCAAGGCAACCTTCATGAGTGTAAGCAACTAAGTCCAACTTACCCTAAGCATGAGTAACTAGAGAATTTTTACCTAACTTGAGTAATCTAAAGCATTATTTTTCTAAACATGAGTGATGACCAATTCACCTAAGGCATAAGGAAACAAGTCAAGTGCTTCACTCTCTACAATTTCAAAATAGCCTAAACGGCCCAACTAACCCAAATCTTGTATTTCATTAATACAAAACCTACAACCCATCCCAAATCCAACACAATATCATAAGAATACTATAAGATAGATCAATATAACAATGGATAAACATATATTTCAATATAACAAGGTATAAACCTAGCCTACCTCAATACCGAAGAATGCTTAACGAACCGCTAAACCATCATTTTTCCCTTTCGAAAAGCCTCCTCAAGATGCCAAGCTATCATAAACACACTCCACTCATAGATATGAGAATAATGATATCCTTATTTCACCATTGTGCTTCGAGTCCAAAAATCATACAAAATCCCATGTGGGTCTCACTTATAAAAATTGGGTTTCCAAAAAAACAACCCAACGTTATTACAAGCTCAAGAAATCATTACCCTAAAAATGGGTGAAAACAAGTTAAATTGGGGCTAAAATCACGACCTAAAGGCTTTGGAGTTTTTTAGCAATAAATCAAGAAATTCACCAAGAAAAGGGTGAATTCTTACCTCAAATCGGAAGATAATCACAAAAATAAATGTTAATCTAGTCTCCTAAGCACCAACGAGGTTTAATGTTGAGCTACCACATAAATTAGGGTTTTATCTCTCAAAGAAGTGATGAATAATGGCAAAAATCATGGAAAAGAGGTCCTTTCATACCAGTCTCGGTACTCGAGAGTTGCTATTACGACCTTTAGGCTTGTGATTGTGGAACCTTTTCACTGCCATATGAGTCATAATTATGATACATCCTTTGTAATCTGGACATCTCCTCTGCATAGCGAGTCAATCATGGTCAAAAGAGACGTTATCGCGGTGCACTAAATTTTTTCAAGTCTGAAATAGACTTCAATCGGATGCTCGGTATTCATTTGGAATCCCATATACATAAACAAACTATGTAACCATACCAAATTCGATGTTTCATACGCGATGTCACACTCAGATTTTCCATCCGAGGTTAGTTTGACCAAATGTGGGTCTCACACCTATATTTTATTTTCTTAACTTTTTGACCAATAGGTCAAAATAATCCGGAGTGCCTCGAGACTCAAACCAAAGGTCTACCTAGCCTAAAATTGACATTCTGGAGATGCTAATATAGTTAGAATTAGTATACAAGATCATTTAGCTAAAGTTTTCACCCGCTGGCTATTTGAAACCAGCAAAGACTTTTAAATAGAAAATTGGCTCTAGAAATTAAAAGAACTACTCAGTAACTAAAATGTCAGTCCCTATGACTTGGGGCGGCTATGCAGAAGCTCTAACGGTGAAAATAAGTGCAAATATGGAAAATGAACTTAAGGCTTATTACATATGTATAATTTTAAAATAAGGAAGTAATCAATATATGCATAATATTAAGCCAGGAAAAAATAAAAAAACTAGAGGATGAACATCAAACCACTAGATTGATTGGGTCTAATGAGGAAGAAGAAAAAGGATTGAACATAGGAATGTATTATATACGAGACTGTATTTTGGCAAGTTGATTACTTTGTTTTAACAACATGTCATCTTTCAAGGTACTTAATTGTGCCTGGGAAGTTACAATTTGTTCCTCTAAGATTTGATATCTTTTCCCTTAACTTGACATTATCTTCATGTGTAACTTCGAAGTCCATCATCAGTTGAATCACAAGGCTAAAAGCCTTCTTTCCAATAGGCTTGTTGGTCAGATCTTCACACTTACTCAATGTCTTTTTAGTTATTATATCATTACCAGTAGAAGCCTTTCCATCCCTAAGTAGCACCCCAAAGTTTTCAAAAACAATAGTAAGTAAATTTCCATAGGATGGACTATGAGGACCTTTATTAGGATATATTTATTCAATTACTATGTTTAATCATGAGTCTCATCCAACTCCAATGTATTCATGATTATCAAAAGCAATTTTCATATCTTCTTTCATCCCTAGGTAACCATTCCTTGTTTACAATCTCAAACAATAACTTATAAGCAAGTATCATTTCACCCTTTATCACCTTTATAGGGATGTCCTTCACCCACCCTATAGTAAACTTTCTCGTAAGCAGACATCCTTAATTAGTGTCCTAAACATACCCCTCCAATCCCTCAACATGAACCTTCATCATCTCACCAAGATTAGTTGAATCAAATATAATTTAAACCCCTCCCATACTATAACTAACTACCCACCCATCCAAGATCATCAGATTCATGTAGAATTCTTCTACCTCCCTCAAATATTATTGGATTCAATAATTTAAACAAATGTCCCCAACCTTAAAACTTAAGCCTATTAATAAAATTTAAAATAAAAGAATTATTATGTGACTCAACTTTAAAATCTTTCCCCTCAGTATTGACATGGACCCATATTAGGCTTTTTTCCCTATATCCAAGAACTTTTGATAGTTCTTATCGATCTTTTATTCTTAGGACAAGGGGGAGAAGTTTTGTGTTGTTCTTATTATTCTTTCTCAATATCAATAGGTTCATAATATTTTCTAATTTTCTTCTTCTCCTTATATGTTTTAGCCTTTTTATATTGATTAGTGGCTTTAACCTCTATTGTCCTTTTATGATAGTTGGGAATTTAGGTGGCAAAGAATAATAAGAAGAACTTGGTTTTAGACTATGCTTGGGTATGTGCATTGATCATATTTTATAGCCAGGGACAGGGGAGGTTATGGAAATAGTATATTTTTGAGTGATAATAATATCACCCTTTCTATAAATTTCTTCTTTTACAAGGGAAGACAGTGTAAAAGTCTCAACAATGTGAGCTACAACATTGTCCTTATTTGAATAAAGTATATGTATAGACTAGAGGATCATATTTGTAAGCCTTAGGAGATAAGAAGGATAAGAGTTTGGATAATAGAGCAAATGAAAGTAATGGAGATAGGGATATCTCAGGAGAAAATGGAAGGGTAGGCAAAGGATATCTATACCTTGTACCCTCTAAGTGGTTACAATAGTAAATAAGGAAAAGTCCTCATCAATCGAGTAATCCACCATCAAGTACATGCGTGGAGAAGTAAGTTTTGAGTGAAATTCAAGAGGGGGGTGAACTGAATTTTTTTTGTGAGTTGACTATTAACACCTCACAGTCGACTCGCTTGCAGATCAGTGCACTTCACAAACAAATTAGACTTAGAATAGTTAAGTACGTAAATAACAAAATATAAATTAATAACACAAAAATTTATCCTGCTTTAGAATACCAATGTGGTGCCTACTTCCAGTCTCCTTGGGTTTCAAAGTTTCCTTAGATCATTGAATGGTTGGGCTCAAGTACAATGATAGGAGATAAGTTTTGAAGACTTATGTTTCTCTTTAGATCTCGTGACACAACTTCAGTTGATGTTACAAAGTTGACTTGATCCTAATCTTTATATAACAATTGCAAACTAAAATTTATAAATCCTTATAAGACTAAGAATGAGACACTTCGAATTTTCACCTTAAAGTTGCATAACCCGTGTCTGTCTTCAGTCTTCATCTTTTATAGTCTTCGGCTGCTACTCTTTATAAGTAAACCCAAGAGATTTCTTCTCAATCAAGGATTTAAATTGATTCCTTGATTGAGGAATATAGCCATTTGATATTTCCATATACGGCCTTGGATCACATCCATATCAGATATGTTCGTGATATATTTTCCTTTTAATCTGGTATAGATCGATGTCCTTGTAACAATATTGGCCTTCCTTTCTTTTGATTATTTTGTCCATTTATCTGGTCTGCCATGATTTTGGGATAGTAATCTCCTTCCATTTGTAAGATATTTGATTAATTTTCTTTCCATGCTATGTGAGTGTCGTGATCCTTCTTTTTATGATTAGATATGTTTCTATTCCTAGAGTCAGGTTTCTTTATCAGTAGTCTTCAATATCCTACAAAGATCCTATTGTTAGTTTGTCATTATTTAAACATAGACTTTGGAGGCTAACAATTCCCCCTTTTGATAATGATAAACATAAGTAAACTGAAACACGATTAAACATCAGTTGACTTCCCTGTTAAAATGGCTGGTTAGCTCCCCCTGACTTTTTGTCTTGGTGGCTGAGGTTGACTCTAATGTAACGATAGTTGAATTTCTTCCCCTATCTTGTTCTTTCCCAATCCTGTTAACTGATATGCATCTTCTTCCTCTTTTCACATAATAAAAAAGGATAAACCAAACACACAATACAACAAAAAAATATACCCAACAACAAAACAAGGACAAGGATAGAGAAAAAATACAACAAAAAAGTAACAAGCCACAAAACATAGAATACTAGACTTGCAAAGTTATAGAGAAAGTAGCAGCAAAATCACATAAGAGTAAAAGTATGTAGAGTCTTTATATAGGCTAGAGTATGAAAAAGGATAGACCCCCTTTTGAATAAAAGAGTTCGACATCGTTTGGTAAGTAAATAAGTAAGAGTGTTCTGTATGTTAGAGAAAAAATGATCATAAGATTTCTCAACACTCTTGGTGAAGTTAGAGTAAGAGTTCTAAACAGAGATGGCAAAATCATTGAGAAGGAGAAGGATTCATTCTTGATGGACTCAACTTGGTAGAACATTCTGTTAAATAATGTCACTCTTTCCTATTTGAAATCATCAAGGGAGAGTCACACTTTTGCCTATGTCGGTACCTATCTCTTTGCCCTGTTATATCAGCTTGGTAGTCGACTCCTTGATGTTGGCTATTCCTTCCTTGATTGAAATGAGCTTGCTCTTGAGTTCTTCAATCTCCTTATCTGCACAGGACATGGAGTTAGGCACAGGCTTACTTACCCTGGATGTGTCAGGCCGGCCTTTGGTAGTCTCCTTTTTACACCATTCATTTTCAATCAAAACATAGCCCATGCTTGCGATGGTCTTTAAATCATAGGTGGAAGATACCGCTACTTCTTGATAGGATTAAAGTTTAATTCCATATTAAAGAATAATTTGAGTGATAAGCAAACCTTAGGATAGACTTGACGAGGCATGAGAGTCAGCTGCACTTTCTATCATGTATTCACAAATCTAGGAACTCCAATTTTATTTTTTGGTTAGGTAGTAGAGAATAAATACATCTCTACAAGTAAAATTACAGAGAAATCCCTTTTAAGGAATGAAGGGGGTTGTAATGATATGATCCAAAATCTTATTACAGAAAATGAGGGGCAGAGGACCAAAAGTATTGCTGTTTGAGTCAAGATCTGAGATGACCTTCTTTGCTTCATCAAAACAAACTTCAAAATTCTCCGTCCAGGTGCCATTCATGAAAGGAACAACAAACTAGAATTTTGTGTCAAATACTTTCTCAAATAAGAAGTAATTTAAAATAATACGAGTAACTAAAATCAGGGTTTCTAGTTCCCCGTTTTGAGGGGAAACATGAAGATTGGCGAAGAACATGCGGATGGGATCTTTAAAGAATTCCAGGCCACACAGGCAAACCAACATCGACAAGTCTTGATCTTTGAGAAAATGACTAATATTATAGTGGGATTCCTTTATGAGAGAGAGATTGATGAATTGACCAGGGACAATTGAACGATTCTTGAAGGTGAGAAACTTCTCCTTGTAAGTGAGAGTCCAAAACTTATGCATGTCCTCTGGAGGAAGACACTCCAGAAGAGAGGATCTTTATTTGTTAAAGGACGACATACGACTATAAACGATACAATTTTTTGGACATAGTTGGCTGGATAGAATGAGAGGAGGCTTTTTTAGAGGATTTAGAGAGAAAAACAAGGTCAAAGTTAGAGGATTTTTTATTAGGAGAAGTTTTGGTAAGATTAGACATTGATTGGGTTTTGTCATCGAAGAAAATATAGGGATGGATGAGTATAAAAGGAAAAGAGAAAGAAACGAGATAGATTTTTAAAAAAAGGAGAAATAGGGGTTAGGGTTTAAGATGAGAGGGTGTAGGAGTGTTGGTAAGAGAGAAAGAGACCCGGTTAAGAGCACCTAGGGGAGACAACTATTCAGAAGGGATAAGAATGGAGAAGTGAAGGGGCATGAAGTAAAAGGTAACTGATGGAGGTGAAAGGACATTGCTTGGGGAAGAGAAAAGGTCAATAGAGGTGGCGTAGGAAATGGTGAACAATGATGACTTCCTTTTAAAAGAGAACTTTTTGAAAAAAAAAACAAGGTAAAAATTGGACTAAGTAAAAAGATTTGAGTCTAAAAATATGACTCATAAATGATTACTACCAAATATTTTCTGAAAAGCCAAGATTTTTTTTTGAAAAGGTTTTATAACAATAAAATTGAACTAAGTAAAAAGATCTGTGTCCAAAAATATGACTCATAAACATTAATTCCATGATTTTTTTCTTGGAAAGTCAAGATATTTCTTTTTAAAAAATCAACTTTGTACAAGATCACAAATAGAATGATGCTTAAATGTCAATATGCTTTTCCCTTGGATGCACAGATAGACCATCAACATAGAATTGTCACAGATTAAAGAAAATGAAGTAGTTGTTGCATGATTCATAGAATTTAAGTGAAGTAACTTCCAAAAGTGTATGTATACTGCTCCAGTTGTTGGAGAGTCAACTAAATATTATTCCTTGCCGAGTCATGAATTTTGCAGCATCACTAGTGTGACAAACACTTTCATCAGAATAGTGTTCCTCCAAAACATGTTAGAATTATTAGTAATAATAAAAAGGCTTTATCAACTTTACCCCCTTTTTGAAAAAATGGTTTTGGGCATGACTAGTTTTCAAGTTCTGGAAATTGTCTAGCAAAAATTTCTCCGTAAATAAAACCATGTGAAACAACTTAAAATATTTGAGGGCAGAACCTAATAAATGTAATTCGTATCGGTTTTGACCTTATCATAGGGATAGGTTTTATTGAGGTCAATACCCTCTTGGAGGGGAACCTATCTTCATTTCTATATATTATTTCAGATGCAAGAGTCGACTTTGAGGAAATTATAGTCGACTTTAGTGATACTGCCTCTGGTGTTGTTACTGAATCTGACTACTTTTGTATCTACACTCCTTATAGCAAAAGATACCCCTTTCTCTCTGTCCATACTCTTGGAACATCCTTTATTAATCCCTTATTTTTATAGATTTTGCAGATATAATCCTACAAAATACGAAGTTTAATTTAGCTTAGGTACCCAATTGGTCTTGGGTCCTTGTGGATTAGATATGCTTCCTTTGAGCTTCCAAATATACACACTTTTTGAACTGTGCCAGCAACTATAGGATTTGCGCCCTCTCTATCCATAAATAAAACAACTGGATCCTCGAGAGGAGAAAGAGGTTTTGGCTGATTAAATGACCTTGATGAGGAAATCAAATAGTTTTTGAAAGAATTTGATCTTACAAAACTATGGCCTGGAGAAGTCCTAAGACTGTTTAATCTTATTTTAGCATCATCAAGCTCTTCATGAAGCAGGTTAATTTAAATTTGATATGGTTCTATTTCTATTTGCTAGTTTTAAAGTTTCTCTTTGAGTTTTTGTTTAAATCGAGCTTCACAACTCTTATTCTCTTGAGCTAGTTTATTATATTCATCCATGACCTTTTGAAGCCCATCAGTTATCATATCTAAGTTTGATTCAAGAGTATTATAGTTATGATAATCGTGTTGTCTTACCTTACTAGGTCTACTTGTAAGCATATATTGGCAGACTTTGTTTCTTCTTCAGTTTCATCCTCATCACTTTAGGATAAATTTTTTTGGTTCTTTCTAGATGTTCTTCTTTTTAATTCTGGACAGTTCTGCTTGAAGTGGCAAGGCTTTCCATAGTAATAGTAGTGTTCATCATTTCTTATGAAATCATCATTCTTGGTTCCTTGGGATCTTCGTTGTCTCTGTCTCATGATTTTTCTTACTCTAAAATTTATAAGAGTCATTCCTTCACTGTTAGCCTCTTCAAGAATGTCCACTTTTTTTGTTGGAGTAGCATTAAAGGCTACTGGTTTCTTTGTATCCTCTATGTGATACCTGTTAATGTAAATATGTAATAAGGTTACCTCATAGTTCATCATATGTCATGTTGTGAAGATCTCCATCTTCCAAAATGGCAGCCTTGGTTCCTAAATCTTTGAGAGACTTTGGACCAACTTTTGAACTAGTAGGCTATATGGATAGATCATCCCCAGTGATTTTAGTTCACATACAATCTGACTGAATCTGGCAACATTGTTTCAACGTTCTCATTTTCTTTCATTTTGAACAACTCAGATTCATTGACCAGAAAAATAATCTTTGACTTATTGACCTTGGTGGTTCCTTCATATGTTACCTCCAATTTGTCCTATATTTCCTTTGTGGTTTTACAAGTTGATATCTTGTCGTATTCTTTTCTACTAACTGCACTCAAAAGTAAACTTATAGCACCCGCATTAGATTGGATTACCTCTTGTTGTTCTTTAGTGACCTCGAAGCTTTCAAGGTCTTATAAGTCAATACTGCTAGATTCTTTGTATTTTTCCTTTGACTTCTCTTTAAGTCCCAAAATAGGCTTTGGACCCTTCCCGATGACAACCCAGGCTTGGAAGTCATTTGATTGGACAAAAATTCTGATCTTATTTTTCTAGTAAAAGTAATGTTGCCCATCAAAGTACGGTGGTCTTATGGAGTAGTGACCATCCTGGACAAGAGCACTGGGAATTTGATAATTGGCCTTTTGATCTTTGCTCACTTGCGGTTAAGCAACGCAGCTAGTAAGACCTGCTCTGATACCAATTGAAATTCAAGAAGGGAGTGAATTGAAATTTTTCTGTGAGTTAACTATTGACACCTCACAGTTGACTCACCTACAGATCAGTGCACTTCAAATATAAATTAGACTTAGAACAGTTTAGTACATAAATAAGAAAACATAAAGTAATAACAAATAAATTTATCCTGGTTTGGAATACCAATGTGGTGCCTACTTTCAGTCCCCTTGGGTTTCAAAGTTTTCTTAGATCGTTGAATGGTTGGGCTCTAGTACAATGATAGAAAACAAGTTCTGAAGACTTATTTTGCTCTTTCGATCTTCTGAAACAACTTCAGTAGATATTACAAAGTTGACTCGATCGTACTCGTTATATAATAATTACAAACTAAAATTTATAAAGCCTTGTAATACTAAGAATGAAACACTTTGAATTTTCTCCTTGAAGTTGCGTAACCCATGTTTGTCTTCAGTCTTCATCTTTTACAGTCTTTGGCTGCTACTTTTCATAAGGAAACTAAAGAGATTTCTTCTCAATCAATAATTTAAATTGATTCCTTGATTGAGGAATGTAGTCATTTGATATGTCCATATGCGTCCTTGGATCATGTCCATATCAGCTATGTGTGTGATATATTTTCCTTTCATTCTGGTATATATTGATACCCTTGTGACGATTGTGGCCTTTCTTTCTTTTGCTTGTTTTTTCCATTCATCCAGTCTGCCGTGATTCTGGGATAGTGATTCCCTTTCCATTTTTGAGATATTTGATTGATTTTCTTGCCATGCTGTGTTAGTGCCATGATCCTTCTTTTTATGATTGAATATCTTTCTATTCCTGGAGCCGGCTTTCTTTATCAGTAGTCTTCAATATCCTACAAAAATCCTCTTACTAGTTTGTCATTATGAAAATATAGACTTCGTAGGCTAACATTGAGGATGATGAAGATAGAAATAAGGACGCTATTTGAAGAGTATGAGACTGAAGTATTAAAGATTTTGGACAAATGAAAAGCATGATGGTCTAATGTGCAGATCAAATTTGATTTTTTGAAGGATTTATGGAAAATAAATTGTTTTAGAAGAAAGATGAGCACTTTTGAGTGCTTTAGAAGTTTGAACTGACGATTTCCAGTTATTGAAAAGAGATAGAAATGAGTACAGAAGTCTGTTTTGATTTTCCCGCTTGAGGATTTTTGTCTCTTCAAGGGGTTTGGAATCAAGGATGAGGATCACGTTCTCATGACAAGACAAATTTCTTTTAAAGTGATTGTACTTAATTGATGAAAGTTTGGTAAAAGATGTGCATACCTGATGTATGAACCAGGTCTTTGTATGTTTTTATGCTAGATGAGAAACTATTTTATAGCAAATAAAGAAAAATATCATCAAATCCTAGTGGAGACTCTTCAAGATGTGGTTGTGATCCTGCAAAGTAAAAAATACTGAGTCATTTAAAATGTCTTTTATTTATTAAATATCTTCTTATACTTCAAGTTCTTTTAGTCAATCATTAAGGGAAACTCCATGCTTTTTTTCCATTCAGAGTTAGTTGATTAGACTAAGTGCTAATCTACTCTTCTTAAATTGTTCCCTTCCCTAGTACTTTGTGAATATGTCAACAACTTAGTTATTAGTTCCATTAAGTATCAGTTCAATTAGGACCTTCTCTACACAATTTCTGATAAAGTGACGTATTACATCAATACGTTTGGTTCTTTCATGCTAGACTAGATTCTTTGTAATGCTTACTGCACTAGTGTTACCACACAGTTAACCCTATGTTAATTTCATAATCACTAAGTTTTTGCTTTATCCATTGTAGTTGAGAGAAATATGATGCAACAACCACAAATTCAACTTCAATAGTTAAAAGTTGCATAGAGTTCTACTTCTTTATTACCCAAGATACAAGACGAGGCCCCAAGAAGTGAGCCATTCCAAAGATGATTTTGCTATCCACCAAGTATCTAACATAATCAGCATCAACATATCCATTAGATCAATAAATTTGTAGTAGGGTACCAAAAAACTAAACTCTGAGTTCACTTAAGATACGTTAGTAGTCTTTTCACAACCTTTAGATGGGATTTATTAGGAGATGATTGGAACCTAGCACACATCTAAAATTGTAAATAATATCATGTGTTCTTGTTGTAAGATATAATAAGGAACCTATCATTCCTCTATGCCTAGTCTCAACAACTGATTGCCCTAATTCATCTTTACAAATTAGATGACAAATAAGACAAAAACCTAGCTTGATTATTTTCTTAAGCCATTGGTTTTCAATAACTATGTTTACATGTCCTAAAAAAGAAAGGAAATTAGTACAAATTAAAACATAATCAGTTCAAATCAATACCTAAGCAATATCTAATTATAATTAGATTGAATCAAGATACCTACTATATTTACATATATGCTATAGAATATTCATAAGATTCTAACACTTATCCTCAATCTAGCGCAAACGAATTATATGTATTAAGCTTGTTACATAAATAAAATATTTTGGGACTATCTAAGGATTTGGTGAATATATCTGAAAACTGATTACTTGACCATACGAACCTTGTGATGATGTCTCATAAGAGTAACTTTTTTCTGAAAAAATGACAACTGATATCTATATATTTGTTCCTTTCACAAAATGCTAAATTCGATCCAATGTGAAGTGTAGTTTCATTATCGCACACATGTTTCATTTACTTAGTATCTCCAAAATTCAACTCTCTTTTAGTAGTCCATACCATTTCACATGTTGCCACTGCCATATCCTGATATTCTATTCTACACTAGATTAAGTAACCACATTTTGTTTTTTTACTTTTCCAAGACACCAAGTTTCCCCAACTAAAACATAGTATCCAAAAGTGCAACATCTGTTAGAGGGTGATCCAACCCAGTTTACATCTAAATATCCAATAATTTTCTTGTGGCCTTGGTCTTCTCTAATCGGGTTTTATAGATTAGAGAGTACAAATAGCTGCATTCCAATTGACTATCTCAAGAAGAATTCAATAACTAACTTACAATATTAATTGGAAATGTAACACCATGTGGAGTCACAGTCAAACAATTCAACTTTCCCACTAACTGTCTATATCTTCCATGATCGCTAAGAGGCTCCCTTAACCTAGTAGGATCTTAGTATTTAAATTCATTGGAGAATCAATACGCCTATAATATGTCTTCCCTGTCTCCTCAAAAATATAAAGTTCACACTTCCTCTGTGAAATGGAAATTCATGATGTAGATTAAGCAATCTCAATTCCCAAGAAGTACTTCTGTTGACCAAGATCCTTAGTCCGAAAGTGCTGGAAAATATGGTGTATCAATTTGGTAATAACCTCATTATATTTAAATGTGATAAATATGTCATCAACGTATACTACCAAATACATCACAAACCTAGAGTAGAGTGATAGTAAAATGCAGAATGATAAGCTTCAATTTGAGCCATTAGAAATTCTAGAATAACTATGCTAAAGTTATCAAACCTTGCTTGAGGAGACTGCTTTAATCCATAGAGTGCTCTTCATATTCGGCATATTATTTTGCTAGACTCCTCCTGTTATGAACCAACCCCAGGCCTGGCCGTGATGGGAATATCAAGCCCACCAAAGGCCGGGGACCACCCCCTTAGCCTTACCTGATGAGCATAATAAAAGCAAATAGCGGAAGTCAACCAAACAGAAATAAGAAGAATTGATAAACCAAATGAAAGTTCTAAGAATCCAAATAACAATCAACCCACACTTGTCCACAAAAGCCTCTACACCGGAATACCCATTTATGTCGGTATATGCCCCGACTATGACCAATAAGGGGTCCAAATATAATACTAAAACAATAATGAAACTAGTGAAATGACCAGTCCTTTTGAAAGATGGAAGCTTGCCACTTCAGAGCAAATCCAGAGGAGTACTCAACCACCTAATGCTGCATAGGAGTAATAGAAAACCCTTCAAACCCTATATCATGAAATGATATAGCGTCCAAGGACGGTTAGTACGGAGAGCACTGGCATGTAACTCAAGAAATAAGGATAAAATATTGCAATTACCAACATTCAGTCATAAGCCATATACACCACATTCATATACATATATATAGGATGTCGGAATAGGACAAGGGTCATAAATATGAGAGTTTAAAGTGTTAAACTGAACTGTGTAGCTCGCTCCATCCTAAAGGCACCTATGGGCTATATGGGTCTAGATCCCCTTGCTGGAAGGTCCCTATGCATGTTAGATGCATGAATCGAGGAAAGATCGAAGGAAGGCGAGTGATACCAAGGACATATATATATATCGTGTGTGCACAAAGAACACGATCACATGGACCCCCAACATCGGAAAATGTGGTTTCTAGTTTTTATTCCCGAAAGACCTGCACCTTCATGGTGAGTTACACAATTCCCATTAAGCCTAAATTAAAAAAATTTATACATGACCAACCATTAACCTAGGAGTCATTCATTAAGGCATTTACCACTTGGTAGAGTCATACAAATATGCTTGCAAGCTAAAATATTTATCCCAAACCAATCCACATAACTAAATTGACTCCCAAGTTCCATTTAAAATAAAATACCTAGGCCACCAAGGCCATCCAAAATTGTATCCGTTCATTTATCCTTTAATGCAATTCAATAAGTTCAAAATATAAGTTAAACCATGCAATTTTCCATATTCAAAGACCAATTTACAAAGTGGGTTAGGTTAATGTCATTACTAATCCAAAATTCATCCAATTTGGGGAAACCCATGTCCCTCATTTCAACCATTAAAATAATGCACCAAATCAATACTAAAATCATTAATTTAAAGCATAGATAATTAATTTAAAACATAAGCAAGCAATTCAAGCAATAACAACCAAAATACCTAAACCAAATTTCAAACTCAATAATTTAAATCATATGAAAATCCATTCAGTTAATGCCAAAATATAAAATTAAATTTAGAAAAAAAGAAATAGGCCTGAAATACACTAGGACTTGAAGACAATTCAAAGTTTGGAGCCCAGATGATGAATTCTCTATAAAACCCTTGAATGTTCTTGGGTTTTGAGTTCAAGAGAGAGAGAGAGAGAGAATGATTTGATCTTTGAAAACTCAAGAAAAAGGGTCAATTTTATGTCTAAAAGTCATACAAGGGGTAAAAAGACCAAAAGACCCATAACATATATGAAAAAAAATAAAAAATGGATGCTTTCAATGCAGCAGCGTGGCACGCCAATATCGCGGAGGCTAGCCGCTATGCCACACTGTAATCGAGGAGCTCTAGTGCCTTGGCACACCACTATCACAGAGGCACACTGCTTTAGAGTTCCAAAATAGCTCTAAATTGCTTTAGAAAATTCTAAAACTTTCCCAAAACACCCTTTTAACATCTCTAAACATAATTCAAGTCAAATATCGACATTACGAATGGGGGAGTATCAAAAATAAAATGATTAAACAATATCCCGCTTATCATCATTCATTCTCGAATAATGAGTTTGGATATTTTTGGCATGACAATGGCAAGAGTACATCAGAATCAAATGACAAATATAAAATGCGACAAAAGGGAAATGAAACTCATACCTTACGCACTTTTATACAACCCAGGGAATAAGAATGGGTATTTGGCCTTCATATCTTCTTCAGCTTCCTATGTTGCCTATTCTACCTTTTGATTTCACCAAAGAACGTTTACCGAGGCTACTTTCCTGGTCCTCAATCTATAAACTTACCTATCCAATATATCCACCAATAACTCTTTATAAGACAATGAATCCATGACACCAATATCCTCAACAAGCACTATTAAAGAAGGATCACCCACATACTTTTTAAGCATAGCCACATGGAATATAGGATGAATCGAAGCCAAACTCGTTGGCAAATATAACTTATAAGAAACATTCCTAACCCTCCATAAAATCTGACATGGACCAATGTAACATGGACTAAGCTTCCTCTTCTTCCCAAATATCATGACTCTTTTCATAGGGGACACCTTCAAGAATACCCAATCACTCACTTCAAATTCTAACTCCCTTCACCTCAGATCTACATAAGACTTTTGGAAACTCTAAGTAGTCTTAAGTCTTTCTCTAATCACCTTTACCTTCTCCATCGCTTGGTGTACGAAGTAAGGACAAAATAACCTAGTCTCACCTACCTCAAACTACCCAATAGAGGAACTATACTCCTATCATAAAAAGCCTTAAAAGGAGCCATTAGATTGCTAGAACGGTAACTATTATTGTAAACAAACTCAATAGAAGAAAAATGGTCAACCAAACTATCTTTGAAATCAATTGCACGTATCCTCCAAAGTATAAATAGAAAATTTTACTTATCCATTCATTTGAGGGTGGAAAGCGGTGCTAAGGTTTATATGAGTGCCCAAATATTTCTAAAACAAAAGCAAAAGTGAGAAAAGAACTTTGTACCTCAGTCTAAAATGATGGACACTAGTGCACCATGCAACTTCACAATCTCTTGAATGAACAACTTAGCATAATCCTCTTTCGCTAAGTTAGTCCTCACAAGTAAGAAGTAAGTCATTTATCTACAATGACCCAAATAGAATCATACTGATTGCGAGACCATGGAAGACCTATAATAAAATCCTTATTAATCATCTCCCACTTCCACATGGGCAACTCTAACTTTTAGGATATGCTACCCAGCCTCAAATCTCGACCTTATCTTACTGATAAACTATGCACTTAGCCATAAAGTTTGCTATATCTCTCTTCATACTATTCCATCAGTATATTTCCTTTAAGTCGTGATACATCCTTGTCAAACCTAGATGAATTGCATATCTAAACTCATGAGCCTCGATCGAAATCCTTCCCTACATCCCATCAACATCAGGAACACACAATTTTCCTTAATACATCAGAACACGATCTCTCCCAATATCAAATGCCATAACTTTTTACTGACCTATATCATCTTTAATCTGAATAAGTATGGGATCCAAAGTCTACTTCTCCTTCACCTTAGCACCAAGACATGATTTGACCATTTCCTGAATAATCACTCCTACATCCTCAAAGTCCAAAAGACAAACTCCCATGTTATCCAACCTGTGAATATTTTAACCAACCCTCTTTTCTTCCCTACAACATGAGATAATCTCCCTATAGAAAACTTACTAAGAGCATCAGTAACAAATTAGAGCTTTTCCGTGATGGTAGTGAACGCTCATGTCATAATCCTTAAGTTATTCGAGCCACCGCTTCTACCTGAGACTCAATCCAAAACTCACACTAAGAAAAATTTTGTATATTATTTCTGGTCTTTGAGAGTTTGAAACATAAATCGGAGGTGGGTAACATGATCCTCCTTACTCTTAGTGTACACTAATATGTCATCAATGAAGACTACAACAAACAAATTAAAAACTACCTGAAAACTCAATTATAAGATCCATGAAAGTAGTCAGAGCATTAGTCAAACCAAATAACATAACCAAAAACACATAGTGACCATATCAAGTTTGGAAAGCAGTCTTGGAAATATCAACCTCCCTAATTTTCAATTAATGATATCTTGAATAAAGATTAAACTTAGAGAAATACCTAGCACCTTGAAGCTAATCAAAAAGATCATCAATCCAAGGAATAGGGTACTTATTCTTCACGGTCACCTTATTCAATTGACGATAGTCTATAAATATCCAAAGAGACCTACTGTGCTATAGAAATATAGCATATTCGATGCTTAAAATAAGGAAAATATACAAGTTTCTGAGGTTATTTTGGTAGATATGATGCATTTTGGGTAATTTTTGCAGTAAATCATGTTTTGGATGCTAAGTTCATGAAAAAAATGAACAAAAGGTATTTTTGGCTACTTATTAGAGAAATTATGGATGTTTGAGACACTCTTTGGCTAATTCGTGATGAAACCATGTGTGGGAATTGAAAAAGAGATGAAAAGATGACTCCCGACACTTGATAAATCAACATGTGGACTACAGGTAGTACTTATGGACCGCATATGGTCAAATCAAGTGCCATAAGTCCAAAATCCTTGATTTGAGGTGAAATTATACACCTCAACGTTGTTATCCAGGCTTAATTAGCCTTGTTTTGAGGATAATTCATGTGCTTAATATGTTGTTAATGGTATAAATGAGAATCTAAGAGAGAAAATACTTGATCACAATGTTTAAGGTGTAATTCAAACAAGTTTGTACTTAATTTGGTCACTTAGAGTTCAAACGACGAAACTAGTGTTACTAGCTTGAGCTAGGTGCTATCTAGTTGATTTCAATGGATTCTAATGTGTGTAATGTATTATGAATGATATGATTGTTTAATTATATATGGAACAAATTTTTTATAGTGTTCAGTGTTCAATTGGATCAAGCCAAGGTCAAAACACTCAGATAAAGATTTAAAGGACGAAACTAATTCTTAGCTTAAGTGCTAGTTCAAAGTTGTAAATTGTGTGTTGTTTTGAACTCTAATTCATGTTGTTATATGATATAGAATTCTTTGTGAGTTGATAATGATGATATATGACTTATAAAAAAGCATGAAATCAAGTTAAAACAACATCGCAAGCCTTGAAATGGAAGGATGAAGGCATTGGATAAGATTCTACATAAAATTGGACACTTTTTGAGTGATGACGCATTGTGGAGGCAAGACACTGTTATTAGAGGTATGATGAAACCTTGGATAATTCATAAGGGACACAAAATAGTATTCACAATAATTATACTACGATACGTAGGCATACCACCGCGATAAGGGGCGGGATGTGAACATGGGTCATTTTCGACAACTTTTGTCCTTGTATAAATAGGACACTTGTGCATGATGCTAAACACCTTGGACGACTTGGAAACTTGGAGGGAGTTTGGAAAACTCTTAAATTGTGGTTTATCTTTCTTTACTTTAGTTTTTTTATGGATTTTATCATGTACTCATCTACAGTGATTATGGTTATGTCCATGAGAGGTTAATAGCCCCCTTTCTGGGGTTAATGCCAAGAACATGATTACTATTGCTTTGAATTGATTTGGTTTTGATTTTTTATAATATTTGGTTCTTTATTAATCACTTATATCACTATTATAAGGATTATATTCCCTTATAATACATTCATAGTCAACTTTTGAACCCGAAATGAGGAACAAGAAGATAGTACATGGGGATGAATAGAGTAGGATTGTAAACTTCAATGTAACGAAGGCTATAATTTGCATATTGGATAGGAATATAATAGGTGACCTATTTGTTTCAATTATGGGATGAAATATAAATTTATTTAGCTTAGTTCTCACATTCCCGCTCAATTATGTAGTTGTGGGTTTAAGTTAGATAGGCGATTAGAGGCTCGGAATACCATAGTCATAATATAACCTTGTGAATCATCAATCAAGATAAGTAATTTAACCAATGAAGTTAAATAGCATAGTAGGATTATTCAAAGAGCCTTAAACCTTGGGTTCCTCTCCATTGGTTGTCCAAACACTATACTTACCACATTATTTACTTCACTTTCAGTTTATAATTCAAAATCTCTTTTGGTTACGTTTGGACTGATTATTCTCAATAGTTAAACTAGAATTGAATAGTTATCAAAACAAGTCTTTAAGGATTGATAGTCATCTTTATTGAAGGCCACTGTATTACTTGGGAATACCACGTACACTTGCGTGTGCACTTGGGGACACTAAGTTTTTGGCGCCTTTGTCAGGGACTTATAATTTGGAAGCTGCTCTAGGTTTAGTTCTACCTTTTGGATTTCTTTGATGATTTTCTCTTGGTATTGGTTTTGAATTTGTAGGAAACAGGTTAACAGAATAGTAAGCTGGCAAGGGATAAGGAGTAGGTTAAACCCGATAACCCCGAACAACGCTTACACCAAAGGAGGAGAAAATTATTTCTTCTCTACTGAATCCCATAAATCAATAAAGAATAAGATATTCCTACCCACATGGATGAGCACCCACCATCCTGCAAGATAGTTCGTAAAGTGGAAATCCTCCTTGCAACAAATCTAACCTCTTCCTTTTAAAAACCAACTGTTAAAGGTAGATTTGAGCTGAAATAGAACATGGTCCAGCTTTTGATCAGTAGTGGATAGTTTACTGGGCTTTCACATGAAGACCCATAATTACACTTGCAGAACTTTTTTGAGATTAGTCATCCCTACGGGTATGTCAACTAATTATGTAAGGCTGACACTCTTTCCTTTTTCACTGTCGGGGGACATGAAGAAGTAGTTGAACGTTGATCTGGTAAGTTCAATCACAACTTGGGATGACTTAGCCTAGAAGTTTCATATTCGATTATTTTCATCTAGAAAAACTATGAGGCTTAGTAGTGGGATTGTGAGCTTCAAATAGAGGCCAGATGAGAACCTATATCATGCTTGGGAAAGGTTCAAAACTCTTTTTTTGGTCAGTCCTTATCATCAGTAGTCTAATGAGGTACTAAATCACACCTTTGTTGTGGCGGTTGACCATAACAAAATTTTTTTGCTAGATACAGCTGCAGGTGGTTAAGCATTGGAAAAGACGTATGATGAGCTATACACCTTATTAAACCAGATTGCTCAAGGTACTCCAGATTAGCACAGTGATACCTTGAGAGGTTTAGTGAAAAAGGTTGCAGGCATAATTAAAGTTGACAGTGTTACAGCCTTGGCCGCTCAATTGTTAACCATCTAAAATCAGATAATGACCCAATTAGGTAAATTGGGTGTGAATCAAACTATGACTTAAGTGAATGCAGTGCAGTAGACCACAAGTAGGTATAAGGTTTGTGGAAATAGTGGTCACTTTGTAGATATGTGTGGTGCAAATCCCGAGTCAGTCATATTTATGGGAAATGCTCAAAGACCAAATTATGGTAATGCTTACTACCAAAAGTGAAAGACTCAGACACCAACTCAATCTTGGGACAACAACTAAAAGCAACAATTTCAACAGTGGCAGTAATGCACACAGGCCAGTAACATAGAGGACATGTTAAAGAAGATCATAGCCACCCAAGAATGGATGGATGCTGAACTTAAAAATCAGCAAGTTCTTCAAAAGCAGTTTGAGTATCAGTTGGGGAAAATGTAGCAGGCACAAAATGCCAGGCCTCAAGGTGGTTTGCCAAGTGAAAATAAACCTCCCAAAAAAGTAATAGCAAACTTCTTAAGGAATTGTAAAGAGTTGAATGAAAGGCCTCTAAATACAAATAAAGAAGGATATAGAACTGATTCCTCAATCGGATGCAGACAAAGTTACTGATAATTTAGGAAAGTCCGAGTACCCGGAAAAAAGGTTGTTGAAAAAGTTAAGGTGTATGCACCACCACCATTTCAATAGAGATTAAGAAAAACAAAAAGAAGAATGCATGCTTCAAGAAGTTCTTTGACACGTTCAAAGAGCTTCATATTAACTTTCCTCTTTTAGATATTTTGCAGGGAATGCCCAAGTATGATAAGTACTTAAAGGATGTGGTGACTAATAAAGTTAACTTGCAGGATGTTCAAAAGTAGCACTCACCGAGGAGTGTAGCTCTATGGTGAAGCTGAAGAAGCCTAGAAATCTCAAAGACTTTATGAGTTTCACTCTCCCCATTATGATTGTCAATATTGAGTTAGTCCATACACTAGTGATATGGGGGAAAGTATCAATTTGATGCCTCTATCCTTATTCAACACTTTAGCTTTGGGGAAGATGAGATCGAGCTCTATGATACTCCAATTGATAGACTAGACCCTAGCTCATCCTGAAAGAATTATAGTAGTTGTTCTCATAAAAGTTGTTAAGTTTATTATTCCTGCTGATTTTATTATTTTAGATTTTCAGGCAGATGAAAGGGGGACGATCATCTTGGGACGTCCATTCTTGGTAACGAAAGAAGCATTGATAGATATGACAGAGTGCACGATCAAAATGAGGTAGGATGAAGAGAAGTGGTCTTCAATGTTTATAGATCACTCAGCATAATATCTCACTACAAAGATTTTTGCATGATTATAGTGACAAAAGTGGATGAGTGTGGGGTGGAGGAGCCTAATCAACCAAAGACCTCTTCAAACTTTCTCATTAAGCTACCCAAGCCACTAATACCTAAGACTGAAGGGTTGTTGATTGATGATCCTGAAAAGGCTATTGTTGAGAAAGTTGTTGACCTAGAGAGTTCACACTCAATAAGTAAAAAATGAATAAGAAGATGGCCTCCAAGTAGGATGAAGGAAAATGGTTAAGTGTAATGTTGGGTCATGCCGTGACACCAAATCAGACGCTTCTTTGGAGGTAAACCAAGTTAAGGTAGGCATTTATTTTTAGTATTTATAGTTTTTACTTCACATAGTTTTTTTTTTGTTGAGTCATAAGTTGATGGAAAGTCTGAGTACCAGAAACACAAGCTATAGAGCATGGCGAAGACTGAGTGTGGGATCCCCAGACCCTCTTGATGTATAAAATTTTTACTAGATAGGCCTAGAGGCCTCAGGGAGTATTTCTATCTCTATTTTAAGTATACTTTGGGCACAAAGTAGATTTTAAAGTATGGGATGTGGAAATTACATGGCATCCTTTTTACCTTTCTTGGGAGTAATTGTTTTAAGAAAATTGTGTAGCAAGAGTGAGATATTCTTATTGGTGCTATATGTGATTGCATGATACAAGTGGGTTTGTATGTAAAAGCATGTTGACTATGTGAATGACTACTTTGGAGACTCCTAGGCTTTTGACTATGACTCTTGTACATTGTTGGATTAATGTTAAATTGATGTGGCTGTTTGGTTACAAGTCTATAATGATCCTACTTGAGTTGAGAATGTGCCATGTGTGTGTGAGGTATTTGTATATTCCTTATTGCATTCGATGCTAGAACTTGCCTGGTGTGTGTACAAAGAGAAATAAAGAGTGTCGGTTGAGTAGACGATATAGGAATTTGTTTTTTATAGCCATGTTTGTACCCTTGTTCTTACCTACCCTTGTGCATAATCCTAGTTAATCCCATTGAGCCTTTAGCTTATTTTCCTTGGTAGCCTAATGTGTAGCCTAATCCTTTCTTTGATTGGACATAGTTTTATCCAAAGATCCTAAACGCTTTACTTGAAATTCAATTGAGTTAAGGAGATTGAAATTCAAGTAAGAAAAAGGTGAAATTGAAGCCCCAAAGTAATAGCTCTTAGTGTTGAAAATTTGATATGTGGTGTGGTTGGGAGTTGTGTATTGAAAAGAATCAAGATTATTCAAATTGAATAAGATATGAATAGAAAATACTCCCACCATATTGTATGTGAATGATCTTAATGAAATGGGTTAAAACAAATGATATGGGTAGACATAAGAGATGAAAGTTGGTTGTTAGTGGTGAATTGAATAAATCGTGTGATGTATTAAAGTGCTTAGGGAAGATAGTCTCTATTCTTAACCAAAATAGTTCTTACCTACATTACAACCCTTAAAGGCCTACTTGATCCTAAACTTTAACACTGACATTAGTAGAGCACTACACTAAGAGCAAGGTAACTTGTGAATTATTTGAGAGGGTGAGCGTAATTTGATTCTTATACCTATTTTGTGATAACTGCAATTATATGAGTGAGTATGGGTAACTCTCTTGTGGTGAGTGCACATGTTTGATGATAGTTGGGTGAATTGTAAGATGTCTTTTATTGATAAATACGTATGAGTTTTCCAATTTGGTGAGTCAATTCTTGAGGCTAGGATATTTTGGAGTAGTATTCTTGAGCTTTCAATTGTGTATATAATATACTTAGTGTAGAAACATGCATTCTATGTAGTCATTGTAGTACTAGTGTGAGTGTCTTGATTGTAGTATAAGTGTGAGTCACCTCTGATTATGATGCTTAGATTAAAGAGTTGTTCGAGGACGAACAAGGCTTTAAGTATGGGGTGATGATTTAAGGTGAAATTATACACCTCAGTGTTGTTATTCGGGCTTAATTATCCTTATTTTAAGGACAATTCATGTGCTTAATTTGTTGTTAATGGTATAATTGAGAATCAAAGTTATAAACTACTTGATCACAATGTTTAAGGTGTAATTCAAAATATTTTGTACTTAATTTGTTCACTTATATTTCAAACGACGAAACTAGTGTTACTAATTTGAGCTAGGTGTTATTCTAGTTGATTTTGATGGATTCTAATGTGTATAATGTGTTCCTAATGCTATAATTCTGTAATTATATATGAAACAACTTTTTTATAATGTTCAGTATTTAATTGGATCAAGACAAGAGTCAAAACACTCAGATAAAGATTAAACGAACGAAACTAGTTCTTATCTAAGTGTTACTTAAAGTGTTGGATGTTATAAGATGCTTTGAAAGTTGATAATGGTTATTATGGATGATACACAAGCGGGAAATCAAGTGTAAGCAACATCTCAAACCTTGGAATGGAAGGATGAAGGCATGGGATAAGATTTGATCTAAGGTGGTTTTATACACTTTTCTATCATTATTCTAGATTATTTCGCCTTGTCTTCAGAGAAATTCGGGTGCTTAACGTGTTCATATTGATATATATATGCATTTAAGTGTCCAAGTGTGTAATTAAATGTCTATAGTATTTTTCAAACAAGTTTGTGCTTAATTGAGTAATTTAGAGTTTAATCCGGAAAACTAGTTTTACTAGCTTGAGCTAGGTGTGTGTCTAGTTGGTTTTGGTGGACTCTAATGTGTTTAATTTGTTCCAACTATTTTAATGGTGTAATTATTAGTGGAATAACTTGTTTGTAATGTGGGAAATTTAATTTAATTAAAACTAGAGTTGGAATAAAAAGTGGAAGATCATTGCGAATTTGCCTTATTCAAGCTCTTGTTTTGATTTGCCGTTGAGGTTATTGTATTATTTTGATCTTTAATTTGTGGTGTATGATATGGTAGGAGGCTTAGTGAACTTAATACGGTGATATATTAATGATTTAAAGATCGAAAAGTCATAAAAAATGCACTACAAAAGATATAGACAACAAATATGACGGTCAATACTTAATCAAAATTTTAAAAGCAAGTTTCAGTGAGCCAACCTAAAGTCAACGTGTCGCGTCTATACTCCTAGTGCGGCGACCCATCGTGTTGATGTGTTTAACACGGAAAACAGTACACAAAATAAAGGCGGCTGCACAGATTAAGGAATCTTTGGAGAATATTTTGGAAAATCGTGCCTACTTCATAATCCCACTTAAATTTGGAATGTAATATAATATATTATATATTACTATATAATATATATATATATTGCATTGGACAACACAATTGGGACAATTTTATTACAACTAGGACACTTGGAGACTATAAGTACATGGCTGGACACGTCAATGAGGAGGTGAACAATTTTGGTGAAAATCATTATCAACTGGACACGTTATTACCCCTTTTCTGGAGTTAAAGTCAAGAACATGAATACTATTATTTTGAATTAAATTCATTAATTTTAGTTATCATATTTGATTGTTTGTTTATTCTTTGTTTAATTAATTTACGGATTGATCACTCATAAAATACATATATTATCGACCTTTTGATCCCGGGAGAGGGAATAGGGACATAGAATATGGAAATAAACAAAGTGTGGGTTTTTATTCTTTTATAAAATAAAGAATTAAACTTAGCGTGTAGGACAAAGATGTACATAGATGCCTTACTTGATTCATACATAGGATGATAACTTTAATTAACTTAATTGGATTATTACATCTCCACTCAATGATGTAGTTGTAATATCCACATTAGGTAAAAGATTATAGGTTGGGAAATCATGATCATGTAATTAACCCTACAAAGCAACAACCAAGATAAGCAAATTAGCGGATGAGATTCAATAACATAGTATGATTGTTTGGAGTGCTTTAACCCTGGGCTTTACTCCATTGCTTGTTCCAAGAATTTAATTTCGCATTATTTATTTTATTTACAAAAATTACAAACTCTCTTTTGGTTACTCTTGCACTAAATTAATCTAAACTGTAAACTAGAATTAAGTCGTTATTGAAGTCTCTGTGGGATCAATAGTCGACTTTCTTGAAGGCCACTATATTACTTGGTAGACCATGTACACTTGCGTGTGCTCTTGGGCGCTGCCAAGATTCGACATAAAATTGGACACTATTTGAGTGATGGCGCGTCGCAGATGCAACCCACCACGATTAGAGGTAATGCGGCCTTGGATGCTGCCTAAGGGACACAAAATAGTGTCTACCACGATTAGACTGCCAGGTGGAGGCATACCACTGCATAAGGGTACGACGCGGACATGAGTCATTTTCGGCTACTTTTGTCCTCCTATAAATATGACATTTGTGCATGATTCTAAACACCTTGGATGACTTGGAAACTTGAAGGGAGGCTGAACAACACTTCAATTAGGGTTTCTCTTTCTTTACTTTTTTTTTATGAATTTTATCATGTATTTATCTAGCTTTACTTTTTGAATTTTTAAATCATATTTGATTTTTTATTCATACTTTATATCACTAAATTAAGGCTTAGCTACCCTTAGAATACATTCATAGTCAACTTGTGAATCCGGAAGGAGGAACAAGAAAATATCACACGGGAATGAATAGAGTAGGATTGTAAACTTCTACATAACAAAGGTTATAATTTGCATCTAGGATAGGAATATACCTAGGTGACATATTTGGTTCAATTACAAGATGAAATATAAATGCATTTAGCTTAGTTCTCACATCCATGCTCAATGATGTAGTTGTGGGTCTAAGTTAGATAGGCGATTAGAGGCTCGAAAGCCCATAATCATAATATCAACCCTATGAATCATCAATCAAGATAAGTAATCTAGCCAATGAAGTGTAATATCATAGTAGGATTGTTCGCAGAGCCTTAACTCGGGTTCCTCTCCATTGATTGTCCAAATATTATAATTACCACATTATTTACTTTACTTTTAGTTCATAACTCAAAAGTTCTTTTGGTTATGTTTGCACTGATTAATCTCAATAGTTAAACTAGAATTGAATAGTTATCAAAACAAGGATCTGAGGGATCAAAATTCAGCTTTATTTAAGGGAACTATATTACTTGGGGAGACCACGTAAACTTGCATGTGTGCTTAAGTGAAACCATATCGAGAGTTGAATTGATGAAAATTTTGGTCTGGCACTTGAAGTTGCCATTTGCGCCCTCCCTGCTGGCCGCAAGTACTACCCGTTCCTAAGGACAGGGCACAAGTAGAGACCACAAGTGGCTACCGACCCTGTTTTCTCCTATTTCATTCGGGCTTTGATTTTAAAATTTTCTCATGTACTACAAATACGCTTTATGTGTGTTTTTAGTAGAAGTTACAAACTTTTGATATTCACAAACAAATTTTAATTTCAAGATTATATTTTGATCTTGAGATTCTCTTATATTAATTTCAGTTGATTAATTCAGTTACGGTAGTGGATTTTCTACTTCTTATTATTGTGATTTCATCTATGCTTTCGATCATGAATTTTGTTGATTACTTCATAAGTATGAGCAACTACAACCCTATAGCTCGGGTTGAGAAAACCCTGGCGGATTGACGAAGTAGGAAAAGTGCTATTGTTGTTCTAGACCGATACCCATACATGTATTGTTTTATTTTTAATACTTAAAGGTGCACACGTTAGTATCCCACCTATATTATTGCTACTTACTCCAAAAGAGGAGTAGTGACTAGGAAAGGATAATGAGAACAGTAATTTGAAGTTTAACTGTCGATCCATGCTTTTAGATTTTATATTATTAAGATGGTGAGATTTAATCTAATAACTACAGACTCAAAAGGTAATAGTTAACTGGGATCAAGATAGAGGTTAGTAAGGTGATATCCTGAGACTCAAAAGGTAAAGCGTGAAATCCTTCCACCCGTCCAAAAGACTATAAAAGGTAGATAACTTATCAATTTTGCATGCAAGGTATAAAATTGGTTTAGCAAAGAATGATAAGCCTACAAAGTGGATTAGATGCATACAGAGTTTTTTTGGGTCACACAGGTTTTTATAGGAGGTTCATCAAGGACTTCTTTAAAATTGCAAGTCCTCTATGCAAACTTTTAGAGAAAGAGGTAAAATTTCTATTCAATGATGCTTGTCTCAAGGCTTTCAAATTTCTAAAGAAACAGTTGAGTCTGGCGCCCATCATTGTGTCTCCTGACTGGTCTACACCATTTGAAGTAATGTATGATGCAAGTGGAGTGGCCTTGGGAGCTATTCTATGAACAGTAAGAGAAAAGATATTGCACCCCATCTACTATGACATCAAAACTTTAAACCCCACAAAAAAAATATATAGTTATAGAACAAGAGCTACTATTGGTGGTTTTTGCTTTTGAAAAAATTTGGTCTTACTAGATTATAATAAAGTTCATAGTGCACACTGACCATGCAGCCTTGAGATACTTGATTTCAAAGAAAAATTCCAAACCAAGATTGATTCATTGGGTGCTCTTGCTGCAAGAGTTTGATTTTGAAGTATAAGGCCAAAAAGAAAAAAAAATAGGATGCAGAGCACTTTTCCAGGCTTGAAGAGGAGATCGTACCAAAACTAGGAGATGATCTTAAGATAGATGATGCTTTTCTAGATAAACGAGTGTTGGCGTTATCCCAGGATTTGATTCCCTGGTTTGTTTATTTTGCCAACTATTTGGCAAGTGATCTTATTCCAGATGATCTATCCTTCCAGTAGCAAACAAGATTTATGCATAAGGTGAGGATGTTCTATTGGGATTTTCCATATCTATTTAGGATCTGCATTAATGTGTGATTTGGAGAAGTATTTCAGAGGTGGAGATGATGAGTATTCGAGAGGTTTGTCATTCATCACCAATTGAGGTATCACCATAGCAGCACATGGACAACCCATAAAATTTTGTAGTGTGGGTTTTACTGGACTTTAATTTATAAGGACGCTCATCATTTTACAAAATCCTTTAATCAATGTTAGCATCAAGGCAACATTTCACGGTGCCATAAACTCCCTATGAAACCTATTCTGGAGTTGGAGTTGCTTGATGTGGGGGGGATTTATTTCATGGGTCCATTTGTAAGATCCTATGGCATAAGATATATTCTGGTAGCGGTTGACTATATGTCAAAATGGGTGGAGATAGTTGCGCTCCCAGATAATGAAGGTAGAAAAGTCAACGCTTTTTTGAAGAAATTTTTTTCTTGATTTTGCACTCCACATGCTATTATTAGTGTGGTGGGTATTACTTTTGAAACCACTTGTTTAAAGCTCTTCTTGATAGATATGGTGTAAGGCATGAGGGGATAACACTTTACCATCATTAGACAAGTAGGCAAGTAAACGTCTCCAATAGAGAGAGAAAGTCCATCTTGGCAAAGATTGTGAATGCCAACAGGACTGACTGGTCTAGAAAGTTAGAAGATGTATTGTGGACCTTCCAAACAACCTATAAGACTCCCATATGTGCCTCTCCATATTATCTTGCATACAATAAGGCTTGCCATTTATCAATTGATCTTGAGCATAAGGTAGTATGGGCATTGAAAAGACTAAATTTTAAGTGGCGTGATGCAACAAACTTGAGGTTGAGCAAGGTGAATGAGTTGGATTAATTTTGACTCCATGCTTATGAGAACTCGTCTATATTACAAAGAAATAATGAAGTTGTACCATGACAAAAGATCGAAAAAAAAGTATTTGTACCCAATGATTTGGTCTTGTTATATAATTCAAGACTACACTTATTTTTTGGCAAGATGAAATTTAGGTGGACTGGACCATTCACTGTGGTTAAGGTATTCCCACATGGTGATATTGAAATAAAACGTGATGGTGACATTTCGTTCAAGGTAAATGGGCAGCGGGTGAATCATTACATGGGAAACCTTGAGAAAGTTAGAGTTTGTGTTGAGATGGACCATGGCAAAGTTTTAGTAGCCAAGGGAGATGAGTCGTGCTGCGGCGGTAAATCAAGCATTGCTTTGGAGGCAACCCAAGGTACATGAGTACTTAGTGCATCCCAGGTATGTTCTCACTTCCCTCTGTTTTTTATTATTTTTGCACATTAAGGACAGTGCACAATTTTCAGTTGGGGGTGGGGTATACCATAGTCGCCGTGAGTTTTTATTGTCATTCTTCTTTTCCTGTCAATCGCAGTATGATTGTAGAACTGACATATCTAGGATAATTTTTGTCGTATTGTGTTGTATTTTTGTGTAATTAGGAGATTTTAAGTATTTAGGGTAGTAGTCATGTTTTTCATTGATTTTTGAAAATAATGATACCCCTCCAAAATTTATGTTTTAAAACTGTGTGAATGTATATGTGAATATTGTGGATCTTTCTATGGCATTAGTATTAGGGACTTGATAATCACTTGATAATAATTGCATGAACCAGATAGGTAGTAGCTTATAATATTGACTCTGCGCTATGTGTGTGTGAGATACTACTCAGTTTCCTTTGTGGGTAAAATTCAAAACTTGCCCGGATAGTCTTACCTAGGTTGTAGGATAGTCAGCTAGAAAAATATCGTAGGTCGTTATTGATTTTTATCCACTGTCAGCCTAAATGACCTTCCATGTGTGAAATAGTATCCTTTGATCCCTGTTATGAGCCTTATAGCCTCTTTTCTTGTTTCACCTATTCACTATCCCATTTATATTAAAATAAACCTATTTTAGACCTGGTCCTTCTCCTTGGACATGGTACACCTCAACTCAAGAAAAATGACTAAGTTGAGGGTCGCTATCATATGGGTGCGTAATGTGGGGTGGGTATATAGAAGGGTAAAATAGAAGAAAGAGTTAGTAGGGCTGGGTGTGGTTGAAAAAAAAAGACATTGAAAGAGTAAATGAAAAAAAGAAGAAAAATTATGAAAAAGTAAAAAATAAAGAATTAAAAACCACACCCAAGCTGAAAGTGTAATAAAGAATCAAAAGGGATAAATAAGGTTGGAATAATAAAAAAAATTGGCAAGTAAGTGAGATCCTAAGGTTAGTGTAGTGATAAGGAGGCTTAATCACATGATATGTTCATATGTACCATCCCATCCCCCAAGCCTACATTACAAGCCGAGTAAAGTCCTATAGTGATCCTAACTTGACTGTTTGAAAATTAAGGTAAAGAAAATAAGGGCAAGCCTATGGTATTTGATGAACATTGATTGAAACTTCTCTTTTGAGTGTGAGTGTCTTTTGATTGTCCCTGCATTGACATGCATGATTTCATATGAGTGAGTGGGAATTCTTTGTTATAAGGGCACATGAGTCATATTGCTATCCATTTTTGTTGTGTCGGGTAGTGTAACTTGTACATATGTGTGGTTGTCTGTTGCTAATATAATGCCTAACCTTTATCCCATTGCATCACATTTTTGTGCTTCATATTCATACAGAGTTGGTTTTGAAAAGTTAGATTGGAGGGGGTGTTGTGTTCTGTACTTAAAAGTGCTGACTGACTGCCTTGAATAGCTTAGATTCTCCTAGTTAAGCGTGGTTTTTGTTTTGTTGTGTTTTGTTTCCCAAGGACATGCAAATGTTCTAAGTTGAGGGTGTTGATGTGTTATAGAAATATAGAACTTTCGATGCTTAAAACAAGGAAAATATGGAAGTTTCTGAGGTTGTTTTGTTAGATATGATGCGTTCTGGGTATGTTTTGTAAAAAAATATGTTTTGGATGCTAAGTTCATGAAAAAGATTAAAAAAATGTCTTTGGCTACTTATTAGAGCAATTATGGATGTTCAGGATATTTTTCATCTTGTTCGTGATCAGACCATGTGTGGTAATTGAAGAAGAGCTGAAAAGATGACTCCTGGCACTTGCTAAGTAAACATGTGCACTGCATGTAGTACTTATAGACCGCATGTGGGAAAAGCAAGTGCCAGAAGTCCAAAATCCTGAGAGCTGACTTGCAGGAAAATTTTGGTTTGGCACTTGCGGTCGCCACTTGTGCCCTCCCTGCTGGTCGGAAGTACTACCTGCACCCAAGGACAAGGCGCAAGTAGAGACCATAAGTAGCCACCAACCCTATTTTCTCTTATTTCATTCGGGCTTTGATTTTAGGACTTCCTCTCGTAGTATAAATACCCTTTATTTATTTTTTAGTTGAAGTTACGCACTTTTGATATTCACAAACATATTTTGATTCCAAGATTAGATTTTTATCGTGGGATTCTCTTATATTAACTTCAGTTGATTAATTCAGTTACGGTTGTGGGTTTTCTACTTCTTATTGTTGTGATTTTATATATGCTTTCGATCACGAATGTTATTGATTACTTCATAAGTATGAGCGGCTAAAACCCTATAGCTAGGGCTGTGGAAACCCTGGCGGATTGATGAAGTAGAAGTTCGATTGTTATTCTGAACCGATACCTATGCATTTATTGATTTATCTTCAATATAATATTTTTTTAACGGATGCACACGTTAGGCACCCGTCTAGATTATTTCTACTTACCCCAAAAGATGATTAGTGACTAGGAAAAGATAAAGATAATAGTAATTTGAAGTTTAACTGTCGATCCACGCTTCTAGGTTTTATCTTAGTAAGATGGTTAGGTTTGATCTAATAACTAGAGACTTAAAAGGTAATAGTTATCTTGGATCAAGATAAGGGCTAGTAAGGCGACATCCTGAGACTCAAAAGGTAAAGGGTGAAATCCTTCCACTCGTTCAAAAGACTATAGAAGGTACATAACTTATTGATTCTGCATGCAAGGTATCTTGTTGGTTCAACAAATCACGATAAGCCTACGGTGTTGAAAATCTAGGGGTAACACAATCCTGGTGTTCACTTACAACTGACTATAACCAAAGTTGATATTTTCTACTAGTTCAACATTGATACTCACCCCGCCTCTCATTTACTTACAATAGTTGAGAGCCATGATTCCACGTATTTCCTTGAGATTCGACTCTATCCTTTGTTTGGTTACTATATTTCATAACGACCATATCATCTTCTAAGATGAGGTGTATCTTGGACATCACCAGGACCTTTTTTTCTATTGCATGAAAAGTGCAGGAGAATCCCACAGAGAGACACCAGGATGAATAAAGCCCTTATAAAAAAGATCCTTCAATTGCTCCTTTAGTTCCTTTAGTTTAGCCGAAGTCATCCTATAAGGAAGAATAAGAATAGGGAGGGTATCTGGTAGAAGATCAATCCCAAAATCCATTTCCCTATTGGAGGAATTCCAGGAAGATCATTAGGAAAACTTTAGAAAATTAATTAGTCATAGGGATATATTGCAAACAAGGACTTTTAGAGTCAGAATTCTTAACCCAAACTAGATGATATAGACGCCCTTTTGAAATCAATTTCAGAGCTCTAAGATACGAAATAAACCTCACTTTGGGTACCAAGGAACTCCCCTCCCATTGTAATCTCTATTCATTAGGGAAGTGAAAACTGACCTTTCGGGTCCTATAATCCAGAGAATCATAACATGAATGAAGACAATATATCCCTAAGATTATATCAAAGTCTACCATATCAAATTCAATCAAATCCACCAATTTCTATCTATAAAAGATAGGCACCATATAACTCCTATAGATTTTTCTAGCAATAATAGGATCACCTACCGGGGTAGGAGAATAAAATAGGTCAAAAATACTTTTGAGATCAAAACAAAAGTGTATAGCCACATAAGGGGTCATATAGGGTAGATCCTAGATCAAGCAAACAATAAACATCACGGGAGAAGAGTTGTAACATACAAGTAACAACATCTGCAGATGCCTCAAATTCTTGATGAGTAGCAAGTGCGTAGAGACGATTCCAGCCAGTACTGATGCCTAAGGTAGCGCCCCTTGGCATAGAAGCTGAAGAAGTAGCAATCAAAACCTTATTAGCTCCAGTGGAAACCCTGGCTGAAGGACAATCTCACTACACGTGACCAAGCTGACCATAATTATAACACCGATTTATCCCCTCCTCACAACATCCATGGTGAAGATACCCATAAAATGACAAGGAAGGTAAGGTGGGGCTGAATGAGCTTCACTATACTGAGACTGGGCACCCTGTCCCTTAAGACACTGCTAGACTGAAAACAACAATCACCTAACCCTAATTCTTTTTCTTAGTCCACTATCTACCATCTTTTCTATTATTCTGCTAATTTGTAGCCTACTCTGAATATCTGAACGTCTTGTTCTGTCTCTCTCAAATTTCCACCAACTTCTTTTTTTTATCCTCAACCTTCTGCATATAAACCACTAGCCTGGATATGTCCATATCATAATAAATCATAGCAGCCTTACACTCTAACACCAAATCATGGGACAAAGAAGAAGCCAATTTTCTCATTTGGGACCTTATATTTAACACCAATTCAGGAGCATAGCAAGACAACTGATGGAACATCAGAGCATACTCCTTAACACTCATCTTACCTTACTTTAAGTGCACAAACTCTTCAGCCTTATATTCCCTCAACTCCTGAGGAAATAAGTTATCAAGAAAAGCACCCAAAAATTAATCCTACACTGATGGGTCAGCATCATCATCCCTCATATCTTTCCACTCTTCATACGACTGGTAAGCCACATCTTACAACTAATAAGCAGCAAACTCCACATTTTTTAAATTAGTGTCATGCATTACCCTAAAAATCTTTTTTGTATCACCAATAAACCCCTGAGGATCTTCCTCAAATTTAGAGCCTATAAAGGTTGGGGATTCAACCTAATAAACTAGACTATCCAAGTAATCTCAGATGAACTAATAATAGGACCAACATGATCAGAACGATGAGACTGTGATGCCACTAGTTGGAAAAGAATACAAATAGACTGATGGAACACTACATTAGAGATATCTCCATGAGGTGACTGAACATAAGTATCACAAACCTAAGAGGACCAAAGAGGACTAGTAAGGACTGTTGGAACCCCACATAGAGGGACACAGTTAGGAGAAGAGACCTTAGACCAAGTCTGCACTCTATGAACAGGGCGAGTTCCATCCACAATTTCCTCAGGTAGGATAGGGCTACAAACAGAGTTTCTACAACCATTATATATTTGAGGAGGCAAGATCTGAAATGCGAGTAAGCCAGGAGTAAGAGAAGCATCATAGCACTAGACTCTAAAACCCAAAATAAAATACAAGAATACTAGGGATTAACCCCCATTTTTCCACAAAAGCCTCTACACCAGAATACCCATTTAAGTCAGTACATGACCCCGACTATAACCAACTAGGGATCCAAATAAAATACTAAAACAATAATAAAACTAGTAAAATGACCATGCCTTTTGAAAGATGGAAGTTCAGCACTTCATAACAAATCCAGAGAAGTACTTATCACTGTAACAATGCATAGGAGTAATATAAAACCATTTAGACCCTACATCATGAAACCATTAGTGGGAAAACACTAGCATGTAACTCAGGAAATAAGGATTAAATAATGCAATTACCAAAATTCAGTCTTAAACCATATGCACCTTATTCATATACATATATATAGGACTCCGGGATAGGGACAAGGGTCATGAACATAAGATTTTAAAGTATTAACTTGAACTGTGTAGCTCACTCTGTCCTAAAGGTTCCCATGGTCTATATGGGTCCAGCTTCCCCTGTTCAAAGATCCCTAGTACTTGTAAGTTGCACGTACTGAGGAAAGGCTAGAGACACCAAGACCTTAGCTATCCAAATATATATATATATATGTGTGTGTGTGTGTGCGTGTGTGTACCAAGTATATGGCTACATGGACCCCCAACACTAGCAAATTTGGTTTCTAGTGTTGATCCCCATGGGACCTACACCTTTATGGTGAGCTACACAGTTTAATTTAAATCCAAATAAAAATAATTTACACATAACCAACAATTAATCTAGGAGTCATTCATTAAGGCATTCACGACTTGGTCTTGTCATACCAATATTCTTGCAAGCTAAAATATTTATGCTAAATTAATCCACATAACTATATTAACTCCCAAGTTCCATTTAAAATCCAAAACTAAGGTCATACAAAACCAAATTCATTCATTTATCCTTTAATGCAACTCAATGGGTTCAAAATACAAATTAAACCATGCATTTTCCATATTTAAAATTCAGTTTATAAAGTGGATTAATGTTAATGCCATTACCAAGCCAAAATTTATCCAATTTGGGAAAACCCATGTCCCCTATTTCAATCATTAAAACAATACACCAATTTAGTCCCAAAACCATTAATTTAAATCATGGATAATCAATTTAAAACACGGGACAAGTAATTCAAGCAATAACAACCAAAGCCCCTAAACCCAGTTTCAAACCCAACAAATTAAATCATATGAAAATCCATTCAATTAATTCCACAATGTAAAATTAAAGTTATCTAAAGAGAAACATGTTTAAAATACACAAGGAATTGAATACAATTCAAACTTTAGAGCTCGAATGATGAATGATCTATAAAACCCTTAGATGTACTTGGGTTTTAAGTTTAAGAGAGAAAGGGAATGATTTGATCTTTGAAAACTAAAGGAAAGGGGTCAATTTTATGTATAAAAGTTTCACAAGGGGTAAAAAGACCAAAAGCGTAAGACCCCGCAAATTTCCCTCATAGTCCGAGCCTTAGAGCATGTCAAGTGAAGTGTACTTCCGGCCCTAAAAGATTGAGAAGTCACTTCCCATGTGATTGGTGTTTCAAACATATAGAATTTTCTTAAATTTAAATTTTTATCATGTAGAGAATTAAATTAGCTTTCCAACGATACTAATTTCATCCAAATCCGACATCGGGATGAGAAGTTATGGCCATTTTACTGAGAGTTATCGAAACCACCCAGGTGCGACGGACGATCCGACGGACCGTCGCTTGGGCCATCGCAACCAAGGTAGTAAATCCCTTTTCTAGCCCAAGTGCGATGGCTAGGATGATGGACCTTCAAGGCTTTGATAGACCATCACTGAGACCGTCGCCACTGAGGCAGCATGGCCTCATCCTGGCCAACGTACGATAGACGATCCGATGGATCGTCGAGTTTGAGATAGACTGTCGCTCGAACCATCACAACCAAGGCAGTGTGTTATTTTTCTAACCAATGTGCGATAGACGATCCGACGGACCGTCAGACTAGCGACGGACCATCGCTTCGAACATCACAACCCCCGTTTAATATTTTTAACTCATTTTAATAAGGACTTTTCGGTCTTTTATACTCTTTTATCAACAAGATGTATTCAAAACGAATCAAATGGCTTTATTCATCTCCCAAAACATCCCAGATCTAGGGTTTCTCCGTCAAGATCAAATATAAAATCCTTCTCCAAGAAATTTAAGAACTTACCATAGATTCCACAAATTGAGTTGAGATTTAAGTTCCCAAGTTCAAGGATTGCAAGAACCCTCTCTTAAGAGTAAGAAGAACAGTTTGAAGAAAGCTTGTTCATCCAATTTCATAATCTAAGGTATATAGGGTTTTGAACAAGGGTAATATTTCACCCTTGTGCCCAAAGGCTTATTTAAACTATAATTTTTTGCAATCTATGAGATTTTACATGATATTGAATTAGGGTTTTCCACCCATTGTTATTGATTGCAATATCTTGATGTTTCCCATGAATTGAAAGTCAAATAGCATAATTTTGCATGTTTTCTTAAGACATTGAAGCTGGGTTTATACCCTATGTTGTCACTCCTTGAGAATTTAAGAGTTTCAATGTCCTAAAATATTGAAGTATATGAGTATGTTAATATTTTGAGACAAATTGCCGTAACTTCCAGATTTCTACATGAATTATGCATCTATATGCTATCTATTATGCATTATGATGAGTTTTAACTTGAGATTGAATTATGGGTCATTAAGCCCTACTTGAGACTTGCAATTTTATGAACTATTGTGCTATAAGCACCCACTATTTGAGTATTTTGAGATTATTGAGAAGTGTTTTGGCCTAATGATCATAGAGTTTTGAAATTCACTCTACCACATAAGATTACAGATTTGATTGTTAGGTTTTTATGAACCATAAGATTATTTTAAAAGTGGATTTCTATGAGATAAGGGAGATAAACTAAAGGGAGTAGTATTTAGCACCGAGTTGGATAAGTTACCATAATTTCTTATCCTAGAACTACGTGCCACCCTAGGTTTAAGATTTTGGGCCTGAGGCCGAGATGATTGGCCCCGAGGCCGAGATAAGTGATCACTGAGTTATACTCCTTGACAAGAGTATGATGCCTCTCCCCAACATGAGGTTTCTTCTTAGGAGGACAAGACTTGGACTCCATGTAGCTTGCATGGTTTATGTCGGTTAAGAGAACCTCCCTAAACTAAAGTATTTTTCATTGAGATAGAATATTTTTCCTAAATCTTTGAGATGAGATATTTTCTAAAGTGAACGAATTACTTTTGAGTATTTTACAAATAAGGAAGTAGTTTTCTCTGCTAATAAGAGTTGATCATCAGTTTTTAAACCAAAGTCATATGATTTCGAGTTCCAAGTGTTTGAGTTCAAAAGAGTTATAAGTTCTTGAGCAATAAAGAAGTTTTACTCTCCATGAGACATATGCATGGGTTGAAAATATTGTTTAAAGCTTCCTTCATCCTATGAGTAATGAGAATAAGAGGAGAGCGCAGATTTTAAAGCCAAAGCATAATGACTCACGAGATTTGTGTCACATGCTCCATTCTACATGATTTATGAACTTTACATTTTAGACTTATTCAAGCCATGTGAGTCATTCTTATTTGCATGCATGATTTGATTAAAGAATATTGGTATTGTTTTATGTAAATGCATACACCCCCATATACTCAGTACATTCTCAAGTGCTGATCCACATATACGTCTATGTGCTACATTGTCTTATAATATAGATTCAGGTGCTCAGTCCTAGCCTTGTCAGTGATTCCTGAGTACCTTCGTCTATATTCTATAGTGGTGAGTCCTCATGGTTTGAGGACCTATCTTCAGACATTTCAGTATTCAATTGTTTATGTTATTACTTTCAGTTCAGTTTGAGTCAGTTGGGAACCTGCCCCAACGGCTCTCTAGTTCATGAAGTAGTAGAGGCCTCGTCAGACTAGTTATCAGACTGTGGTTGTGTTGAGATTTGTCGTATTATGGCCATTTGGACTGAGTATTATCTTTGTATTTCCTTTCTTTTGATATGACAGTGCCAGTGTTTTGTATATTCCTTCTTGAATGAGTTATTATGAGAAGTGATAGGCTCAAAGGGTTAGCTTGGGGCTACTTGTAGCCCTAAGCACCGTGTGACGTCCCGGGAGGTGATTTTGGATCGTTACAAAAATCCTCTCACCCCAAGTGAAAAAAAAAATTGGATTCTTTAAAAATAGCAGCATAGCACGCAAATATTGTGGAGGCTAGACTCCATGCCACGCTATTATCGCAAAGCTCCAGTAGCGTGGCATACCACTATCACAAAGGCACACTACCTCAGAGTTCTAAAATTGCCCAGAACCTCTTCTAAAAATTCTAAAACTTTTCCAAGACACCCTTTTAACATCCCCAAACATAACTCAAGTCAAAGATCTACACTACGAATGCAGGAGGGTCAAAAATAAAAGAATTGAAATTTTGTGGGGTCTGACACCGCTTGAGTAACAAAGCTAGATTATTTCTACATATATACATCATTTTTGAGATCTATGTAAAGCAAGGCATTTTTATTATCAAACTAGAAAAAAGGGTAATCCCAAACAACAACCATGGATACAAAAAGATGAACAGAAGCAATTTTGTTCGCAAAAGAGAAGTTATAACCATAGTCAAGACCAAAATTTTATGTATAACTCTTGGAAACTAGTCAAGACTTTAAGTGATAAATCTGTCTATCAGGCCAACCTTTACTGTATATATACCTAATAACAACTAGCTGTAAACTTACCTAGAGGCAGATAAACTAGATTCTAAGTACACTAGAGTGTAAGTTAGACATCTCCTTAATCATAGCTTGTTGCTAGTATAGATAAGACAGTGCTTCTCCTATAGACTTAGGAATATGCATAGATAATAGTGATGATACAAAGGTAGAATGAGTTGGTGACAAAAATGATAGCTCAAAAAGTATAGATAGGATAAGGGTTCAACCTTTTTGAGTAGAGATAGAAGGACTCTATATAGATAAGTACTCAGCAGGCAAGGATTCTGGAGAGAAGTATGAATCATTTGACGTGGACGATGATGATAAGTTAATAGCAATAGAGGTACAGAGGTAGAATATAGAGTTGTAAAAGGTGATGGGAAAGGATAGACTATGGTGGGATCGCTAAAAAATTGAACTAGTAAAACCTTTAAAATACCTAACTATTCAGTAAGAGAGGATGTAAATTAGGGTATACCTATAAATAAGTAACATTAGCACACATAAGGTATCATTGGAGGTGAGGTAAAAAGCATCTATATCCCTTTTGCTCTATTTAATAATGAAGAAAGACACATTAAAAATATGAAGAGATAATTTTTCATTTTTTGAAGTAAGGATATGGACAAAGCATATGCTCCCAAAGACACGAAGTTGAAGATAAAACAAGGCTAACTTGGGAAATAAAATAGAGTATAGAACTTAATTTTAAATAGAAGAGAAAGGCATAGGCAATTAGATAACAAAAGGTGAGCATTGTATCCCCATAAAAATTCAATTGAATATTTGCTTGTGTAAGAAAGGGGAGTGCAGTTTCAATAATGTCTATTTTTTATTTCCTCTACCCCATTTTGTTGAGCAATGTAATGACAAGATGTCTGATAAAAGAAGGCCATTGGAAGACATAAACTATTAAAATAGTGAGAATAACTATGCATGTTCATTATAACTATGAAAAGTGTGAATTGAAACACCAAACCAATGTCATAGTTCAAGAACATCTAATACAATATCCAAAAAACTAACAATACACATTTGTATCTGATAACCAAAGTAAGGAAAAATAAGGATAGATGAGGTACGAGTCATCCCAAAACACTAGAGCAGATTAGTACCTCAAAGTCTGAAATCTCCATATGAAGTCAACGCCATAGGAGGTGCTCATTTTAGGATCTGCACCAAAAGAGCATAGTGGGGGTGATTACGGTTCAGTTGTACTCAGTAGGTATCCTAGGATGACTGATTATCCTAGGCTGACTGATCAAAGCAGAAAATAAAATAAGCAAAATACACTATAAACAAGTCACCCGCAAGCACAAAAGTCCCAAATGGATGCTCACACCTTCTCTACTAACTGTTTTAATACATAAATACATAGAAAATGGAAACAACACTGACATATACAAACCTGAAACTAAATAAGAGTTAAGGAAACTGGAAAATTAAGCAAGATGCCTATGCAAATGCAATGCAATCTGGATGGGATGAATGATTAAAGCCATCATATGATTTTCTGTATACACCCAATAAGCTCACAACTCCTAAGTAGGAGGACCTATGGGGAGTTTGCAACCAAGATACTATGTCTCAATCTTAACTCAACTCTCCAGCTTGTGTTAATGAAGAAGGTTTTCATAAAAGTGTTTCATTTTCTTTCAAAAATAGTGTTTCTCAGTGGCAATAGTATCTCATGAATGTATATGAATGGATTGACGATGTAATGTTCACAAACAACTCAATAGGTTCACAATTCACGATCTCAATTACAATTTGGCACCATCATAATAAATATACATGTAAGACATTATTAATATCATATCAACTCCTAACTCAGGTATTTTTATCATTATAAATGTAACAACGGCTCAAATAAGGCTATATTAGCAAAATAAGGATAATATTAACAAAATATGCCCTGCACAGGCATCATATATAGAATAAAAGCTTTTAAATGCACACATAAGGCCAATGATATCAAATAAAGACCCCCACGTGGGAAATATATAATATCAGATATCACAAACCAACCACAGGAGAATATAAGCCCCTACACGAGCACAGAAAAATAAATATTATACTCAAAATATGAACCCTATAGTTATTTTTTTCCTAATCCATAGTATGCTTTACTTATTTATTAACTACCCAGCTCAATCTAAAAGAAGTTAAGCCATAACTTACCTTCAAATAATGAAGTCCCAATATAAAGTGCTTTAATATGGAGCATTCCCCTCATGAAAGACCTCATAATCAACTACAATATTTAAATATAACATCTATGCATTAAAAAAAGGCTAAGGATACCCATATTGCCCATATTTAGGTTGGTCCAAAATGGATTTTAAATATGAGCTCTAAATGAAAAGGGTAAACCCAAAATTTTATTTTAAAAATATATTCTCCAAGGTTATGGTATACTACAGGAGAAAACGTGAAAATAAGTTAAAACAAGGTCCAAATCAAAGAAAATCCCATTTTAAACTTTACCATTAAAGAAACACCAAATGTCCATTTTGAAATCAAGATTTAAAGGTGTTTTTGATAATATAATTGATGAAAAATAATGAAATAAGGTTTTAGAGCTTGCCCAAGCTTAAGGAGTGGAGAAACCCTAAAAAATTGCCCTAATCCAAAACTCAAAGATTCAATAATGGAGGAAAAATATGAAAATATATTTTTATATAAACCCAAATTTGATGGCTTAAGCAGTCATCACTTAAGATATAGATGACAGCTAAAGCGGTTTGACCTTTATGGCTAGGCCGCTAAAGCGACACCACCAATCCAGTCAAGTGCCCGCTTTAACGTTAGGCAACTGGTCAGCCAAGAAGTCCAAAGCAATTCTTTGTCACTTATACGATCACCGCTAAAGCGGTACTTTGGCCACTAAAGCATCGGTACTAGTTTAGTTGCTTCAAAAACTTTACTAAGTTGCAAAGTTGTCGGTCAACTCCTCAAGATTTATTCAAAATTTTGTGAATGCAAACGAACTATGATACTAAAATAATTTTGATGTTTCAGACTCAATGGAGACGTAGGATTTTCAAAATAAGGTTGTTTTCATAAAATTAACCCCTAGGACCCCTTCTCACTATTTTTAAATTGAAGACCAAAATGCAAGATAAAAGTCTTGGAACTCAAACCAACTATGCTACAAACCTAAATTTGGTATTTCAAATCTATTGGCACAGTCCAAACTATCATCCAACACTTAGAGCAATGAATTTTAACCAAAATCAACTATATAGATTCTCAAGCCTCTAAAACCACAAACTCAAACCAAGCATCCATCACATCAGACCGTACCAACCATCCTCAAACCCTAAATTCAACATGTAGAAACTACAGAGAAGATAAAAATCATCAAAATATATAGAAACATAAAAGTTAGGTCATTACAATATGGGCGAGCTGATGGTGGCAAAGCTTACTGGATTATCTTGCGTCAGTGGTCCGAGTCTTATAGTGGTATTGGTTTGATCACAATACCTTCAAAAGTTGAGTTTTTTTAGGTAACCAAGAAAAATACACCAAAAGAGAGTTCAAAATTTCTCTTCGAATGTTGTGGCATTAAGCTCTGATACTATATAAATAGAAGAAAATTATGAGAAAAACTCAGATTGATTATTTCCATAATCTATTGGATTTAAATAGCTAAGTTTACATGTCCTAAAAAGAAAAAAATTAGTATAAATTAAAATCTAATGAATACAAATCAATACCTAATTATAAGTAGAGTAAATCAAGTTATCTATTATATTTACATATATGTTATAGAATATTAATAAGATCCTAACAATATTGATCAAGTTTAGTAGTGGTAGAAATAGGAATATCATTTATTTCAGCCCCTTCCATCTTAAACTTTTTCAGCAGTTTCGTGATATATTATTGTTGATAAATGGATGTTCCACACTCAGTTTGTTTGATTTTCAACTTTAATAAAAAATCAATTCTCATGTTATATTCATCTCAAATTCACTACTCATCAAGAAAGCAAACTTCTTACACAACAAATCATTAATAGACCTAGAGATTATGTTACCTATATATATATGAACAAAGAGTAACTTCTTTACTTGTCTCCTTAGAAATAATGTGTGATCAATTTCCCCTACTATATTAATGCCCTATAAGGAATGAGGAAAATTTATCATACCAAACCTTTGGTGCCTGTCTAAGTCCATAATAACCCTATCTAGTTTATAAATATGATCGGACAATTCAAACCTTTCAAAACCTAGAGGTTTCTTTCCATATATGTCTTCCATTAGATATCTATTCAAAAAAGCAATCTTGACTTCCATTTGTAATAATTTGAACTCCATGTGAGATACAAAAGAAATTATCAACCTAATTGTATCTATTCTAGCCACTGGAGCAAATGTCTCATCATAGTTAATTCCTTCCTTTTTGTTGTACCTCCATACCATAAGTCTAGCCTTATTTTCCATCACTATTTCCTGATCTTCATTCTTATTTCTAAATACCCATCTAGTCTCAATAATTATTCTATTCGTAGGGCTAGAAACTAGATGCCACACGTTGCTTCTCTCAAACTAATTCAGTTTTTCTTGCACTGCCACAATTTAGTTTGTATCTATTAAGGCTTCCTTGATGTCTTTAAGCTCTATTAGTGATAAATAAGCTGAGAAGGCACACATATTTCTCAACTTAGATCCTGTCAGCATTTTTGAGTCCATAGAAGAGATAATGTTTTCAATTGGATGTGAGCTCTTGTACTTTTAATTTCTACTAAGAGCAAGTTCTGAGGGTCACAATTCATTCAAGTGATAGGAAATATTGTATTTCATGATCATTTCCCCTGACACTGACATATCTCATATTTTCGTTGGGTCTTTCTTAGTAGTTCTGGTGGATATCTGTGTACTTTTTCATTTTCCATATCTTCTGAACTTGGTACCAACTCAATCCCTTAAACATCATAAGGTGCTCCTTTCTTACCAAGGCACACATCTCGGGCTATATGGGCCCATCTCTCCCGTAGTTGGAAGGGTCCTAGTGCATGTAGCCATATGAACCAGTGAATATCTATATCCATATTATGGGGGACTCAAATCTCCCAGCATAATCAAGGTGACATAGCACCAATGTAATAATATGGAGACTCGAACCTACTAGTCATATAGACACTTAAACTGACTAGCGTGGTTTCCAATGTTAGTCTTTCAGACTTCACTTTCATGGCTAGACTACACATCCCTCTTTAAATCCCTTTATAAAACATTCATTACACATATGAATACAACCATTAATCTAATTACTTACCCAAAGGCATCCCATCGGTATCGTCATACCAATCCTACTTGCAAGTGTTCAACATGCCATAACCAATATCAATCAACTTTGGGACTCCAACCCATTGTCTATACAAGGACATCAATTCAATTCAATAATTTAAGGACTCAAACCCAATTAGCCAATAAAACTACCAAGGTTGTAACTCAAATCAATCTATGGCCAACAAGGCCTTCATGAAACCATTTTCCAACCATTTACATTATTAGGCCAATGCCTTAGTACAAATCATAATTCAATTCATTTTATGTTCATTAATACCTTTACAAACATTTATCCTTAATTAAAATTATCATGCCATTCATTAGTTCAAAACACAATTCACCATATGACCTAGTACCTCTCATTGGCATTTTTATAAATAGGTTGATGGCATACTATTAACACACCATTATTGTAAGCCAAAACCATAAAGTTAGGGTTTACCATGACCTCTTAGTTTAAATCACAATTACCAAACACCCACATATGCAAAACCATTATTAAAACATGTATAAACACAAGTTAAAACATGAGAGAACAATATCCCACAATAAGTATTCAAACCCTCAACCATTAGTTTCAAAACCACCATTTATGAATCAAGAACAATGTTTAAAATACATTATATTTGAGAACTAACCATGTGGGAAGATTTACATGCCTGAGTTACAAAGATTTAAGGAGAGATTTCAATCCTCAAGCCTCTAGATAACCCTCTTGATGAAACCCTAGCCCAATCTTTAGAGAAGAGTTTTTAGAGAGTGATTAAGATGTATTTTTTTTAACTTTCCAAGTGAGGAATAAGGGACCAAATAATGTTATAAGACATGGATCTTAAGGGTTTTGGGGAGTAAATTATCTAAAATACCCTCAGCGTAAAAGTTGTAATATGAGTGTAGGAGGGTATGGTTGGAACCCTTAAATCGTACCCATATCGTATGAGTGGTACCCTTCACTCCTACCTTATTCAGAATGTTGGATACCATATTCTATCCAACATATGACTCCTTGGCCTAATTCATACCCATACCATACAACATGTACCCTCAAAATGTACCCTAAGCAGAATCATCTAGGCTATGCATTGGACATCATATGGTTTGGCATTACACTTCTCGTACACCAACATACGATGGTATGATGCTTTCTCGTGATAAGAATAAAACTTGGACAATGTGACATTGACCAATATATGACCAAGGATTTTAATCCTTATCCACTACATACGAGTGCTATGATGCAAGCCGTATGATGCACAGAAAGTTCAAGGCTCAGAAAATAAAGATTTTTTCAAGGGTCAAAGTTTGGGGTATTTTAGTCGGCCCCCCCTTAGGATCATTCATCCTCGTATGATGGGACGAGGCAATACAAGCATGATTAAACCCCCAAACATTTAAACTCTCACCCTTAACTAGGTTACAAAGAGGCAAGGAATACATAATCTACCTTAATCAAAGACATAAAATAAAGATGTTACGGAATAACATATACCTCAAGAATGAGTTTTTAGAATCAGGAATAGGAATGGATACTTGGACTTAATGTCTTATTTGGCCGCCCAAGTAGCTTCCTCAAACTATTGGTTTCTCCATAGAACCTTCACCAAAGCCACGTCTTTCGTTCGTAACCGATGAAGTTGTCGATCTAAGATCCTCACTGGGACCTCCTCATAGGATAAAAAATCCAAAATGCCAATGTCCTCAAAAGAGAGAATCAATGAAGGATCATCCACACATTTATGCAACATGGAAACATAGAATACCGGATTAATGAAACCCACGCTAGGGGAAATCCAACTCATACGCAACATTACTAACCCTCTTTAAAACCACATACGGGCCAACATACTGGGTACTAAGCTTCCCCATTTTGCCAAACCGCATAAATCCCTTCATGGGAGATACCTTCAAGAATATCCAATCTCTAACCTCAAACTCCAACTCCCTTCACCTCAAATCCACATAGGACATTTGGCGACTATGGGCGGTCTTAAGACTATCCCAAATCACCTTCACCTTTTCATAGCTTGGCAAACCAAATTCGGGCTAAATATTTCCATTTCACCAATCTCAAACCACCCAATAGGAGACTTATACCTCTTTCCACACAATGCCTCAAACGGCATCATACCAATGCTAGAACGGTAACTATTCTTATAAGCAAATTCAATCAAAGACGGATGGCCAAACCAGCTACCACCATAATCAATCACATAATCTCACAACATATCCTCCTACGTCTGAATGGAGTTTTTGGCTCACCCATCCGACTGCAGGTGAAAAATCGTACTAAGAATCACTTTAGTCCCTAAACCATGCTGAAAAGAATGCCAAAAATACAATAAGAATTGGGTACTACAATAAAAAACAATTGAGACAGGCTTACCATAAAACTTTACAACTTCATGAAGGTATAACCTTGCATAATACTCTGCAAAATAGGTAGTCCTCATGGGTAAGAAGTGAGCGGACTTATTCATCCTATCCACGATGACCCAATGGAGTCACACTAATTCGCGACCGTGGAAGAATAGTAATGAAATCTATATTAATTATCTTCCACTTCCACATCAGCAACTCAAACTCTTGAAGTAACCCATCGGGCCTCAAGTGTTCGTCCTTCACTTGTTGACATACCATATACTTAGCCATATAGTTGGCCACATCCCATTTCATTCCATTCCACCATTATATCTTCTTGAGATCATGGTATATATTTATTGAACTGGGATGAATCGCATACTACAACTCATGGGCCTCTCCCAAAATCCTGCCTCATAATCCATCTACTTTGAGAACACACAACCTTCTTTTGTACCTTAAGATACCATATCCACTGATCTCAAAGACCATTACCTTTTGTTTACCCACATCATCCTTGATCTTTATCAAAAGAAGATCCAATACCTACTTTTCCTGTATTTCCAAACCAAGAGATGACTAGGCTACTTGTTACACTAACACACCACCATCCTCAGAGTCCAAGAGATGAACTACAAGTTTAGCTAAATGGTGAATATACTTTACTAACTCCAACTTATTATTATCCATATGCAATAAGATATTCATGGACAATGTGCTAAGAGCATCAGTAACTACGTTAGCTTTACCTGGATGGTGGTGAAAACTCATATCATATTTCTTTAGCAAATCAATCCACCTTTTTTGCCTTATATTAATGATAAGTCATGGAAACATGGAACTTTCGATGCTTAAAACCGTGAATTTAAGCGTGAACTTAGGAAATTTTAGTAGATATAATGCACTTTGGTGTATATTTCAAGTAAAATAGGTCTATAATAGTGTTGGGATAAAAAAGAAGACAAAGACCTATAAAATACCAAATTTGAACAAGATACAAGTCAACACTTGAGTTTTCAATACATGATATGACTCGTACACAGACTCGTATGCATAACAGAACTTAAAAGCCAAACTGAGAAGAGAAGTATGGACAAAATACGACAAGAACATCTAAGCCATAAGCAAGGATACGAGTGGTATGGGGAAGTCATAAGCATAATAGAATCTAAAGCTACCAGCCAAATTTGAAGTCTCAAAAGTATACAAATCGAAAGTCTGAGTACGACTAGTATAGGAAAGTCATACACAAACCAGTGTTCAAAACGTAGAAAGATGGAAGTCCTAGGTGGGTACGAGTGAAGGACACGAATTGTATGCTCATGTATGACTCATAATCAGAAGTCGTATATGAACAGAACGTTAAAGGATTAAGAGGTCAGACAATGGAAAAGATACGGGAGGGTAGGGTATGACTCATACGGTACAGGTACGAGTTGAATATCGAGTCGTATAGAGTGCCGACATAACTTTACCTTACCCATTTTTTATTAGGATTTCTATGTTATTTTGAGACACTATAAATACCCTAGGGTTTGCCATTTATTAGGTTACGTACTTTGATAATACTTTTTACTATAATTACATACTTTTACAATTATTCTTGAGATATTGGGTTTTTATTCAATTCAATACTTTGGAGTTTATACATCTTATTCTTGTACAATTAATTACATGTTTTTTTATTGATAATAATGGATTCTTACATAAACATGAGTGGCTAATCTCTTTAACTAGGGTTGTGGGAACCCTGGCAGATTAGCCACGTGAAGGGAGTGTGATATTCATCTGTACTATGGTTCATGTATGTATCTTAATCTTCTTTACAATAATTTATCTCTAAACTACTGTAGAAGTTTAAGATCGCTTGTATTTTTATTCATCTTCATAAGGGAGTTTGTGATTGGGAAAAGAATATTAAGACAGAAATTAGAGATTTACCTCCATCCTATAACTTCAACCATTTTATCTAATCACTTGATCTCAAAAGGTGATATTGAACTAAGGTCATAGCAAGGAGCAATAAGGCAACGCCTTGAGACTGTACTGGTAAAGAGTGAGATTTATCTTCATATTAATAAGACAGCTAATAATACATATTTTGTAAACATTACATGCAAAACAACAGAGTAGGTAGGTTCAACACGAGAAATCTATGGGATTGCAAATCCAGGGAGAACTCAAGACTAGTGTTCGTTTTCTATTGTTTGCAACTCAAAATCACTCAATATTTGGTTATTAATTGCGTTTCATACAAATCCCCTTTTTACTTTCCTACACTTCTAATGAATTACATCAAACCAAGCAACTGTTCAGCATCTTCCCTATGGGTTCAACCAAACCTAGTTGCATTACTATATTTGGCATCAACCGCAGCATACTTTTCAGAAAATGTCTTTTGGGCGAGATCATATTTTGGGACCATTACCGGGGAAGATGGTGTTATTATTGATTGAATTCGGTGGAGTTTACAGATTTTTTTTTCTTTTGATTGGGAATGTGTCGGTGTATGTCCAACACTAGGAGTAGAGGCAATCTCTGACTTACTTTTGATCTAGATCCAGAGAGAATACTTTAGACACCACAAAGAATGGCAGAGCAAGTTTGTGATAGGGTTCAAGAACTCCACTTATTGATCCAAATAGAGCACTCCCACATGCTTTGCTTGATACACTGAACATTGTAGATATACAGACGTGAATACTATTAGAGCAATAAAGATGAGAAGCCAAAGATTCTAGGTTAGCTGAAGAAGCTCAGAGAGCTCAAAATAGAGAACTAGTCAGGCCGAGACAAGTGGGTGATCGAGATTAGGGAGGCAGAGTTCCATTACTCCCTATATACTAGCCTTTACAGCCATATGAGGAAAATAATAAATAAATGTGTTATGTTGAACCGGCCGACACAAGAGCAATAATTCCTCTAGCTCTACCTCCCAATGTGAAGTATGACATTACTAGTGCTATGATCCAGGTGTTGAAATTAAAAGGTGTATTTTAAGGTGCAGCAACTGATGATGTGAATCTACATTCTACTAACTTTACTGGGATCTACACCTCTTATACCATTTCAAGGGTAGACCAATAAGATTTAAGGTTGCGGTGGTTCCCATTTTCACTTACTGAAGAAGCATCACTATGGTTGGGGGAACTTCCAAAAGGTTTAATCTTTTCTTGGCATGAGTAGCAAAAATAGTTTCTTAACAAATTTTTCCCTCCTGCGCAGATGAAATAATTGAACAATGAAATTTACAACTGTAGACAATTACCTACAGAATATTTATATGAGACGTGGTTTAGATTCAAGAAGAAATTGAGGTACCATGCTCAGTTTATGTGACTTCAGGAGGTACATTTATGTGACTTCAATGGGATTTCGAGCAAGAAATGCTAGATGATATTTCAGTGACAAATAAAAGATGGAATACAAGAGATGCTGAACATGGTATGGGTACATATGCTATTGGAGTAGCTGGTGATTATGGAACAAATAATAATGAATTAGTTGCACAAGAGGTTGCTCAACTTTGGATAGATATTGGGATTCTTATGAAGTAATTTGTATTAATGGGAGCTTAAAAGGTTAATGCAGTTGAGGCTCAGATAGCTACTTCTAAAACTTTTTAGACTGAAACTGAAGAGGAAGCAAAGTATCTTGATCGTAGGTTGGCAGATTTTTTAGACCAAGGGCAAGGAAACAAGGATCTGAACTATTATAATGACAGTTATTAAGATAGAAGTAGAGAGAGAGAGATGGTTATTGGCATCATAAAGATGACTACAAGGAGATGAGTGATAAGTATGTTACACTTGGTGGTCGTGATTCAGAATCTAGAATAGAGGTACTTTTTTCAAAATTAGTCAAAGGACAAGAAAATAAAGAAAGTTTTCTTAAGTAGATTAAGGCAGATCTGTCCGGGCTAAATTAGAAAGTTGAATCACATGCTACAACAATCAAACAGTTGGAGCGATAATTTGGTGAAACGTTAACCACAGTAAATCAGAGATAGTCGGACACTCTCCCGAGTAATATAGTTCAGAATTCAAAAAATAACATTTGTTACCATGTCATTACCACTTGGAGTGGTAAAGTCACCACTGAACCACCTATTCCCAATGTAGATGAGGACATAAATAATAATAATTCCATTGATTTAGAGAGTAATAGTAAGGAAGATAATAGAGAAGACAAAGTGGAGAATTTTGTGTTGAAGCCTATTCCGAGACCTTTTCCTTCTTATCCATAAAGACTGAAAAGGACACAAGAATATGGTAATTATCAAAAGTTTCTATCAATGCTAAAAAAAATGTCATTCAACATACCTCTTGTAGAGGCATTGGAGCAAATGCCAAGATATGCAAAATTTATGAAAGATTTAATCACCAAGAAGATATCAGTAATTTTTGAGCTATGAAAATATTTATCATTACAGTGCAGTAGTTACTAGATCATTGGTAGAGAATAAAAACGATCCAAGCGCTTTCACTATACCTTGCACTATTGAATTTTTCAACTTCACTCAAGCATTATGTGATTTGAGGGATAGCATTAACCTCATTCCCTTTGCAGTATTCATGCATTTGGGGTTGGTAAATACCAAACCGACTACCATAAGACTAGTAATGGCAGACAAAACAGTAAAAAAATCAGTTGGTATCCTTTATGATGTATTGGTAAAAGTGTATTCTTTTATATTTCCTGTTGATTTTGTAATATTGGACTGTGAAGTGGACTTTTAAGTCCCAATTATTTTGAAAAGACCATTTTTTCCTATAGGTAGGATATTGATTGATTTGGATAAAGGACATTTGATGTTGAGACTCAATGATAAATAGGTATCATTCAACGTATGCAAATCTATAAACTAGGCTGATGAGTTAAGAGTGATATCTATAAATGACATGTATGATAATGAGGCAAATTCATTCCATGATATTGATGAAATTACTCATTGAGATGATGTGTCTAATGATACTATTCATATTGAAGAGAGGTTAGGTGTTGAAGCTTTTGCATTGTAATCATGAACTTTGATAATGATGGCATAGAGGAGTATAATAAGATGGTGTGTGCACTCTATAGTAGTGGTTCTTATGTTTATGCACCAAAGAAGCTTGATTCGTACACGAAGAATAGAACTACTCCACTAGCTCGCTCATCCATTGGGGATCCACCTATCTTAGAGTTGAAGGTCCTCTCTTCTGATTTGCGATATGCATTTTTAAGGGCCAACAACACTTTTCTAGTTATTATTATAGTTGATTTAATATATTTAGAAATGGAAGCACTATTGTCAGTATTGTAGAAATTCAAGAGGGCCATAGATTGGTCTATTATAGACATTGTGGGTATTCCACTGGGTTTGAGTACTCATAAAATTCAACTTAAACTAATTGTATCCCAAGCATAGAGAATCAGTGCCAACTCAATCCTTCTATGCATGAGGTGGTGAATAAAGAGATAATTAAGTGGTTGGATGCTAGTGTGTTTTATTCTACTATTTATAGAAAGTGGGTCAATCTGGTGTAATATATCTCGAAGAAAGGCGATATTACTGTGGTGCCTAATGAGAAGAATGAGCTAGTTCTGATGAGACCAGGCACAGTACGGAGAGTATGCATGGATTATAGAAAATTGAATGCATGGACTTAGAAGTACCATTTTCCCATGCTCTTCATGGACCAAATGTTAGATAAGTTAGCGAGCAGTGGATGGTACTATTTTCTTGATGGGTATTCAGGTTATAACCAGATTACTATTACACCTTAGGATCAAGAAATTACTACCTTCATATGTCCTTATGGGACCTTCGCATTCAAACATATGCCATTTGAGATATGTAATGCTCCAGCCATATTTTAGAGATGTATGATGTCTATCTTCTCTGATATGGTAGAATACAGCATTTAAGTATTTGTGGACAATTTTTCTATTACTGGTGATTCTTTTGAAGAATTCCTTACTCACTTGGAAAATGCTCTCCAAAGGTGTGAAGAATTCAACTTGGTAATTAATTGGGAAAAGTATCATTTTATGGTCAAAGAAGGTATAGTGCTTGGGTACTAAATTTCAAAAAGGGGTATTGAGGTAGACAGAGTGAAGATTGAAGTAATTGAGAAATTACATCCACCAATTTCTATAAAGGGTGTTTGTAGATTTTTGGGACATGCTATATTTTATAGAAGGTTTATCAAGGACTTCTCCAAGATAGCCAATCACCTTAGTAGGCTTCATGAGAAAGAGGTGAAATTTGAGTTCGCAGAAGCATTCTTGAAGGCTTTTGAATGTTTGAAAGAGAAGTTGATGACTACTCATATCATTGTATCTCCATACTAGTCTTTGCCTTTTGAAATCATATGTGACGCAAGTGGTTTATCCTTAGGGGCTGTTCTAGGTCAACAAAAAAAAGACCCTTGATCCCATATACTACGCTAGCAAAACACTAAATCCTACTCAAAAGAACTACACCGTGATAAAACAAGAGTTACTGGCAGTGGTTTTTGCTTTTGAGAAGTTTAGGTCATATTTATTTGGGTCTAAGGTGATTGTGCATACTGATCATACATTATTGTGGTACTTTATGGTGAAAAAGGATGCGAAGCCTAGACTGATCAGGTGGGTGCTATTTCTGCAAGAATTTGATTTTAAGGTCAAAGATAGAAAAGGCACTGGGAATAAAGTAGCAGATCATTTGTCTAGACTATAGGAGGAAGCTATGCAGTATGTTGCAGATGGGCTTGAGATTGATGACAGTTTTCTAGATGAGCAGCTATTAGTAGCTTCCCAAGATCTAATTCCATGGTTTACAAATTATGCAAATTATCTCGCCAGTGATCTAGTTCTAGAAGATCTTTCTTACCAACAAAGAAAGAAATTTATGCATGAGCTAAGGAAATTTTTCTGGGATGAGCCTTACTTGTTCAAAATTTGTGCGGACAGGATTATTTGTAGTTGTGTACCTAAGGTAGAGATGATTAGCATACTTGAGGCTTGTCATTCTTTGCCAGTTGGGGGTCATCACACAGGAAACCGCACAACCTACAAAATCTTACAATGTGGGTATTATTGGCCATTAATCTACAAAGATACACATGATTTTAGTTCTGCTTGTGACCAATTTCAATGATATGGTAATATCTCTAGATAACATGAACTTCTTATAACCCCCATCTTAGAATTAGAATTAGAATTATTTGATGTATGGGGTATAGACTTCATGGGTTCTTTTGTCAGTTTGTTTGTTATGAAGTATATACTAGTGGCCGTAGATTATATTTCAAAATGGGTGGAAGTAGTTGCTCTTCCTAACAATTAAGTGCTTAGTGTTACTGCATTCTTGAAAAGGCATATTTTTTTCTAGATTTAGCACCCCATGTGCTATAATTAGTGATGTTAGATCACATTTTTGTGATCGTCTATTTAAAGGTCTGCTTGATAAGTATGGAGTAAAGTACAAGGTGGAAACACCTTATCATCCGCAGACTAGTGGACAGTTTAAGGTGTCCAATAGAGAAATTAAATCTATCTTGGCAAAGACAGTAAATGTCAATAGGACTGACTGTCCATAAAAAGTAGATTATGCATTATGGTCTTACCAGACAGCATTCAAGACCCCAATTGGTGCTTTGCCTTATCAGCTAGTGTATGGCAAGGCTTTTCACTTGCCTATTAAGTTTGAACATAAAGCATTTTGGGCTTTAAAAAAGCTAAATTTTGAGTGGAAAGATGCATCCAAGTCAAGGATGAAAAGTATGAATGATTTGGATGAATTTCGACTTTGAGCGTACAAAAGTTTTGCACTTTACAATGAAAAGATGAAGCTGTATCATGATCAAAAAATTGAGAAAAGAATCTTCGAACAAGGTGACCAGGTATTGCTCTACAAATTAAGGCTTAAATTATTTCCAGGTAAGTAGAGGTCTAGATGGTATGTTCCCTTCATGGTTACACAAGTTTATCCCTATGATGCTTTGGAATTGAAGAGGGATGGTGAAGCCACATTTAATGTAAACGGGCAAAGAGTAAAGCACTATATGGGAAATTATAAAGAAGTGAATGTGGTTTTTCAAATTGACCTTCGTGACGACTAAGTATCCAAGGCAATTACGTCGTGCCATGATGTTAAATCAAGCACTGTGTGAAAGGAAACCCATATTTTTGTACTTATTTAATTATAAGGTAGTATGTTTGTTAATAGTGAAGGACTAAGAAGGGTAGAAAATATCCAGAGAAGTGGAAAAAAATTTAGTCATACGGACTCTTTATAAGTCGTATCTAGATGGTACGACTCATGAGTAGGAGTCATATGAACCTGGAGGAAAATTCAGAATCAGGAAAAAGTTTTTAGAATGAATACAATTCTTAGAATGAGTCATACCCTCAAGGTATGACTTGTCACATTGAGTCGTATCCACTACAGAACCCAGGTAATTTTCCAAGTCTATACGAGTCAAAGAAATGACCCATAAGCCTGGGTACGAGCCGTACACACAACTCATACCCATGTTTACTAGGTCAGTATTGCGGTTCAACCTGACCAAGAATTTGAATTGAAATAAAAGAAAGGGCACTAGATGGGCAACCGATAATCAAAAATATCAGCCACCTCCATTTTTGCCCTGAATTCAAGCTTTCAACACATGAATTCACGTGTTAACAACCTAATTCAACTACCAACGTGCTCATATTTCTCATCTTGCTTGAGTTACACATGAATTTAGGAAGAAAAGAAAGTTAAATCAAGAAATTTATACTTCAACTCAATCAAAGTAAGTTTTAAACTTAATCTCTTTATTTTTCAAGCTGAAATTACGAATGTGAGACAATGTGAACTTGGTTTGAGTAGCTTTAAAATTTATGTTGAATTTTTGGTACCTAGATCTTGAGTTTTAGGTGGAAAATTATAATTGAGGATGAACTAGGTTTCAGGTAGTGATTTTGGGTAGCATTCTATCCTAAATTGGTTAATATTGCTGCAAAATTGCCATGGGTAGTTTGGGTATTTGCTTTGGAGTCAAACTTTAAAGTTGAACTTCTATATTGTAGTGGATACGAGAACCCTTATGACTCGGACCCACTGGATGGATATGTAATGGGACTCGTACCAACTGATAACATGGAAGTCTAACAAGTTTAAGGTTCTGGAATGGATACGACTCACCTAAAATGAGTCATATCCAATAGATACGACTCGCACACTTGAAGTCATACTAACCTAGGAGTAATATAATTTTAGTTAAATATTTCTGATCTTCTTATGACTATTGGTAATGAGTCGTACCTTGTTAGTACGTGTAACGCCCCGAGTTTGTACCCCGGATGCTACATGATGCTCATAATCCCGAAGGACTATAAGCTAACCCATGACTAGTACCTACTGCAATAACTGTGTAATAAATACTGTAATAATTGCAGAAATAGGCAGAAACATATGCCATGAGGTTCAAATCTATAAATAAATCTGAATGCGGAATCAAAATACCAAAACTGAATAGAAGTACTAAAAATTTGATCAACTTTCTAAAAATACTCTAGTCTGAAAAGCCTCTAAACTGTCTGAACTATGAAGTTGATGGGACAAGTCCCCAACTAACTCCGAATACTGAAAATAATACTGAAATACTAAAAACAACCATGTCCTCAAACTATGAGGACTCACCACTACACTGACTGCTGAAAATCTAAACTGCTAAGGGGGACTCTGGAGCCCGTGCGTCTGAACCTATGATATAAGACATCATAGTACAAAATAAAAGCATGCGTCAGTACTTTGAAAGTACTGGTCTGCTCAGTGAGGTAGGTTGAAGTGCATGGGTTCACATGCATGAATAATAATAACTAAATAACATGAGTATAACTGAACGAGAATATATACATGAATATGTAAACAGTACTGAGATCATAATAACACTGAATACTGGATTACTGGTAACTGAATGACTATATCAGACAGTCTTGATTCTGTGGAACTATATTAAATCCCATACTGAGCTGAGTGACTGTGCCTGACAGTCCTAAATCTGTGCAACTAAACTGAGTTCCATACTAAGATTGAATCTGAAACTGAGACTGTAGGAAGTAATCATCTAACCGACGTGCCCCTCTTCTAACTGATTTAGGGACCAACCTGTAACCTTAGTTGGAAAGGTATCAATATTGTGCCATGGGTAAGGACAAGTGCTGAGTCACCTTCATCTGGCAAGTACTCTGAACGAGAATGGTATTACCCTCAACTGGCAAGTAGATCACCTCATCAACCCTCAACTGGAGGTTGATATCTCAACCAATGCTGACTACGTAATTATGGAATACAAGGACTGCTTATAAGGATTTCACCCTCTACTAGAAGGTGAGTCCCCATCTTTGGGTTCACTCAGTGTTGAATTCTACTCCAATTGAATAGTCACTGGACTGAATTCTAAATTGTAGTAGGCTAGACTGAACTATTACTGTTCGTAATGTATAACTGACTGAATTGATTTTACTAAACTGAGATAGACTGATTCTGAGATCACTGAGTTTTTCCTAAGTTCGGTAACAGAAGGAATTCTACAGATCAATACATGACTGATTCCACTCTATGACTGACCATGGCTCTAGGTTAGCAACTAAGTTATCGGGTATTAAATACCCCCAGGACTCGATAGCATAAACTTAAAAGGCATGGCACTCGATAGCATAAACTTAAAAGGCATGGCATAATCTTGAGACATGGTAATTAACTACTTAGTCATCATTCATACATTTGGGCATTTAAGCCAACACTTGCATGACATGAACTTGCATACATGCTAACATGATAGAATTTCACTATTGAACTCACATGGACAATTCATCAAACACTTATGGGGCACAATATATGCACATAATACTAACGTAACATGTAGGTATCATTATTCAATTCCAATTAAACAATTCTAAGAGTTTCAACATGGATTCACATAATAAAGCACACATATCAATTAACTCTACATGAATCTTGGAATAAATCATGAATACACTTTAATTCAAATCATAAAATCACTCTACAAGAACTTTAAAAGAGTTTCTTCGAATCCAAGGGTGGAAGGAACCCTTGGATGAACACTTCACATACCTTAGTTAACAAAGTTCTGAAAGTTAATGGTGAGTTCTTGATTTAAAATTTGAACACCTAGGGTTCTATTCTTGAGCAAATTAGAGAATGAATGAGTAAATTTTCTAACCAATGGGCTTAATTTTGTGTTTTGGGAGGCTAAAGGATGTGAGAAAAAGACCCAAATACCCCTAAGGACGCGGTCTTTTAATGGCTGAAAAACTGTGTTACCCGACGTGCAGGCCGACGCGCCGCGTCATTAGCATCGACGCAATAGCCAACGTACTACATCGAGTCTACATTGGTTCACTAGAATTTGCATTAAAGCTGGGGAAAACTATCTTATCGATGAAATGGTCGATGTGACCCATCGAGATCGCGTCGACCCACTATTTTGGGCACTCAAACATGGTCTAAATGAGATCTGAAAAATCTTAAACTTGTTCGAGAAGACCTATTGACATTCCTAATCAGTAGTTAACTCAAATATCAACATTTAATGGATGTAAAGGTCGGGAAATAAGATTGCCAACTTTCAAAGGCTAAAATAACACTAAGTCTAAATACTTAGCTAAAATATTCTAAGTATGGGACCCCTTGTCAAGCCTAAAGGACTGATTTAAGCTAAGAATTTTGCAGGGTCTTACACTATCTCCCCCTTGGGAATATTCATCCTTGAATGAGATAGCTGCAACTGAGAATACTGAGAGACTAGACTTAGACACTGGGCATGCACAACTGAAGCATGGTTTCATGAATGAGATCACTGATACACTAAATTATTATACTGAACATGCATATCTGATGCATGAATTCATGACTTAATTGACTCATGAACATATGACTGAACATGCAATGGTAACTGATACCAAGTTTGTAACTGAAATTTGAACATGAAACTGAATAAGCTTAAGGAAAGCTATTACATTGAGCTGAATCTGAATTTTCAAAGAAGAGGTGAGGATAATTGGTATGCATATCTACTTCTGCTTCCCAAGTATCTCCCTTAACGCACTGATTCTGCCGAAGAACTTTGACTAGAGGGACTTTTTTGTTCCTCAGTCTGTGAATCTGATAATCAAGGATTTTGATGGGAATCTCTTTGTAAGAGAGGTTGTTTTGAACATCTATGCCCTCTATGGGGATTACGGCTAATGGTCACCTATGCATTTCTTTAGCAAGGAGACATGAAACACTGGATGGGCTGAAGATAGATCTGAAGGCAACTCAAGCTCGTAAGCTTCCTTTCTGAAACAGTTGAGAATTCAGTAAGGACTGACATATCGAGGACAGAGTTTTTCCTTCTTGCCAAACCGCTTCACTCTTTTCATAGGAAAGATCTTCAAATACACATAGTCACCAATCTCAAACTCAAGACCTTTTCTGCACACAACTGCATACGATTTCTATCGGCTCTGAACTGTCTTAAGTCTTTCTCTGATCAACTAGACTTTCTCTAAGGTATCAAATACCAAGTCAGTCCCTACCACTGTGGCCTCACCCACTTCAAACCAACCAATAGGAGATCTATACCTCCCCTCATAAATCACCATAAACAAAGCTATCTATATACTAAAATAATAGCTATTGTTGTATGTGAACTCCATCAAAGGCAAATGGTCATCCCAACTACCTTTAAAGTCTATCGCACATGCTCACAGCATATCCTCTAAAGTTTGAATGGTCCTTTCTTCTTGACCATCTGTCTGAGGGTGAAAATTTATACTGAGGTGAACTCGAGTTCCAAGACCCTTTTGTAATGTTTTCCAAAAATGAGAGGTGAATTAGGTACCACTATCTGAGATGGTGGACAATAAAACACCATGCAATCTGACCAACTCCCTAATATAGAGTTTAGCATAATCCTTAATTGAGTAAGAGGTATGGACTGGTAGGAAATGAGCTAATTTGGTCATCCTGTCTACTATGACCCAAACTAAATCATGCTGGCAATGAGTACGAGGCAAACCCATCACAAAGTCCATGTTCACTTCTTCCCACTTCCAGGTGGGAATGCTCGATCTTAACCTGCTGATATGTTAAGCACTTAGCCATAAACTCTATAATATCTCTCTTCATATCACTCCACCAATAGATTTCTCATAAATCACGGTATATCTTAGTGGCCCATGGATGAATAGAGTAGCGCACACCATGCGCTTCTACAAGAATTCGTTGCCTTAAGTCATCTCTGATTGGTACACACAGTCGACCCTGACAACGCAAAACACCATCTCCCCCTTGGGAGAAAACCTCTACCTTATGATCTCTGACTGATTCTTTCAACTTGACCAAACTGGGATCTCTATCCTGTTTTTCCATCACTTTGAAAACTAGAGATGATTCTAAACTACTTTGCACCTATACACTACCTTCTACTGAATCGACTAAGCGGACACCTAGTCGGGCTAGCTGATGAACTTCCTGAGCTAACTTTTTCTTACTATCCTCGACATGAGTAATACTACCCATAGACATTCTACTGAGAGCGTTGGCCACTATATTGGCCTTGCCCAGATGATATAGGTGTCATGACCCAAGCCTAGGCCCTAGCCGTGACGAGTATCCCGAACCATGAAGGCCCGAAACACCCATTCTCTGTCTGGTTATCATGCACAACATTCATAATCATAATAAAATGTGGGATTTAAATTGAGTACGGAAAACATGGTCAAGTCCTGCAATATTTCTGAATAATACAATCTGACATCAGTCTGCGAAATCTCTACTAAGAATATAAATATTTGTCTGAAAAGAAACTGGGACAAGGCCCCCAGTAGACCAAAAACATAATAAATAAGATAATGTCTAACATAATTAGGCCTTCCGAATAATAGAAGGCTCACCACTGTGAGATCAAGTCTGCAAATTTGAGAATGTCTATTGAGTAGCCGGACCCCTAGACTGTACCTTAGAACCTGGAAGGAGGGGGGGTTCAGTACAAAAGTACTGGCACGCGAAGCACTCCAAAAATAGTATAATGGAACATACACACATATATATATATATTAAGTGAAAGCAATTTTTCATCAAGACATCATGTATAAAACTGTTTCTGAAAAATACATGGGCACTTTCTGAAAATATGCAACCTGTCGGTTCATTTCAAATCATGGTCTGTGTTTTACTTCTGAGTTAGGTGGTGTTCCCCTACAAGTCTGAATATTCCACGGGCTGTATGGAATCTGTCATTGACTCGGCGGGGAAGCCCCCAACCCAAGTGTGCCGCAAGGGTTGGAGTCTCTGAGTCTGATACGCCACAGGACATTTAAGTCAGCGCATAATAATATACCCGGGTCAGCAAACCACGGTTTTAGGCAAAGAGTTTTCTGAACTCACGCCTTCTTCAGGGAACCACCTAAGCTCTCTTTATGCCCTATTTTAGCCTTTTCTGAACATGCATAATTCTGAAGTTCTAAAACACAAATCTGATAAAGTCTGATTTGTCTGTTAGTCTGAGTCTGATATGGAATTTGTCTGAGTTGGTATCGTCATACCAAGACTTGCAAGTCCTATTTCTGAGCCATAATGCATTTAGCAAGAGCTTTCATTCAAAACATAGTTTAGACCACCAAAACATGTAACTGATGTAAAGGATTTCATATTCCGAAACTTAAAGTTCAATTCATGCAGAAATTTCATCAAACATATGGTGGTCATGTGCATTTTGGAAAAAAACCATGCATTCTTTCATTACATGCATATTCCACATTCATAACCCTCTCTTTCGTGTTCAAAAATCGTATTCCAAACATAGCAAAAGTCAAAGCACTTCATGTCATGATTCCTTTTCTTCAAGATGTATTTCAACACAATTTATGTTACGTAAAACATGGAAAATTTACATTAAGAGAGGGGTTCCATGAAAATCATGCTTTAAATTCATATATTTCAGGACAAACACATATATACATATACATATAATTTTCAAACCACTTTGGGGGAAAGCCAAAAGGCCAAAACAATATCATTAAAACTTCTAAAACATGAGTATGCACATGAATTCGAAAACCCAATACTTAAAACATGATTTCTATGCCCATGAGATTTTAGGAAAAATCCCGCGTACCTCTATTTCCAAGGATAATAGATGTTTCTTGAAGCTTGCGGATTGGTGATTCCGAATATGTAATTATCTTTGAAAACTTACGGTCGAATCTTGAACTATTTGGGTTTTTATTTTGAAACCCTAAGGAGAATTCTTGAGCAATTTTGAGGAAAGCATGTGTATTATGGTGTTTGAGGGATTAAATCCCGTGTTGGTGGTATATATAGGGGTGGAGGATGACCAAAATACCCCTAAGGAACAATTAAGGTCAAATCTGTCCCTCAGTTGACAGTTTGATAGGCTGGAGTAAATCAATTATAACTTTTTACTCATATATTAAAATTGTATGAAACCAAATGAATCTGAAAGAGGACTCAAAGATCTTTCTTTTGATATATTATAGCTCACACATTTCATTATATACATGGATTTATGATTATTTGAAGTTGACCCTGAAATGCTGAAAAAACTGGGCAATAGGCTATGCGTTTTGCTACTGTTTTGAAATCCAAACGCAGCCTTATGCATTCCGAAAAATTCCAAAACTTATCCGAGATGTACTATGAGATTGCCCGATCGTAACGCAACTTGAAAATCTAAAAATAAAGATCGGTAAGGTCGAGAAGTTGTATCCCGAAAGTTGCCAGCTAAGAATGAGTCTAAGTCATTTCAACACTTAGAAAAAATTTAAAACTTAAGTCTAAAGCTCAGAAATTACAGTCTAATACATGCATGACTTTTACGGGGCGTTACAATAGGACACTCATGTCATAGTCTTTCAATAACTCAAACCACCTTCTCTGGCGGAGGTTTAGGTCTTTCTGAGAGAATATATACTATAGGATCTTATGGTCAGTGAACACATCAATGTCCACTCCATACAAATAGTGCCTCTAAATCTTTAAGGCAAACACTACTGCTGCTAACTCAAAATCATGAGTAAGGTAATTCTTCTCATAGGTTTTAAGCTGCCTAGAGGCATAGTCTATGACCTTACCTCTCTACATCATAACACACACCAATCCAACTCTGGAGGCATCACAATACACAACAAAGCTATCTGAACCATCTGGTAGGGTCAAAACTGGAGCTGTAGTGAGTCGAGTCTTCAACTTCTAAAAACTCTTCTCACAAGAATCTGACCACTGGAATTTGACTTTCTTCTGAGTCAGTCTGGACATAGGAGATGCAATAGATGAAAATCCCTTAACAAACCTTCGGTAATAGTCGGCCAAACCTAAGAAACTCCTAATATCTAACGAAGATATAGGCCTAGGCCATTTTATCACTGCTTAGGTCTTTTAGGGATCAACTCTAATGCCATCACCGAAAATTATATAGCCGAGGAAAGCTACTGATATTAGCCCAAATTTGCACTTACTGAATTTGTCGAATAACTAATGATTTCTCAGAGTCTGTAATCCAATTCTGAGATGGTCTGCATGATCATGTTCGCTACAAGAGTAGACGAGAATGCCATCTATGAATACTATGACAAACATGTCCAAGTACTGCTTGAACACACAATTCATCAAGTCCATAAAAGCTGTTGGGGAATTGGTAAGACCAAAGGACATGACTAAGAATTTGGAGTGACCATACCGAGTCCTAAAAGCTATTTTTGAGATGTCACACTCCCTGACTCTGAGCTGATGATAGCCTGATCTGAGGTCTATCTTGGAGAAATAACTGGCACCCTAAAGTTGGTCAAACAAATCATCGATTCTGGGAAGTGCATACTTGTTCTTGATCATGACTTTATTTAACTGGCGATAGTTAATACACATTCTGAGGGAACCATCTTTCTTATTCACGAATAAAATAGGTGCGCCCAATGGAGACATACTGGGTCTAATGAATCCCTTTTTTAGGAGATCTTTTAACTGTTCCTTCAATTCTCTGAGTTCTGCTGAAGCCATTCTGTATGGCAGAATAGATATGGGCTGAGTATCTGGGAGAATATCAATTTTGAAATTAATTTCCCTTTTAGGAAAAACTCCAAGAAGGTCTTCGGGAAACACATCTGGAAATTCACATACTACTGACACTGACTCGAGAATAGGGCATTCGGAACTAGAGTCCTGGACTCGAATAAGATGGTAGACACATTCTTTAGATATCATTTTTCTAGCCCAAAGGTAAGAAACAAGTTGACCCCTAAGTGCTGAAGTACTACCCCTTCACTCTAGGACGGATTCATTCGAAACTGAAACTGGACAATTCTGTTTTTGCAGTCGACTGAGGCATAGCAGGAATGAAGATAATCCATGCCAATAATAACATCAAAATCAATCACCTCTAATTCGACTAAGTCTGCTGAAGTGACTTTCTGAGATATCATAACTGGATAGTTCCTATATACTCGCCGGGCTAAGATAGATTTACCTACTATGGTAGAGACTGTAAAAGTCTCTACTAGGATTTCAGTACTAAATCTGAAATCGACAGCTATATAAGGAGTAACAAAGGACAAAAAAGCTCCTGGATCTAGCAAAGCGTAAACATACAAATGGAAAACTTGTAACGTACCAGTGACCACATCAGGAGAAATCTCCTGATCCTGTTGGGACTGAAGAGCATAGAGTTTGTTTGGGAATTGCCCACTGGTGACACTGAAAGTGGCAATGTGCTGATTTGGGCAACCATACTGAGCTGGCGGACGATTATACTGAACCTAAGAACCTGAATGCGGACAATCTCTAACTCTGTAGCCTGGCCTTCCATACCTAAAATACACATCGCTACCTACTCTACAAATACCATGGTGATTTCTACCACACTTCTGACAAAGGGGATTGGTTTGGGCACTACTAACACTGCCCTGAGGTTTAGGGCCTGGTGCCCTATCCCTATTGTCATCTCTGAATTTTGGCACAGGAGCACTGATTGAGGAAGGAGTTGGGACTGAAGATTTTGGGTGGAACTAAGAACGATTCTCACCCACTAACTTAGGCTGGGCAAAGTTGAAACTACCTATTCTCGCTCTCTTGCTCTCCCTCTCCTTCTCTTTATTCTTAGCCTCTTTTATCTGCTGAGCATAGACCATAAGCCTGGATATTCCCATCTCCTTAATAAGCATTGTGGTACTACACTTCTTGACCACACTGCTAGATACCCCTGACATAAACTTACTCATTCGATATCTGTTGTCTACCACCACATAAAGAGCATATCTAGCTAATTAAGTAAACTTGGGAGAATAATCTTTCACAGTCATATTTACCTACTTCAGATTAATAAATTATAGAACCTTTGCTTCCCTCAACTCCAGTGGAAAGAACCTATCCAGAAAAGAAGTGGCAAACTCCTCCCACTCTGTGGGCCCTGCATCTGCGGCAATCTTTGCCTTCCACTGTTTAAACCATGAGTGATCCATATCCTACAACTGATATGCGTTTAACTTAGTGATCTAAACAACAGTCACCTCCATAATATCAGTAACCTTCTACACCTGATCAAGAAATTTCTAAGGATTCTCATCTGACTTAGACCTGGTAAATAATGGAGGGTTCATTCGGGTCAAGTCCTAAATCCTGGCAGCAGCAGTATTAGCCACTGGGTTGGCCGAAATGGCATTTGGGTGTTCACTCTGGGCTGCCACATAATGAGGTAGAGTGGTGATGGCTGCTCTGAACTCAGTATAGGAGACATGTTTGTCCAGTGGATCTGTCTAGATGGGCTGGGGTTCTGGCTGATCTCTTGTTCCTTTTCCATTAGTCCTCTTTGGAGATATATTTTTGTAAATAGAAGAGAAAGGATTAGACTGATAGTTTAAATAGAGATCATGCTCACATGCATGACATGAATACTGAAAGAAGGGAAACTTTTCCTAAAACATCTCGTAGCTCCAATCCATAAGTGTGGCGCACAACACACCCACGCACAAGACTCTAATAGATGTGGCTTGTAGACATACTAGGACACTATTGAACCTTAGGCTCTGATACCAAGTTTTTAACACATCGAATCAGTACTGCGGATGCTACACAATACTCATAATCCCGAAAGACCACAAGCTAACCCATGGCTGGTACCTGTTGTAATAACTGTGTAATAAATACTATAATAATTGTGGAAATAGGCAAAAACATGTTCCATAAGGTTCAAATCTATAAATAAATTTGAATGTGGTATCAAAATACCAAAACTTAATATAAGTACTGAAAAACTAATCAACCATCTGAAAATACTCTAGTCGAAAAAAGCCTCTAAACTATCTGAATTATGGAGTTAATGGGACAAGTCCCTAACTAACTCTGACTACTGAAAATAATATTGAAATACTGAAAACAAGCATGTCCTTAAACTATGAGGACTCACCACTACACTGACTGCTGAAAATTTGAACTACTAAGGGTACACTGGAGCCCGTACGTCTGAACCTATGATATAAGACATCATAGGGCAAAAGAAAACCATGCATCAATACTTTGAATATACTGGTAAGCTCAGTGAGGTATGCTAAAGTGCATGGGTTCACATGGTTGAACAATAATAACTGAATAACATGAGTATTACTGAATGAGAGTATATGCTTGAATATGTAAACTGTAATAAGATCATAATAACACCAAATACTGGATTACTAGTAACTGAATGACTATATCTGACAGTCTTGATTCTGTGAAACTATACTAAGTCCCATACTGAGCTGAGTGACTGTGCCTGACAGTCCTGAATCTGTGGAACTGAACTGAGTTCCATACTAAGACTGAATCTAAAACTAAGACTGTGGGAAGTAATCATATAACCGACATGCCCCTCCTATAACTAATTTGGGGTCTAACCTGTAACCCTAGTAGGAAAGGTATCAATACCATGCTATGAGTAAGGATAAGTGTTGAGTCACCCTCATCTGGTAGGTACTCTAATGAGAATGGTGGTACCCTTAACTGGCAGGTAGATCACCTCATCAACCCTCAACTGGCAGGTCGATGTCTCAACCTACGCTGGCTACATAGTTTTGGAACACAAGGACTGCTTCAAAGGATTTCACCCTTTACTAGAAGGTAAATCTCCATCCTTGGGTTCACTCGGTGCTGAATTCTGTTCCTAACTGAATAGACACTGGACTAAATTTTGAATTGTACTAGGCTAGACTAAATTGCTATTGTTCATACTGTATAACTGAACTGAACTAATTTTACTGAACTAAGCTGGACTGGTTCTGAGATCACTGAGTTTTTCCTAAGTTCTGTAACTGACCAAATTCTACTGATCGTGACATGACTGATTCTACTCTGTGATAGACATGGCTCTAGGCAAGTAGCTAAGTTGTTTGGTATTAAATACCCCCAGGACTCAATAGCATAAATTTAAAAGGAATGACATAATCTTGAGACATGGTAATTAACTACTTAGTCATCATTCATTTATTTGGGCATTCAAGTAAATACTTGCATGACATGACTTGCATACATGCTAACATGATAGAATTTCACTATTAAAATCACATAGACAATTCATCAAACACTTGTGGGGCACAATATATGCACATAATACTAACACAACATGTAGGCATCATGATTCAATTCCAATTACACAATTCCAAGAGTTTCAACATGGATCCACATGATAAAGCACACATACCAATTAACCATACATAAATCTTGTAATAAATCATGAATACACTTTAATTCAAATTATGGAAATCATAAAATCACTCTACATGAACTTTAAAAGAGTTTATTAGACTCAAAGGGTGGAAGGAACCCTTGGATAAACACTTCACATGCCTTAGTTGATGAATTTCTGAAAGTTAATGGTGAGTTCTTGAGTTCTTGATTTGAAATTTGAACACCTACGGTTATGTTCTTGAGTAAACTGGAGAATGAATGAGTATATTTGCTCTCCAAAGGGATTAATTTCATAATTTTGGGGGGCTGAAGGACGTGGAAAAACAAACCCAAATACCTCCAAGGACACGGTTTTTTAATGACTGAAAAACTGTGTTACCCAACGTGTAGGTCGATGCATCGCGTTATTGGCATCGATGTAATAACCAATGTACCACATCGAGTCCATATCGATTCACTGGAATTTACACTAAAGCTGGGAAAAAACCATTTTATCAATGCAATGCGTCGAGATCGTGTTGACCCACTATTTTGGGCACTCAAACATGGTCTAAACAAGGTTTGAAAAATCCAAAACTTTTTCGAAAATACCTATTGACATTCCTGATCATGAATTAACTCAAATATTAACATTTAATGGATGTAAAGGTCACAAAATAAGATTTTCAACTTTCAAAGGCTAAAATAACACTAAGTCTGAATACTTAGCTAAAATATTTTAAGTTTGGAACCCCTTGTCAATCCTAAAGGACTAATTTAAGCTAAGAATTTTATGGGGTCTTACAGTACGAGTAGTTATGATGAATCGTAAGCTGACCAGTGAACATAGGATCATACATTATGTAGACAAGTCGTACCCAGTCAATACGACCAGTATCCCTCACTCATACCCTTAACACAACACATACACTGAATTTTAGTTTTAAATTTTTTATTCCTTCTTCTTACTTTCTATCTAATAATGTTGTACTTGTAGGAACCATGCCTCCTAAGAATGTATCCTCCTCTAAGCACGCACCGAAGAAAAGCAATAAAAAGGCATAATCTGCTAGCCCTGAGGCTACGAGCTTGGAATAATCTTTATCGTCCGATAGCAATGGTAAACTGTATGAAGGCAGCACCACGGGTAAAGCTTCTCTAAAACGGAAAGTGGTCGAAAAAAGAAAGGGGAAAAAAGTTATACCCCAAGAAGAATCACCACTACGGGTCCCAAAGAAAAAGAATCAAATTTACTTCTCATTCACATACACCACCACCCTCCGATGATTATGATGAAACTAAATATAGTTTGGTAGAAGTGAGTTTTAAGTATGCTGATATTGCAGAGAAAGTGAATGAGGTGTCTCTGATAGACCGATAGGACCCCCCGCTTGCACTTACCACTACGTTGTTGCCCATCGTTGAATAATGGGGGCACCCTAATATGTAGGTGACATTTAAGAGTGGGCTAGTCAAACTTTTAGGTGGCAAGATTTAAAGGGTGTTGTATCCAGAGTGATGATTGAGAACTATCGGGATGACAGAGTTGGTCAGATTCAAGGAGAACTACCTAAAATATGGTTATAAGATGGTGACACAAGCACCGGGAAAATATAGTGAGGTGATCGTTCGAGAATTCTATGCAGCATGCAAAGATGAACTTCAAAGAAAATATCCACAAAGACAGTTGTGGAAAGGTGGTGAGCTAATTTCTTTATTGGTTATTCGGGGAGTATGGGTGGACATTTCCCCATGTATAATTGGGAGACTCTTATATGGACCAGAGTATCAGGCTTCGATAAACATGGGGGAAATATACTACCGTATGGAAGAAATAAGAAAGACTACCAAGAGGACACTCGATTTAGATAAGAATAAGCCATTCTTCAGGTGGATTGTGGAGTGTATAGCTTCGAATGGACAGAATGCAATTTGGTGGTAGGTGACCCTGGTGTCACCTCGCAAAAAATTGAGAAGAACGCCCTCAACTTAGAGGGTAAGGCATAATAGACTCTGGTGCACCACAGGTTGTGTCCTATCATGGGGGACAATGTTCTGAGCCCAATTTGGGCAGCCATGATAGCCTACTTCATAGCCGGTTACGAGTTCGATATTGGTGAATTTTAGGCTTGGGGTTGAGAGATCGAGTTGTAGAGGTCAGATATGTCTAGCTGCAGGAGTATTTGAACTCCCTAGTATAGATGAGATGTTAGAGGCCACAAATACCACGGACTTAGGGCTGATCAGAGATGCAGCCAACCCTTTAGCCCAAAAGGCAAGACAGGCGGCAGACTTAATGACAGGGATATTCCCGTAGGGTGGTCATACTGATACCGCTGAGGCAGTCGAGATAAGTGGACAAACAGAGACATCTTAGAAAGATGTACCAGGTACTTCTAGTGCCCCACCGCCAGTACAGTCTATGCCACCCATGCCACGAGGTATGCCTTTTGTACTTATGATGATTACACAGGCATTATGGACTGAGGTTATTACCAGGTTAGCCACATTGGAAGCTAAGGTCGGATATGTGAAAGGGGTCAAGAAGCTATTGTTCGATACATAGTTTGCCAACCAAGATAGGTGGGTTTAAGGGCATCTAAATGCTTTTAAGTTGAGGATTACTCGATAGTTGAGTGGTGGGAAGATACTCCATATTGTTGAGGTTAAATTTGATGTTTCTGATATTAAGAGGATGGTCACAAAATTATATAATAAACCGGTAGTTTTGAAGCCCATAATTGAGACTGTAGTACCTACAGTTCATGTGCCAAACATCTTGGTGATCCCAAAACCAGTAGACATACTAATTGAGAAGACCAAAGATGAGAAAAGAAGAAACAAAAAAGAAAATAAGAAAAGGAATCTGAAAAAAAGGCCAGGGCTGAGAGTATTCATTATGAGCGGGACAGTGAGACATGGGTCCAAGAGATGGCCACTGAAGCTGGTGGATCGAGAGCACTAACTGTTGATACTGAGGGTATTGGTGTTATGCCCACGACTATAGTTGATTAAGTCCTGACTGACAGGATGGTAGCTAAGGAGAGAAGGACTTGCTCTGAGGGCCCACGTGCTGATGTTGATGAGCCAATGACTTGAGCGCCCAGGTATGATAATTCATCCTTACTTTATATTTTTCAGCACTAAGGGCATTGCTATGGTTTTATTTGGTGTAGGGGTTATTCTAAATATATGGGAGTAGCTGAAAATTATAAAAAGCTGAAAGTCTGTGATGGCTTAGGTTTGGTGTTGATAGCTAAGATAAGGAGAAAATTAATGCCTATGGCAGCAGATTGTTTTGATTGTGATTTTTGAGAGATGATTTTTAAAAAATCATTTGTATTGAAATTATGATCTTGGAATTGATTGTTTATTTGTGATTTGTGAATTCAAATTTGGAAACACTGTTGATTTGAAATGTTTATGCGGAAAATTTGTGTTAAATGAAATTGTGTTGAAAATTTAACCCCTCTAAAATATTTTGTTTGTTGTGTGATATATACATATGTGTGAGACTATTTTGAATTTAGAAATGGCAATAGGATTAGGGATAGAACAATTAGGTACAAACAGTTACATAGGTGAATAAGTAGTACTTAGTAATGTAACCCTGTGCAAATGCGTGTGAGGTATACTGAGTTCTCAGTGTGTCAAAATCTAGAACTTGCCCAATTTCTTTTACCTAGGTCTAGGATAGTTAAGTAGGAGATAATCATAAACCCTTTTTGTGTGAGCCCACATGTGCCTAAATGCCCTAACCAAAATAAACGAATCCCTTTGATACAAGTATTTGAGTCCAATTTTGTTATTTACACCAATTTTACCTTCTCATTTCCCTTACCATGAACCTGTTTTAGCCCTGGTCCTTTTTGGACAATGTACACCTACACTCAGGTAAATAGCCTAAGTTGAGGGTAGATATTATAGGGGTGCGTAGGAAAGAATGAGTATGAAAAAAGTGTGTAGAAGAAAAATAGTTAAAACTTGGATAGATGTGATGAAAACAAAATTTAAAAACAAAAGTTGCAAGGACAAGCAAAATAAAAACAAAATAACAAATAAAAGTGAGAAAACTACATCTACCCAATCTGAATATGCTTAAAATAAAAAGGAGGACATAAGGATGGAAATAAAAAAAGATGTAGAAAAATAAGTAGACCCAAAGAAATGGGTAGTGTCCAGGAGGCTTAGTCACTAAATGAATCCCAAAAGATATCATACCAGCCCCAAGCCACGTTACATGTCGAATAAAGTCCTTTAGTAATCCTACCGTGACTGTCTAAAAAATTAGGAGAAGAGCATAAGGGCAAGTCTATGTTATTTTGTATACACCGATGATACTTCTTTGTGAGCGAGAGAGTCATTTGTTATATTCCTGAATAGATTGGTTTATCCATACAGAGAGTAAAAGCGATTTCGTTGACTGTGAGAGCACATGGGTTATGCTGCTAGGTTGCTAGATTGTTTGGTGAATGTAATTTGTATCTATGCCCAGTTTTCTATTGCTAATGTAATGCCATCATCAGATTTCCTCGTGTTTCTACGTGTGCAAAATCATTATAAACAGTTTGAGTCTTGAACAGTTAAAAGGAGGGGAGTAACATAATTGAAATCAAATTCAAAATCACTGTCATGGGTAGCTTAAGGTCTTCCTGTTTAAGCATCATCTCCGTATCCTGAAATAGTGTTTGGTTTTTTTTACGTGAGACATGCAAAATTCTAAGTTGAGGGTGTTGATATGTCATAGAAACATGATACTTTCAATGCATAAAATCGTGAATTTATGCATAACCTTTGGATATTTTAGTAAAATGATGCGCTTTGGTGTATATTGCAGGTAAACCAGGTCTAAAATAGTGTTGGGATAAAAATAAGAAAAAGACCTGTAAAAGACCACATCTGACAAAGATATGAGTCAACACTTGAGTCATTAACACTCGATATGACTCGTACACAGACTCGTATGTATAACAGAACCTAAAAGACAAACTGAGAAGCTAAGTATGGACAAGATACGACTAGAACATCTAAGTTGTAAGCAAGGATATGAGTCATATTGGGAAGTCGTAAGCACAATAGAATCTAAATCTACTAGCCAAAGTGGAAGTCTTAGAAGTATACGAGTCGGAAGTCTGAGTACGACTTGTACAGGAAAGCCATATATAAACCAGTGTTCAAAACATGGAAATATGGAAGTCCCAGATGGATACGTGTGAAGTACATTAGTCGTATTCTCATGTATAACTCGTAATAAGAATTCATATGATGAACAGAAAGTTAAAGCCTATGATACCGATATGAGATGAAGATCGAGTCGTACCAAGTTCCATCATAACTTTACCTTTCTCGTTTCTATTAAGGTTTCTATGTTATTTTATGATACAATAAATACCCTAGGGTTTACCTTTTATTAGGTTGCATACTTTGATAATAATTCTTACTACATTTACATACTTTTACAATTATTCTTGAGATATTTGGTTTTTATTCAATTCAATACATTGGAGTTTATTTATCTTATTCTTGTGCAATTAATTACATGTTTTTTGCATTGATAATCATGGATTCTTGCATAAACATGAGCGGATAATCTCCTTGACTAGGTTGTAGGAACCCTGGCGGATTAGCAACGTAGAGGAAGTGTGACATTCATCTATTCTAGGGTTCATGCATGTATCTTAATCTTCTTCACAATAATTAATCTCAGAACTGTTGTAGAAGTTTGAGATTGCCTGGATTTGCATTCATCTTCACAAGGGAGTTTGTGATTGGGAAAAGAAGATTAAGACAGTAATTTGTAGATTTACCTCCATCCTATAACTTCTACCATCTTATCTAACACTCGGTCTTAAAAGGTGATAGTGAACTGAGGTCGGAGAAGGAACAATAAGTCGATGCTCTAAAACTGAACCGGTAATGGGTGAGATTTATCTTCATGCTTACAAGACCGTTGATAATACATATCTTGTATACTTTACATGCGGAATAATAGAATAGGTGGGTTGAACACGAGAAGTCTATGGGATTGCAATGCTAGAGGGGAACACAAGCCTAGTGTTCGTCTTTTATTATTTACAACTCAAAAGCACTCAAGATTTGGTTACGAATTATGATTGATACAAATACCCCCTTTTACTTTCCTACACTTCTCATGAATTACATCAAACTAAAAAACTATTCAGTATCATCCCTATGAGTTCGACCCCAACCTAGTTGGGTTACTATATTTGGCATCGACCGCAGCATACTTTTCAGAAGGTATCTTTTGGGCGACATAAATTAAGCTCATTCTAGGTAAACACCCATTACAGGATCTTATGATCAGAAAATATATCAACATACACCCCATATAGATAGTGACGCCAAATTTTCAATGCGAACACCACAGCTAACAACTCCAGTCATGGGTTGGATAGTTCCTCTCATGAACCTTCAACTGTCAAAAGGCATAGGCAACTACCTTACCATGCTGCATCAACACACAATCCAAACCAATCCAGGATGCATCGTAATAAACCACAAAGGTACTCTCAGGTAGAGCCAGGACTGGAACTGAAGTCAATGTATCTTTTAGCTTCTCAAAGCTACCCTCACAAGCATCAGACCATAAGAACTTCACTTTCTTCTGAGTCAATTTGGCCAATAGAGCAGCAATAGAGAAAAAACATTACATGAACCTCCTATAATACCCGACTAAACCCAAGAAGCTCCGAATATCAAGAGGAGTCATTGGTCTAGGTCATTTCTTAACCACAACAACTTTCTGAGGATCCACCATAATCCATTCACTAGACACAACATGACCCAGAAAAGTTACGGCATTCAACTAAAATTCATACATGGAGAACTTATCATATAACCGTTGATCTTTTAAGGTTTGAAACATGATGTGGAGATGGTTGGCATGATCCACCTTGCACTTAAAGTACACCAAAATATCATCAATGAAGAAAATGATGAAAAAAATCTTGAAACAGATGAAAGACCTTATTCATCAAATCCATGAATTACATGGGGGCATTAGTTAAGCCAAAAGACATCACCAAGAACTCAAAATGCCCATACCGAGTATAAAAAGCTTTCTTAGGGATATCCACTACCCTAATCTTTAAGTGATGATATCTGAATCGAAGATCAATATTAGAAAAGAATTTGGCACCCTGAAGTTGATCAAAGAGATCATCAATCCTCTAAAGAGGATACTTATTCTTACCGTCACCTTATTCAACTGTCGGTAATCAATACACATCTGAAGGGAACCATCTTTTGTATGTACGAACAACACCAGTGCACCCCATGGGGACACACTAGGATGGATGAAACCCTTGTCTAAGAGATCCTTTAGTTGCTTCTTTAGTTCTTTCAACTCGGTCGGAGCTATTATATACGAGGGAATAGAAATTAGATGAGTATTTGGAATGAGCTCAATACCAAAATCAATCTCCCTATCAGGAGGGATACCGGGAAGGTCATTAGGGAAAACCTCGAGAAACTCATTTACATAGGAACCAAATATAAAGAAGGACCTTTTGAGTTAGAATATTTATCCTGGACCAGATATAGAGACACCCATTGGAGATTAATCTTCGAGCTCTAAGATATGATATAAACCTTTCCTTAGGAGCTAGGGAACCACCCTACTAATCAATAATTGTCTCATTAGGGAATTTAAACACGACCTTACGAGTCCGAAAATCTAAGGAAGCATAGCATGAGTGCAATAGTCCATCCCCAGAATCATATCAAAATCAACCATGTCTAACTCTATCAAGTCCACTAGAGCTTCTCTACTACCAATAGCTACCACATACCCCCAATAGACTCTTCTGATAACCATAGAGTCTCCTATCAAGGCAAAAATAGAAAAAGGGTTAGAAAGATAATCAGGACCAAAACCAAAATGCACAAGCATAAATGGGGTCACATGAGAGAGAGAGGATGCCAAATTAAGTAAATAAAGACATCATAAGAAAAGAGTTTCAACATACTAGTAACAACATTCGGAGATGCCTCGAAATCCTGACAAGTGGTGAGAGCATAAAGGTGGTTCCGACCAGTGCCTAAGCCAGAAGTAGAAGTAGAAGCAGAAGCAGAAATAGTACCCTTCGGTACAGGAGACGATGAGGTAGCAATATGGACTCTGTTGGACCTAAAGAAACTCTAGAGGGGCAGTCTCGCGATATGTGTCAAATCTGACCACAACTAAAATATTTGTTCCTCCTCTTCTCACACTAACAATGATGATATTGACCACAAATTTTGCAAAGAGGTTAGAATGGTGCAGATTGGGCCACATTGACCTAAGATTAGGCACCTTGTTCCCTCAAAGCATTGCCACCCTGAAAATGTCTATCTCCTAATGGCATTGGGTAGAGAGCACTAGCTGTCGAGTAGGAGTTAGGACTCCCCCAACTCTTCTTCTTGGACCACTTACCACTGTACTATTGGCCTCTACTTTGTTCTAAAAATTGAGACCTCTTACTCTGCCTCTCACCTACTTTAACCTGTTTCTTTTTCTTAGCTTCAACCGATTGCATATACATAGCTAATCTGGATATATCCATGTCCTTAATCAACAAGGCAGTCTTACTCTCAAGAATCAACTCACGAGACAATCCCAAAGCAAATTTTCTTATTCGAGCCCTCATATTAGATACCAATTCAGGAGCATATCAGGAAAACTAATGGAATTTCAAGGCACACTCCTTGACTATCATCCTTCTTTATTTTAAGTTAACAAATTCTTCTGCTTTAGCTTCCTTCAACTCTTGAGGAAAGAAATGGTCTAGAAGTGCACTAGAGAAGTCACCCCACATGACAAAACTAACATCCTCACCCCTTAACTTTTCCCACTCTTCATACTATTAGTACGCCACATCTTTCACTTGGTAGACAGTAAACTCAATACCTTTAACCTCCGAAGCATGCATAACCCAGAAGATCTTTTCCATTTAATTAATGAAACTTTGAGGATCCTCATCAACCTTTGTATCAATAAACATTAGTGGATGCAACCTCATGAATTGGGCAACTCTAGTAGCCTCAGATGAACCCATAGTAACACCAGCAAAACCAGAATTTTGTGACTGATATACCACCAGTTGATTCAACAGGGTAATATAATGATGGAAGTCAGTATTATTAACCTCTCCGGGAGGTGACTGAGTATGGGTGTCACCCTCAGGAGTAGGATTTGTGGGGGTAGGTGAATCCCCACAAGGACTGTCAGATGCAGCAACCCTTGACCGGGTCTGGACCCCATAAATTGGATGAGCTCCATCTGCATTATCCTCAGATGGGACAGAAGAGTTTGCATGAACATCAGATCTTCTTGGAGGCATGATCTAAAATATTAGCAAATGAAAATTAGAATAATCCAAGACCTTAGACTCTATAGCTCAAAAATAAGACAACAAGAAAGTAAAGCATTCCTAAATGTCTCATAGCCTCTCTCTTATAAGTGTAGTGTGCTACCCAATTGACCATGAACCTGGCTCTGATACTAACTTCATTATGACCAAAACTCGAGATTGGCCGTAAGGGGTATCTCAATTCTCACGTGGACCAGAGATCACCCCCTTCACCTAACCTAACCAACAATATCAACCATAAGTACTAGATAAATCCTGATCATATAATAAGATAGAGAGAAATAAGGCTAACAATAGCTCAAGAAATATCTAACCATTCATCACCACAACATACTAAACCAACACACTCAAGTCCAAAGTAATCCACAAAGCCTCTGTAATCCAATGTCAATAAAATATCGGGACATGCCCCTAAAGATAGAAAAATTCAAGTCTAACAAGGAGTAAAAAGACTATGAAATGAATGTCTTATGAACTATGGAAGCTCACCACTTCAATGTTAGCTCACGAGCCAATCGAACACCTAGTCACTGCATAGAAAAAGAAAAAGAAGCTCTAATTCCTATATAGTATGGGAATACAACATTTAGAGATGGTTAACGATTGGAATGCTAACATGTAACTCAGGGATATACGAATAAAATAATGCTATCATTCAAGACCAAGTCAAATCACCATAAGAAATCACATGTATACATATATATAGTATCGGGATAGAGAACAAGGCTTAGCATGAACTTGGAAAACATTAACCTAGGCTGTGTAGCATAAATATCATATAACAAGGCACACATGGGATATATAGGCCAAGATCTCACCTAGATGGAAGGGCCCCAGTCCATGTAGTCGCATGAACCAAAGAATATCCATAACCGTATATGCCCATTATGCGGGGCTCAAACCTCCCAGCATAATCAAGGTGATGTAGCACCAATGTATACAATATAGGGGACCCAAACCTCTCATTCATATATCCATTCAGGGGACTCAAACCTCACGGTCATATAGACACCCGCACCGGTAAGCATAGTTTCTAGTGTTAGTCCTTCAAACTCCACTTTTATGGTTGGACTACACATACCGCTTAAAAGCCTAATTTAAAACATTTATTACACATATGAATAAAACCATTAGTCCAATTACTTACCCAAAGGAATCTTGTTGGTATCGTCATACCAACCTCACTTGCAAGCTTTCAACATACCATAACCAATATCAATCAACTTTGGGACTCAAACCCATCGTCTAAACAAGGACATCAATTCAATTCAATTATTTAGAGACTCAAACCCAATTAGCCAATAAAACCACCAAGGTTGTAATTCAAATCAAACTACGGCCAACAAGGCCTTCATAAAACCATTTTCCAACCATTTACATTATAAGGCCAATACCTTAGTTCAAATCACAATTCTATTTATTTTATGGTCATTTAAGACCTTTACAAATCATTCATCCTTCATTAACATTCTTATGCCAATTATTAGTTCAAAACATAATTCATCATGTGGCCTAGTTCCTCTCATTGGCATTTTTTCAAACTAGTTGAGGGCTTACTATTAACACATCATTATTTTAAGCCAAAACCACAAGTTATGGTTTACCATGACTCCTTATTTTAAATCACTATTACCAAATACCTACATATGCAAAACCATTATTAAAACATGTATAAACATAATTGAAAACATGAGAGAACAATATCCCACAATAAGCATTCAAACCTTCAACCATTTGTTTCAAAACCACCATTTATGAATCAAAAAACAATGTTTAAAATAAATGATATTTGAGAACTAACAGAGAGGGAAGAGTCAAATTCCTGAGTTACTAAGATTTACAGAGAGATTTTGATTCTCAAGCCTCTAGATGACCCTTTTGATAAAAAAATCCAGCCCAATTTTTAGAGAGGAGTTTTTAGAGAGTAATTAAGATGTGTTTTTGACCTTTCAAGTCAGTAATGAGGGACCAGATAATGTTATAATACTTGGGTCTTAAAGGTTTTGGGGAGGAAAATATCTAAAATACCCTCAGTTTAAAAGCTGTAAAATGAGTGCAGGAGGGTACAATTAGAACCCTCAAATCGTACCCACATCATACGAGTGGTACCCTCCACTCATACCTTGGTCAGAATGTTAGAAACAATATTTTATTCAACATATGACTCCTTATACTAAGTCGTACCCATACCAAATAAATATTACCCATAAGTTGTACCCTAAGCAAAATCATTTAGGATATGCATTGGACGTCATACGGTTTGGCATTATACTTCTCGTACCCTAACATACGACTAGTACGATGCCTTCTCTTACCAATAACAAAACTTGGCCAATGTGACACTGACCAATATACAACCAAGGACTTCAAATCGTATCCACTCCATACAAGTGGTATGATACAAGTCGTATGATGTACAGAAAGTTCATGGCTCAGAAAAGAAAAGAATTTTGCAAAGGCCAAAGTTTGAGGTGTTTCACTTTAAATGCAATAAATCAAAGTGTCAAATATATGTGGAATCAAAGTATGCTAAGTATCCGCATAATCTTGTTGAAAGGAATTCCAACCCCTTAGACTTAATCCATACAGATATTTGTGATATGAAGTCAATATTATCTCGTAGGGAAAAAAGTATTTCATTACTTTCATTGATGGTTGCAGATTGTACTAGATACTATTATGTTTATTTTCTAAATCATAAGGATGAAGCAATATATATGTTTAGGCAATATAAAGCTGAAGTTGAGATAAAAATATCAAAATGATAAGAAGTGATAGGGGTGGAGAGTATGGATCTCCTTTTGCAGAGATATGTTTAGAAAATAAAATTATCCATCAAACTACTACCCCTTATTCACCTCAGTCAAATGGGATTGAGAAAAGGAAAAACCATACATTAAAGAAAATAATGATTCCTTACTCATATGGGGTTACCGCAAAACTTAGGGGGAAGCTATCCTTACAACAAACCGAATACTCAATAGAGTACCCCATAGAAATACGCATTTCATTCCATATGAAAAATAGAAAGAAAGGAAACTTAACTCGAAATATTTCAAAATATGGAGGGTGTCTAGGGTAAAAATAGGACCTAAAACTGTGGACTGTGTATTCATTGAATATGCTAAAAGCAGTAAAGCATGTCGATTTTGATTTATAAATTCTAACATCTAGATATCAATGAAAATACGATAATTAAATCAGATAATAATAAGTTTGTTGAACATATTTATCCATATAATACTGGGCATGAGGTGTCTAGTGGAGGGTATAGACGACCTCGAGATGAACCAAAAGAGAATGTACTTAATAATGTGAATCCACGGCATAGTACACGTCAAAGAACGTATACTTTCTTCTGATCAAATTTTGTAACATTTCTTCTTGAAAATGATCCTTGAACGTTTAAAGAAGTGATGTCGTTTTTGGGCTCATCCTTTTAAAAAGAGGTAGTCAATAGTGAGATTGAATCAATCTTGAGCAACCATACTTGGAAGTTGGTTGACCTTCCAACAGGAAATAAACCTTTAAGAAAGAAAAATAAAAATCGATGGTACTATTAATAAATACAAGGCAAAACTTGTTGGGAAAGGCTTTAGACAAAAAGAAGAACTTGGTTATTTCGTCACATATATGTCTGTAACAAGGATAATATTCATTTGGATGTTGGTTTCATTTGCAGTGGTATATGATCTTAAAATCCATCAAATGAATTTGAAAATGTCATTCTTAAATGGAGAAATAGAGTAAGAAATTTACATGGAATAACCTGAGGGTTTTGTGGTTCCTAATAAAGAAAAGAAAGTGTGCAAAATTGTTAAGTCACTTTATGGACTAAAACAAGCACCCAATAGTGGCATGCAAAGTTTGACCAAACCATGTTGGCAAACGACTTCAAGATAAATGAATGTGATAAATATGTTTACACTAAAGACACTCCAAATCACAAAGTCATTATTTGTTGTATGTGGATGATATGTTGATCATAAGTAGAGACATTTCTTATATAAATGCTACGAAATAAATGCTTGAGAGCAAGTTTGATATGAAAAACCTTGGAGTTGCGGATGTGATCTTAGTAATAAGAATTCATATCAATCCACAAGGATTGGCATTGTCACAGTCTTATTACATTGAAAAAGTACTTGACAAATTTAAGTATTTGAATTTCAGTATTGTCAAGACTCCATTAGGTGTGAACTTTGCACTTCAAAAGAATGAAGGTGAAAGTGACTCACAGTTGGACTATGCAAGAGTGTTGGAAAGGTTGATGTATATCATGAATTATACGTGATCAGACATAGCATATGCTATTAGTAAATTGAGTCGGTACACGAGTAATCCCAATCAAACTCGTTGTATCACAATGAAAAGAGCTTTGGAGTATCTAAAACATACTCAAGACTGTACTTTGCATTATAACAAATTTTCAGTGGTAATTGAAGGATATAGTGATGTAAATTAGATCACCCGATCGAATGAAGTAAAATCCATGAGTGGATATGTATTTATTTTAGGTGGAGAAGCAGCCTCTTGAAAATCATCAAAACAGACATGCATTGCCTGCTCTACAATGAAATCTGAATTTATTGCGTTAAATAAAGCGAGTGAAGAAACTAAATAATTCTGAAATTTCATGAAAGATATTCCTTATTGGACAAAACCTTTGACACTAGTATGTATACACTATGATAGTCAAAAAGCAATAGGTAGGGCAGGAAGCATGATGTTTAACGGTAAATCTAGTCATATAAGATGGAGACATAATATTGTTAGAGGACTACTCTCTAGTAGAATTATTACGATTAACTATGTGAAATCAAAGGATAATGTGTTGAATCTACTTATAAAGGGACAATCTAGAGAGGGGGTTGATAGATCATCAAAGAAAATGGGTTTAGGGCCTAGAACAAATCATCATTATGATAACTCTACCAGAAAGATTAGAGATCCCAAGATCTAAGTTCAAGGAGATCAAATAAAGTTGCAACTGATGGTTCAACATTATCAATATACTCAATTCATTATCATGATGAAGACAACGTTCAGGAAACAAGGATAAGGCTTATGGTTTGAATATTTAATGGTTTCTAAGTTTGGCAATTTAACAAAATAGTTTGATATGAAGGATTAAACATTTAGGAATCACTTATGTGAGGGTAAACTAGAAGCCAGTTTAAAGAGAATGATAGTAAAGGCCTATTCTCTAAGCTCTCATGAAACCAAGTCGTGTTCATGGTTGAAACGAATAAAACTTTGAAAATCATAAAAGGTAAAAGGTTGGTTGTGTGACTTGTGTTGTCTAGGTGTACATTAAAGTTTGACAGTTTAAAGATACCACATCTACCGATTGACCCAGTGCATCTAATGCAAGTTCACTATGGAAATTTTAAAGGAAAATGTATTTATCTAGATGCAACTAGTCTTTTCTTGTAGATCACACACTTATAAAAAAATTGATAAAATAGTCATTTCCCATTCATGTGGGGGATTGTTGAGTTCTATGTGAATATGTGAATGAAAAATGGAGGTAACAAATGGAGGAAAAGTGAAGTGAGTTTTTCACTTTAAGGAAGAAAAGTTCTCCCACATTGGTGAGAGAAAGAAACTTTTTATGCTTGTATTGAGAAGCATTCCTTCATGTGGATAGTGAGACACGAATAAGAGATGTCTCGTGTTGTCACTGTCGTTGCTCGCTTAACTCGATTTTGTCTTTAGATTAAACTAAGTGAAGTTTTAATCCAAAAATCCAATAGAAAAGTTTTCTCCATTTGCGGAATGCACTTCGGATGCAATATGAACGCAATCACAATGCACCTCGAAGGGACGTGACCCTTCGAGGTATTGTTTCGTAATAAATAATGACTTGTACTCGTAGGTCTGGCGCAGAACACACTGGTTTATGCCAAAAATCATTTGCAACCGCAGGTATGGCGCAGAACCAGCACAGACGCAGTGCAGGTGGGTGTCGTTTCTGAAATAGTGCACTGTTTGGCGAACTATTGTTTGCAAAACCAGCACAGACGCACTGCAGGTGGGTGTCATTTCTGAAACAGTGCACTGTTTGGCGAACTATTGTTTCCTTTATGAAGCAATACCTTTTGTCTATAAATACCTGAACTTTTTCTCAAGTAAAAGTGCGAATTTTGAATTGAAAAACATTTTTTCTTCTTCTAAAAAAACTCTAGTGTGATCTTCAAATCGTTGAGTGCATTTGAAGTTCAGAAAATTTGAGGTACCGCTATTTTCTAAAGTTAATCATTTTATCTTCGGAGGAAAGACTTCATTAACCTCGGGTACTTGAGGGGAATAAATTTCTTAAGGACACACCGTAAATTCGGTAAACTTGATTCAACAATTTTTCTATCTTCATCTTTATTTTTTAAGTTGGTTTTATTGCTTTTTCAGAAAATAGTATAAACTTCATTTTGATACTTGATTTGATCATTCATTTGAACTTGTGTTTAAAGTTGTTGGAACTTCATTGTAGTTCTTGAAGTTGTTCTTGAACTTAGTGTTAGGAGTTCAAATTATTATATACAGATTTGTTAACTGGAATAACAAAGTTTTTAGGGTGGATGAAAATTGTCCAAAATTATGTAAAAAGACCAATTACTTATTAAATCTCCATTGTGAGACTCTTAACATGAACTAATTTTCTGATTACCAAAATAATAATGCATGATAGTAAAATCTACAGGATTAATTTGTGATCGAAATTAATACAAGTGGTGTCTAGTTAGACTTAGGAATATTAATATAATAAAGTGATTTGACTTTTCATATGTTCTGCAGATCAAGTACACTCTCTAATTCAGATATTTATATGTCTTCTTTACTTTTCTATAGGACCTAATCTTCAATAACTATGTATAGGTTATCAAAACTTGCAAGAAAATTAGAGGGAACTCTACTAGGATAGTAAATACTACCACTCTAGTCAAATTCATCATTATGCATTCTGGCTCTATTAATGAATGAGCCTGTGCCATGCATGCATATAGATGACTCAATAGATTCTCTAAAATTTGTCGACTATTGGTGAATGATTATTAATGTGGTAATGGTATAAAAGATCTAATAAAGGAATTTAAAAATTACTACACTAAAATTTTCTTTAAATAAATATATAAGATTCAACAAGTTGTATACATCATTTATTTTGGTTCATATATGAGGCAATATAATTTTTTGATAAAGAAATAGCATTATTGGATGGTCTAAAAGAGTTGTTAAGAACTCTCAGAAATTGAAGGTGGCGGAAATGAGGATATTGCGTTGAATGTTTGGGCTTACTAGGGGAGATGGAGTTAGGAATGAGACTATTCGGGAGAAGGTGGGTGTGGCTTCGGTAGAGGACAAGTTTCAGGAAGTGAGGTTGAGATGGTTTGGACATGTGATGAGGAGGGTCATGGATGCCCCAGTTCTTATGTGTGAGAGGATTTGGATGGTTTCAGACGGAGTAGAAGTAGGTTGAAGAAATGCTGGAGGGAGGTGATTAGACATAACGTGATATAAATCAGTTACAGCTTACTGAGGACGTGACCCTAGATAGGAGTTGTAGAAGACACGAATTAGGTTAGAGAGCTAGTGCAGGTGGGTGGGGCGTAGCTAGTAGATAGGATTGCTTTGGTGTAGCCTTTCTAGTAGTCGTAGGAGGGTTGGGGTGAGAGGTGTGCACCTGATTTGATGGTGTAGAGTACTACTTTGTGGGTGTTATTTTCTGTTATTCCATCTTGTTTCATGTTTTACTTTGATTTTGTTTACTGTCTTTGGTCCTGAGTCGGGTGTCTATCAGAAACTTCCTCTCTACATCGGAGGTAGTGGTATGGACGGCGTACATTCTACCCTCCCCAAACCCCACTATGTGGAAATACACCGGGTATGTTGTTGTTGTAGAGATATATTTACAAAAATGTGCGTAAGTTTTATATATTAATAACTCAAAAAAGATTCACATAAGTTATCTATAAAGTAATACAATTAATGTCATACTAATGACAACTTAACAAAAGTGGTAACTTACATTAAGTACCGCTCATCATACTAGTGGTCAAAATTACTATATAAAAATAATTATCTCACGATATTTTTTTAAGCAAATCCTCGTTTGATATTGATCCCTACCTGTTTATTAATCTCCAACAAAATAGTACATGCATGAAAGAGGGAACATACATTGTAAACTCTTGTAGCAAAGATGGGAGATGACCAGGCTCATCCCTATACAATTGTGCTGAAGATTAAAGCATTTAGTTAAACAAGGTTAAATGCATATAATTAGCATATGCTAATTCTAGTTAAACTAAATGAGGAGGAATCCTCCCTTACATTGTAAGCTTTCAAAAAAGTACCTAGCAATATTATGCAAAAAAGAGTACCCATTGTCAAAATATAGTGTTTGCCTTTTATTGGCCTAATTCTTAGGTCGGGAATTCCATATTTTCTTCGTTCATTTTACTTAGCTTGTTCAATCTACTTAAAAGATTAGCTTAATCTCATTTTAAAATGTATATTTATTAATTGGACATAATGGTAAATTAATATTATTTATAGTTTTTGAGGAGACGTGCAAAAGAAAACATGATAACCAATTCTGGAGGAAAGGAGTAAATCAGTATTGATAGATAGTGTAAATTTTATTTTATTTTGATACATCATTTTCCTTGAACTTATCTACATAATTTACTTTAAATCTTTAACTTAATATATATTTATTTATCTCCTTAATAATTTTAAAATGAATTAATATCACCCCTAATGCTGACATGATATTTTTTAAAAAGAAACACGTATTTTATTAAAAAAAAGGAGATACCACTTTTAATATATATATATATAAACTCAAATCCAACAAACACAATACAAAAAATCCAATGTTGAATTTGGATCATCGAAAAAAAATTCGTTCACTGAAGAAAATTTATCGGTATAAATAGTCACATTGACGGTATGAATGAAGTGGCGGATTGCAGTGATGTCACTAGAAATTGGTGGTTTCACCTGATAAAACATTAATTTCAAAAGCATATGATCATCATCGGAGTGATGTGTCAGTGAAAACTAGCACTTTTAATGTGTTTTTGAGTGACGGCGACTGATCGATTTATAGTTATGAAAAAATTTTATTGTTGAATTTTGTATATGTATCCCTCCGTTTCGAATTAGATGGCCCTTTCAGCCTTGGCACACCCATTAAGAAATACAATAATTAGAAGTATATTTTACCTTTTTACCCTTCTTAACATTGTAAAATTCAATAATTAATTAAACATGGAAAATTAGTGTAGTGAAGTACTATTGAAAAGAAGTGGTGTCGTGCATGGTATCTTCTTATAGAAATACTAATAGTATTCTTGAAAAGAAGAAAAAAAGTAAAGTTTCATAAAGTTTGTATTGAAAATATAAAAATGTTATTTTCAAAAAAATTTAAAAGTGTGGTTATATTTAATACTATCAAGGATAGAATGGGAAGGATTTGTGTAAAATAGTCTTGATTTTATAAGTTGGACAAGTAAATTCGGGTCAACTAAAATGAAATGCAGGGAGTATATACAGGGGAGGAGGGTGAATAAGAAAGCATTTTATAATTTATTATTTTTAAAAATATTCTTTTTGCATGGCTCCAACGAAGCATTGACATGGCGCTGATATGTAGGCGTGTGTAATGCACTCTCCATTATGAGAGTGGTATTATATCTTTAGTATAATTTTTAATTCACTTGAAATTTACTTAGGGAGATAAATAATTATCCATAAAGATAAAATGCTAAAGTGAATTTTGAAGACAAATTTATGGGTGTTTTTGATGTATTGTCTCAAAAATTTTTATCCGTTCACTCTATATTTTCCCTCTGTTTTATTTTTAAAAATTAATTATTTTAATTTACGTGACCAATTTATTAAATCAAGAGAAACTTGACCAATTTATTAAATCAAGAGAAACTATCATTTTTTCAATACTATCCTATTATTAAATAACTACTTCAAATATTACTCCATCCATTTCGCTTTACTTGATTCTTGTTGACTTAACATTCCTTTAAGAAAATAAGTGGTATTTATTAGAAACTTATTTTACTAAACAAATCTAATTAATTTTGATTTAAAAATCTAAATTTGAATATAATTATACATTCTATATAACTATTTAATGATGGATGTAGTATTGAAAGGACATGATAAATTTATTCTTAATTTCATGAATTGGACAAGTAAATTTTTTTTCAGCGTTTGGTACCGGCATTGGATCCGACTAAAACTCTAAATTCACATTCAAAAATCTCAATTTAAGGGGTAAAACGCTCCCTAACAAAAGGTCACTTCATACCTGGAGGGACTCGAATTAGACAAATAACTTAAAATAACTATTTTTAATAAAAAAGTCAAGCAAAATGAAATGAAGGGAGTAATAGTCTATAGATATTTAATGAATAATTGATAAAGTTTGTTTAGTAAAATAAACTTCGAATAAGTATTTTTTTAGAAAAAATGTCAAGTCAACATGGATGAAGTAAAATGAAATGAGGAATGAGAATACTTATTTCATGTCAAAATAGTTGATTTTTATTGACTTGACATGACTTATAAGAAAATATTTATTAGTAGCTTATTTCAATACATTAGCCTTATTATTTATACTTTGAAAATATAAATATGAATTTATAAATTTTATATAATTATTTAATAATATAAATAATATTAAAAAAATAAAATAAAATTTTCTTTATTTTATAAATGAAATAATTAAATTAAAATAAATATTTTTTATTTAAAAAAAAAAGGATAACTATTTTGAGACGAATACACTATATCAAAATTAAATTCCTCATGCAGATTGGTGATGAATTAAAAAGGTTACTTCAACATATTGGGCTGCAATGAATGCAAGGGAGTGTATAAATTAATGAAAAGATCAGCTTTTGTGTGAGAGAGAGAGAAGATTTGTGCGCCGAGATTAGCAAAATTATTTAGCCGCCTTAAATTAATTGGCTGCAAAAAACTAGGGGCTGTAATGTTTGAATTTTTTGAACAACGCAATAACTTAAGAAATTGATAATAGAATCTCATTTAATGATCTCATTTAATGCAATTAAACCCACTTATTAAGTTGAGGAACTAATCTGCCCAAGAATAGCAAAGGAGGATTTTTGAAAAAGAAAAAAAGGTTAAAAAAGGAGTGCTAAATAAAAAGATGCTTTCTCAGAGAAACTAATCGTTGAGATGAGACGATTATACACTCAATAAGAAGTTTATTACGAATTAATAGAAAATATTTGACACCTGTTGCATACGTGTATTCTAATATAAATTTAGTTACATACTTTATTTTACGAGTTTCAAATTAACTAAATATGATATTTAAGAAAATAATTTTTTTAAATTATTTTATAGTCCTAAATTAAAAATATGTATAATATATAAAAATGTCATTTGAAGCAACTAATTCTTTTTTTTTTTTTTCTTTTTTTTTTTTTTTTGCAGGATTTGTTTCAATAAGAGGAAAAAGATGAAAACTTTGACAGAGATGTATTCCCACACAACTTCATGTATGAATCTTCCTCGCTTGGGATAGCGAAAGAAGGGATAATCCCAAGTTAATCAATTTTAAACATTGTCCCTAGCTTTATCCTTTTTTACTTGTTCAATATATTATAAATAAATGTCAATTTTTATTTGTCGATTTAAAAAAATTAATAGATAATTTATTATTTTATATCCTCCGTTTCTATTTTCTTATCACATTTTTAAGTTACACCCCTTAAAAAAAAATTAACTAGAAGGTAAATAACTTTCTTTATAACTCCATATTTACTCATTTTTATTTAATGTTCTTCTTTTTTGCACCATATTAGTAATATTTCTCAATATTTATTATTAATGAAAAAAAGTGAAAATAAACTGCTAGTTATGCTTGGTTTTGAAATGACAAGTAGTAATGAACATCTATTTAAGTAAGGACCGTTAAGGATAATCCTATCCTATCAGATTCAAATCAAAAGGATAACTCAATCTTCTCATAACAACCTCTAGATAACTGAATCTAAAGTAGATTTTTTATCTCTTGTAATTACTTTTATTTTATACCCATAAATACGTGTAATCTTCATTATGCAAATACAATTTTCAGAATTATTCTCTTCTAAAACTCTTTATGGTATCGGAGCAGTGATCCAACTTACTTCTGAATAACCGCTATTTTTTTTTCTCTTTCTCATGGCATCCTCTAGCATAAATAATCTTGCTCACTTTTCTGAAAAAACTTTGATTTTCATCAATGGAACTCAACTTCTATTAAAACTCAATTCTCAAAACTACCCCACTTAGAGAGCCCAAATTACTCATTTACTTTATGGTCACAATCTTATAGGTTATGTCACTGGTGTCAGCAAGTCACCTCCAACCACCATTGATAAAGATGGTCATCTCTAATCCTGATTATGAATTTTGGGACTGTCAAGATCAGTTAATTTTGACAGTCATAATTGCTTCTATATCCTTTTATGTAACGAATACCATCGCAGATGTGAAAATATCAGCGGAGGAAGGGACCAAGTTACAAATGACATTTGCAAACAAATTAGCTACGCAAATTTTATCCTAGCGTGACAAACTCTCTAGAGTAAAGAGAGATTCAGGTCCAGTTGTTGACTATCTTCATCTTATCAAATCAATTGTCGAGGAACTCTCCTTGTGCGGAAGTTCGGTTACTGGGTAGATCTTATGGTTCACGTTCTTAGTGGTGTTGGCTCTGAATTTTAAGATATTGTTGCAGCTATTCATTCTAGAGATACCATCATATCATTTGATGAACTACAAGATAAGTTATTGGCTCATGAATTGTATTTGAAACAAATAGATCCCATATTTGACACCACTCCTATTTCAGCAAATCATGTCTGCAAGTGCAAGGGTACAAATACTAGATCTTTGTATCAGCAAAAACAAAGTAATTCAGGGAAGAACCAACATTTTCAATATGAAAATTTTAATATTGGTTTTCCAGTAAAATCCTCATCATATAAGCCTCAAAATTCTGCATCAAGACAGCAATCTCGAGGCACGAGATCTCAAGACAAAGTTCAATGTCAATTTTGTGACAAATTGAGGCATCATGTAAAATGGTGTTATCGAGCACGTGACTATTTTTAGGACTTGTTTTCACAAAATTCTCAAGCACACTACTCTAATGCTAATTCGGGATCCGATCAGCAATAGTTGTTAGACACTGGTGCATCTCATCATATCATTAATAACTTCGGCAACCTTTCGCTTCATTCACCATATGATAGTAGTGACGAGCTACATCAAACTGATGGCTCAGGTTTGTCCATCTCGCATGTTGGTTCTGGTACTATTTCTCTCTCTACCAAAAAATTTTATTTTTCTAATGTTTTGTATGTTTTCTCTACTAAAACCAACCTCATATTTGTATCAAAGTTTTGTAATTCTAACTAAGTGTCAATTGAGTTCTTTTCTGACTATTTTCTTGTGAAGGATCAGTTCACGGGGGAGATTCAGTTCAAAGGCCCTCTTGATCAATCCTTGTACAAGCTTCTATCCTCTATCGTTTCAAATAATCTTGTTTTATTCAACATTCAGCTTTTTTCAGAATCCTGGCATCAACATCTTCATCATCCCAACGCTAGGATCTTTAATTTCATTTTGTCAAAGTTTTAATTACTAGCATCTTCTAGTAAAACGTTTCTTTGTAATCCTTGCCAATGTAATAAAAATCATTATTAATCCTTTGATGTTTCTTCCCTAACAAGCAGTAGACCTCTTGAGTTATTATATTCTGATTTATGGGGTCCTGCTCCTATGCAATCAATTGATGGATTCCGTTATTATATTATCTTTGTGGACCATTACACAAAATATATATGATTCTTTTTTTAAAGGCTAAATCAGACGTGTATGTTATCTTTCCAATATTTTAAAAACTTGTCGAAAATAACTTTAATGTCAAGATAAAATTGATTTACACCGATGTGGGTGGAGAATATGTTGCACTCAAAAATTATTTTCAATCTTGTGGAATAAATTATCTGCAAACACCACCTCATACCCCACAACATAATGGAGTAGCGGAACGTCGCCATCGTCACTTAGTTGAAACTGCCTTACGTTACTGCAAACTTCCTCCTTGCATTTTTTGTTTTTATATTTGCATTCAAAACAGCCACCTACCTTATTATTTGTCTTCCCACACCACTTTTTCAGTTTCCTTCTCCTTATCAAAAGCTTTTTAATCATTCTCCCAATTATCAATTCTTGTGTGTCTTTGATTGCCTTTATTATCCTTACCTTCGTCCTTATACCAAGTTCAAATTTGATCTCAAGTCGGTCCCCTGCGTATTTCTTAGTTACTCTTTGTATCAGAATGCATATGTTTGTTATGACTTTAAAACATAAAAATACGTTACCTCACGTCATGTTGTCTTTCTTGAAAATGTTTTTCCATATCAAACTCATCCTTCAGATTCAAAACCCAATTCAAATGGGTATGCTATCCCATTTAGTGAATCTTCTCACACTATAATTCTATTCCAATCTAATTCTTTTCCTACATCATCTCCATCTTCCAATCCTCCTGTTGAAAAATCGTCATTACCTTATGATTCTTCTCATTTAATGGAAAACACTAATCCTTCTCATTCAAATGCATATACGAATCCTTCTCTTCCTACACAAAACAACATTCCTTCTTCTTTCCTAAAAAACACTCATCCCATGGTCACTCGTTCTAAGAATAATATTTATAAACCTAAATTTGTCCATCATGTAACAAAACATTCTTTACCGAAAGCACTGGAACCAACAATAGTTGCACAAGCTCTGGCCCATCTTGAGTGGCACTCCACAATTTCTAATGAATTCAATGCATTAGTTAAAAATAGTACTTGGATTCTTGTCCTTCCTGATTCTCAATAAAATTTAGTCGCTTGTAAGTGGATTTATAGGGTCAAATGGTTCAATTCAAAAATACAAGGCTCGATTGATTGCAAAGGGATACAACCAACAACCTGAAATTGATTTTGGTGAGACATTCAGCCCAGTGGTTAAGCCAGTGACAATTCGTGTGGTTCTTACGTTAGCTGATATATATTCCTGGCCTCTCATTCAATTGGATGTGAACAATGCTATTTTACATGGTACATTAGAAGAATAAGTGTTCATGTAACAAGTACCTGGATTCACTGATCCAGCCAAATAACACCATGTCTGTAAATTAGCCAAGGCTCTTTACGGACTCAAACATTCCTTGAGGGTCTGGTACCAAGCGCTACTGTCATTTACCTTGAAGTTTGTCTTTCGACAATCACAAAGTGATAACTTTCTTTTCATATATTGTCAAGGTACTACATGTTATTTCTTAGTGTTTGTGGATAATCTCATTGTTACGAGGCTTGATATTGCTTTTACTGTTAACAAACTCTCCTAGTTCATGCATTGTCCTAATCATCATCATTGGCAGGCTCTTAAGCATTTTCTCAAATATCTGAAATCTATTATTGCCTTTGGTATTCATATTACTCCATAATCTTCTTTAAAGTTTTATGCTTTCTCTGATGTCGATTGGGCCGGTGATCCATCGGATAGAACATCAACCTCTGGGTTCTTTTTATATTTTGGCCATGTTCTAATCAGCTGGAGTTTCAAAAAGCAGAAGATAGTTGCTAGATCGTCCACTAAAGATGAATATAGGTCTGTTGTTGCAGTAGCTATCGAGATTCAATGGGTTAAATCTCTTTTGAAGGAACTAATTGGTTATTCGATTCCACCACCCACAATATACTGTGATAACATCTCTACCATATACACATGTCAAAATCCAGTTCTTCACTCCATAATGAAGCACCTGAAAATTGACATTCATTTTGTTAGAGATTTGGTTAAAAAAAAATGCCCTTCGAATAACTCACATCTCCTCAAAGGATCAGATTATTGACCTTCTTAGAAAGGCTTTGTCCAAGAATCAGTTTCAGCTCAACAGATCCAAGATTGATCTCCTGGATGGATCCTCAATCTTGCATGGGAGTGTTAAGGATAATCTTATCCTATCAGATTCAAAATCAAAAGGATAACTCAATCTTATCGTAACAACCTCTAGGATAACTCAATCTAATGTAGACCTATTATCTCCTGTAACTACTTTTATTTTGTATCCATAAATACGTGTAATCTTCATTATGAAAATACAATTTTCAAAATTATTCTCTTCTAAAACTCTTTAAGGACGACAACTAACTAGAAACGAATGGAGTATCTATTTTACTCTTATTATAAAATATTAATATTTTTAATTAATTTTTAAAGCTTGAGATGACTTATCATAATTAAAGGTGATACATTAACATTATCATTTTGTTTATTGTTTCTTATGAGTATATTAAGCGAAACATAAATAAGTAACTATGAATGGAGGTAATACTACAAAGAAAATAAAGTATATTTCATCCATACATTTTTATTTATTCATTATACTAAAAGTAAATGTCTATTTTTTTATTCACTATACTAAAAATAGTTGTCAACTTTTACTAGTTTAATTTGAAAAATCTGAAGATAACTTATCACTTAGTTCCTAATTTTTTCGTATATTAACTATAGTCATCCCAAAATACTAAATTTTTTACATTCAAAGAATGATACAAGTAAAATAGTAGGGGTGTCTCAAGTCAATAATGGACAAACAAAATGGGTGAAGGGAATAGTATAAATTACTCCGTCCATTTATAAATAAGTGGTTTTGTTGGCTTTTTTTATTTTGTTTCTAATAAGTGATGTATTAGTTAATCAAGATGATATTGATAATGTTCTTTCAATTTTATCCTTCTTTAAATAAAGAGAGTTTTACATAATCAAGAAAATACATCTTTCTCAAGCTATTCATTAAGAATACGTTAAGTAAAAGTATTATTTATTTTTTTTAGAAACCAATAACTATTTTTTGAATGTGTCTAAGCTAAAACACTCATTTATTTAGGAAACAAGGGCGTAACAACTTAGGTACACATACTTTCAGTAATAAGTTGTTTTAGTAATGTGAACGGTGTCCTATCATACAAAGTGTAATAAATTATTAATTAAATGAGATTATTCGTATGTACTCTGGGTAGGTGTAAGTATTACTTTCTGATTACTAATTATGGGGTGGGGGATTGAACAGTACTTACACATCAACTAGAAAAGGGAGTATTGATGGCAAAAACTCAACGCGTAATTAAAGAATATACGTGATCAACTCCAAAGTAAGGACTTGTGGTCCAACAATATAAATAAGAGAAACCAAATATCTAAATTGATTAGAAAGAAAAAAGGCAAAATATATCGAAAATATATAGTTTAAATTTATCAATACATTTTATTCTAAACATTGAAAACTATGATTTTTTTGACTGTTTCAATTGAGCATCTGAATATATGATAAAATGTTCTTATTAGATATTTTTTATGCATATTTTGTAAAGGCTTATGTGTGTGTTGACAAGCGTTCATTATAATCAATCGCTTAAAATAGCAATACAAAGTAGCGTAGGAAGCATTTTGTGCAAACTGGGATAAAAGGAATATTATTTAAGCAATGTATTGACTTAGTAATCCTATCAAATTAGTTTCAAGCTTACAAATAATACATCATATGGAGGTTTACTTGTAAATATACTTCGACAAGGATATGATAGCGTAAAAAATATTTTGAATAAAGTTTACTGCAATCAGCATGACAGGTCTATGGTGACTTTTGACAGTATGAGTTAGAAAATGTAGATCTAAAGTGAGTAAAATTCGAGGAGGAAATGCAATGTAACTTTCTACTACTCTAGGAAAGTTTTGCCTTAGTTTGAGTACAAAAACTTGAGTTGACTATCTGACCTCCAAACCCTATTCAACCCTCAAGTATAAGTACCAAACAACCAATAATTGTACTAAGCCTAATCCAAAAGATCTACGACTAATTTAATTAATTGTAATCAACTTTTGAGGAGAAATTATGCATGGTGCTATCTTGAGAACCTATAGCTAGACTTGGCTTGCAGTCCAAATAGCCTTAATTTGACGATGTAACTTCTACTCACTCATCATCCTTAAATTAAGTGAATAGAATTTATTTTAATAAATTAAACTTTTAGAAGAAATAGTCACACTCAAGTATGATATCCTGACCGGCAAGAGTTCAGAGTTTGAGCCTCACCGTACTGTCATTCATTATTAAAAAGTTACAAGAATTTTAATATGTTGGGTGTATAAAAAACATGGTTGACTCAAGGCCCAAGGGTATGACCAAGTGATCAATGAAGTGAGTTGAAAATCATAAAATATTAACTTTAAATCTCATATTTCTGTACCCTACAAAATAAGTCGAGAGATGGGCAAGTTAACCCAAACATTATAATTATTAAAAAAAAATGAAACATATACTATTGTACATGAGGACAAGATTTTTTCTCGTGAAAACTCGGTGGTTGATACTAACTAGTATTGTGGCTCAACTAAATTCATGTTTCCGAGATTCATTTCTAGAGATGACATTTACCGTATAATTTTTTTTTCATTTCAAGGGCTCAGAATTAAGACTTTTAACTAAAAATGCATGAATTTCAATCATTCCATCACAAACCACGTGTTATCGCCGGAGCAAGTTGATTTTGCATTGACATAAACATGGCAAATAGAGTTGGCTTAATAGTAGTATTCTCCATATGAGTACGTACTACTTGATCTTACAAAAAAAGATCTTTTTCCTTACTTCCATAATTTCCCATGCTGTATATTTCCATAATTCACTGTCAGTAGAGTAAATATATGCTACGATGATGACGAAATCAACAACTAACCTACTAAATGACTCTTGCTATAACATAAGAATTATTAAATTCTTCAAAGTACATATATAGCTTTAGTTACATCAGCATGACAACCCCATTTATAGGACCACCTTTAAATATTTGTCTATTTATACATACCCTTTATAGAAACAAAAACATATATTACCTCAATTAACACAAAACAAAAAATAACACAATTAAAGTTTTCTTCAATATGCCTCGACCAAGATGGAGTCCAACACCACAACAATTGATGATTCTACAAGATTTGTATAGAAAAGGGTTGAGAAATCCAACATCAACTCAAGTGCAAACGATCACAACTCATCTTTCTCTTTATGGAAAGATTCAATGCAAGAATGTTTTTTACTGGTTTCAAAACCACAAAGCTAGGGACAGGCAAAAACTCAGAAAAGAGATGCTCCATCAAAAGCAGAAAAATCCTAGTGATCATCATGATGATGCTCCTCAACTTCAATTTATTACTGCACCCAACAATAGCATTATTAATCTTGACTACAATTTTCCTCCACTTTACCCTCACTCTCCTCCCATATTGGTTCATCAGGTACATATTTTTCTATGCATTACTTCTAAATCCTTAGTACTCCTGCGTTCATCCGGCTTTGACTTGACACGGTGTATAAAACAGTAAATAAACCTTGTGGTTTTAAACTAAAGATATTTGAAATGTATCAAAATATTCTTTAGTTTTATGGTCTTAAATATACCACGTAAAAAGTTAGAATTAAAGAGTTGTCACAGAATGAAAGTAAACAAGCAAATTGAAATGGTATGAGTACTTTTTCTTTTTTTACAACAGTCCGACAAGTAGTATTCATATTTCTTCTAACCAGCGTGATTCCACAAGTAGGATATGGGGAGAATAGAGTGTACACATACCTTATCCTATTTTCTGAAAGATAGAACGACTGTTTCTGATAGATCTTGGGCTCAAGAAAAGTGTTTTAAAAAACAGGTTTGGAAAATATGGAAGTGAAGAAGCAGTAATGGAAACACTGAGGATAACCAAAGATGGTACGAGGATAATAATATCAGTACTGATAAGGAGAAGAGAGAGAGCAGATTGGATGCTCCAACTATAACCATATTCTCCCAAAGAACAAGGAGAAATCGCTCAGCTACCAACTAACCTTCTAGCCTAATCCTCAATCTCTATGATCTCCAATTTAGGGTCATGTCCTTGGTGACCTGAAGATGCGTTATGTCCTATCTAACCACTTCTTTTAGTTCTTCTCGGATCTACCTCTACCTCTTCCTCTTCTTATACCTTTCATTTTCAACCTCTCCCACCTCCACAGTGGGGACATATATGCTCTTCATATAAAAGATTCAGTTTAACTCAGGTAGTAGAGAATTTTTATACTATTAGTATGATTTAACCTCATCAAGCAAATATTCTTCCACTTCTTATAGATGGTTACTGCAATTATCTTTAAGGTGGCCTCATACTTAAAAGTGTAAAACTTCTGTTAAATTCTATGTATAAAATGAGTTTAACTTCTCTATAGCTACAGTTTAAAAATATTTTCACACTACAATATATTAAAAGATAATTATCATGCACTAACAAAAAGTGAGCTTAGTGTTGAAATGCAGAACTATCTCATCTAAAACCTTAAACCGTTAGGAAAAAAAAAGCATCTTAATTTATTTAATTATTTCCACTTCCTCAGGTGTATGTCTGACTCTTTTTTATAGGACAAACACATGGAAGTTCTTTCGATAATAGGTGATAATGAGGCTCATACTCAGAATTTTTATGTGCTCTAGTATCATGTCGAAATTTGTGACTATCTCATCTACAAACTAAAGTTATTTGAGAGAGCACAACTTAATTGTATGTCTTTTAACCATTACTATAAAAGATACAATTATAGTGTTTAATCTCATTACAAGGTAAGCATAAAACATATAGAAACTATAAATGGTAATCAGCTTTTCTAATTTCTTTATTATTTCCTTTCTAGGCTGAAAGAAAAGATACATCATCAGCTCAAATGATGAACAACATGGGGAATGTGGATTTTCCAAAGCAATGTGTCACAGAGAATGGCATGATAAGAACAAATGTTCAAGGTTGGGTGTTGATGATGACAGACATGGGCCCTAATTCTATCCCCTATTGCAGCAACAGGCCTATTGAAACTCTTGAACTTTTCCCTATCAAAGCCACTGGCATTAAGGAGTAGGACCCTAAGAACACCACTTCTCAATATTGTTTCTTGTTGAAATTAATGTGTAGTCCTAATAAGATCTTAGCTGATGAACTGTGTGTTGGCTAATGCTATTTAATTACTATGTTGTTCGGACTTTCTAAAAATATTACTCCCACCGTTTTAAAAAGAATGACCTACTTTCCTCTTTAGTCCGTTTCAAAAAGAATGACCCATTTCCCTTTTTAGCAACTTTTTAATTTTAACTTTTCACATGCATGTTTAAGACCACAAGATTGAAGGGCATTTTGGTACATTTGACATATCTTTAATTTAACACCGCAAGATTTAAAAGTCATTCTTTATTTTTTTAAACTTCGTGTCAAGTCAAAGTAGATAATTCTTTTTGAAACAGAGGGAGTATCGAGTACTTTGTGTTGGATCCTCTAAAATTATTGTAGTTTTAGAGGATTCGACATACAGGATTCGACATGAGTATGAATCATTTTGGAGAATCCGAGCAACATAGGTTATTTGTACAATGGCCATGCATAGATTTGTATAATATTTTACCATTCTAGAAACCAAGTTTACCATGCCTCGAGGACACTGTGCTTTTAACGTTTTAACTTTTGAGTTTGAGTCTTATATATGTTAGTATAATTTGTTTTTGCACTATCAAATCATAGGATATATTATTAGGTAAGTCCTCTAAAATATAAGATTTATAAATTTTAAAAATGACAAATTTTTTAATTATAATAGATAAATATGATCTAATGGTAAAAAAAAATTTCAATACTAGTGGTGTAAATATTTTAAACTCTTAATGTTTACCTATATATACTGATAGTGTAAAAGAAACTATGCATGATAGTATCACCTAAGAAGTATGGGCACATAGCTGTTCATAAGTGAAACAACAACAACATACTCAGTGTAATCCCACAAAGTGAGGTTTAAAAAAGATATTGTGTATGCAGTTCATATCGCTATCTCAAATAAAGTAGAGAGACTGTTTTTGATAGATCTCTAGATTAGGACCAAAAAAGTATAAAAAGACGTAATAAAAACAACAAACAAGATAAAATAACACACCAATAGAGAATAACAGAAACAAAACACCCATAGAGTAGTACGACAAACTATCTATCCAAAATCACAAACATCATCAAGACATCACGAACAAGAAGCTACAAGGCACACGCAAAACACTACAACTACTGATACGACTACAAACAAAACATCCCTTCATAAGTGAAACTAGTTACCTAAAAAAGACCGATATTTTGTTATTATAACATGTAATGCATATTTATAATGTATGTGAAGACGTTGTTAGGATTCGTAATAATGAGGTGTCATGCAGAAGCTAGCAAAGCAAACTTCAGAAGACGCCACATAAGAAGACATGAGAGAAATACACCAAAAGAGACAATAATTTAACGTGGTTCGGTCAATCAACCTATATTCACAAAAGGCGATGAGCAATCAACTATATAAAGAGAGTACAAACTATCAAGAGATACAACCTCACACAATTCACTCAGAATAAAAAGAGGTTCACACAAGTGAAGCTACCACACTTATGTCTCACAAATTCTCCCCCAAATGAAATTGTCAAACCCCTAGGACTACATAGTGGATACTGTCAAACTAGAAGAAAGGAGCCTCTATTTATAGAGTCTACAATCTTTTCCTAAATGAACAAGGACTAGCCAAATATGGAGAATATGTTTTCTTTTTTCTAAAAGGAAACCCAATTACGGTACCTAAAGGAAAACCTGATTATGGTAAGAAAGTCAAGACAAACACTCAATCATTCTCCCTCTTGGCCTGAGTTTTTGACAAAGTAAATCTGCTCCGCCTTTTTCACATAATGCTCAACAAGTTCAATCTTCATCTCCAAAATTTCCTCCATTAAATCTTTGTCTCTACACAAAGTAACACTATGATAAAATTTCTCAAAGCAAAATCTTTATTATCGTCAAATCGGTTGCGACTAGAACTGAACCTGCCAAGATGAACACCCAATTTGGCCTCGCTCTGATACAGCTTGTTAGGACTAAAATAATCAGGTTTCATGCAAAAGCTAGCAAAGCAAACCTCGAAAGATGCCATATAAAAAGACATGCGAGAAATACACCAAAATAGATACAATAATTTAATGTGGTTCGGTCAATCGACCTACATGTACAAAAGGATATGAGCAATCCACTATATAAAAGAAAGTACAAATTGAAAATCAAAAAGGGGTTGAATTAAAATTTCTTGAGACGAATGGTCAAGTTAGATAGTCAACTCTCCTGCAAACAGGTATACTTAAACAGAACAAAGTTAAGAGTTAACTATACAGATAAATAAATAAGTAAATAAAATAACAACACAATGATTTATCCTAGTTTAGAACACCAATGTGATGCATACTTCCAGTTTTTTGGAATTCAAGAGTTTCCTTTCAATCCTTCAAAGTAGAGCTGGAATACAGATGTGTAAAACAAGTTCTGAAGCTTATTTTGATATTCAAATCTTATGACACAGCTTCAACTGGTATAACTAAATTGACTCGATCTTTCTTTTGTAACTATTATAAACGGGGAGTACAAAGCTTTATCAAGACTAGCTAAGATTAAGACACACTAAGATCTTCTGAGAAGTTGTGTGGATGTTTTGATCTTCAGTCTTCTCTATTTATGTTCTTCGGTTGGTACTGCCTATTTGCTCCAAAAGGAAAGCCAAGGATTTCTTCTCAAAGGATTTGATTTGACTCCTTGATTGAGGGTTATGTGTCTATATCAGATATTTTTTCATATACTATGTGTTGACATCTAATTTTTGCCCTTCATTATTAAGTTTAATTCTGAGTTTCTTTGGTGTTAAATAAAATTACAACATTTATTTTATTCGAATAAAAGCTTTTCAGAATATTTATGTACGTAATTTTATCATTTTAAGTAGCGATTATATATTTTCGTATTTAAGAGATTGTATATTTTGTTATTTAAACAATTATTTTTATGAAAAATTAAATTTTTATCAAGGGCTATCTTGAAAATTGATTTAAATATATTTTTTGTTGTCAAAAATAATTTATTCGGAAAGATATTTGTTTGATTTTGTTAAACCAAGAAGCTCCGAATTAAATCTGTTGATAATTCATATCAAATTTTATTTTAATTCTAGTGAATTTATTTGATTATAATTGAAATTAATTTGGCCACAATTGTAAGGCAATTGACCAATTGATTTTTCAATATGAGTTAAATTTAAATAAACTTGACTGAAATTATAATTTAGGTCTATTTATTAAATAAATTAATCCTAAATCCTAATTAATCTAACCCCTAAACCCAAAACAGCCCCCTCCCCATTTTTTTTTTAAATTTGGGCCAACTGCAACAAGACCAACTCCCCCTTCCCTTAAACCAAATAACAACCAACACCCAGCCTAAGCCTGTCAAACGGGTCGGTTTGATCCGGCCCAAACCGGCCCACTTAACCAACCCGACTTGGTCATCCCACGGGTTGTAGGATCCCGGGTCCTGGGATGGGTTATTTTTTTTAGCCCGGTTAACTCGGCCTGGACCAAACCCGGTTCAGGCACGCTTGTTAACTGTAACACCCCATACTTAATTACGTGCATTAGCCATGGTTATATGTGTTGGAGTATATGTATTGATCATAAGTTAGGTATATATGAGTTTAAGTATGAGTATTGATTATTTTGAGATGGTTTCAAGTGTATAGTTGGATTATATGTGTATAGGAATCGACTTTATTTATACCGAAATTTGCCCGTCGATGGTTTCATACGAAGGTTATTGAATAAGCTTTCCAACGATATAAATATTTCCAAAAACGGATAAGTTTCGGATATAATCGAGCACGTTCGAAACTATAAAACGGTGGCCGGGATATGTGAACAGTAAATGTGCAGGAAAATTTCCTGCACACAAACTACTGAGGCCTGCCAGTTTCTTGGGTCAACTTTGAACGATCATAACTCCCTTAATATAATGAATTGGGAGAGCTGCGACCTATCAAAAGAAATAGCTTTGAGTCTTCTTTCCAATACAATTGGTTTCATCAAAATCCAACATCTGAGTAAGGAGTTATACTCGTTTTACGTCAACCTCTCAAAACAGTTTTTTAGGGTTAACTTCAAACGATCATAACTCCTTGTACAGGACGAACTGGGTGGCCTACTTTATATGAAATGAAATCCCTTTGAATTATATTTCCAACAATACCAATTTCACCCAAATCCGATATCGGAGCAAGGAGTTATGGCCGATTTAATTTAGGCTGTCAAAACAGTCCACCATGGACAGATTCGGATTTACTTAAATTTTTAAGGGCAATATGGTCATTTTCCATCACCTCATGGACGAAAATTGGTCATTATATACATATAATTAGTCTCATATCCATCAATTATCATCAAATTATTGAAAATAAGAAACCCTAGCCTAATTTCAACTCCAATTATCTTGTGATTCAACCGTAGAAAATCCAAATTGATTCTGTAGTTGTGTTCACCGTCTCGGGGGCTTCGAGAAGCACCCCTTATTTGTGCCAACAGGACTTCGAAACCAAAAGGGCCATTCTATGGTAAGGATGTAAATTATGTTGGTGTTATTTATATGGATATGTATATATATATATATATATATATATGCATGTGAGCATAAGAAGTATGTTATTTGATTGTTGTTGAAAGATGATTGAGAAATGATGTTGGATTATTCTTGTCCATGGTTGGATTATGTTGAATTGTGAAGGGATTTGGTATTGATGATGTGGTATTGAAATGATGATTATATATATATATATACACATAAACCTATTGTTCAAGTTGGTTTTTGGAATGTTTTGCAAATATTGGTTGTATGGAATTATGGAAGAGAATTGTGGTGTTGGGTTGCTAATCCTAGATGCCAAACATTTCATTGTAGATAAGTGATTTGTAAAGGCAAGAAGTTGTGTTGAATTGGTATCCGAATCTACAACGAGGTATGTAAAGCATACTCTAACAATGTTCTTTGGCATGAAAACACCAATGTTCCATCAAGTAAGATTCCGAGGTTGTCCAAAAACATATATTGTTCTACATTACCAACGAAGTTGTTTCCATTCTATAAAGTGTCAAATGTTTCATTGATATACCAAAAGGCTCCTATTTCATTGTTGTGATATTGATGATTCTGAAACACATCGTTGATGTACCAATGAGTCCTTATTACATCGTTATTGTATAAAAGGTCTATTACTTGATTCCTATTGATGTATGGTTGTTCCAAAGGTACTATATTGGCATGAACACTAATGTAATAATCTCAAAAGCTTTTGAACTAAGTTATTGGAAAGATCTCTTATGTGTGTTACTTGATATACGTGTGAGTGGTATCCCAGGGGCATAAGTCTAGCATGGGTCGATCCCTATTTATGTGTTTATGGGTGGTATCCCAGGGAAATAAGCCTAGCATGGGTCGATCCCAGTTGATATGTACTGGGGCATCCTAATGGTCACAGTACGATACAGTATTGATTATTGTTAGGTGGTTGGAGGTTCGGGAGGAGGAGGTAATGGCGATTGATAATTGTAAAGAATGAAATGAACGAATGTATACCGTTCCACAAATGTGTTTGAATTCAAGAACTCAATTCAGATTAATGATAATGTGCATGATCCTAAAAGTGTTTATGAAGTGTGGTTCACTTCTATTATGATTTATTCACTTGCGTCTGATTTTCTTGATCCCCCATATCACATATGATTATTTACAGCTTTACATACTCAGTACATATTTCGTACTGACGTCCCTCACGGGGGACCCGCATTTCATGCTGCAGGCACAGGTGCTTCAGCTCACTCACAGCATAGATAGGAGCCAGGTCATACAGCTATTGTTGGTGAGCTCCAGTTTGCTTCGGAGCTTTCCGAGTCGGTTCCTTATGTTTTGTCATTGTACAGAAGTCGTGTGTGGGCGGGGGTTTGTCCCGACCCTAGTTATGTCATGTATATCCTAGAGGCTTTGTAGACATAAGGAAGGGTAAAGTCATGGAAGTTTATATAGTGATGTTATATTTGTATATGTGGTGGCCCCGACGGCCAAGTATTATATATATATTTGTGCCTGTTGTGCTGATACAGGTAATTAGATTCTTCTATATGCAACAAAGTGTTGTCCAAATTTTTGGTGACATGTAAGTGAAAGTACAGGTATTTGAACGGGTTCTCCCGGGCCTTCTCGGGGTCGGGTGCCAGTCTGGCCCGATGGGATTTTGGGGCGTGACATTAACCGGCCCAGATTTTTTTTTTTTAAGTCTTTGACCGTTTGAGCCATTTTACCGTTGGGCCCAACAACTATATTACCGTTTAGGCCCCAAAAAAGGCTAATTGGCCTTTATTTAAAAAAAAGATCAATTAAAATATTTTTTAAAACCCAAAAAAAATTCTATAAATACCCTACACTTTCAAATCATTTTCCACACAATTTTCATTCTCTTAGATCTCAATTCTCAAAATTCAAATATTCTATATATTTTCTAAAGTTCTCAATTTAATTTTTAAATTTTGCGATTACAAAGTACGAGTGGAAGTTTCTAAAGTCGAACCTTCGGATACTTCCAAAATTTGATATTGCCGTTTCATCTCTTACTTTTAATTTTTAATTAGTGTATTAATTATTAAATATTTAATTTTATTATATTTGTGTATTTTGAATTTTTTTAGTTTAATTTATATTATGGATAAATTAAGAAACCTCGCCACTAAAAGTTCAAAAAAAATTATCTCGGAAGTGGCAGTGGTAGTAAAAAGCGAATTACTAGCGGTAGACGTACTTCAAGTAGTAGATATACCCGTGTTCCTCCGCCTCCGGTACCGCTTAGTTAACCTTTTGAGGAATAAATAGGTGAAGGTGTTCACGATATGGATTATGTAGAAGCTCAGGAAAATTATGGTATAGAAGAAGAAAATAAAGTAGATGTGGTTGATTTAGATAAAGATGGTGAAAATATTGGTGAGACACCCGCAGTAGAAAATGCTAACGTTAGATCTAAATCGGTTAATCGTCCTCCCCGTACCCCAAGAGCTCGTAAAACAACTAGTATTGCATGAAAATTTTTTACACGTATATCAAACACTGAGGTGCAATGCAATGTTTGTCAACAAATATATAAGCATAAAAGAGGAGGCACACATGGGGGTACGGGTAAATTAATGAGACATATAAGTGATAATCACGAAAGAGAGTTAAATATTGAAAAAAGTGGTGCAGATGTTGGTGGGCCAACATAAACTAGAATGGACCCAGCAACCGGTCAGATAATGAAGAAGTATAATAAATTGAGGGACCGGGAAGAAATAACAAAAATGGTAGCTGTGGGTTATTTTCCTTTCAGTTTTTCTTCTTCTGATGTTTTTATTCATTATATTCAAACAATTTATAATCCTATGTTTAATGGTATTCCTAGAAGTACTTGTCGGTCCGATATTTTTAGACTTCATTCACAATATGATTTTTATTTATCTACATTTTAAAAAAATATTCCATGTAGAATGGCTCTAACTTCTAATCTTGGTCGTGTTGTTAATAAAAATGATTATTTAACCATTACTTTTCACTGGATAGATAGTAATTTTGTTATGCAAAAACGTATTCTAGCTTTTTTGTATGATGAAGATCATAAACATACTGGAGATTTTATTGATGATTCGATTGCTAAAGTTGCAGAATTTTATGGTATTGAAAATAAAATCTTATGTATTGTTTTTGATAATGTTTCTAACAACAAAACTGTTATTACAAAGTTAAAATCTACGCTATCTTCGTCATTGCCTGAAATATTTCATGTTAAGTGTGCTTGTCATATATATAATTTAATTGTAAAAGATGGTCTTGAGTTTTTTTTTGCTTTATATTGAAAAGATTTGGCTTGTTGTTGGTTTTATTCAAGGAAATAATCGAAGAAAAAGAATTAGAAACTTTAAAGTTAAATATGAACAAAATGGACTTGCACCAATATTAATGTCTGGAGAATGTGATACTAGATGGAATGCTACGTATGATTTTTTAAAAACTTGTCATAAATATTGAGTTCCTATTACACTATCTTTTAACCAACATTGTGATTCATTTGCTGATTCGGCTGAATGTATGCTACATGATTCTGATTGGGCTGTAATTGATGATCTTGTTAAGTTTTTGAAAAAAAATTATATAGCTACGGTTGAATTTTCCGGTGCTTATTATCCTACTGTTTGTAATATTTTAGCATATATAGCCGATATTTCTGGTTTGCTCAAAGAATATAATAATAAAGAAGGTTACAAAGAAGTTGTTGGTGCTATGTTTGCTAAATTTAAAAAATATTTTTTTTGATCCCCCCTATTTACTTGGTTGGTGCTATGCTAAATTCGTGTATGAAATATAATACTATGTGCCACTTTAGTACTCTTATTTATTCTAACTTGGAGATAAATACTAACAATAATTCTGATGATGAAGAATAAGAACAACCAGATTTGAGGACGGTTATGGATGATGCGAATGGTTACATAGATAAATTATATAACCATTATGCTGATTTACTTGATTTAGCTGTACTGACAAATATCACTCCAACTGTCGCTCCTCATCCTCTCGAGGAGCCATCATCTTCTAAAAGGCCGGCACATAGTGATTTTTTTGATTACTTTTATGATTTAAATTGTTGGAACAGTGTTGAGGCGGGAGCTTACACAATAACTTATTGGTAAGAGCTTAAGTATTATCTTCGAATGCCGATAGAGGATCACAAACGACGGATCAACACGTTGGATTGATGGAGGAGTAATGAAACACAATATCTTGTGCTTTCAAGATTAGCTAGAGATATATTGAATGTTCCAATGTCAACCATTGCATCAGAGAGCGCTTTTAGTCAGGGACGACAGTAGCTTGAAGACAACCGACACTCATTAGGAAGCAATGCTATAAATGTTCTAGTTTGCCTTAGAGATTGGATTAGAGCGGAACGAAGAAATCAAGGAATGGAGGTGGAGCCTAAGAACGACCAGAAACTTGAAGAAATTATGACTTCAAAAGAGAACTCAGCGGAATCAAGTCCAATGCATGGTTTTGCCCCCATTGACTTTGACTATCGTATGCAAGTTCCCGTTAATATTAACATAGATGAGTTGGAAAAAATGATGAGAACTTTGTAGATTTTTCATTCATGTACATTATAAATTTTGAATCATTTTGCAATTAATAAAATATAACATTCACTCACTCCTCTTTTCATTGAATGATTTAAATTGAATTTCTAGTTTAAATTAAATAATTAATTTAAATATATTACTAATTTACTATCAAGTATTATTAATTTATTATATTAAGTAGCATATTTTTTAAAGTAGTAGATATATTGAATGGTACGTATATATGTGTATATATTTTCCATAGACTCTAAAGTAGTATATATTTAACGTATACATGTGTCTATGTTTTCTAAATTAGTATATATATCATTATATTGTAGTATATATCTTGTAGAATATTTTTTAAAGTATTACATATATTGAATGGTACGTATATATGTGTATATATAGAATATAGACTCTACAAGAGTGTATATTTAACGTATACATGTGCATATATTTTATAAATTAATATATAACTATATATATAGTGTGTGTGTATATTGTAGTATATATATTGCAGTATATGTTTTATTTAAGGTGGTACATATATATTGAATGGTACGTATATATGTGTATATATTTTCTATAGACGCTAAGGTAGTGTATATTTAACGTATACATGTGTATATGTTTTATATATTAGTATATATATCATTATATTGTAGTATATATATTATAGTATATTTTATTTAAAGTAGTACATATATATTGAATGGTACGTATATATGTGTATATATCTTCTATAGACTCTAAAGTAGTATATATTTAATGTATACACGTGTATATATTTTATAAATTAGTATATAGATCATTATATTGTAGTATATATCTTGTAGTATATGTTTTATTTAGACTAGTATATATATTGAATGGTACGTATATATGTGTGTATATAGAATATAGACTCTAAAGTAGTATATATTTAACGTATACATGTGGATATATTTTATAAATTAGTATATAACTATATATAGTGTGTGTGTATATATTATAGTATATATACTGTAGTATATTTTATTTAAAGTAGTACGTATATATTGAATGGTACGTATATATATGTATATATATCTTCTATAGACTCTAAAGTAGTATATATTTAACGTATACATGTGCATATGTTTTATAAATTAGTATAAATATCATTATATTGTAGTATATATCTTGGAGAATATTTTTAAAGTAGTACATATATTAAATGGTACGTATATATGTGTATATATAGAATATAAACTCTAAAGTAGTATATATTTAACATATACATGTGTATATGTTTTATAAATTAGTATATAACTATATAATGTGTGTGTGTATATTGTAGTATATATATATTGTAGTATATTTTATTTAAACAGACTAAACGTAACGGGTCGGTTCCGGGTTGACCTGGCCCGGCCTAATTAACAGCCCTAACCTAGCCCAATAATCCTATACCCCAACCGCCCTACTCTCCAAGTAACCCCAACCCAGGCTCAATTTTCTTCTCCTTTCAGCCTTTACCCGGCAATACAACACCAGTGAACAACGTACAACTTCAACATCAATAACCGACAACAGCCAAACCCACCAGCCATCAGTCATTAATAGCAATATCAATGTCAACAGCTCCAACCAAACAGCAATCCAACGATATCAACAACATCGAACAATAGCAACAATTTCAATGCAAAATTCAACGTGTCCAACAACGATTTCAACCCAATACCCAACAATGGCTGCAACCCAACCCAACGACAATGAACCCTTAAATCACAGAAACCTCTCTCGCCATCTTATCTCTGCCATTCTCAGACCTAGAGCCATCATTGTTGACTTTTGATTCAAGATTATGTGTCTCTAACCCCAAAATCTAATCTGAATCAGAAGTTGTCAATTTGAATCCGAATTTAGGGATATGTTTTTCTTTACTGGTTTATTTCTTCTCCTTTCCCAACGGTTATTTTTTAGATGAAAACCAATATTTTTCCTATATATAGAAATTAAGGGAAAGAAGGCAGGAGGAGGATTGTTAGGGGGGAAATTTGAGGATTCGAGAGGTACATGCTGTCATACCTAATTTTTACCTAAGGTCAAAACGAGCACGACATTATGGACTTTAAAAAGAATTAATTTGTACAGAGTCGCCACCTAATTTTTAAGAAAAAATAGGAAACCTATTTATTTATTAACAAGTATGACTTTATTTAATTTATGAACCAAATTAGATTATAGGTAAGGGTTTAAATTACTCCGAAGGGAAGAGATTGGACATCCTTCAGAATCCACAAATGTGATTCCCGGCCAGACTTAGGTTTATTAAAAGATAAAGGAAAAAGGCAATGTTTATAATTACAAATATATGCATTAAATAATATAATATGTATGTTGTCGTAAAATATACAAACAAAAGTATATTAGTGTATGTATGTAAAGAATAGACTAAATCGAATAAAGAAAACTTGTTTTAAAGAAAAGACTACATAATATTTTTAGTGTAAAAGTGTGAATTGTTTGATTAAATATCTAAATCAATTTAATATAAATATTGACGGCCTAAATTTGCCTAAACGCGCGATGGATACTGTGTACGTAAAAGCATCCCCGTCCAATACCAAAAAAATAAAATTTTCACTATAATCGCTATTTGTACAAGTGTAAGAATATAAAATACAAACATAAAAATTAAAATCTTGTTTGCATGCCTTTCTCAATAAATATTCCCAATAACTTGTGTAAACACTTGTAGTAAAATGTTAGTAACAAATAAACAAGTATCAAAATAAATTGAGAACGTATGTGTGCATATATGTATAAAAAAAATATAATTTTTCGTTAAAAGGTAGGCTCGGATTAGATTTTAAATACGACATGGCTACGAAGTGGTTGCTGATTTATTAGCCGTCCTAAATCATCTTGCCAAGATACGAATCATAAAACTTTTTACGTTGTTATAAAAATTTCATCATTGTCCGAATTTATTTATTTTATTTTGTAATATCCGTCTTTTTATTTGTGGAGGCTTCGAAAATCGACAACAAATTTTTTCATCGACCATCAAATTACCACCAAAATATCAACAAAATAATAAAGGAAATGAGAACCATTCACAATTAATTTCCAATAATTAGTACAAGCGAAATAGTGCCAACTAACATAGAAAAAATAAAATTAAACTACCAAATTAATTGCAAAGTAGAATTATCAAATACTACTAATAGCAAATAAAAAGTAATCACTTAAAAAAACTTAATACCAAAGCCAGCTAAATATGAACAAACTAACACTATTCACCCAAAAAGATAATGCAAAGGTCACTGAAAAATGCAACATAATCACCAGAAGCTTTGGTCAGCCAAAAGTTTAAAGCAAACAACATCAAATTAAGTCATTCTTAACAATAACAATAACAATTGGATAAAAATGGTAGAAAATGAAGCAAGTAAGGAGGATGTTGAAACTACAATGAATCAATCAAAGAATTAGAGAAAATAGCAATCAAACAAATGCAATAATAGTAACACTAAGAAAGACATAAATCCAACCAAATTTATGATAAACGGGAGTGGGAGAGGCCCGGTTGGTGGAGTGGATGGCGACGGCAAAGATGGGGACGGGCAGTGTAGTGGTGGTTCGCTGGAAAAGGGTAGTTGTTGGTGTTGCTGTGTGTAGCACCGGTGAGTTTGGGGGAGAGAGAGTGAGGGAAAGGTGGTGTCGGGGGTGGAAGACGGTGGTCGTCGGAGTTGTGTGGTCGAGGTTTGGCGGCTGTTTTAGAGGTGGCTTTTCGCCCGAGCAGATAGCAACGAGATTATCAAAGAGAAGAGAGGAAGTAGGTGCAACCCTTGTGGTCACCAGGTGAAGGTAGTGGAGGCGACACCGATGTTTTATTGGAGAGATGAGGAAAGAGGGGGAGTAAAAAGAGCGAGAGAGCCGATGTTTTGTGTGTATGTGTATTATTTTTTCTGTTAAAACAATTTCCCTTCACCCCTTTTATTTATAATAAAAAATAAATAAATTCTTTAATCAAAATATAATAACCTATCTTCTTAACCATTAAATAATATATATTAACCAAAGGATAAAAGATCTAATCAGTCATCTAATTAACACAAGACTTTGCCTCTCTCTTCCCTTTTTCAAATCAAACAAGCCTTTTGTTGAACATTCATCTTAAGAACAATATGAACAACAACAAGAACACTCATGAACAACAACAATATCTAATCCGCCCAACCCTTCAACAACACTAAATAAAAGTTCAAATCATGGAACTTAGACTCAAGTGTGCTAGGGAAACAACAAGCTAACATACGAAACTACTAAGACAAGCAAAATAACAACTAAATCTAGACAAAAATTCGATCAAACAATAACAACACTTCGGTCACGATACCAAACCCGTAGAATAACTTCTTTTTGTGAGATTTTTGACCTTGGACACCTCTTCTAATGTTAGGAAACAAAGATCTAACACTAGAACACACAAAACACACAAAAATCACAAGGAAACTAGATTTCAAATTTCGGCCTAAACACAAAAACGTGGACAAATTACTATTTTTGAGTTTTTTCAGCTTTTCAACATTTTTTTTATTTTTAAGTGAATAATCCCAAGATTGATCTCGTGGAAACGAAATCAATAATGGCTCTGATACCAAAAGGTATCTACAAGAGCACAAAATAGTCCACAAACTCACAAAACAGTCCACACGTACAAGACATCAAACGGAAATAACTAACATACAAACTTGAAAGATAAAGAGATAGATAACTTGACACAAAGAGAATATAAAATGTAGCAACTAAAGAGTGTATCAAACTCTAAAACCTCTACAAATCACATTAACAAGCACCAAGTTCTTACGGGAAAATAAGAGGAACTCGTTTCACTCAAGCACTCTCGTTTCTAGCCGTCTCACAACACAAGTGGAACCTTTCACTTGTGAATCTTAAAATGTTTGGTGGTCTACTCTCTTCTTGAGAGAAAATGTGGTGTTCAAAGTTACAAAGTAATCTTAAAATGAGCTAACTAAGCAAATAAGAATAAGGGGTTCCTACTTATAGTCTATTACAAAAGAGAGGGGAAATGACACTTTTACCCTTAATAAAGGGGGTGGATTTGGAGTGTATACATGGGTCAGCCTTGTAGTGTTTTTATGACACTCAAGGCATGTCTTCACACTTTAATACATATACTCCCTTGGACGAACTTAAGACATGCTCAAACACATCCATCTTCATGAATGTGCCTTGAAAACGTTGTAGTTCCCGAGCTTGGCTCCTAAGGAATGGTCTTGAGATCTCGATTCCCGGTTTCCACTCTTTTGCAAAGGCCTTCACACTCTTCCCTCTTCTTGGATATGGTTCGAGTATGGCTAATTGTGCTTGTACCCTCTTTGCACTCGTATCACTTGTAATCCTTATGCTCTTTATGTTTGTATCATCCTCTCCATCTTGAAAGGAATTTGTCGTCAAATTTACACCTTGCAAAACCAAACAAAGGGAAACAAGCACACAATCCTCATGGTATGAGGATTAGCATTAGTGTCACAAATTATTTAATCACGCCAAGGGGGTACAGTTTTGGAATATATCCAATAATCATTTGTTATGATCATGAAACACTTAATACAAGCATCACAAAGGACTTGGCTAAGATAGACATCAAGGGAAGAGGAGTGCAACCCGAGACCATCACATATATCAATAAGCCAAGGTTGTTCACATTTGAAATGCATCCACGGGTCCTTTATGTGTGATATGAAAAGCTTAGCATAAATGGCACAAAGGATGTGGTTTTGGCAAATACCAAGAGATAAGGAAAATATAATGGTTTTAATGGCCTTATACCCAAAAGGTAAGACTAACTTTGGCTTAGGAACCATAAGATACATTTGTTTCATTACCTCCACAAAGGACCTCATCAAATATGGTGTCGCTATTGATCCTAAGGTCCACCTTACCCACATATCATTATCATTCAAACAAGGAAACCAGCCACCAAACTTACTACCTCTACACAATACACATTCAAAATTAACATGGTTATCATTATAGGTAAAGGGGTAGTATAGGAAGGAATCAAGTGTGAAGACTTCATGCCGAGGGGGTGCACTTTTAAAATACAATCTGCAATCCTTTGTTTTGACAATGAAACATTTAGTATGAACATTACAAAGGATAGGGATAAGGCAAACATCAAGGGGGAATGAGCACAAATCGAGATGATTCATTTCCCAACCCACTAATGCACCGGGATCAAATGGATGAAGTAGCCAAGGGCATAAGCTGAGGCTACTCATTCCTTTTACTAGAGAATCAAGCCCACAATCACCCAAGGCATTACTCACAACTTTAACATACACATGGTCATTATGAACAAGACTAATATCATGGATTTCATTACACAAGTTCAAAGGACCATATTCATTATCTAGATCAACATTACAAGCATCAACACTAACTTGAAAATTTTTAAGCATACCATTTACATGTTCAAGTAGTGAGCTATTCTTAGGAGTACATTGATTATTATACACACCCAAAATACTACCATGGAAGGATGCTTGCACTTCTACACTATCTATACTCGAAACCACATCAACTTGGCTATTAATATCCACATCACAACTTTTTAAACTTAAGGGACTGTAAAGTGTACCAATTTTACCTTGGTTTGTACTAGGGCAGCCAACTTGCATTGAATTCTCGATCAAGAATACAATTGGAACACCAACATGTTTGGTATGGATTTCTTTTTTATTCTCCTTTGGGAATATATCATCTTGTACCTGCACATGAACTAATGCTAGGCAAAATTCTAGCACTTGGGTTAGTGAGTAACAAGGGTTCTTTGTGGATAAAATCCACAATCAAGCATTTTTTCCCCTTCCAACTTCACTACCCATGGATTCCCTTTCCCTTTCCCTCTTTTCTTTACATTCTTCTTGTACCTCACCATCAAATTTCTCTCTATCTTGAGGCTTGGCCTCATTCTTCTCGGAGTCTAACGCTCTCTTTTTTTCTACTTGGATGAGGTATTTCTGGATTAGTGTAGCTTGGGAAGGATACATTGGATTTAGTGGAGTTTAGGGTCTTTGAATTGGAGGATTTTAGAATGGAGGATTCGAGTTTAGGGATGGAATTTTGGTTCCAAGTCCTCCTTATGGAACTTGGTGGAGTGAGGAATGACTAGGTCCATCTTGTTCTCGGCTTTGGGAGTAAAGATTGACTTAGTTTTGAGCACTTGGTGGATACAATCTTTGGTGCAAGGTCTCGGGAGTAATAGTAGGTGAGGTGTTTTGAGGGGTATGAGGTCGAGAACTCCTTTGGCTTTCCACCCTATCCAACCTTTCACTCGTTGAGGCCACATCCGAACCCAACATCTCAACATTTGCCTTCATCCTAGCCATACCTCGAGACAAGGTTTCAAGACTAGCTAAGAGGACATTCATAACATTATTGTCCATGGTTGGAGCATTGGAATTTTTGGGTTCCATTTGCAATTGTACCTACAAAACAAGCAAACGTTAGTTCAAAATACGCTCACACATTCTTCACACTCGGATTCCTCTTTTGGTTCTTCAAGTGTTATAAGCCGGCTATCAACTTGTGAGAACTCAGGAATAAGTCTACTATTGAGTTAGAGTGGATTTTGGTTTGAAGACTCAAAGAAGTTTTGTATACACTTGAACCGAGAACAACTACAAATTGTAAACGAGCAAAGCACCACATGTAACGGTTAACACGAAAAAAGTACTCAAAAACTAATTCACAACTTAGTGGGTTGTTACTACTTGTCAACTAGTATAGGAGTCAATAAAAAAAAGTAACTAATAGAGACAAGGAAAGAAAATTGGAATGTCCTATGACTTGAGTTTTATTGTTGATGTGGCCCTCAATTTTTGTTAAATTTTTGCCGTTTGGGGTGTTGTTTTGTTGAATTTGTTGTAGTTCAACTTGAATGATTCAATATTGTTTATGTGGTGTGATTTTTGGTTTTGGAATGATGAGAAAAGGCTTGGGACTCTTTTTTTCCAAGGACAAAAGGTGTCCATCAACTTTTCACCAACTTGCACTAAAATAGAAAGACACTTTTTTGCTTTGTCTTTGTCCCTTTCTCTTTTTACCTTTCTTGAAAGATGTTTTGACACTTTTTTGGTAAGCAATCTTTTTGGTGGGTCTTTGTTTCTTTTCTACTTTGTTGTTGTCTTGAAAGTAATCCCAAGACTAACACAAGACTTTTCCTCTCTCTTACCTTTTTCCAAATCAAACAAGCCTTTTGTTGAACATTCATCTCAAGAACAATATGAACAACAATAAGAACACTCATGAACAACAACAATATCTAATCCGCCCAACCCTTCAACAACACTAAACAAAAACTCAAATCATGGAACTTAGACTCAAGTGTTCTAGGGAAACAACAAGCTAACACACGAAACTACTAATACAAGCAAAATAACAACTAAATCTAGACACAAATTCGGTCAAAAAATAACAACACTTCAGTCACGACACCAAACCCGTAGAATAACTTCTTTTTGTGATATTTTTTACCTTGGACACCTCTTCCAATGTTAGAAAAAAAAAAGATCTAACACTATAACACACAAAACACACAAAAATCACAAGAAAACTAGATTTCAAATTTTTGGCTAAACACAAAAACGTGGACAGATTACTATTTTTGAGTTTTTTCAGCTTTTCAACACATTTTTTTATTTTTAAGTAAATAATCCCAAGATTGATCTAGTGGGAATGAAATCAATGATGGATCTGATACCAAATAATACCAAATGGTATCTACAAGAGCACAAAATAGTCCACAAACTCACAAAATAGTCCACACGTACAAGACATCAAACAGAAACAACAAACACACAAACTTGAAAGATAAAGAGATAGATAACTTGACACAAAGAGAATATAAAATGTAGCAACTAAAGAGTGTATCAAACTCTAAAACCTCTACAAATCACATTAACAAGCACCAAATTCTTATGGGAAAATAAGAGGAACTCGATTCACTCAAGAACTCTCATTTCTAGCCGTCTCACAACACAAGTGGAACCTTTCACTTGTGAAGCTTAAAATGTTTGGTGGTCTACTCTCTTCTTGAGAGGAAATATGGTGTTCAATGTTACAAAGTAATTTTAAAATGAGCTAACTAAGCAAATAAGACGAAGGGGTTCCTACTTATAGTCTATTACAAAAGGGAGAAAATGACACTTTTACCCTTAATGAAGGGGGTGGGTTTGGAGTGTATAAATAGGGCTTCCTTGTAGTGTTTTAATGACACTCAAGGCATGTCTTCACACTTTAATACATACACTCCCTTGGACGAACTTAAGACATGCTCAAATACATCCATCTTCATGAATGTGCCTTGAAGACATTGTAGTTCCCGAGCTTGGTTCCTAAGGAATGGTCTTGACCTCTCGATACCCATTTGCTACTCTTTTGTAAAGGCCTTCACACTCTTCCCTCTTCTTAGATATGGTTCGAGTATGGCTACTTGTGCTTGTACCCTCTTTGCACTCGTATCACTTGTAATCCTTGTGTTCTTTACGCTTGTATCAGGACGGGTAGGATGATATTTGAAATAAAAGTGAATAATTCCTCAATGAGCATTACACTGCATTTTATCTTTTAATATTTGTTGTGCTTTGGCGCGTGATCTTCTTTGTGGTGCTTCGTTGTCCCTTGATTTGTATTTATTTCGACTTTTTTTGAATTTTGTGTTGGAGTTTTTCCTCTTTTTTCAAGAAATTATATATGTTTTGTTCTTTTTTTTATTTATTTTTTTGTGGGGTTTTGCTCCTTTTGAAGACATTTTTTTATTTTTGTTCATCTGAAATAACATATTCTTTGCATTTTGCGTCTTTGATCTTGAATCTTTTTTTATAATTTTCATGTATTTAGTGCGCTCAAGGAGGTAGGGCCAAAAGAGGGATAGTGCATGTGGAACTTAAAAATATATAGGCACAAATGCGATTATACAAAGAAAAGGTTTTAGGCTCAAAAGGAGGAATGCTAGGGATCAATGTTATTTGATAGGCTGTAAAAGGGTCAATCGGTTCAAAGAATGCCTACAATCATTTCTTAAATCAAGTGCAAATCAGAATTTTGCCTCAACAGACATTAAGGCCAAGTTCTAGATCAACAATGCAATGCAATGCAATGCAATAAATTAAACTAAAGCTGGCCACACAATGCAAATAAGATGATGAGGTTGATTTCGTTCTTCTTTTAGATGTATGCAAGAGAATTTTTAGGCATTACTCAGGTGTGATAAAAGGTACCAATAGAATCTATGGTTTACCAGGAAATCGGTCCTTTACATCATACCAATTTGTTCTTTCTTATGCACACTCCTAACTGTATTGGTATCAACCAAGTCAATTTTATTTTTTATTTAAAAAGAATGGGACCTGATCCAAATAAGGGTTGCCTACGTATCTTGTGAAAATAAGAATCAGGTCTGCGTAATTCAGGCAAATTTATGAAGTTGTATGTGATATGATGAAATTGTAAAAAAAAGGATGATCATCCTTAAAAATAATACGAAAGACGACCAGGAATGAACTACTTTTAACATCAAAACTATTTTGATCAAATGATCGAGAGAATGAATGTTATGCATGGGGAGAGCTTTGAAACAATTTCAATATAACTGAAAAATATTGAACCCTTACTTTTGAAAGTGAGAATCAACACGTCATAAATTTAATGGTTTATGACATTCAAAAGAAGAAGCTAGGTATTTTTGCACAAAAATCAGGTGAGGATCTAAAGGTAGGCCGGCTAGGCGCTAATATCATTAAGACTTAAGTTTAGAGAGCTATTGATGTGTGCTCTTAAAGGCTTTTGGAGAGCGTCTTCAAACTATTCCAGAAAATTTCCCCAGTATGAATACTAAAAAAATTATTCTGAAATAGCGAAGAGACCGAACCCTAATGTAGGGTTGCCTACGTATCTTGTCAGGACAAGAATCAGGTCAAAACATAGTTCAAACCTATATGCAGCTAGTGGCGATGTTGGTAAGGTGTATCTTTTAACTGATCAACCATGCAAAACAAAGATTAGATTACACCTTCCTACAAAAAAATAAATAATTTAGAACAAACAAATTTGTACAGACACAATAATCCTTCAAATATATACAAAAACTATAATAATATGTCACGTAAATTGTGAACCCTTCTAACATAAAGTTGACTAATAATGCATGCGCCTAAAAAGGTGTTGTTCTAGCTCTATTCTATGTTCGACTAAGAGCGGGTTTGCTAGATCTGTGGTTCTCGAGCGAACTACAAGAGTGAAAAGTCTACGCGGGCATACAAAAAAAGATTCGAACACCCCGCGCATATGCCAACTCTCCTAAATTTAGAATTTTAAAAGAAATTTGTGGGTGCGCAAAACACACCTCACTTGTATGTGTGATTGTATCATTTTTCCCAAATGGAAGAAATATGAACGGAATGACAGTTTATATAAAGTAATAAACAAATAATAAATAATCTAGACAAAATAATTAACAATTTATACCACACAAACAAGATGAATCAAGACAATTAGAAAGAAACAAATAATAATGTAGAAAAATATAAATATTTACCTAAATCTGTAATGGTTAGAACCTTGCATCCCAAGTGGAGTCACCAAACTGTCATACCTAATTTTTACTTAAGATCAGAACGAGCACGACATTATGGACTTTAAAAAGAATTAATTTGTACAGAGTCGCCACCTAATTTTTAAGGAAAAATAGGAAAACTATTTATTTATTAACAAGTATGACTTTATTTAATTTATGAACCAAATTAGATTCTAGGTAAGGGTTCAAATTACTACGAAGGAAAGGGATTAGGCATCCTTCAGAATCCACAAATATGATTCACGGCCAGACTTAGGTTTATTAAAAGATAAAGAAAAAATTCAATGTTTATAATTACAAATATATGCATTAAATAATATAATATCTATGTTGTCGTAAAATATACAAACAAAAGTATATTAGTGTATGTATGTAAGGAATAGACTAAACCGAATAAAGAAAACTTGTTTTAAAGAAAAGATTACGTAATATTTTTAGTGTAAAAAGTGTGAATTATTTGATGAAATATCTAAATTAATTTAATATAAATATGGACAACCCAAATTACCTAAATCACGATGAATATTGTTTAAGTAAAAATATCTAGGCCCAATGCCCCAAAATTTAAAATTTTTACTATAATCACTATTTGTACAAGTGTAAGAATATAAAATACAAACATAAAAATTAAAATCTTCTTTGCATGTCATTCCCGTAAATATTCTCTATAACCTGTATAAACACTTGTAGTAAAATGTTAGTAACAAATAAACAAGTATCAAAATAAATTGAGAACGTATCTGTGCATATATGTATAAAAAATATAATTTTTCGTGAAAAGGTAAGCTCATATTAGATTTTAAATACGACAGGACTACAAAGTGGTTGCTGATTTATTAACCGTCCTAAATCGTCTTGCCAAGATACGAATCATAAAACTTTATGCGTTGTTATAAAAATTTCTTCATCGCCCGAATTTATTTATTTTATTACGTATTTGTATATGTAATATCCGTCTTTTTATTTGTGGAGGCCTAAAAAATCGACGACAAATTTCTTCATCGGCCATCAAATTACCACCAAAATATCAACAAAATAATAAAGAAAACGAGAACCATTCACAATTAGTTTCCAATAATTATTACAAGCGAAATAGTGCCAACTAACATAGAAAAAAATAGAATTAAACTACCAAATTAATTGCAAAGCAGAATTATCAAATACTACTAGTAGCAAATAAAAAGTAATCACTTAAAAAAATTAATACCAAAGCCAACTAAATATGAACAAACTAACACTATTAACCCCCTAAAAAATAATTCAAAGGTCACTAAAAAATGCAACATATTCACCAAAAGCGTTGGTGTAGCCAAAAGTTTAAAGCAAACAACATCAAATTAAGTCATTCTTAACAGTAATAATATGAAATAGATAAAAATGGTAGAAAATGAAACAGGTAAGGAGGATGTTGAAACTATAACGAATCAACCAAAAAATTAGAGAAAATAACAACCAAACAAATGCAATAATAGTAACACTAGGAAAGACATAAATCCGACCAAATGTGTGATAAACGAGAGAGGGGGAGGCATGGTTGATGGAGCAGCTGGCGAAGGAAAAGAGGGGGACGGGCAGCGTGGTGGTGGTTCCCTAGAAAAGGGTAATTTTTGGTGTTGCCGTGGGTAGTTCCAGTGAGTTCAGTGTAGAGAGAGTGAGGGAAAGGTGGTGTCGGAGGTGGGGGACGGTGGTCGCTGAAGTTGTTTAGTCGTGGTTTGGCAGCTGTTTTAATGGTGGCTTTTCGCCGGAGCAGATAACGACGAGATTATCGAAGAGAAGGGAGAAAGTGGGTGCAGCCCTGGTGGTCGCCCGTGAAGGCAGTGGAGGCGTCACCGATGTTTTATTGGAGAGATGAGGAGAGAGAGAGAGCCGATGTTTTGTGTACATATGTATTTTTTTTTGTTAAAATAATTTTCCCTCTCCCCTTTTATTTATAATAAACAAAGAAATCCTTTCTTTATCCAAAAAATAATAACCTATCTTCTTAACCATTAAATAATATATATTAAATAATGTACAAAGATATGAATGCGATATATAATTATAGAAAAAAAATAAACAATAAATAAAAAATATAAATATCTTTGAAAAATATATTATGTTATAAATAATCAAAATTATACTGCGTAGTAAAGAATGACAGTGCTATGCTGTGTACGTATGCAGATAACTGTGCAAAAATTTAAAGTGATAATAAACTGATAAAAATCCTAACATTTACAAAATTAAAGATAATTATCAATAAATTATGCAAAGTTAAAATATGACAATAAATTGAAAAAAAATCCTAAAAAATGATGATTATCATTAGTTTGCTAAAAAATTATTAAAAAATGTGTGAAAAATTATATTTTATGTACTTTAACGATCATAAAGCCTAAAAGTGTCAATCTTAAGTATGGAGAGCCAAAATTGGGTGTCAACACATGCTTCTAATCCTACGTAACCAAAAATTCTAGAAGAAACAGACTCAAAAACTCAATTCCGATGAAAAATTAAACTACGAACAGTTGAAATTTAAATTTCGGTGGTGGAAGTTCATCATCAAAGCTTGTTGCTCTAAGAAGATATGAGAATGTTGTTTGGGTTGGTTTTGGCTTGAAAATATGTGTTTAATGCCATCAAAGAGTGTAAGATTGAAAATTAAGGCTGCATATTCAAAAACTTGGTGTGGTTTTGTTGGACCACATAATAAAAATGAGCCTGCGGCCCAGTTGTTCAAAGGCCTAAGCTGAATAATTGCCCGATTAATGTAATTATATAGGACCAGTTTTGTTTTAACTAGAACATGAGGTAGTATATATATAGGGAGTAGTATATTCTAGAAGCTTGGTTCTTCAGGAAAAAAAAAAGTGTGTACAAATATTTTCTCTCTTTCTCTCTCTGAGTTCATAAATAAACATTGCTAAGTTTCATAGTTTATTCATCTCGATTTTGGTATGTTTACATGGTATCAAAGCAGGAAATTCATTTCCTGATGTCGTATGCTACATAGCGATCTTACCCTTGTTGATTTTTATGGTCGATTTTGCATTCGTCGAAGTCAGATTCAGTTCGCCGGAATTCTAGGTTAGCCGGAGTCAGATTTAATTTTTCTTGGAATTCAGTTCGTACACCTTCGTTGTTCGAAGTTGTGGTCACCGGGTTATCCTGGAAGTGCTCAAATCATCGATCTAGGGTTTTTTTTTGGTTTTGTTGATTTTGTTGCAGTAAAGGTCATCTTTTTTTGGTGATAAGGAGAAGCTAGTATTTTCGATACTCGATTTTTATTTTTTTTGCCATTCTCTGTTGTGGTCTGTTTTACTTTCAAAATCTCTAATTATGGTTTCCACTTCATCATCTGATACTGCTAGTACTACTGCCTTTGTACCCAAACATTCGAGTCCCTTTCAAAATTTTTCTTCTGATATACCTGGGAATTTTCTAGTTCTAAATCCTTTTTCGGGTACTGGTTTTGGAAAATGGAGACAAAATATGGTCGTCTCTCTTTTGGCTAGGAACAAAATTACCTTCATTGATGGTAGTTTTCCACGACCTTCTGATGATTCACTTAGTCTTAGGCAATGGAATAGGTGTAACCATTTAGTAATCTCCTGGATCACTAGTTCCCTTTCCCCTGAAATAGTCGAAAGTGTTCAATACACAGAAACTGCAGAGAGTATTTGGAATCAGTTAGATAAAAGGTATGGAACTGTGAACGGAACTAAGATTTTTAAACTTAAGAAGGAGATTGCCTCTACTAGTCAGGATTGCCTGGGTATTGCTTCCTACTTCACTAAACTTACGAAGTTATGGGATGAACTGGGTTTTATGAGTAGTAGGAGTGCCAATAGATGTACCTGCACAGCTAGGACTACTCTTCTTCAGAAAGATGAGGAGAATAAACTTTACCAATTCCTTGTGGGCCTCACTGAGATATATGTAGGGATTCGAGGGAATCTCCTTATGATGACTCCTCTCCCATCTCTTGACACTGCCTATAGTATCCTTTTACAAGATGAGAGGCAGAACAGGTGATTTTTCAAACCCAGTTCACTCCTGATTTAGCTTCTTTCAGTGCTTATATTAATTCTTCTACCAGGCAACCTCTTCCAAAGGGTACGCCTTCTACGTATTCTCCAGCCCCAAGGCACACTCCTTTGAAGCTCAATCTCTTATGCAAATACTGTGAGAAGCCTGGGCATTTGATTGAAAAGTATTATAAGCTCAATGGATATTCTCCTCATTTCAAGTTCACCAAAAATAACAAATCCGCTGCATCTGTAGAAGTTCATCCAGTCAATTCCCCTGACCTGATGTACAGGGTATTTTATCAGAACATTCCACTGAACCTTGGTCTGTGATTCCTAGTTTGACAAAGGAACAATATTATCAGTTGGTTCACTCCGTTCAGAACACTCAAATTTCTGACAATCAGTCTTGTCTCATGGCTTCTGCAAATTTTGCAGGTATTCTTTCTATGTCTGCTGATATTGAACATAGTTCCAGTATGTGCTTACTAGGAGATTTGTCTAGTTGCTCGTGGATTTTCGATTCCGATGCCATACACCATATGACTTACAATAAAGACCTTCTCTTTGATATTCATCCCTTAAATATACCCTACCTAGTCAACCTATCTAATGGGTACAAAATTAAAGTCACCTGCACTAGTTCTCTTAATTTTCTTTCTTTTACACTACATAATGTTCTGTATTTACCCTCTTTCCATTTCAATCTTATATCTATTTCTCAATTGACTTCTCAGCTAGATTGCTCAGTCTATTTTACTAAAAATATTTATTTTCTACAGGCCCCTTCACTGAAGAGGCTAGTGGAACTTGGTAAATTGGATGCTGGACTCTACAAATTTCAGATTTCTCACACTGCTGACTTATGTGCCCTCATTTCTACTGTTTCAATTCCTGGATGTGCTTCTACTGTGCCAGCCGCTACTATTTCTCCATTACCCGTTGTTATTTCTTTACCTTCTACAAATCATCTTGCATCTAACCATTGTAAATCTTATTCTACATCTATTAAAACGGAGATTTTATGGCATAACCGTTTAGGTCACATTCCTTTTGCCAGAATAAAGGATATTTCCTCTATTCCTTGTATTTTTTCTTCTAAGCAATCTTTCATTTGCTCTATTTGCCCTATGGCTAGACAAGCTAGACTCTCTTTTCCTATAAGCTCTATTAAAACTATTTCCCCTTTTGAATTGATTCATGTGGATTCTCGGGGTCCTTATAGTACCCCAACTTATGGTGGGTGTAAGTATTTCCTAACTATTGTTGATGACTACACCCGGGCCACTTGGACTCACCTTATGGGTTCCAAAAGTAATGTTTTTCCACTGTTAAAAACCTTCTTTTTGATGGTCAAAACTCAATTTGGTATTTCAGTCAAGGCTGCTCGAAGTGACAATTCCCTAGAGTTACGTTCTAGTACCTCTAATAGCCAGTATTTCTTAGATCATGGAATTATTCATCAGACCTCTTGTCCCCACACACCCCAATAAAATGGTGTTGTGGAAAGAAAGCATAGATACCTCCTTGAAACCTCTAGAGCCTTACTTTTTCAGTCCAAATTACCCTTTTCATTTTGGGGTGATTGTGTTCTCACAGCCACCTACTTGATTAATAGATTTCTTTTCCCTTTACTTAACAACAAATCCTCTTTTGAACTTTTACAAAACCAGGCTCCCTCCTTTTCTCATCTAAGAACTTTTGGCTGCCTTTGCTTCAACACTATACCTAAGGTTCATAAGGATAAATTTTAACCTAAAGCTGATCCGTGTGTTTTCATAGGTTATCCCTCGAGTAAGAAAGGTTATACGCTATATAATTTGCATACTAAACTCACTCTTGTGTCTAGAGATGTTGTTTTTCATGAATCCATATTTTCTTTTGCTCTTCCTCTTTCTCTTTCTTCTTCTACATCTTCTTCCCCACCTATTATTTTTTCTGATTCTGATCCTCCTCTTCTTACTTATTCTCCACCTTCTGTTCCTTCCACTTCTTTGCTCTTCCTCTTTCTCTTTCTTCTTCTACATCTTCTTCCCCACCTATTATTTTTTCTGATTCTGATACTCCTCCTCCTACTTATTCTCCACCTTCTATTCCTTCCACTTCTTCTACCTCTACTTCTACCTCCCTTCCTGCTCTTCGGAGATCTTCCAGGCCCCATTCTATTCCTTCTCATCTTCACCCATATGTCTTCACTTTACCTCCTTCCTTGTGTGGTTCTGTTCCTATTTCTACTAGTACTGACGCTCCTACTAGCACTGTTTTTTTGGAACCTAATTCTTATTCTCAGGCAGCCTCCATACCTACTTGGCAAGATGCTATGAAAAAAGAGTTTGAGGCACTTGAGGCCAACCATACATGGTATGTGGTTCCTCTTCCTCCTGGCAAAAAACCTATTGGTTGTAAATGGATTTTCAAAGTCAAGTACAAAGCTGATGGGTCTTTAGAAAGATATTAGGCCAGGCTGGTTTGTAGAGGTGATACCCAGGTTGAGGGTTTAGATTTCACTGAGACTTTCTCTCTTGTTATCAAGTTTTCCACTATTAAGTGCTTAATTTTTGTATCTGTTAAGAAGCAATGGTCTATATTTTAGTTAGATGTTAATAATGCCTTCCTCCATGGTGATTTGGAGGAGGAAGTCTACATGAAATTACCACCTGGTTTTTCTGCTCCTGCATCTGTAGCTTCTTCTCCTATGGTTTGTCGTCTTCAGAAGTCTTTATATGGTCTTCGACAGGCGTCTAGGCAATGGTACGCCAAGTTTTCTGTAGCTTTATGTTCAAGAGGGTACACATATTTCATGAATGACTATTCTTTGTTTACTAGAAGATCTGAATCTTCTATTATTATTTTGCTGTGTATGTGGATGACATTATTCTCACGGGTGATGATTTCGTTGAGATCTCCAAACTCAAATTATTTTTGGAATCTCATTTTCGGATCAAGGATTTGGGGGTTCTTAGCTATTTTTTGGGCATCCAGGTTACTTACTCTGCACAGGGTCTTTTTTTACATCAGCAGAAATTTATTCATGATCTTCTTTTGGAATTTAGTTGTGATTCTGTCACTACTGTTGCTTGTCCTCTTGACCTTAATATGAAGTTGCAGGCCACATCAGGTGATCTTTTGAGTTCTCCTGAAGCTTATCGGAGTTTGGTGGTCAATTTGAACTTTTTGACACATACTCGGCCTGACTTGTGCTTTGTTTTTCAGCACCTAAGCCAATTTATTCAGTCACCTCGCGTTCCTCATATGCATGCTGCTCTACATACTTTGCGATATCTTAAAGGGTCTTCAGATGTTGGTGTTTTTCTCAGTGTTTCTTCTTCTCTTTCTCTTTCAGCTTTTTGTGACAGTGATTGGGCTGCTTGCCCCGATACTAGGCGCTCCGTTTCTGTTTTTTGTATTTTTCTTGGTGATTCTTTGGTGGGTTGAAAGGCTAAGAAGCATTTTGTCATATCTCTTTCGTCTGCCGAGGCTGAATATAGAGCCCTTAGTAAGGTTGTTGCTGAGTTATCTTGGACTTTTAGGTTGTTAGCTGACCTTGGTGTTCCTGTTGATCTGCCTGTCCCTGTTTACTATGATAATCAGGCTGCTATTCATATAGCCTTCAATCCCGTGTTCCATGAATGCACCAAGCACATCGAGGTCGATTTTCATTTCACTCGTCAACAACTTCTTGATGGTCTTATCTCCTTGCATCATGTTTCCACTACGGCTCAGCTTGCTGATATTTTCACGAAGCCTATTACTGGGCTTCATCATCCTTCCATTCTTCCCAAGCTGGGTGTGCTTCCCCACTCTACCTTGAGGGGGGGTTGGACCACATAATAAAAATGAGCCCGCGGCCCAGTTGTTCGAAGGCCCAAGTTGAATAGTTGCCCGATTAATTTAATTATATAGGACCAGTTTTGTATTAACTAGAACATGAGGTAGTGTATGTAAAGAGAGTAGTATATTCTAGAAGTTTGGCTCTTCAGAAAAAAAAAACATAGAAATATTTTCTCTCTTTCTCTCTCTGAGTTCATGAATAAGCATTGCTAAGTTTCATGATTTATTCATCTCGATTTTGGTATGTTTACAGGTTTAGTAAATATGTGTTAATCTTAACGTTTTTTTTCTTTAGAATGATATTTTGTTAGCATTCGAATATTATTATTGTTTGATAATAGCTCCTGCTTTACACTTTCTTCTTTTTTTATTCATTGTTTAAGAAATTGGTGTTAAATGAATGACTAGTCCATGTTTCGATACTTCATCTGATTGATTATTGGCTAAAATATTCATGCCTTTTCATTCATTAGTTTGACAATATAATCGAATTAATCTGTGTATTTATTTTTTTTGGTTAAGCAACTTTTCCTCTCTTTGATGATTTCACTAGTCTGTGTAAGTAACTCTGCCTCTCTTTGATTATTTCATTAGTGGAGTATCGAGCCATTATTGGCCAAAGTAAAAACTGATAGGTCTCCTACTAGTAGCGCAACTAAGTTGGCTATAGTTATTGCTTCGTAGGTTGAAAAAGCTGCTGACGAAGAATAGTTTTCTTTTCTCTTGCGACCTTCCATGCCAAGGAGGGTTGAAGGGATCGATCCCAACCGCTGGGTGCTGTCTCCATGCCCTTCCTCATTATACGCTACGCTCAAATTCTTCGCAAGTAAAGATCAACATCAATTGATATCGGTAAAGTAGAATTCAAGTGTTGTGGTGCTTGTGGTTTCACTATTTGGGGCTATGTTTGTTAAGATCTTAAACCTTAAAAAGAAAAAAAAAATTGTCTTTGAATTTAGGTTGAGGTAATGTGATGTAAGGTGGGGGGGGTTATCTGGACTTTTTATTTTTTGAAGCTTATTTGTCACTTTGTTGCTTGGAATAATTATTTTGTTAAACTGATGAGTATGCTTCAGTAATCCTTTTGAATTCTCATCATTTTTTGATGAGTTTTTGTGCAAGGAATGAAGAATATACTCAACTACTTCGCATCAAAATTGTTTTGTCATGTAATGCAGATTATTGTCTCCTTGATCTCAAATGTATATTATTATGTAGATTAGGATAATCATTAGTTCCTAACCAACAGTTCTTGTTCTCATGTTTCTTATACTATCCCATGTTTCTTCTACCATGTCTAAATTTTAAGGGAACTTTTAACAAATAATAATAATTGTTTTGTTCAAGTTAAAGGATAATTATAGGTATTTCTTCTTTTATGGTATATTTTCGGACAACTTAATTGCATTGGTTGATAAAATTTTCTTTAAATAAATGGTAAGTGATTTGTTCTAATAATATATATGTATATATATATCAAGTATATGTTTTCGATATAAATGTAGCTTAAGTAATGCACTAATCCTTATTTTTTATTTGATACATGTGAAAGAATCCGAGTCTAATTGGACTCCACACCCCTCATTCCGTTTGGGTCAAGCCCGAAATCGAGTCAAGCCTCATTAGAGTCCAAACTGGACTGCTATACACAGAACAACACAAGTATACCGGATGGTATACATCTGTATACAGCTGATATATGCTGTAAGGCAGCTGATATTGGTGCATATTAAAAGTAGAAGCAAACATGCTGATTTTTCTATGCTGATACGAAGAGTATACAGGGTTTTATATGGTGATATGCAACGTATATATAGAAAAACGCAAAGGAAAGAGCTGTGATATACAGCTGTTATACACTTCAAAAAATGGACCCAAAGTCCATAATTCAAAGCCCAAAAACTGGGCAGCTTTACTGACGGGCCAATTAAGGGCCCAACTTCTATCCTTGTATTCGTTTTTTGTAGCTTACAATTTATCTTTGTTTATTTGTATTAACTAACATTTTAATCGATTAATCTAGATAAATTCTCTAAGGTGTTGCCATTTTATTTTATCTTAATTTTTTTTACTGAACTTATAATTTTTCACCTAATTTCTATTGTCTAGAATGGATTAATTGTTCCTTCAATTTTCTTCTAAAAACAAGTCTTTTAAAGATGAAGTATTTTATTCCCAGAATGACATTTGTTTTAGTCATGTAACTAATAGTTCATTTAGATTAAAGTAATTTTATCCAACCTAAGAAACTAATTTATTTTGAAGATTAACTTTTTTAAAAATTAGCAAAACACTTTTAATTTGATACGCTCTTGACTTTTTTTTAAAAAAAAAAAAGTGTTACTTACAACAAAAATGAACTTCCCTGCGGTAATAATAATACAAAAGTAGGCATGTAACTTTTCTTTCTCCACGAAAGTGAAAATTGATTTACCTCTTAAATCCAAAAGAAAAATTGCCACTTAGTTTAATTCAAATAGAATATGTCTCCTTTGAATAAATAAGTGTCATGTTTTAAATAAATAATTTTAGTATTTTCTATAAAATTAAGTCTTTGCGAAAATTAGCCACATTTAGTTAGTCAAGTTAGTGTTTTGGTAAACCTTTTAAACGGACGCTCTTAAGTGCCTTAAAAAACTTCTTACGGCATTAATTGAGCCCTTACCCATTTTCTTTAGTTTTAAAGGTTTATTTATGTTTTTGAACCTTTGAAACTCTTTTAAGTTTTTCTTGATTTTTATAGAAAAATCAAGTGGCGACTCTGTGAATTTCTCAAAATTGTTTCAAAATTTTCTTGAATCTTTTGAAATAATTTTAGAGAGATCAAAATCATTTTCTTTTTTAAATGAAATTCGAAAAGGATAAAATACTAGGTTGTTTGTCTTTCATCACTACCATTCATGTCCATATTACATATGTCCATGAAGCGAGCATGATTTCATTTCCACGTGCTCTGCGATCTTGTTGATTTACTTCCTTGCATTGATGAGATCTTTGAGAGATCTTTTATTGATGCCAAATCCGGATTCTAAGTTTATCTTCTATAAAGATCTTTCTTGCCTTGATTATACTTCTTGATGTATCTTTCTTGCATTGAAAGGATTTTTGAGGGATCTTTTATTGATGTCCTATTCAGGATTTCAAGTGTATCTTCTATGACGATCTTTCTTGCCTTAATTATGTATCCTGCAAATTAACAATAGATTAGTTTGTCATTATTAAAATATAATACTTTGATATAGGAGGCTAACACAAACTGTCAAGAGAGACAACCTTACACAATTTACCCAGAATAAAAGAGGTTCACACAAGTGATGCTGCCACATTTGTATCTCCCAAATTCTTCCCCTAAATGAAACTCTCAAACCCCTAGGACTACATTGTGAATGCTACCAAACAAGAAGAAATGAGCTTCTATTTATTGAGTCTACAACTTTTTCCTACATGAACAAGGATTAGCCAAATATAGAGAATATGTTTTCCATTTTCTAAAGGGAAACCCAATTATGATATCTAAAGAAAAACTCAATTATGATAAGAAAGTCAAGACAAACACTTAACAGAAGTGACCTTTAAATCTAACTCACCTCTAAAAGTTGACTCATGAAGGATGATTGCTTAAGATTATATATAGAGATAGAAATTCATTTTCTCAACCAACGTGTGATTTAAACATTCTTTGACATAGAGTGTGGATTATGAAAAGCCAAATATTTAGAAAACACCACAATAGGGATTGATGAGTGTAGCTCTGATATTATATGCATATATGTCTCTTAGGTTTAATTCAAACTCTAACTTATGAGGAGAAAATTGCTCAAAGTCATAGAAATCTATTCTTCAATTAATATAGAACTAACGGTATAAAAATTCTTCAAAGACTGTCAGTGATATACTGAAGGAAAGTGGAGATGGCGTTAAGTTTGCATGGCCCTTATAGGCTGGCCACACACGTGCTACAGTGGTAAATTCTCGACAAAATATAAAAGAGGACCACAAGCTTATGTAATTACCTCAACCAACTCATGGTGACACTCCTCGGAGTATATTATAAGTTGAATCCACGTCTGTATTGTGCTTCCCCCCTCCTCTTTTTTTTTTCTTTATACATCCACATATTGATTCTGATACAATGTGCCAATTTTTTCCATCCTAAGCAGATGTTTGGTAATGCAATTTGAAATCAACTCTTGTTTGTAAAATTTGCACAAAATTTTGATTTTAATTTTAAATCATAATTTTAAAATTTCAAATTCTCCAAAAAAGGAGGATTTCTAATTTTAAATTGTGATTTCAATTGTTTTTAAAATGCAAAACTTGACCATAGTAAGTATTTCTTTTAAAAAAAAATTATCATTTAATTTTTTTACAAAATGAACTCCAACTAACGTTAAGAGATTGTACGTACACTACTAAAAAAATTGAGTCGAAAACTATGTCTTTTCAACGGAGGCTGGTAATACTGTATTTTTTTAACAGTGATATTATGTGAAAGGATTGTATTAAATAATAATTAATAACTATTATTGTTGATTAGTGAATCTTTATAGTTATGTGCATTTGAAAGTATAATAACATATAACCAGTATTTATTTATAAAAAGAATATGAAAATTATATATGATTTCTTGAACAAATGTCTTAGAATAATTTACTCATTTGATAAGATTATATAAGAGTTGAAGGAATTTTGATAATTTTCACAATCGAGATTTTTATATTTATAACAATAATAATAATAACATACCTAGTATAACCTCGCAAAATACAGTCTAGGAAAGATACAGTGTATGTTGACCTTACCTCTACCTCAACGATAAAGATTCTGTTTCCATTAGATTGCAATTAGTTATTTGAAAATCATGATAAGCAAAATACAATTTAAGATCAAATTCAAATAAAATTTCAACTGCAAATCAATATAATTTAAAATCCTAATTTTAAACTGTGATTAGAAAGTCCAAACAACCTAACTGTGGTAAAATAGTTGTAATAAGACAAGGGAAAAGAGTCAAATTTAACTCTCTACTTCAAAAAATTGGCTAAATGTGCCCTTCGTCATACTATGGGGTCAAATTTATCCTTATTATCATACTTTGGGGCCAACATTATTCATCTACTTAAAAAATTGGCTAAATATACCGCTCATCATACTTTGAGGTCAAATTTACTCTCGATATCATACTTTGGAGGCAATGCTATGTGCATCTAGATTCTAGAATCAGTGGATAAGTTTTCTGAGCGAATAACATGATGAAAAATTTGTGTAGATCCAAGTTGTATATAAAGACATAAGAATAAGAATGTCACGATTGACACATAAGGAAACCTTTTAACTCAATCAATGAGAGAAATATTCAATTGACCTAATCTGTTGCATTTGACCACTAAGTGTCATTTTTTATGAGCTCTGCGCTGATGTAGATCCATGAACTGAGGGAGGGATATATTATTTTGTGTTTACAATGATGCTGATTCATTTTTCATGAGTTATGCACTGACAAATATCCGGTGACTTAATCTCATTGAAAAATTTAACCAACAGAGTCGAGAGAGGTATATTTATTTGTGTCTTTTTTGTGGCTCGGGTCAAATCAAAAAGGTTATATTAGGGTGTGTTTTATTTTTGAAAAATAGGACATTTAAGATTGATTTGGATTTTTATATTGAGGGAAGGTTATATGTGAAAATTGTCCTAACAATGAAGATAAATTTGACCTTAAAGTATAACATCAAAGGTAAGTTTGACTCCAAAATATGAAGGACCCTAAAGTGTAACATCAAAGGCAGTGACGAACCCAACAATTTTAGGAAAAAATTATTAAACAATGCAGTTGCAGGGATTCGATCCCAGGATGGGAGACATGGACGTTATGCCTAAAGTCAGAGCACCCAGCCATGCTTTGGTTCTCTGGGTGCTTTTTTTATATATTTTACCATTTTTTTAATTATTTCTTATATAATTATACCTTTTCTACGTCGAGTTTAGTGGGTGCTCGAGCACCTCAAAAATGCACGTGGGTTCGCCCCTGATCAAAAATAAATTTGACTCTAAAATATGATAAAGGATATATTTAGCTAATTTTTTAAAATAAGAGATAAATTTAGACCCAAAAAATAACAACGAGAAAAAATTAATTTCAAAATATTATGAAGAGTGTATTTAATTAATTTTTGAAGATACGAGAGGTAAATTTTGACTTTTTTCCTTTAAGACAAAGCAATGCATGTGTGCTTGTCAGATAGTAATCGGTGATTTTGATTTGTGAAGTCATTGTCGACCAACTCAAGTGTCTCTTTCAACGTGCACACGTGATTGGAGTTCTTCCAAAAATTTAAATAGTTTAGGTTATACAACAATTAATTTAAGGGTGCTGCAAAATTACTCGAATCAATTTGACTCAAATAATAAAAATGAATGGTGTAAAAAGACTTCAAAATCCTTTAGGCTCCAAAATCACTTATTTTTCTCTTCAAAATGTAAAACTATTTTGATTTTTTCTTTTTCATTTTTTTTTTATACTTTTTTATATTATTATATCCCTTAGGCTCCAAAATTATCTAGTTTTTCCGTCAAAAGCACAACCACTTTAACTTTTATTTCTTATTTATTGTTTACTATTCCATGTATCATAACTTTACTTTACTCTTTTATATACTCCTTAAATTTTTACTTTTTTTGTTCTACTTTTCCTTAATTTTTCTAAGCTTCTCTCTTATTTGAAGCCTTTTAATCAACATTTTTTTTCACTTGTATTAGATATTTTTTTCTTTCAATACTTTTATCTCTTTAGTTTTTTACTCTATAGGTTTTAAATATTTTTATTTTTTTCTCCATTTTAAAAATTTTAAATCCTCCATATATCTCATCTATAAAATTTCTCCCATAATTTTAAAGAAAAAAAAATGAATTCAAATCATAAAAATATCTAACTAAGAGAAACCATCAATGAAATTTTTGAGATTAAAAATAATAATAATTTACTCGCTAAATTAATTTATTTATATAGGAGTAATTACTAAATAATATGATTACTTTTAAAGTTAGTTTCATTTTTATTTTGTCTACAAACAAAAGGAGATCTCCTTTAAATAGCAATTGAATTGATGGTTAAGATCTTTAAATAGCAATTGAATTGATGGTTATTAACGTGACATTTCAAGTGTAAATTAATTAAATTTGACTTAAAAATTTCAATGTAGAAATTTTATCTCGACTCCAAATAACTCGCATGTTGAGTTTATATAGGTTTAACTTAAAATTCAATTGTATACAAAGATTAACTAAATAAATAAAAATTATTGGGATCGTCATATAATATTATTCTAACATTATATTATTCTAACAAACTGATCAAAAAAATTATAATCATTGGATCATGATTTTGATACTAGGCAGCCGCATTAGAATACAAATTTATTTTAGTTAAATTATATTTTAATTTTTTAGATATTTTTATATTGTTTCACTAAAATTATAATGCACTTTCATAATTCTTTATCTGAGAAAATTAAGTAGTTAGAAAAACTTGAACCCTAAAAAAAAATTTCAATCCAATTTTTTTTTATATAATTTTTCACTTCACCTCATAAAAATAAATATTAAAAGGAAAAAACTACATGGCTGAGTAAATATGAGCTCTTAATTATCTTATTTAGCCTAAATTTTAATTAATTACAACTAAATGATCCCGCATAAAAGAGGGAGTGAAAAGAGTTACAATTCATTCTCTTTCTTTCCAATTAAGTACATTCATACAAGTGTGAATTATAAAATAAAAATACAAATATAATTGTATCAACGAATACAAAAACATAAGTGATGATGCAAATACAAATACAAATACAATAAGCGGTTGTGTTATTTTCATTATCATTCATAATTTATGTTTTACGTAGCCATACTTTATATATATATATATATATATATATATATATATAGAGAGAGAGAGAGAGAGAGAGAGAGAGAGAGAGAGAGAAAGAAAAAAATAGGAAAAAGAAAAGCTAGAGATAGAAGAGTGAAAAAAATAGGAAAAAGAAAAAGAAAAAAAGAAGGAAAGACACACAAAAGAAAAAAACTGAGAAAAAAATACTCAAAAAATCGAAAATGAAACAAAAAAGAAGAGAAATGCGAAAAAAGTAAAAATGAAAAGAAAGTACCTGAAAATTGAAAAAAAGGAAAAAAAGAGAAATAGTAGTCAGAGCTAGAAGAGAGTGAAAAAATGAAAAGAAAAAAGAAAACGAAAATAGAAAAGAAAAAAAGTGAAAAAAGTTACATGTAATTACTCTCACTGTATTTATATCTTATATCGAGTAAAGTCGATTGTATACAGTTGATACATTAGCTACATATGATAATTTTGAAATTTAGATTATGAGCTCCCCCAATTTGTTGAAAGTTAGGTGTTTTTTTAAAAAAAAAAATCATCTTAAAAATATAAGGGGTGAATTAAGTTATTAGAAGTTAATAATTGTGTTGACTAAAAATTTAAAGTATTTTTATATATTTTAGCTAAAATAAATATTAATAATTTGTCAAAATTAAACTCAAAAGAAAATTTCAAAGCTAGTATCTTTTTAAATTTTTTTCAGTTAATCTCATGAAAATAAATTTTTAAAATATACATAAGAGTAAAATTGAGTTATTAGAAGTCAACGATAGTGTAAACTAAAACCTTAAAGTATTTTTCATATTATTTCTCTTATGTTTTTTAAACAGTTGATCAAAATTAAACTCAAAAAATTATCAAGTCAACTATTATTATTATTATTATTATTATTATTATTATTATTATTATTATTATTATTCCATCTTATTAAAAATAAATTTAGAAGTGAAATTGAGTTACTAGTCATCACTTGTGTTGGCGAGTCATGAAATTCACAAATTGAGACTCGATTTAATCATAGTATATACTTAATCAATATTTTTCAAATAGAAGTCGATCATTTATGTCGACTATAGTGACAAATTGACACATAATTCAATCCTAACATAGATTGAATCTATATTTCTCATTTAGAAGTCAATCTTTTATTTTGACTATAGTCGTGATAGATTGAGACTCGATTTGATCCTAATAGAGATTGAATCAATATTTTTTAAGTGGAAGTAAGCCATTTATGTTGATTGCAATCACGACAAATTGAAATTCAATTCAATCCTAACATAGATTCAATCAACATCTTCTAATTAAAAGTCAACTATTTATGTTGACTACAGTCGATCGAGACAAATTAAGATACAATCCAATCCTAACATTGATTGGTGCGCGCAGGATGGTTCAGACATCACGGTTATAAAAAAATCAAAAAGTCAAATATTTATGTTGATTATAGTCGTGATAAATTGAAACTCAATTTAATCGTAACATAGATTAAATCAATATTTTTCAATTAGAAGTCAAACATTTACGTTGATTATAGTGGTGACAAATTGAGACTTAATGTAGTTTTACTACTAATAATAAAGGGCAATAAGCAGACACGTTTTCAACATGCCTGCTTCAGGTGCTTCAATCGTAATTTTACTATATCATTCTCAATTAATTAGTATAAGTCATTTAAGTATTAAAAAAGTATTTAATAAAAAGGTAAAATAGAAATAAAATAATAAATTAACTCTTGATGTTTTGTGATACCTTCTTCAGATGCTTCAATCGTAATTTTACTATATCACCCTAATTAATTGTATAAGTCATTTAAGTATTAAAAAAAAATTAATAAATAAATAAATTAGACATGAAATGATAAATTAATTTTTGACATTTTAAATTAATTTGATGTCTTGTATGAGACTCATTTAATTTTTTTTCACAAATATTTTATAATAGTTTTGTTATATCACTTCTAATTAGTTGTTATAAGTCATTTAAGACATGCATGCTTCGTTGTTTCAATCGTGATATTATTATATCACCCCTAATTAATTTTTATGGTGATCTAAGCATTAAAAAATTAATAATCTTTCATAAAAATATAAAATACACTCAAAATGACACGTCAATATAAATTATTTGGTTGACTATCGAAATTATAATAGTACCACAGAAATTATGATAGTACAGAGAAAGACATAAAGTAACATATATTATTTAAAAATGAGAAGACACGTAAACTAGGACGATAAGAGTATTGATATCTTATTAAAAAATTATGCTAAAAGCACTATAAATCACATTAAAAATATAAAATATTCGATTGACTCTCGAACTTACATCGGTGTCACTTAAATTGAAATGGAAGAAAAAATATTATAAAGCACAATAATTAAAAATTTAAATTATTTTAATGATTGATTATCTAAATTATATTTTTCTCGTAAATTGAGGTAAAAAAATAATATATATTGGGTTTGTGCTAGCATGAGTCCTTCAATGTCTAGTCTAATATAAATTGCATCAATATTTTTCAAAGAGAAGTTAAACATTTATGTTAACTTTAGTCATGACAAATTGAGACTCAATTTAAATATAATACAGATTGAATCAACGTTCGTTAGTTATAAGTCAACTATATATGTTGACTATAATCGTGACAAATTGATGCCCAATTCGATCCTATATTGAATCAGTATATCCCAATTGGAAGTCAACTAATTATGTTGACTATAGTCCTGATAAATTGAAACCCAATTTAATTCTAACATAGATTGAACTAATATTTCTCAATTAGAAGTTAAGTATTGTGATAACTAAAGTCGTAATAATTTGAGACTCAATTTATTTTTATTAATTTGTGAGACTTAATTTAGTTGTGGGTCTTTTAAAATGTTAAAAATGTGAATCTACTCCAAATTAACTATATAAATAGTCATAGTGCTCCACATTATTAGAGTACTTAGATTGAACCAATATTTCTCAATTAGAAGTTAAGTATTGTGATAACTAAAGTCCTAATAATTTGAGACTCAATTTATTTTTATTAATTTGCGAGACTTGATTTAGCTGTGGATCTTTTAAATTGTTAAAAATGTGAATGTGTACCAAATTAACTATATAAATAGTCATAGTGCTCCACATTATTAGAGTACAACCCCCCTCCCCCACCCCTATTTATATATTACTATATATAATAAGAGGGAGTTAACTCAGGCAACAGGTCCACATGTCTATTTGTATTGCCTGCTTTAGTTGTCTCAATCATAATTTTACTATATCATTCTTAATTAATTATTATAAGTTAATAATATTTAATAAAAAAATAAAATAGATATTTATGACATGTCCACTTTAGCTGCTTTAACCGTAATTTTAATATATCACCCCTATTAATTATAAAAATCATATAAATATTAAAAATTAATAATATCTAATAGAAAAGATAACATAAAAATAAAATGATAAATTAAATCTTGATATTTAAATTAACTTGGCGTCTTATATGAGATCCACTTAATTTTTTTCACAAGTATTTTTATGATAATTTTGCTATATTGCTTCTAATTAGTTATTATAAGTCATTTAAGAATGTCTGTCTTGCTGCTTCCATCGTTATTTTACTATTATAAGTCATTTAAGACATGTCTGTCTCCCTGCTTTCATCGTTATTTTACTATATCACCCTTAATTAATTATTATGGTCGTTTAAGCATTAAGATATTAAAAATATTTCAAAAAAATATAAAATAGACACAAATAATATGTCAACATAAAAAATTTGCTTGACTGTCAAAATTATATTAGTGCACATAAATTGGGATGAGACGGAAAAAGACATAAAGTAATATACATTATTTAAAAATTAGATAAAAAGTACTGTAAATCATAATAATTAAGAACTCCATAATATATATATATATATATATATATATATATATATATATATATATATATATATATATATATATATATATATAAAGTAATTGATTGTCGAAATTCTATATTGCCACGTAACCTGGAATGGGAGAAAGTATTCATATCTTATTGTAAAATTATGTAAAAAAACATTACAGATCAATAATTAATAGCTTTGAAAATTTATAAGATCTAAAATATTTGGTTGACACTCGAAATTATATCAGTTTCACTTAAATTAGAATAAAAGAAAAAATATTATAAATCACAATAATTAAATAAATTTTAATTATTTTAATGATTGATTATCTTTATAAATCATAACAACTATTTTTTATATATTATTTTGATAATTAATTATTTAAATTGTATTTGTGTCACATAAATTACGACAAAAATATATCACGAACCATTAATATCTAGTCAAAACAGATATGCTTCATAAAAGATCAAGATCGTTCACACCAAATGGGTGTATACATAATATATAATTATCACTTGACTATAGTTGAGTAAATATATTTTCATTTCATTGTCTTCGTTAATTTTGACATATAAATTAATATTTTTTAAATATAAGCACTTGATCAATGTAGATAAGTCTTACTTTTGTCTTTTTTCCTTTTCTTTTAGTCATTGAACGGCCTTTAGGTTTCATTGTTCATATATATACTGCTTTCTCCGTCCCAAATTATTCGTTCCAAATTTTCTAATTTGATTTCCCATTTTACTTGTCTTTTTTCATTAATCAAGAAGAGACAAATTTTTTTTCCATGTTTTACCCTTTGCATTAATTATTTTTTCTTCAAATTAAAATATAAACATCATTTAATAGGGACACTATGGTAAACTAGCCATGTTATTAATTATTTTTTTTAATCAATGTGTTATCTCAATTTGGGACGGGGAATTTGGGATGGAGGGAATAGTGTCATTTAGCCCATGCAATGCCCGGATCCAAAATTAATACTCACTCTATTTCAATTTATTTAATTTATTTTTCTTTTTAGTCTGTTCAAAAATATATCTCTTTTTTTCAGTTATTTAATTTTAATTTTTCATATAGCATGTTTAAGACCACAATTAAAAAATAATTTGATACATTCTATCTGTCTTTAGCTTAAGGCCACAGGATTAAAAAATCTTCTTTATTTTCTTTAATTTTGTGTCAAATCACAATCAGACAAACTAACTAAAACACAATGAGTATGTAGAAATTAAATTTTTAATTGCTTTATATAAGAGAGAAAACATAGGTAGACGTTTGACCATGAAAATAAAAAATTCTGATGTTGGAGTTGAAATTGCAATTGTGTTCGATCATATATTTTTGAAATTGCAATTGTGTTGGTGTGGTGGTTCAACATCTCACCACTTAAGCAAGCGGTTGGAGGTTCGATCCCCACCTTTGGTGAATGGAAAAAACTCTGTGGCCAGTTTCCTACCGCTTAGTGCGCTGACAGTAGGAACGGAGGATTAGTCTGACAGCTGCCGGCTGTGGGGATACCTTGGACAACCAAAAAAAAATAATATTTTTTTTAGACTTCTAAAAAGAGAAAATGTGAAATTAAAAGATAAAAAAAGTGAATAGCAGCTCTCTCCCTCAGTATCTACATTTTGGGGATATTCCCTGATGCCTGAATAGATACAAATAATAACAATATTTAAATCGCAACGTCTATCCTTTAATAATAAACAACTATAACAACAAAAAAGAAATTATTAAGTTATTAGAAGTGAAAAGATATGCATAAGGAAATTTCAAAGAGCAGTAGAAAGAGAAATTGATAATGCGAAAAAAATACAGAAAAGAGCAAGTGTGACCAACTTACTCTAAGACTAAGGTGAAGGAGAAAGTGGGGGACAAGAAAACTCTTAAAAAGAGTTATGTCAGCCTATTATAGGTGTGTGGGGCAATGATGTATTAAAACTGGGTGATTTCTCTATTAGGGAGGATAAATTGGGTATCAAAAAAATGTGAAATGACAGTATTACCACCCTTTGTCACTTTAGTTACCAAAATACTAGCCAAAAAATGCTATTCATGTCCTTTTCCTTCGAGTCAAATACATTTTCTTTTAATTTAAATAACATAAGTGGAGTGCAAAGAAAAAGGAGTTGAAGCTTGAAATTAAAAATAAAACAAAAAATCCGATATTTCTTCTATACAATCATTTTAATTAACTCTATGGTACTCACGCGAGCTTTTTTATATCCAATGTTGTAGTTTGTCAGGTGTGTTGGCGTTAGTTGGGTCGTGACAAAAAGGGTTGTGTAGTTTTCTTTTCCTTTTTACCTTTTCACGCCAACATTGCCAAAGAACAACAAATTATCTCTCTCAAAAACAAAAGAGTTAATTCCTCAAATTTCCTCTTAATTTATAAAAGTATTCCGTCAAACTAATTTTTGAATATTTTTTAATAATATTATTACTTAACTTGCAGTATTATTTATCTAAAGTAACTTTTATTTTTTTCAATAATATTGTCACCAAACTACACATATCATCACAATATTGGTAACTTTTAAAAAATGATACATGCATCTTTTATTTCTAACAAAAGTTTTTATATTTATCATTTACTTTTCTTTTTTGTTTAAAATTCAGTTTAATTATAGAATTTATTGTACAAATGTGTAAAGATGAATAGTAATTATGCATCACTGATATTATTTTTTTAGCTAATTTTATCTTTTGTTAAGAGGAACTTCTTAAATACCAAATCTTTTGTAATTGCAAACTTGAGATTAATTTGTAGGGGAAAAAAGTGAGAAGATGGTATGATTTTTTATGAAAATAGTATTTTAAATTACACTTTCATTTTGCTATAGTTACATGAATATAATTTATTTTATTAAGATATATTTAAAGTATGTTAAACAAATTTTATATAATTAATGGGTATTTGATCTAAAAATAAAAGTTGAAATATATATGAATAAATTTTTTATTAAAATTTTAATTTTTCTGCTAGTTTCACCTTGTTAGAAATATATATGTAGTTTAGTGATAATATTGTCCAAAAAAAATTGAAAGTTACTTTAGTGAGATGTTCCCTATAAGTTGAGTGATAATATTTTCCTAAAAAATTCAAAAATTACTTTAGCGGGATACTTTAATAAGTTGAGTGAAAATTTGAGGAATTAACTCAAAAAAAGTTAGAAGAGCAGAAAGGAAAAATAAATCTCAAAGTGATACTACCTAGCTGTACCTCTTTTGGGATCAATATCAGCAGTGCAGTTCATCCAACGATAAACTTAATCCGAATTATAGAGCTACGACACAATCAAATCCAAACGAATAAAATGTTGAATTGAATTGTACCAGTCTCTACTGGGGGTTATTACTCATTTTTGTACTTGCTGCTTTATTTATTTGTACTTGTAATTTTACTACTCCTTTTCTTTTATGTTGCACATGACTTACTGTTATAACTCCTCCAAAAAAATATCATTTTACTATAATTAAAAAAATAATTTTAAAAGTTTTCTTTTACTCTTAATGATCTAATTTACAACCATCCGAATGTTTAAGGACCATTTTAGACCATAAATTTCAAAAGCCCTCATTTTTTTTTTCTTAAACACTATTTTAAGTCAAAAAATGTCACATAAAATGAGACGAAGAGAGTAAATTTTAAAAGATGGTTTGATGTGAGTTGTTAATCAGTACGTTCTTCATTTCAATTTATTTGACCTATTTTTTTTAGTCCGTTGATCTTGAACGTATCTATATGTCTAAATGCCAAGAATTACCCCTAATAGGACTTGTTCTATGCACTAAATTAATGCTTTGTTCCTATTTTCTTTGAGCTATAATTACATACCTTATCTGATAGACATGATTCATTGATGCAGGGCTAAATTGTGATGAAATTGGACATAATTCAACGCATTAACGTGAAACTAATGATGATGGAAGCTTTGGGAGTGATTTGATGAGCATAAGGATACTGCAATTAATCTCGAAGAACATAGAAATAAAGTCAGGAGCATAGAAATAAAGTAAGGAGCAAAGAAATAGGCAACGAGCTGCAAAGGAACAAAAGTCATAAGCATTGCGTCGCGGATCCTAGTCCCCGCATGTAATACCCCGCATATTTCTAATCCTGTAATTCATACTTGAGTACATGACTTACATTGAATATCCTAGTGATAGGATAGCTTATGATTCATTAAGCATGTTCATATGAGTCACTTAAGGTAATACAAGCTAAGAGTTTTTGAATCCATCAAGTTTTAGTGTTCGATTTTCCAAGGGTCATCTTTGAACAAGTATAAATTGATATTAATATGATATTTTGGCTGATTTAGACGAACCAAATTGTAGATAATTGAATTAGCTTTCCAATGATATCAATTTTGCCTTAATCCAATACCCGAGCAAAACGTTATGCCCATTTTCGTGAGAGACAGTAAGCATAGGTGATTGGTTAGGCGCCACCCAAAACAAGCATAGGCGATTGGTTAGGCGATGCCCAACCCAAGAATAGGAGATTGGTTAGGCGCCGCCCAACCCAAGCATAGGCAATCACTTGGGCGCCGCCTAAGTCAATTCCAGGTGTCAAAAACACTCCGTCTTGAGTTACTTTAAAGGTAATTAAGTCTTTAAATACTCCTTACACGTCCCTAAACTTAACCCTATGAAATGTATAGCTTCTAAACATACTGCAACCCTATTTTCATCTCAAAACTCATCATACAAGAGCACTAAAGGAGAAAAACAACTAGGGTTGCATAATTAAGCTTGAAGATCCGATTTCAAGGAAATTCCTCCGTCAATCATCAAGAATCTTCCTTCTAAGGTATGCGTAGTGTTCATCCACAGATTCATTTCATCCGTGGAGTTCAAGAATCAATCTTTAAAATACAAAAGCTTGGTTGATTGACACCTCTACAGTCGGGGTAGAGATTGGACCCCTCCAGTCTCACAGTTGTCTTTACCAGTGGCGCGGTATTGACACCCCTCCAGTCGGGGCAGAGATTGGAGCCCAGCTTAGCCATAAAGGCATACATGGGGCATATCGGTTAAACACTACTTCCCACTGTTTCAGTATCAGTCTCAGTAAAAGAACTCAGATAGTTCTTCAGATTTCAGTATATACAGGACTGTCAGATACAGTCATCCATGTTATCAGTTTCAGTATTAGTCATGACAGTTATCAGTAAACCATGCATTAGCTTACAGGTTATGCTATCATGTATTCATGGTCCCAGTTTCTAGATATATGTGTTTGCACTCCCATGTTCATATTAGTCAGTCAGTGTTGTTCATGCATGAAACCCTTTATGTTCAGCCTACCTTCTTCGTATACTCAGTACTTCAGTTGTACTGACATATTTGTGCTATGGTGATTTTTTTTTTACTACACCATAGGTTCCGAGACATGAGCTCCATCCCAGCAGTAGTGGTAGAATTCCAGTCGCAGAGACACAATGAGTCCTCATTGATTCAAGGACAATATGATTTGATTCATTTATTTATTCTTCAGTTCAGTTTTATGGAGTTAGTTGGAGACATGTTCCTTTAACTCCTTAGTCAGACAGTTTAGAGGCTTTTGGATTTACTTTCAGATTTACGTCCAGATTTAGTTGTTTTGGGTATTTTCGCCCACATGATTGTATTCAGTTAAACCTTATGGCCTTACAGTTCCATTTATTCCATATTATTATATTATGATTTGTAATATACAGGTACAGATATCAGTCATGGGTTAGCTTGTGGTCCCTCAGGGTCATGAGCATCGTGTAGCATTCCGGTTCAGCAAATCGGGGTGTTACAAACTTGGTATCAGAGCCTAAGGTTCAATAGAGTCCTAGGAAGTCTAAAAGCCGCATTTAGTAGAGTTTTGTACATGGGTGTGTTGCGTGCCATATTTATGTGCGGGAGGCTATAAGATGTTTTAGGAACAGTCCCCTTTTTTCATTATTCATGTCATGCTAGTGAGCATAATCACAAGTTAAACTCTCAGTCTAATCCATTCTTCTCTTATTCCAGACCATGGCCCCAAAGAGAAGAAACCAGCTAGCTCCTCAGCCCGAAGATCCTTTGGGCGAACATGTTTCACATGCGGAGTTTAGAGCCGCATTTACCATACTTGCTCAGTCCATGGCTGCACAGAATGAACAACCACCAGTCATTCTGGCCAATCCAGTGGCCACTCCCAAAGCAGCTAGGGTTCGGGACTTCACCCAGATGAACCCTCCATCTTTCCATGGGTCTAAGTTTGATGAGCACCCTCAGGAGTTCATTGACCAAGTCTAGAAGGTCATTGACATCATGGGTGCTACTTCTATTTAGAGTACTGAGTTATCCGCCTACCAATTACAGGATGTTGCTCATGATTGGTACAAACAGTGGAAGTCTGAGAGGTTAGATGATACAGGCCCTATCGAGTGGGAGGAATTTGTCACAGCCTTCTTAGATAGATTCTTTCCCCAAAAGCTGAGGGAAGCCAAAGTTCTTGAGTTCATCAACTTCAGGCAGGGGAATATGACGGTTAGGGAGTATTCTCTCAGATTCACTCAGCTAGCTAGGTGTGCTCCTCATGTGGTTGCAGACAATAGAGCTAAGATGAGCAAATTCGTGTCAGGGGCCAACGATAGCGTGGTAAATGAGTGTAGGTCTGCGATGCTGATCGGTGATATGAGAGCAACGTAGAAGAGCAGAAGTTTAAGACTAGGGAGAGGCAGAACAAGAGAGCAACGTCAGGTAATTTCAACTTTGCTCGCTCCAAGTCAGCCGTTCCATCTCCTTCCTCTGCCAGCGCTCTAGTGTCGAAGTTCAGAGACGGAAATAGAGACAAAGCACTAGGCTCTAAATCTCAGGACAGTGTTAGCAGTTCCCGAACGAATCCCCTTTGTCAGACTTGTGGTAAGAACCACAAGGGCATTTTCAGAGCCAGTAGTGATGTCTATTTTGGTTGTGGAAAGTCAGGCCACAGGATTAGGGAGTGTCTGTAGTCAAGTCTTCAGGGTCGGCAAAATCATTCTACAGCTCAGTCCAATCGCCCGAATTAGCAGGGTGCCATTTCCAGTGCTACCAGTGGGTAACGCCCAAACAGACTCTATGCTCTTTAGTCTAGGCAGGATCAGGAAAATTTTCCTGATGTCGTTACTGGTACGTTATAAATTTTCCATGTTCATGTTTATGCTTTGCTAGACCCAGGTGCATCTTTGTCTTTTGTTACTCTATACATAGCGAGCGATTTCGGAACCAGTCCTGAAGTCCTAGCAGAGCCCTTCTCAGTCTCTACCCCAGTGGGTAAAACCATCATAGCCCGGCGAGTATACAGGAACTGCCCAGTTATGATATCTCAGAAATCCACGTCAGCAGATTTAGTGGAGTTAGAGATGACTGATTTTGATGTCATTCTCGGTATGGATTGGCTTTATTCCTGCTATGCCACATTCGTCTGCAGAAACAGGGTAGTTCAGTTTCAGTTCTCGAATGAGCCCGTCCTAGAGTGGAAGGGTAGCATTTCAGCGTTCAGGGGTCAACTTGGTTCCTACCTCGGGCAAGGAAAATGATTTCTAAGGGGTGTGTGTATCATCTCACGCATGTTAAAGATTCCAGTTCTGAATATCCCAGCCTCGAAACAGTCCCTGTTGTTAATGAATACTCAGATGTCTTTCCCAAAGATCTTCCAGGCATTCCTCCCGAAAGGGAAATAGACTTCGGCATAGACCTTTTTTCAGATACTCAACCTATTTCTATTCCACTATACAGAATAGCACCAGCAGAACTCAAGGAACTGAAAGATCAGTTGAAGGATCTCTTAGATAAAGGATTCATCAGACCCAGCATTTCCCCATGGGGTGCGCCATTATTATTCGTGCGCAAGAAAGACGGTTCTTTCAGGATGTGTATTGATTATCGTCAACTCAACAAGGTCACAGTCAAGAACAAATATCCTTTTTCCAGGATTGATGATCTATTCGACCAACTTCAAGGTGCCAGTTACTTCTCCAAGATAGACCTCAGATCAGGCTATCATCAGCTCAAAGTTAGAGAATGTGACATTCCGAAGACAGCTTTCCGTACTCGGTATGATCACTTCAAATTTTTAGTCATGTCATTTGGTCCTTACCAATGCCCCAACAGCTTTTATGGATTTGATAAACCGTGTGTTCAAGTAGTACTTGGATATGTTTTTTTATAGTCTTTATAGATGATATTCTGGTTTATTCTCGCACAGAGCGTAATCATGCAGACTATCTCAGGATTGTTCTTCAGAATCTCAGGGATCACCAGTTATTCGCTAAGTTTAGCAAGTGTGAATTTTGGCTAAGATCAGTAGCATTCCTTGGCCATATTATTTCCAGTGATAACATTAGAGTAGATCCTCAGAAAACCAAGGCAGTAAGAAACTGGCCCAGACCCGTATCTCCATCAGATATTAGGAGTTTCTTGGGTTTGGCTGTCTATTACAGATGGTTTGTTAAGGGATTTTCTTCTATTGCATCTCCCTTGTCTAGATTGACTCAGAAGAAGATTAAGTTTCAGTGGTCAGATTCATGCGAGAAGAGCTTTCAAGAGTTGAAGACTTGACTCACCTCTGCTCCAGTTCTAGCTATTCTAGATGGTTCAGATGGTTTTGTAGTCTATTGTGATGCATCCAGAGTGGGTTTAGGTTGTGTCCTCATGCAGAATGGTAAGGTCGCCTCCAGACAGTTAAAGCCACATGAGATGAATTATCCTACTCATGATCTTGAGTTAGCAGCGGTAGTTTTTGCCTTGAAGATTTGGAGGCATTATCTCTATGGAGTTCATGTAGATGTCTTCATAGACCATAAGAGCCTCCAGTATGTATTTTCCTATAAATATCTCCATCTTCGCTAGAGAAGGTGGTTAGAGCTCTTGAAGGATTGCGACATGAGTGTTCTTTATCATCTGGACAAGGCCAATGTTGTGGCCGATGCTCTCAGTCGACTCTCTATGGGTAGTATTTCTCACGTTGAGGATAGTAACAAAAAGATGGCTCAGGAGATCCATCAGCTTGCCAGACTAGGCGTTCGCTTAGTCGATTCTTCAGAGGGTGGTGTATGTGTTCATAGTAGTTCAGAGTCATCTCTAGTTTCCGAGGTGAAAGAGAAACAAGACAGGGATCCTAGCTTTGTCAAGCTCGAAGAGTCAGTTCAGAATTAGAAAGTTGAGGTTTTCTCCCAAGGAGGAGATGGTGTTCTTCGTTGTCAGGGTCGTTTATGTGTTCCAGGTGTAGATGAATTGAGGCAGCGAATTCTTGCAGAAGCGCATGGTGCGCGATACTCTATTCATCCAGGGGCCACTAAAATATACCGCGACATGCGGGAGATCTATTGGTGGAGTGGGATGAAGAGAGATGTTGCAAAGTTTGTGGCTAAGTGCTCTACATGTCAGCAGGTTAAGATAGAGCATCAGAAACCTAGTGGTTCCATGAAAGAGTTCACCATTCCTACTTGGAAGTGGGAATAAGTTAACATGGACTTCGTGATGGGTTTGCCTAGAACTTGTCATCAGCATGATTCAGTATGGGTCATTATAGATAGAATGACCAAGTCAGCTCATTTCCTTCCTGTTTATACTTCTTATTCCACCTAGGATTATGCCAAACTCTATATCTGGGAGTTAGTCAGGTTATATGGTGTTCCACTATCTATCATCTCAGACAGAGGTACCCAGTTCACTTCTCACTTTTGGAAAGCATTCCAAAAGGGTCTCGGTACCCAAGTACATCTCAGAACAGCATTTCATCCTCAGAAAGATGGTCAAGCAGAGAGGACCATTCAGACTCTTGAAGATATGATAAGGGCGTGTGCAATTGACTTCAAGAAAAGTTGGGACGACCACTTGCCTTTGATTGAGTTTGCATACAAAAATAACTATCATTCTAGTATTCAGATATCTCCATTTGAAGCACTCTATGGTAGGAGATGTAGATCTCTAGTTGGTTGGTTTGAAGTTAGTGAGTCCTCAGTCATAGGTTCCGACTTAGTATTCGACACCTTAGAGAAAGTTCAGTTGATCAGAGAGAGACTCCGGGTTGCTCAGAGGTAACAGAAGTCCTATGCAGATGTTCATAGAAAGGATCTCAAGTTAGAGGTCAATGACTAAGTCTATCTTAAGATCTCTCCTATGAAGGGAGTGAAGAGGTTCGGCAAGAAAGGGAAACTCAGTCCCCGGTATGTCGGTCCCTTCAGAATTCTTTATCGCTTCGGCAAGGTAGCTTATGATCTTGAGTTGCCTTTAAATCTAGCCTCAGTCCATCTAGTCTTCCTTGTCTCTTTGCTAAAGAAGTGTATAGGTGACCCAACAGTTGTTGTCCCTATTCAGAGCATCGACATTCAGAACAGCCTCTCTTATGAAGAGATTCCAGTCAAAATCTTAGATTATCAAATTCGTAGATTGAGGAACAAAGAAGTCCCTCTAGTCAAGGTTCTTTGGAGAAATCAGTCTCATGAGGGAGCTACTTGGGAAGCAAAAGCAGATATACGTACCAAGTATCCTCACCTCTTCCCTGCCAATTCAGATCAAGCTCAAGGTAACAGTTCTCCTTAAGCTTATTAAGTTTCATGTTCATGTTTCCAGTATAAACATGGTACCTATTAACCATTTCATACTTAGTCATGCATTCATGTATCAGTTGTCTGTGCATCAGATATGCACGAGTTCAGTATATTTAGCATGTCAGTCATGAGATCAAGTTTCAGTTTTTCAGGTTCAGCTCAGGTTCTATTGTTTTGTATCCCTTCTCAGTAAATTCTCATTCGAGGACGAATATTCCCAAGAAGGAGATATTGTAATACCCTCCATGTTTCTAATCCTGTGATTCATACTTGAGTACATGACTTACAATGAATATCCTAGTGATAGGATAGCTGATGATCCATTAAGCATGTTCATATGAGTCACTTAAGGTAATACAAGCTAAGAGTTTTTGAATCCATCAAGTTTTAGTGTTTGATTTTGCAAGGGTTATATTTGAATGAGTATAACTTGATGTTAATGTGGTATTTTGGCTGATTTATACCTAACAAATTGTAGATAATCGAATTAGTTTTCTAACGATACCAATTTTGCCTTAATCCAATACCCGAGCAAAAAGTTATGCCTATTTTCGTGAGAGACAGTAAGCATAGGCGATTGGTTAGGCGCCGCCCAACCCAAGCATAGGCGATTGGTTAGGCGACGCCCAACCCAAGAATAGGCGATTGGTTAGGCGCCGTCCAACCCAAGCATAGGCAATCACTTGGGTGCCGCCTAAGTCAATTTCAGGTGTCAAAAACACTCCATCTTGAGTTATTTTAAAGGTAATTAAGTCTTTAAATACTCCTTACACGTCCCTAAATTTAATCCTATGAAATATATAGCTTCTAAACATACTGAAACCCTATTTTCATCTCAAAGCTCATCATCCAATAGCACTAAAGGAGAAAAACAACTAGGGTTGCATAATTAAGCTTGAAGATCCGATTTCAAGGAAATTCCTCCGTCAATCATCAAGAATCTTCCTTCTAAGGTATGCGTAGTGTTCATCGACGGATTCCTTTCGTTCGTGGAGTTCAAGAATCAATCTTTAAAATACAAAAGCTTGGTTGATTGTGGCGATATGATCATACCCATGTTGATGCTTGTTTGTTTTCCTTTTTTTCATTATAAAGTATGATTTCTATATTGTTGGGTATTGATGATCATGTTGTTGATATTGGGTGATTACCAAGATGGAATCTTTATATGTTTTTGTGAATTCATGATATCATATGAGTTGGAAAAATGTAAATTTTATTGTTCATGATGTATAATTTGATGAATTCACCTATGCTTAAGATGTGCATGTAAGGTGTTTGATAAAATACCTAAGGAACTAGAAATCATGCAATATAGCTAAATTGTGACTAAGTGAAGGATTCATGATATGCCCTTACGTTCCAATGATTTCTATGATTGATAATGTGCCTTGTAAATATTGTTGGAATACTCATGAACTATTCTTATGAGATTATGCTATGTTTACTTGCAAATCCTACTTATGAACAAGATGTATGATAACCATGCAATCCACATGAACTTCCATGTTATTGGTATGTGTTGCCAATATGATTATGCAATGAACATGATATTAAGATTGTGCAAGTACTTCCATGTGATATGAAATCCTTTCCATGCAATACATTGTTGATAGCCATGCTTAGTATGAGATCCCTACTTATGATATTATAAATTATGGACTCTACTCTTATGATCAAGTCAGTCATGTGTGTCAGTTTTCTTCAATTGAGTCCTGGGGGTACTTGTACCCAAAAACTATAGTTTTGTGCCTAGATCCATGTCATGTTTCACGATATTCAATCTCAAGCAATGATTCCATATTCATTCAGTCATGTGACTCAGGAAAATCTCATGATCTTAGTCAGTTGTCAGATATCAGTAACATTCTGCCAGTCAATGGAATTCAGTAAGATTAAGTCATGCATAGTCAGTTATTCATATCCAGTCCCTCCAGATGGGAGTAGAGGTTAGCACCGAGTGAACCCAAGGATGGGAACTCACCCTACAGTTCAGGGTGTGATTCTTAGTAGCAATCCTTGTGTTCTAGAACTACTTAGCCAGCGTAGGTTAAGATATCTTAACCCATTAGATTAGGGTTGATGAGGTAGCTTAACCTGTCAGTTTAGGGTTCCTACCGTTCTCATTTAAGTACCTACCAGTATAGGGTCTCACAGCTATCCTTACCATTGGTGCGGTATTGACACCCCTCCAGTCAGGGCAGAGATTGGATCCTAGCTTCGCCATAAAGGCTTACATGGGGCATGTCGGTTAAACACTACTTCCCACAGTTTCAGTCTCAGTCTCAGTAAAAGAACTCAGATAGTTTTTCAGATTTTAGTATATATAGGACTGTTAGATACAGTCGTCCATGTTATCAGTTTCAGTATTAGTCATAACAGTTATCAGTGAACCATGCATTAGCTTACAGGTCATGCTATCACGTATTCACGGTCCTAGTTTTTATATGTGTGTGTTTGCACTCCCACGTTCATATTAGTCAGTCTGTGTTGTTCATGCATGAAACCCTTTATGTTCAGCCTATTTTTTTTGTATACTCAGTACTCCAGTTATACTGTCGCATTTGCGCTATGGTGCTTTCTTTTCATGTTTCACCATAGGTTTCGAGACACGAACTCCAGGCCAGCAGTAGCGGTAGCATTTCAGTCGCAGAGACACAGTGAGTCCTCATTGATTCGAGGACATGTTCCTTCAACTCCTTATTCAGACAGTTTAGAAGCTTTCAGATTTACTTTCAGATTTATGGCCAGATTTAGTTGTTTTGGGTATTTTCGCCCACATGATTGTATTCAGTTGAACCTTATGGCCTTACAGTTCCATGTATTCTACATTATTATATTATGATTTGCAGTATATAGGTATAGACGTCAGTCATGGGTTAGCTTATGGTCCCTCGGGGTCATGAGCACCGTGTAGCATTCTGGTTCAGCAAATCGGGGTGTTACATCGCGATAGGGTCCGCGTTGCCCTAAGGAAATTAGAGTTGATGGCACATTCCAGTAAGCCTCCGTGATGGCCCTGTGTTGCAGAGGCTGAATTAATTTTCAAGTCACATTCCAGCGAGGGTCCGTGATAGCCCCGCGGCGTGGAACCTAGACCACGTGTTGAGATCCATAGCGCATTGAAGGTTAATGCTCGGTAAAATTTGTCCTACTATAAAATAAATGCTTCAAATCAATTGAAGACACTTTTTGCAGACGTACAATAGAGGAAAAACGATTACAATACTTTTCTTAGGATTTTTTGGATACTTCATCTTCGAATATTAATTTTGGGTATGATTAATTATCTTTCTTTGATGTTGATTTCGAACATGAGTGGCTAAACACCCTTGTTCTGGGGTTGAGGCCAAGAACATGATTATACTTTGATATTATTAGAGTGGTTTAATGTTGATTTATCAAATAAGTTATTCTTATTCTCTTGTACTTACCATTTTGTTGAATGGCCACCATTAAAATATATTTATAATCCATTGTGAATCCGAGAGGAGAATCATTAGGATAGATTGAAGAGTTTAAGGAGAATGTTCTTATTCTTTTACAGAATAAAGAATTTGAATTTGCGGCTAGGATAGAAATATACCTAGAAGCCTTATTCAGTTCACTTGCAGGAAGATATCTTAATGCATCTAAATAGATTATTGCATCCCCACTCAATGATGTAGTTGTAATGTCCATTTAGGTATAAGAATAGATGATCGAGAGACCATGATTGTAATCTAAACCTTGCAAATCAATAACCCAATAATCAACACAATTAAGATAAGAATAGAGATGTATAGGATTGTTAACAGTGCCTCAACCCAGGAATTCTCACTCATATTGCTTACAACCTCGCTTATGTTGCTAATGGCCCACCTAAATATTAAATTATTTAGTAGATTATTAACTAAATCATCTCAATCATCATGATACTCTGAAACACTTGAATGCTTCATTGTCGAAACTGAAGTTGATTAAATTACTAATACAGTAGTCCTCGTGGGTACGATATCCAATTCTTTGAGTCACTATATTACTTGTACGATCGCATGTACTTGCGTGTGCAATAGACCACAACAAGTTTTTGGCATCGTTGTCGAGGACTCGAGTAATTAGTAATTTTTAAAATTTTTGACTTTTGATAATAAATTTAAGTGTTAACGACTTGATCTTAGCGGCTGACTTTTGAAGGACGAGCGGCGTATCAGACTAGCTAGTGCGAAAGAATTGGTAGAGCCTTATTTGGAACCAGAATAGGCATTTCATCAGAGGCGAAGATAAACAACACTTCACTAACTAATTCAACAAGTTCAAATGGGAGATCAAAGAGATCCCAATATTAATGATCCAATTGGTCCTAATGCTCCACGTGCTCCAGCTCTGGCGGTTCTAGCTAGTCCTGGTGGAGTAAAAAGTAGACTTGTTCGTGAATTGGCAATCCCACATACGAACAATGCTATGAATTATATCTATAAGTCAAATGCAGGTAGTCGGTTTGAACTAAAGTAGAATATGGTGCAATTTTTGCACCCGAGTGGGTAGTTCACAGGTTTATCTCATGAGGACCGACAATAATATATTTAGAATTTTCTCAAGATCAGTGATACCTATATATCTGCTGGGGTATCTACTGATTATATCAGACTGGCTCTCTTCCTCTTTTCTCTGTTGGAGGAATCAAAGAGGTGTCTATATGCTGAACCACAAAAATCCATCACCTTCTGGGATGATCTGGCTTAGAAGTTTCTTATTTGATTCTTTCCCTCTGGGAAGACAACACGTTTGAGAAGCGAGATTCTGAGTTTCAAGCAGAAGGATGGAGAAAATCTTTACCAAGCTTGGGAAATATTTAAGGTTATGTGCAGGAATTGACCTCATCATCATCAGACTAATGATGCGTTTGTACACACTTTTATTGAGGTCTTGATCCTAACACTAAGATTCTCCTGGATTCAGCGGTTGGAGGGCAAACACTTGAGAAGACGTAGGATGAATTATATACGTTTCTGAATCAAATTTCATAAGGGAATCCTAAGTGGCATGCTAACACAAGGAGTGCTTCAAAGAAGGTGGTAGATGTGTTGTAGGTTGATCAGTTTATGGATATATCAGCCCAGGTTGGTGCATTACAGAATCAATTAACTACTCAGCTCAACAATATGAATTTGGAGATCACACAATCCATACCAGCAACAACTACTACTATTCATTATGCTTATTCATGGTGTGGGGTTTGTGGGAGAAGTGAATATAAAGTTGAAGCTTGCGTAGTAAATCCAGAGTTTGTTAATTATATGGAAAATGCTAATCGTCAAGGACAACAGAACTTTGGTACCACTTATAATTCTAACTGGTGAAACCATTCTAATTTCTCATGGGGTGGAAATCAGGCACAGAATAACAATCAATACAGGGGGCCAGTACAATGGAATCAATAGCAGCATGTTCAGGGTAATCAGTCCATGACTCAAAGTCTCAAGCTGGAAATATTGAAGAGATGCTAAAGCAATTTATGGCTACTCAAGCATAGTTGGTAGCAGATTTAAAGAATTAGCAGATGATTACAATGAACTTAGAGATACAAATGGGTAAGATTATAAGAGAACAAAATACTAGACCTCAAAAAGGTCTATCTAGTGATACGAAGACTAATCCAAAATAGGTAAATGTGGTCACTACTAGGAGCGGTCTGTAGTTGAAAGAGCTGGAACGAAAATAGGTGAATCACAAGGATATTGATGGTGATAGTGCAAGAGATGATGAGAAAGTTGTAGAAGAGAAAACTAAAAGTAAGAAAACCAAAGTGGAAAAGGCGACGCTACCTCTACCTTTCTTGCAAAGGCTTCGAAAACACTAAGAGGAGACTTGTTACAAGAAGTTTATTGAGATTTTGAAACAAGTTCATGTTAATCTCTTTCTCGTTGATATTTTGCAAAGTATTCCAAAGTATGCAAAGTATGTGAAGGACACTGTAGCGAACAAGATACATTTGACTGAATATGCTATAGCAGTACTTACTGGAGAGTGCACATCCAGGATTCAGAATAAATTATCCACAAAACTGATGGATCTAGGAATTTTCATTCTGCAGATTACCATCGAACAATCCACTAGTGCTCGGGGTTTATGTGATTTAAGGGAAAAGTATAAATCTCATGCCCACATCTTGGTTCAGAAAAATGGGTCCAGGCAGTCCCAAACCCACTACAATTATTTTACAGTTGCCGACAAGTTTCTTGCTAGGCTTGACGAGATCATTGAAGATGTACTGGTGCAAGTAGGATCACTTATTTTCCTAGTAGGTTTCATTATTCTTGATTTTGATGCTGATTTGGCCATCCCATTTATTTTGTGAAGTCTTTTCTTAGTGACTGGGTGATCTCTGATTGATGTAGCTGCAAAGTAGATGACCATGAAAGCTCATGATAAAGTTGAGGTTTTTGACGTGTATAAGGCAATGAATCATCCTACAATATATGAAGAATTTTCTACTATTATAGTAATAAACCTTGATTTTGAGCTCAACCTTATATTGTCTAATGACCCACCTGAGTGAGTGTTGATAGGTTATGATCTTTATGGTGATGTTGAGGCACTTGTAATGGTGAAAATTATGGATTTGGCAGGGATTGACACTAGAGTCACTGAATTTGAGCCGTTAAACAGACTGATTGGACCCTCTCCAAAGGCTTCTATTAATGAAGCACCGAAGCTAGAGCTCTGGGCTCTTCCTTTTTATTTAAAATATACTTTCCTGGGTGAGGATAATATTTTGCCTGTGATTTTATCTGCAGGTTTGTATGATGTGCAAGTGAGAGAGGCTTTGATAGTATTGAAGAGAAAGAAGAAAGCAATCAGATGACAGATGTCGAATATCGTAGGAATCAATCCTGCTTTTTGTATGCACAAAATATATATATGAAAGAGGGATACAAAACAAGCATGCAATACCAGCAAAGACTGAATCCTTTGATGAAAGAAGTGGTCAGAAAAGAAGTAATTAAGTGGTTTGATTTTGGGATAGTCTGTCCCATATCCGATAGCAAATGGGTCAGACCAGTGCATTGTGTTCTAAAAAAAGAAGGATAACTGTTGTGACTAATGAAGATAATGAGATGATTCTAACCCGCACTGATAACCATAGCACCTGAAGATCAGGAGAAGACCACCTTCATCTGTCCTTATGGTACTTATGCATTCAGACCATGCTCTTCAGTCTTTGCAATGCACCGATGACTTTTCAGAGATTCTTAATGTCTATCTTCTATGATATGGTGAAAGAATTTGTCGAGGTATTTATGGACACCTTTTCTATTTTTGGTAATTCATTTGATATGTTCTTGCCGAACTTGGACAGGGTCTTGGCACGCAGTGAATAAACCAACCTTGTATTAAACTAGAAGAAGTGCCAATTTTTAGTCAAGGAAGGTATCATCCTTGGTCATAAGATGTCACACAAAGGATTTGAGGTAGACATAGCTAAGGTAGAGGTCATTGAAAAACTCCCATATCCGGTGTCTATAAAAGGTGTTAGAAGCTTTCTTGGGCATGCAGGGTTTTACAGATATTTTATCAAAGACTTCTCGATTATAGTAAGCCCAATGTGCAAGTTGTTGAAGAAAGAGGTCAAGTTCAACTTTGGGTATGAATGTCAGAAAACATTTGATTGTCTAAAGAAAATATTGACAGAGGCACCCATCCTAATTCCTCCTGATTGGGCATTACCATTCAAGCTGATGTATGATTCTAGTGATGTAGCTGTTGGAATGGTATTGGGGAAATACAAAGATAAGGTATTTCACTCTATCTATTATGCGAGTAAAATCTTGGATGCAACCCAGGTTAATTATAATTGACAGAGGCACCCATCCTAATGCCTCTTGATTGGGCATTACCATTCAAGATGATGTACGATTCTAGTGATGTGGCTGTTTGAACGGTATTGGGGAAATGCAAAGATAAGGTATTTCACATAAAAGAAAATGCTAGCACCTATGTATGCATTTGATAAATTCATAGCATACTTAGTGGGCACAAAGTTAATTGTTCATACAGATCATGCTGCCATCCAGTATCTATTCAATAAAAAAATACACGAATTCAAGGTTGATTAGATGGATTCTTCTGCTCTAAGAATTTGATTTAGAAGTTCGTGATATAAAAAGAGCTGAAAATTAAGTGGCAGATTATTTGTCAAGGCTTGAGAGGCATGATCATTTTGCCAATGATACACTGTGTATTTGAGAGGAGTTTCTGAATGAGAAATTATTGGCACTGGATGTAGCTGAAGTTCCATGGTATCCTAACATAGTAAATTTGCTAGTAGCTGGTATTTATCCTCTAGAGGCCATAAGTCAACAGAAGAAGAAGTTGTTCCACGATTCTCATGTGTACGTATGAGATAAGCCATTTCTCTTTAAGTAAAGTGCATATGGTATAATGAAAAGATGTGTTGCAGAATCCGAATCTAAAAAGGTGCTTAAAAGTTATCATTCAGTGCTTATGGAGGTCATCATGGTGGAGAAAGGACAACTGAGAAAGTTCTATAGTTTGGTTTTTTCTGGCACACATTATTTAAAGATGTTGTGGACTATGTTAGAGGTTGTGACCAATGCCAGAGAATGGGAGCGATATCAAGGCGGCATGAGATGCCCTTGAACAATATTCTAGAAGTGGAGATCTTTGACGTATGGGGTGTTGACACCCAATTTTGACCTCCCGTTGCTCTTTGAGGCTGCTATATTTGTCAGAATTATTTCACTTTCAATATTAATACTTTTTACACATTATTTTGGTATCAAATAATTTTTGACAAGTCTCACTTATAATTTACAATTTATTAATTCAAATATGACACTTTACATAATTTTATTAATATTTATTAAACTACGTTTTCACGTAAATGTGCACATTCATAATTTATAAATATATTATCTATAATTATTATTATTACCGATAATTTTATATAATAATTTTATGTAACATTATTTTCACACGCGCCTTATTATTTTGTTCTTGTTATTATTGCATGGTAGTCTAATTCAATTCAAGTTTCCTATTCATTTAAATTCTAGCCTTTTCTATCCAATTTATAATAATTTTAGCCTAATTTTACCCAATTTATTACAATTCTAGCCAAATACTGTCTAGTTCTAGTCAATTTAAACTTTTCATCCAATTTTGATGAAATTATTAATATTTAGATCTCAACCGTTGATCAAATTGATCCAATGAATGAGATCACATTTTTATTTGCCTTCCATTTTTAAACCAACATTAAACCCTAACCCTATTTTTCAAAACAACAGCCATACTTTCTCCTCCTTTTCTCAATCTTTTTTTTTTACCAATGGCTAAGGCTGCTGCCGCCGGCCAGCCACCGCTACTGGGGAAACTAAATGCCCCTCTTCTTCCTCTCCCATTCTCCCTTCTTTTCTCTCTAGCCGGATAAAACAACAACAGCCAACCAACGTCCCTCATAAATTATTCTAGTACCACCAGCCACCGCTGCAAGCAGCCATGCAGCCGACGAGCGAACAACTGACGTTGATGACTAACCGAAGTTGATAACCGGTGATTTACAACTATGCAGACCAGTCATCACCTGAACAACAGCAACAATTAGTGACCAGTGCCACCATCGCCACTCCATCAGTGAAAACAGCGCACCATGCGATCCCTCAAACCGCTACCGCTCTCCGCCGTTCGCTACGATCAAACCCGCTGAGAGTACATAATTATTTCTTTTTTTATGAAGGATTTTCAAGAATTTGTTCTAGGTTTGATTTCCTATTTTACTTACATGTCCAGCATGTTATCATCTTCTATCCTTCTTTTTTCTTTTGATATTTTCTTTAGACTCAAAACTGACAAGACTTGATTATGAATTTTGAGTTAATTTTTGTAATCTCATGTGCATTTATGTGCCTAGATTGACATATGTGTAAAAAAATTTTTCAAACCCTTCGTTTAGCTCTAAATTTACGATTAAACACTGATTGTCAATATGATATACTGATTTGGCATGTATTTGTTGATTGATTGTTTACTGGTGATTTCATATAATTAGGACAGACGACTTTTTTGATTGATTATTTGTGATAATTATGGTCAATCAAAGTGGATTGATATGCCTGTGTTGATTACGTTTCTTTTTCATATTTTGGACAACTTAAATATTTAATTTTAAACGGTAAAGATCATATGATATGCCGTACATTATTTTGATATTTTGAATTGACTTCATTGAATATGTTACTTTAAATATTTTCTTTCCCCTACTGAGTTTTCATATATATATTATAACCATATATAGCTCCTGCCAGTAACTATCTTTTACTGATTTGTTAGAAAAGAAAATTTTGTTGATTGATGCTGAAGTATGATTTTTTCCTTTTATTCCTTTTCTTAATTGATTGATTTTATTTTTATTAATTGATTGATAAATATATTCTCTCACCTTTTCAGTTTTGTACCCCTTTTTTAATATAAACAGTTCCTCTTTCAATTGACAATCGGGTCTTTAATTACGATTACTACTCTCTATACGAAAAAATCTTCATTGACTTCTACAATCTTCTGCACAAAGTGTTAAGTTTTACTTGCCGCGACTTTTACTTGCCGCAACTTTGAGAGACTGTTGGTGCTTGCTTGTCGTTACATATTATTGTCTACTCTGAAAAGTTCCAATTTCTTTTGTTATTGTGTTGTTAACTAGTTAGTTTTCTCTAGCCATGTATTAGTTTCTTTTATAGCATTCTATGTGCGCGTGTCTTTTGATTACATAGAATTCTTGATGTCATAAGCCCTCTATTCGTTTTATGCATCTCTATGACTTATTGTGTTCATATGAGTATTTGCTTTTGTTGACGTGATATGTTTTCTTCCTTATTCATAAGTGAGTGTTTTTACATTATTGTAGTGTTGTTATATGTGAATAAGAAACAATCTTTGGGCATCTCATAACCTCTTTGGCGTAAGCCTGCCTGAGATCCTTGTGATCCTTAGGATCTCGTCAGCGCCAAGGGTTGGTTATGGGCTAACAAAGTTATGTTTTGTGTTTTTGAGATTGATTTTTATCTTTGTCTTATGTTTAGTAGGTTGAACGAGAAAGAAAATTATTTCAGGAACTTGAAGAGTTGTCAAGGGATTTGTTTAGGGACTGTCCCACTAAGCTCGTCTTGTTTTTAATAATTATTGAATAAACTCTATGACCCTAATGAAATTATAAGGGACTCCTTGGGGGGTAGAGATTTATGCACTCTATGAATTATGTAGGCAAACACAACTTTGATTTATGTGATTTAGGTGCTATGTGAACCACTTAAGCAAGCGTAATCTAGGATTTGCTAATTTACTTGTTTGTCGCCTAGAAATATTGATTAGGATTGATAATTAACTTCACAAATTAATCAACTCCGAATACATCAAATTGACTGACAATGCGCTTGATTTATTTTTAACATCTAGCTTCAATTTTCAAAAGAACACTTTTGAAATTAACAACATTAAAAAATAATTTTCCAGCATTGAAATGATCTTCTTTAGCATTCTTATAGTGTTTCCTATGACAAAAGTCAATTTTTGGCATTTAAAATATTATTTTCAGCAGTTAAAACAAATGTTCAACCTGTTAAATTATTGTTTAGTCTTCAAACATATATCACAATATTCTTTGGTATTTTGATTAATTTTTTATCATATTTAATTTATTTTGTATCACCAACATACTTTACTTTAACATGTTTTGTTTCCACAATTTTACAACAATGTTTCGCAATGATTTGATAATTTTCTTTTATCACAGTAGCTTGGTTATTCTGTTTAAAATAATGCTGATTTTAATTGCTATTCATCAGTTCTTTCCTAACTCGATTAATCACTAGACTACGTTAGACATCATGACTATAGGTGTAAACTACAAAAAAAAATAATTATTTGCATGTCAATCACATTAACACTTTAATTAACCAAGAGGCCAACTTGAGACCATTATGTGCTAAGTGACATCCTTTGTGTTTTATGCATTTTGAGTCCTAGGGATCATAACTTTGTTTGTCGAAACCATAAATCCAAATTAGCAAAGCCCAATGCCTCTTGGACGATAAGTGGGATGATAGATATTCTAGAAGCATTAGTTTTATTCTTTCTTTTTAGTGCGACTTTAGTTTAATAACCACCCTAGATGGGGTGGGGCAGATATTCATTCGAAAGTGATGATACCCAGAGATATTACACGACATTTGACATTGTTACTTGTTTAAGAATCCGGCTAGTGGGTCGGATAATGATTATCAAGTTGGGATTCTGATCCAAATGAGACCAAAAACTATTTTTTGTTTGATTTTGCAAATTCTTTCTTTTTTTTTTACATTTACTCTACATGCTTATTTATTTGGGGTAGTTAGTTAGATAAGCAGTATTTGTTCTTATAAATTATATAGCTTCTCTCTTTCCGCCTGTCTTACTTTTATGTTTGATTGATTTCATCACTTAGCTAATTAATAGTTAGAAATCATCAGATAACATATTTTCTCCATTTATTATTTTATCACTTAGTTAACATTTAAGTTAATAAGAAGCGACCTTTATTTGATCATATAGAATCCCAATGTAAAATACAAATTTGGCCGGGAACCACCTTTATGGACCTCGAAAGGTGCCTAACACCTTCTTTTCAAGGTAATTTGAACCCTTACCCAAATTTCTGGTGAACTAAGACAAAAACAATAAAATAGGTTCGTAGTTAGCCTAGACCGGTGCCCCTACACACTTTAAGACTTTTGGTGGCGACTCTTCACAACCCTTCTTACACAATCCCAAAAGAGTCATCATGTCGAATCCCGCTTTTTACAAAAAAAATGGGGTGTGATAGAATGACGACTCTGCTGGGGATATTTAGCTTCTAAACAATACGAGTTTGTGTTTTATGTGGGATTCTTTCACTTTGTTTGTTTTGTTTTTTTGTAATTACCTTCTCTCTTTCTCTTTTACTGTTTACATCATGATTTATTCTTACATAATAGTCTGTTCTCTCTTTTCCTTTTTTATGTGTTTTTGTTTCTATATGCCTATCCCCTTTCATTTCCTCTTTTTTTTGTTGGCTATGTGCTTTAATATTTATTTACTTTTACATTGCTAAGCATGTTATTATATTTTGCTATGTTTTATATGTTACTTCTTTATATAACTATCACTACGCTCATATTTTCCTCCATATGAAACCTCCTTTATATTTCTTTTACTAACGGTTTCGTGGTTGCACGAACATTCTTTCCTAAAATACCCTTCAGTAAATGTCTTGTGGATTGGTTGATTAGCGGTGCGCCGACAGTCCCAAGCTCTCCCACTCTTGAATTGTCCTCTCGAGGGAACTATGTCATAAACCCACTCTCGTCCTTTAGGTCTTGGCTACATATTTCGTTTACTAAGGAATATGCGCCCCATTCAACCTAGGATGCCTTGGCACCCTTGATGCATTGAATGTTAGTCTGATTCTAAGTCCAATGGGATTCACGATCCTGAAAGGATGCATAATATTATTTGCTGTGTTTTGCATTTCTATGTATGTTTTGATATTTTACCTATCCTGTTGTTTTCGTTCTTGTCTTAGTCACTCCTTACTTTTAGTGTTCCTCACTTTTGAACTCTTTACTCCTAAAATTCTTGTCATGTTAGGACCCTACAATATACTCTTAGGGCCTATTCAAAATTCTCGACTTCTATAACTCTCAAAGTTCCAAACTATATCTGACCTGATTCTTGTTCTAACAAGATACGTAGGCAATCCTTTATAAGGATGCGGTCTTCCTCTCCCCTTTCTCTTTGTTTTACAATATGTCCTAATATTTGGAAATGTGAAACAATCTTTATCATTCAGATAATTTTTCTACCAAATTATATTTCCCCTTTCTTACATCTTTTCATAATGTTATATGGATGAAAATTGAACATTTCTTCGAATTACTCAAATGAGTTTTTAATAATCTTTCAAATTCTCAAATGTTTTAGACTAAATGCCTCAGTTGAGTTAATTCTTCAAAATTTCTCAAACTTGTCAAATCTTCAATCCTCCTATTTCTTCAAGACAAAACTTCTTTAAACATTCTATGTGCATCTTTTAATAACTTATCGTTATTTACTTGTTCACCCCATCAACTCCAAGTATGCACAGTACCTAGGTCTTGTTTATCGTTTAGCTTCTGTCTTTTGACATCAATTCATTTCTAAAGCTTAAGTCCTAGCTCACTTATTCCTCCTAAAGTCCTCTTTGATAAGATGACTCGTACTGTCATCCTATCTCTTTTCTTATCGAATACACTCACTTCTGTTTTGTTCAAATTGCTATTTTGTCAATCATCGACTCTTTTGAAAATTTTCAATATAACAAATACAATTAATATTCAGAAAAAATTCATCATTTTGCTTTTTGCTTTTTCCTTACCCCATACCAATGACAAATATTCATGCTATGCATCTCTTGATCGTGATAAAGTAATCCAAACTAAAAATTCATCAAATGAGGTTAGGAAATTTCAATTTCAAACATCTATTCCATCAAACTTGGATTATAATATCATAAGTCACATATATTTATCATTTTATACCTACCTCGGACTTAATGGCTCTGTATATTATAGAACATTTTATTCTTGTATATTAACATGTTTATTCTTTCACTATATGTCACATTCACCTTACTAACTTGACTCTTTTTTTTTCTCTTTTTTTTATTATGTATTTTATTTATTTATTTTTTCTCCCATGCCCCAAGGGTTGATTGGTGCATTCTCTCACCCATCACATCAATTAAAAAAGGATCGATCTCCTTCTCTTAAAGCTCAGTCACTAAGACAGGAAAATGGGTGATAACAACGATACTAGAAATGAGCATAATGAGATGATCTTACAAATGGAACAAAGAATCTTTCAACTACAAGGGGAATTGTCACAAGCCCATAACTTGTCTAATCTACCTCTTGCTTTGAATGCTCCTCTCGAACGACAAGTTGTGAGTAACACCGCTATTGAATCCCATGCCACCTTCATAAGTCATCCCTTACCATCACTTCATATTTCATAACCCCCAAACAATTTAAGTCATATATACACGCTTCCTAAACATAACTCATATCCACATTCTTTTCTACCATAATACTATATACATCCAGCTCTACTAAATTCGCAAACAACATCATAAGTCCATAATATGCCACCAACATTTACCACAAATGTTCCTTATTTTCATGATTCAAGTACCCATACTTTAAATCCGAGTTATGTCAAAACGAGTCCATTCACTCAGCACCAATACAAATTCAAACCTCCAGAAAAGACGCCTTTATGCAATCCGTGGTTGAGAGGTTGGAACAACTTTAATGTAGTAAGGGGTTGAACAGACTAATTTATGAGAAATTTTCCATATACCCTGATGTTTAACTGCTGGAGGGGAACAAACCTCTTAGATTTGAATAGTGTAATGGGACTAAAAATCTAAAAGTCCATTTAAATTTGTACTGTGACAAGTTGGTAGGAGTTGGTAAAAACGAGAAGATTCTTCTGAAGTTATTCATGAGGATTCTTACTAGAGATTCTTTATCATGGTATGTCAAACAATATGCAACAAAATGGTCAAAATAGACCGACATGGCCTCTACTTTTATAGAAAGATTTGGGTTTAATATTGAGAATGTGCCTGATTGGTTCTACATTTAGAAGTTAAAGAAGAAACCTACAGAATCATTCTGAGAATATGGAATGAGATGGATGAATAAAGATTTTAAAGTGCTCCTTCCTTTTGATGAAAATCAAATGAAGGAATTTTTCATTTGTGCCCAAGAGTCACAGTATTATGAAAAAATGATGCTTATAGATGATCGAAAGTTTATTGACATCATTAAATTGGGTGAGAGAATTGAAGAAGGCATTAAAAATAACATGATAATAAATTTAGAGGCGTTCCAAGTGATTAAGACTTCACAGGTTGATGAGAACAAAAACAAGAAGGAAGTAAATCTTGACTACGCAAGATCCTAAAACCTCTCTGATTTACAAAATACCATTTCCTCCGCTCCAATACCAAACACCCATATATCAAGCACCTTTATATTCACTTTCCATGATGACATACAATTACCCCATGCTATCTTATAATCCTACCAACTCTCTTGCACAACCTGCGCTCTTTCAAATTTCTCCAAATACATTCCAACACCCATTAGCTTATCAAAATCCATCAACAAATCTATGACCCAATCATTTTATCACACCTCGAGTCAAGCTCCAGAAAAATCAGTCAAGACAGTACACTCCATTGGTTGAGCCTATAGACCATATTTATGAGATATTAAGGGTTGATGGCTATATTACCCCAATTTCTACAATTGTAATGAATACATGTGCAAAATGGATTGATCATTGTAAAGTTTGTGCTTATCATTCAAGGATGATAAGCCATACTATGAAATAATGTCATGCTTTAAAGGATAAAATTCAAGAACTGATTGATACAAAGGTGATAAATGTAATAAGGCCAAATCTTGATATTGCTTAATGTCTAAGCATGGTTTGCATCTATCTGATATTGATGAAGAAGTGTCATGTTGTTTCTTCATTTAAGGATTTCAAACACTTGAAATTACTTTAGTCATTACATGCACTTGAAGTGATATGGTTCTTTCTGATTTCCTCCTATGTAATTTGTACTACGTTTGACTTGATTCCTATTTAAGAGTGATATGTTGGCGCTTCTGTGGAGTTCGGTCTTATCATAATGAATTTTCATATTTTGGAGCATATAACTAGGGTAAAATTTTTGAACGGATCTCAAAAATTCTATGGAGAAGCATTTCTACAAGTTTAAGACTGACAAGATATGTAACTGGGGTAGAATTGTTTAGAGGATCTCAAAAATTCTATCGAGAATCACTTCTACAAGTTCAAGGCTAGCAAGATTAAGGCTATAAAACTAGGGCAGAAATTGTTGAGGAATCTTTCTCAAAAATTTCATTAATGATTGCATCTCAAGAGAGTGATACAGAGCTTATGATTAAAGATAATGGATTCAGAACCTGAAGCAAAGGAACTAGCACAGACGCGAATCAATCTTTTTTTTTTTTTAAAACTAACAATTGTTCTTTGAGTATAAAAATAGAATGATGAATCGTGAGTATGCTATACACCTTCAGAAGATATAAGGTTATGCATTGTCGTTCTAAATTTTGAGCGGGTTAAGAACTACCCTCTCAAGAGAAACTGCTTGAGGCTAAGCATTGTCCTTAAAAAGTTAATTAGGTTAAGCAATAGACTCTCTCAAAAAGTTTGTTCGAAGCTAAGCATTGTTTCAAAAATGTGATAGAGTAAGCACGAATCTATCAAGAACTATCTGAGTCTAAGCACTGTCCTAAAAAATTTAATTAGGTTAAGCACTACCCTCCTTCGAGAAACTGAATAAGGCTAAGCATTGTCCTTGAAAGTTAGTTGGGTTAAGCACTACCCTCTCTCGAGAAATTATCCGAAGCTAAGCATTATTTCAAAAATTTGATGGAGTTAAGCATGACTCTATCAAGAACTCTCTGAGGCTAAGCATTATCCTCTAAAAATTGATTGGGTTAAGCACTGTCTGCTCCCGATAAACAGACTAAGGCTAAGTATTGTCCTTGAAAGTTAATTGGGTTAAGCACTGCCCTATCTAGATAATTGTTCAAAGCTAAGCATTGTTTTGATAATTCAATAGAGTTAAGCATGACTCTATCAAGAACTCTCTGAGGATAAGCATTGTCCTTAGAATGCTAATTGGGTTAAGCACTTCCCTTTCTTGAGAAACTAACTAAGGCTACGCATTGTCCTTGAAAGTTAGTTGGATTAAGCACTACCCTCTCTCGATAAATTGTCTGAAGCTAATCATTCTTTCGGAAATTTGATAGAGTTAAGCACGAATCTATCAAGAAACTGCCCGAGGATAAGCATTGTCCTTGGAATGTTAATTGGGTTAAGCACTACCCCCTTGAGAAATTGACTAAGGCTAAGCATTATCCTTGAAAGTTAGTTGAGATTAAGCATTACCCTCTCTCAAGAAATTATTTGAAGCAAGGCATTATTTCGTAAATTTGATGGAGTTAAGTACGACTCTATCAAGAAACTACCTGAGGCTAAGCATTATCCTCTGGAAGTCTATTGGGTTACTCAAAGATGAATATTGCTTTCTAATACTAAACATGCGAAGAACAACTACCTCGGCATTATTAAATGCTACTGCTCTACTGGACATGGTGTGGATTAAGCACAACCTCTTCAAATCTATATGAATAAAAGCATTGCTCTCTCATGACAGATACACTTTTTTATTCCCTCTCATTACTATTGTTACATTATGTTTGTTTTCACCTCATTGTTTAAATTCTATCTACACTAACCATTTTTATCTAGTGGTAAGTAAAATGAAACACATTTAAGGAACATTGTCTTTCCAATTCTGAAGCATAATTCTCTTTATTCCACTATTTTGTAATCTAGTCATATTTCACCTTTCAAAATCCCATTCACTCCCATCTCATCGACCCATTACATCATTGTTTATGCTCGTTCTTTATTATTAACATTCTTTAGGATTATCATTCGTTCCTAAATCTAGAACTACACAAGGCCCGATTCTCATAAAACTAGAGATATGTAGGCGACTTAAAACCAAAGTCTCGATCATACTATTTTAAGCCACCACCTATCTCTTCCATTCTAACAAATCCTCTTTTCTGTCGGAAAAAATTTGCTACTATGTCAACTTTTGTTGTTTTATAATTCTTTTATCATTCTCAAGCAACGAAGGAGAAGATGTTGACACCCAATTTTCACTACAAAAAAAACTATATTTAGAAACATGCATTTTTTATCGCTATCATATGAAAATTCGTCGCTAAATAGAAATAGTGATGGAATAGCAACAGATCAGCTTCTGGTGCTATATTACTCGTTGCTAGCCTTATAGCGATGAAAAATTAATTTTCGTCGCAAAAGTTGTGACCCCTTAGCGACAAAGAATTTCTGTTGTTGATGTTACCAACGGATTATTCTGTTGCTGTAGAGTTGCTATTCCCAAAGTTCATTTTCATCGTGGCTAAATTTACGACTGAATATTTTATTGCTGATCGATTGCAACATAGTTTGGTAGATTGAGTAGCGACCAAATTTATCCATCGTTAAAGTTTTTCGAATGAGAATCTTGCGACCCAACATAGACTTATAGTGATAGATTTGGTTATTAAAATGGGCAAGAAGAGGGGGGGTGGGGAGGGTTGACCTAAAGTTAAGTGGGGTGGCCTGACACCAGTCAGTGCTTTAGACATAGAGGCAAAGTTGGAAAGGATGAGGGTGTAGGAGTGTCAGGGGGACATGGATAGTATATGGGATAGGGTCGCGGGTTGCATTAAAGAGACTTCTAGAAAGGTTTTGGGTATCTCTAGGGGATGGTCTGGCTGGCATCGGGGGGACTGGTGGTGGAATGAAAAATTTAAGAAGAAGGTGGAGACGAAGAAGACGGCTTACATTAAGTTGGTTGAGAGTAAGGAAGAATAGGAGAAGCGGGTGTGTAGGGAGGAGTACAAACTTGCTAAGAAAAAGGCTAAGTTAGCAGTTACGACTGCTAAGATAGCAGCATTTGAGAGACTTTATTCAAGTTTAGAGGAGAGAGACGGGGAAAAGAGGTTGTACAGGCTTGCCAAAACTAGTGAGCGTAAGGGTCGGGATCTGGACCAAGTGAAGTGCATTAAAGGAGAGGATGAAAAGTTTTGGTGGAGGACATTCTAATTAAGAAAAGATGGCAGTCGTATTTCCATAAACTCCTGAACGATGAGGGGGACAGAGATATTGTGTTAGGGGAGTTGGAGCACATTAAGCAACCTTGCGATTTTGGCTACTGTCGGCGTTTTAAGGTCGAGTAAATATGTTACGCTATTCGCAAGATGTGAAGGGGCAGGGCGTCGGGGCCCGATGAGATTCCGGTGGACTTTTGAAAGTATGCTAGTGGAGCAGGATTGAGGTGGCTAACCCATTTGTTTAACAATATTTTCAAGACCGCTAAGATGCCCGAGGAGTGGAGATGGAGTACGGTGATTCCTTTATACAAGAAAAAGGGAGACATTCAAAGTTGTAAAAACTACCATGGTATTAAGTTATTGAGTCACACGATGAAGATTTGAGAGAGGGTGATGGAGCGGAGGTTGAGGAAGATAGTGCTTATTTCGGAGAATCAATTTGGATTCATGCCTGGTCGATCGACGAATGAAGCAATTCACCTTGTGCGGAGGCTGGTAGAACGATATAGAGAGAGAAAAAGGGATTTGCACTTGGTGTTTATCAACTTGGAAAAGTCGTATGACAAGGTTCCTAGAGAGGTTCTGTGGAGATGCTTGGAGGCGAGAGGGATACCAGTGGCGTACATTCGTTCGATTAAGGACATGTATGAGGGTGCGAAGACTCAGGTAAGGACGGTGGGAGGGGATTCTGGGCACTTTTCGGTCTTGACAGGAATGCACCAGGGATCGACTCTTAGCCCGTTCCTATTCGCCTTGGTGATAGATATGTTGATGTGAAATATACAAAGGGAGGTTCCTTGGTGTATGCTCTTTGCGGATGATGTAGTTTTGATTGATGAGTCGCGCCGAGGTGTTAATGATAAGTTGGAGGTTTGGAGACAGACCCTAGAATCTAAAGGATTCAGGTTGAGTAGGACCAAGACGAAGTACTTAGAGCAATCCAAACAAAATAGCACCACGTCTAGCTGCTTCCTATGCACTTTAGACATAACCATAGGTACTAAAATAGTGAAAAAATGGCAGAAAACTAATCAATAATTTTCAAGTACGTAGCAGCAGACTAGAGCATCACATATAACACCAAAAGAAAGAGGAAAAACTAACATATCAGCAGCCAAAAGGCATAGCAGCAACCCAAAAAAAATAGCACCACAACTAGATGCTTGCTACGCACTATATAGACACAATCATAGCTACTAAAATGGCAAAGACACGGCATAAAACTAATCAACAATTTCCAGGGAATATAGCAGGAGATCATAGCATCACAGACTAATTAAGTTGGCATGTAAACTAAGTTCTCTACCTCTAGCTAGTTACAATAACCATCACTGGCAACCTCAACCACTGCCTATCAAAACCATACTCTCATATCAACAAAATTAATCATCTCCACCGTTACTATCAATCATCACCAACAAACCACATAATCTCCATCACAGACTAACAACGTAAACCATACAATGAACAATCACCAATACTCATCATATTATTATAATCAATCAAAACTCAGCAACAATTACTAATACTCATTAATGTTAAAAAGTTGTCCATGAAATATATACTTATAAGTTTTTTTGGCGCTCTCCAACTGTGTAGATCCACTTGTGTGTGTCCCACCAGCTACATCACGTCCACCACGTCGATTCATTGAATTTATCTCAGACTTCTTAACACAGTCATCACTTTGTCAAAGTTCCACCTACTTTGTCATTTACAAATTCTGGTTGAACTGTAGCTCTATATTTTTTATATTAAAAATGAAATTCTTTTAGTATAATACAACCTTCTTCATCCATTGTTGCTTCACCACAACTTTACTAACGAAAGCATCCCAATAGAAATTCTTCTAAAATACAATTTATAGTAATTTAAATTAGTGTTAGGTGCAAACTCAAATAATTTCTATCGATTATGATCTTACAAAACATACTTTGAATTCTCCAAAATAACCATCTTTGACATCTTTTGAGACACCTTTCCAGTTGATCACATTAGGATCAATTTCACTTTTGGAAGACAATGTAATAAAACTGGAGCATTTGGAAGAAGGTGCCAACCTGTACAACATCAAATCCAACACCATTAACACTACATAATAATTGTCTCTATTATTGACTAATGTTGATGTAATAAACCCTTAAAAAATTTCTAACAAAGCACCCACCTGAATATCCATATGCATCCACAGAGTAAGTTGTAGATTGACTACCTCTATTTTCTGTCATACCTAATCAAAACCAGTTCACCAAACCTTTTATTCAATATAGTCTTATAGTTTATCTAATTTAAGTTGTTTAGTTGATTTGCTTTTAGATTCAGATTTCCATTTGTGTGTTTATGAAAGTTGATCTAGGGGCAAAATCTTAATGCAAGAATTTTATATTATTTTTTATTTTGATATTGTGTATTTGATTTTGTATAGTTAGGAAAAGAGTTAAAAATATGTATTGATCAATGTTTTATTAGACAAAAATAATGGTCATATTCTGTTATTTGCACTCTTAGACATAGTAATAGAAAGAAAAGTTATTTTGAGAAGTAAAACTACGACTAATTTAATTTTTGGAAAGTAGTACAATATTTCAGTTGTCGCTGGGCAAGTATTCAATATTCTCTATCTTTAACAGTTGGATAATAATCAGCAAACCAGATAACAAATATGGAACAACCTAAAAAAAAAGAACAAAATGATATATTGTAATTACTCATTTATGATTCAACTAACTAATGTAAAATGACACTGAGAGGAAAATCTTTATTAGTTTCATAATAATTTCTAACTGCTTCAGGTCTTGACTTACTATATTGGATTGGAATTTGGATTACAGTCTCAAATTTCTGCCCTTAAATAAATTTTGTTTCTTGGTTCACAATCCTAGTGAATGAGCTATGGATTTGACTTCCGCGATCATTTCCACCTAATCGTTGATCTTGTTGATGGATGAGCCAACGCCCTGAGTTCAACATTCACACAAGTTTCAGCAATTTGGTATTTGAGATGCCTTGCTATATAAGAAAAATATTCTCAGAAGATTAAAAGATAGTGTAAGGCATACCACGCCAGCAGCTCCAGCTATGATTGCCATTGGTGTCGTGACTACACTCAATCCAGATGAACACATAATAGGGATATTGACTGCCTAGAAATCGAATAAGCAGCTGCTAGTGTTGGTGTTGCCTATGTAAATGAAATATATCAAAATGAATGTCAATAAAATGAGTTAATACTAGAAATAATCGATAATCAAGAAAATAACAGAACTTGCTTAGTCCCAAAAATGTCTCAATTCCTTGCCTTTTTAACTTTTAGTTAGTAGATCAATCAATATTCTTACAATGTCAACCGATTTAGCAGATAGCTTAATCCTTATCAGTAGTAGACCGACAAATGTTTTGTTACCTTCTTGATTAATCCAAGAACACCAACTTTTGATGGAGTTGAACATTTTTCTCCTTCCATTTGGATGATGTCAACACCTTCCAGTTCTAATTGTTCGTCCAGCTTGACCTATGAAAATGAAATGATTATTGATAAGAAAGTGAAGTTTCTTCAATTTGAACTTCGCATACTACTGGAAATCGAGAAACACTCTACAAAACCTGATCAGGAAGGCTTAGTGTGTGTAGCACGGTGACTGACAATGTCACTGATGGAAGTAACCTCTTTGTCTCCCTCATTAGGTTAAGAATATAAAAAGCATTATCAGCACAATAAGAAGTAATGCACATCATCGACTAAGATGCAAAATCAAAACTCATTTGGATAGTTTCTATCCACGAAGTTGGAATACCAAAAAAAAGTGGAATCACGCTAAGGTTTTCTCAAGCCGGATTGCCCTTTTGTGCATACAAGTCCAAGTAATCAATCGAATCATAGTATATTTTAGTACAGTATCCTACTTTTCTTGACATCAATCGGCTCTGGAAATTCATATTCATATGCAAACAGGTTAAATTCCTAATTGGTGATAGTTTCTTAGGTCTTTTGCTCAATTTGACATAATGACACTGAAAAGTAAATCTGCATACCTTCTTAGGAGTGAACACCAATCCCTTCTAATAGAACGAGTCATAGTTTTCGATCTCAATCTGCACCAGATAGCTTTTCTTTATGATGAGCTACGAAAAAGAAATTACTCCTCTTAATGAAACAGAACTTGAGGTTATGTAATCATGCTGTTGAACTATACACAATCTTGCTTATGTTGTCTATGAATGGAATAGAAATATTATGAGAAAAAGTGGTACCATCAAGGCTCCTGCTTCCACGGCAGCTGGAAATAATGCGGGATCTACAGAAGAAAGACAAACATGCAAGCATATGAAACTAGATTTAATCTGATAGATATTTACAATTACAATTCTTGATCTAGCCTTCATGTTTTAAGTGTTGCTTTATATATTAAAAGATTAACCCGTGCAACTAAAAGATGTCGTGGTTGAGGATGTAAGTGCATATAATGGTGAGATTTTTAAACTAACAAGCTCAAAGCACTAGATGCAAGGAAGATGTAACGTCAAATTATTATTATCCTCAGATTGTATATGATTTGTAGAAGTAGGAAAGGCCAACGAATATACATGATTCAACCAGAATGTTAAGAGATTAGAGAGAAATTGAAAAGTGCAGTTAGTCGATGGAGTAGAAGATAAAGCTTAAGGAAATTTGGAATGAAAATTTTAACCAAAAGAACGGATTAAGATCTGAGAAATCATCCCATCATTTAAATATTGCCTAAGGATAAATTCACGACAAAGGTTCAATTATTAGAAAAATTGATCATGTTAAAGTAAATAGTTCATCCAAGATATTCTGCTATTGACTAATGTTGATGTATATTACATCAACATTAGTCAATAGCGGAGGCAAGATTTTCATAGTCATCATTAAAATTTTCTCTGAACCCTAACAGTCAACTATCCTAGCCCCACATAAATCCTAGCCCCAAATTCTTCCATGAACCCTAACCCCAACCGGTTGCATGCATCCAAAATAGTGTAAAGTAAAGTAAAATCACAAGATTCACCATTGTAAAGTAAAATCACAGAAAAACATCCAAAACCAAACTGTTTCTCGAAGAAATTGATAATTTAAAACTAATTCAAGCTTCAATTTAGATAGAGAGTGAACAATAATTGAAAATCGAATTAAAAAAGATTAAAGAACACACAAATTTCAATTCGGATAGAGAGTGTATAGTGGAAGCAAATACCTTTGAATGCTTCAATTCGGCAAAACAGTGTCAGCTTGACCCTCAATACATGCAGAAATACCAAAAATTTATGCAAAAACTCATTCAAATTGGGCAAAAAAGAGCTTGAAATCGCGAATATGGTTCTTGAGAGAGAGAGAGTAGAAAGAGAGTGGGGGTTGAAATGAATTAAAACCCTAGAAGCCCCCCTTTTCTATACTTTATTATTAATTAAAAAAGTAAAATGAATATTTTACGACGAAAAAGTTGGTCACTAAATAAAATAATTTTTTTAAAAAAAAATCTGAAGTGTCCCAGCGAATATTTGTTGCTAAATATGTTGCTATGAAATAATTAACATAAAGACCAATATTTTGTTGCTAATCCATCACTAAATTTAGGAGCCAATTTTTCCCTCTATTATTTTGCGATGGAATAGCAATTTTGTCACTGATTCGTTGCTAATAGCATACATAAAAATTGAATTGCTATGAATGCAACCAAATTGGTAGTTCCGTTGCTTTTCCATCGCTATATAGTGACGGAAATGAGTCTGTCAGTGAATTTCGTCTCCAAACACAGTTTTTTTTGTAGTGTTTGACCTTCCGATGCTCTCTTAGGCTGTTATTTTTGTCAAAATTATTTAACTTTTAATATTAATATTTTTTACACTTTATTTTGGTATCAAATAATTTTCACAAGTCACACTCAGAATTTAAAAAATGTACAAGTTATTTTGTTACTTTTTAGTATTATTTTACAATTTATTAATACAAATGGGACATTTTACATAATTTTATTAATATTTACTAAATTATGTTTTCACGTAAATATGCACACTCACAATTTACAAATACATTATCTATTATTATTATTATTATTGATAAATTTATATAATAATTTTATGTAACATTAATTTCACATGCGCCTTATTATTTTGTTCTTGTTATTGTTACATAGTAGCCTAATTCAATTCAAGTTCCCTATTCATTTACATTCTAGCCTTTTTCTATCCAATTTATAACAATTTTAGCCTAATATTACTCAATTTATTACAATTCTAGCCAAACAGTATCTAATTAGACTCAATTTAAACTTTTCATCCAATTTTGATCAATTTTTTAATATTTAGATCCCAGCCATTGATCAAATTGATCTAACGACTGAGATCACATTTATCTTTGCCTTCTATTTTTAAACCAACATTAAAACCTAACCTTATTTTTCGAAACAACAGCCGCACTTTCTCCTCCTTCTCTCTATCTCTCTTTCTCATTCGCTTTCTACCAATGGCCAAGGCTACCACCGTCGGCCAACCACCATTGCTGAGGAAACCAGGTGACACCCTTCTTCCTCTCCCATTCTCTCTCCTCTCCTCTATAGCTGGAGAAAACCAACAATAGCCAACCAACGTCCCTCATAAACCAGTCCAGCACCCAGCCACCGCTGCAAGCAGCCATGCAACCTGCGAGTGAATAGCGAAGCAGCCACACCCCGTTCCCTTTGCTCCCCTCTCGCATCGCTGACTTTTCGAAGTTGATGACCAGCGAGTTACAGCCAGGAAGACCATCCATCACCTGAACAACAGCAGCAACTGGTGACCAGTGCCACCACCGCCACTTCATCGGCGAAAACAACGCACTAAGCAGTTCATGAAGCTGCTTCCGCTCACCATCGTTCGCTCTAGTCAAACCCACCGAGAGTACATAATTATTTCTTCTTTTATGACGAATTCTCAAGAATCCTTCCTAGGTTTGATTTTCCGTTTTAATTACATGCCCAGTATATTATCATCTTCTATTCCTCCTTTTTCTTTTGATATTTTTTTTGGACTCGAAATTGACAAGACTTGATTATAAAATTTGAGTTAATTTTTATAATCTCATGTGCGTTTATGTGCCTAGATTGACATATGTGTAAATCTTTGTTTTTCAAACCCTTCGTTTAGCCCTAATTTTGCGAGTAAACACTAGTTGTCTATATGATATACTAATTTGGCATGTATTTGTTGATTGATTGTTTACTGGTGATTTCATATAATTAGGATAGATGTCTTTGTTGATTGATTATTTGTGATAATTTTGGTCAATCAAAGTGCGTTGATATGCCTGTGTTTATTATGTTTCTTTTTCATATTTTGAATAGCTTGAATATTTAATTTTATACGGTAAAGATAGTATGATATGCCGCATATTGTTTTGATGATTTTTGATTGAATTCATTGAACATGTTACTTTAAATATATTCTTTCCCTCTGCTGAATTTTCATATATATTATAACCATATATAGCCCCTACTAATAACTATCTTTTACTGATTTGTTAGAAAGGAAAATTTTGTTGACTGATGCTGAAGTATGATTTTTCCTTTTATTCTTTTTCCTTCATTGATTAATTTTATTTTTCTTAATCGATTTATAAAAATATTCTCTTACCTTTTTGGTTTTGTGCCCCTTGTTCTATTTAAACAACTCTTCTTTCAATTGACAATCGGGTCTTTAATTACGATTACTACTCTCTATACAAAAAATCTTCATTGACTACTACACTTTTCTACACAAAGTGCTAAGTTTTACTTACTGCAACTTTGAGAGAATGTTGGTTTTTGCTTGCTGTTACATATTGTTGTCTATTTTAAAAAGTTTCAATTTCTTTTGTCATTGTGTTGTTAACCGGTTAGTTTTCTCTAGCCATGTATTAGTTTCTTTTATAGCATTCTATGTGAGTGTGTTTTTTGATTACTTAAAATGCTTGATGTAATAAGCCCTCTATTCGTTTTATGCATCTGTATGACTTATTGTGTTCATATGAGTATTTGCTTTTGTTGATGTGATATGTTTTCTTTCTCATTCATAAGTGAGTGTTTTTTCATTGTTGTAGTGCTGTAATATGTGAATACAAAACAATATTTTGGCATCTCATAACCCCTTTGGCGTGAGCCTGCCTGGGATCCTTGAGATCCTTAGGATCTCGACAGCGTGAAGGGTTGGTTATGGGCTACCAAAGTTATGTTTTGTATTTTTGGGGTTGCTTTTGGTCTTTGGCTTATGTCTAACAGGTTGGATGAGAAAGCAAATGATTTTGGAAACTTGAAAATTTGACAAGGGATTTGTTTAGGGACTGTCCCACTTAGATCGTCTTTTTTTAATAATTATCGTATAAACTCTATAACCCTAATAAAATTATAAGGGTCTACTCGGGGAGTGGAGATTTATGTAATCTATGAATTACGTAGGCAAACACAACTTAGGTTTATGTGCTTTACGTGCTATGTGAACCACTTAGGCAAGTGTAATTTAGGATTTGCTAATTTACTTGTTTGTCGCCTAGGAAGCATGATTAGGATTGATATTAACTTCACAAATTAATCAACTCCGAGTACATCAAATTGACAGACAATGCGCTTAGTTTATTTTTAACATCTAGCTTCAATTTTTAAAATAACACTTTAGAAATTAACATCATTTTCCAGCATTAAGAAGCAATTTTCTAGCATTAAAATGATCTTCTTTAACATTCTTATAGCGTTTCCAGCGACAATTTTAATTTTTGGCATTTAAAATATTATTTTCGGCCTTTAAAAAAACGTTCAACATGTTAAATTATTGTCTAGTCTTTAAACATATATCACAGCGTTCTTTGGTATTTCGATTAATTTTTTAACATATTTAATTTATTTTGTATCACCAACATACTTGACTTTAACATGTTTTGTTTCCATAATTTTACAACATTGTTTCGCAATGATTTGACAATTGTCTTTCATCACAATAGCTTAGTTATTCTGTTTAAAATAATGCTGATTTTAGTTGCTATTCATGAGTTCTTTCCTAACTCGATTAATCACTCAACAACTTTAGACACCATGCCTATAGGTTTAAACTACAAAAATAAATAATTCTTTGCATGTCAATCACATTAACACTTTAATTAACCTAGAGGCCAACTTGAGACCATTATGTGCTACGTGACGTCCTTTGTATTTTATGCATTTTGAGTCTTAGGGAACATAGCTTTTTTGTCTACACGACAAATCCAAATTTGCAAAATCGAATGCCTCTTGGGTGATAAGTGGGGCGATAGGTATTCTAGAGGTGTTAGTTTTATCCTTTCTTTTTAGTTCGCCTTTAGGTTAACAACCAGCCTAAATGGAGTAGGGCGGGTAGTCATTCGGAAGATATGATACCCAGAGACATTACACGACGTTTGACATTGTTACTTGTTTAAGTATTTGCTAGTGGGTCGGATAATGATTAACAAGTTGGGGTTCTGATCCGAATGAGACCAAAAATTATTCTTTGTTTGATTTTGCAATTTTTTTATTCTTTTTACATTGACTATACATGATTATTTATTTGGGCTAGTTAGTTTGATAAGTAGTCCTTTTTGTTATAAATTATGTTGCTTCTCTCTTCCTGCCTGCCTTACTTCTATGTTTGATTGATTTCATCAGTTAGCTAATTAATAGTTAGAAATAATCATATAACATGTTTTGTCCATTTATTATTTTATCACTTAGTTAACATTTAATTTAATAACAAGTGGTCTTTATTTGATTACATAGAATTCCCACGTAAAATATGAATTCGGCTGGGAACCACCTTTTGTGGACCTCAAAAGGTGCCTAACACCTTTATTTCGAGGTAATTTGAACCCTTACCCAAATTTCTGATGAACTAAGACTAAAACAACAAAATTAGTTCATAGTTAGCCTAGACCGTTGCCCTAACTCACCTTAATACGTTAGGTGGCAACTATTCACAATCCTTCTTAAACAATCCCAAAAGAGTGGTCATATCGAATCCCGCTTTTCACAAGAAAAATGAGGCGCTACATAGGGTATAGAATTTATGGGGCCATTTCCCCATCTGAAGATAAGTGGTATATTTTTGTGGTTGTTGATTACATGTTAAAGTGGATAGAAGCTGAAGCTTTTCCCACAAATAATGCAAGAGTAGTGATGAAATTTGTCAAGAAACATATCTTCTCTTGCTTTAGCACACCTCGAGAAAGCATTAGTGATGGGGAACATACTTTATTAATAATTGGTTCAAGAATTTTTTGGCCAAATATGGGGTTAGACACAAGCTAACCGCAACATATCACCCACAAACTAGTGGTTAAGTAGATGTGTCTAATCGAGAGATTAAGCAGATCTTACAGAAGACGGTCAATGGACTATGTAAGGATTGGTCGGCTAAGATGGATGATGCATTATGGGCATATAGGACAGCCTATAAAATGCCCATTGGGACCATTTGTATCTCTTGATCTATGGCAAAGCTTGTCACCTACCAGTAGAACCTGAGCATCAGGCATATTGGGTTGTGAGAAAGTTAAATCTTGATCCAGATATTTCAAGGAATAAGAGAATGTTACAGTTGGATGAGCTTGATAATTTTCGCTTACATGCATATGAGAATACGAAGTTGTACAAGGAGAAAATAAAAGAAGGCATGATAACCAGATTATGAATTGAGTCTTTGAGCCGAGCCAACAGGTATTGTTGTTCAATTCTAAATTGAAGTTATTTCTAGGCAAGCTGAGGTCCAAGTGGTCTGGACCATTTAAAGTGGTAAGAATGACCTCTCATAAGGTTGCTGAACTATGGAGTTAGGACAAATGCAAAACATTAATGGTGAATGAACAGAGAGTCAAGCATTATTGGGCGAATCATGGAGATTAGCACAAAACGTCCATCACCTTTGAAGATGAATGAAGCTGAATTAGGTCATGCCACGGCGTAAAATAAGGCATTGCATGGAAGGCAACCCACGAATGTAATGTAATATTTTATTTTATTTCTTTGTTGTTTGAAAAAGAAAAGAAAGAAAAAAAGAGAGATAAAAGAATTAAAAAATACAAAGAGATATGTCGTGCCACGACCAAAAGTAAGGCGCTGGGTGGGAGGCAACCCAATTTTACTTACGTATTCTTATTGTCTTTTTTGAGAATTCAGGAATGAGAAAACTCATGGGAAAAGGTAAGAATTAAAAGTGAGTGAATTTTACGTTTTGGGAAGCTATCAGGTATGTAAAAGATGTTTAAATTGATGAAAAGTGAAAGTACAAAAAGGGGGGACAAAAATCCCACAAAGCACACAAAACAGTGGCTTCTTGCAATAGCTAGGCGTCACGGACCTTAGTCCTTACAATAAGGTTCGCATAGTGCCAAGGGGTATACTACCATATGCAATTTCCAGATAGCATCTGTGATGGGCCTGCGTGGCGGTGGGTATCACATAGACTTAGCCCCGTTCTGCGGAGACCCTACACACTCAGGTTGTAACAGAACCAATCCCTCTGACCCGACATTCCCCTTTAAATATTCCTTTATGTACCATTTCTTATCCACCTCTAAACCTAATTTGCGTCGCCCCTCCATACCCAAAATTCTCCTTATCCTTCTAAAGTGCTAAGCTTATTCGTGGAAGGAAGTTCTTTCTAATCTCTCCTAAAAAAGGACTCGGGTAAGTTCTTAAAATTGGTATACATCTTATTTACTCAAATGAAATGGTGAAATTATTATTGTGCATAAGTGGGTAAATACTTTTCATGCTTAACACTTAGTGTGATGATGTTGAGTAAAGTGAGAAGTTTGTGCGTTAATAGATATTTCCATGAGTTATGTGCTCTACTTATTTTGTAGTTGTGGGACTAGACTAATGACATGTATTGTGAGTTGTAAGTTGAACTTTCGTATGACATACATGATCGAATTAGTGTGGTAAGGTTTTGTTTGCCTATTGGCATAAAAATAGAGTGTGGGGTGGTTCACATATCCGCCTGCAGTTACTGGTTGCTACATTCTTGTTATACGAGTGCCTACGGGAACAAAATGATGCTAGCAATTGTACATGAGCTTGTTTAAATTTATTAATTTTGGGAAGTATGTATGAGTTGCATTTGGAAATTCTCATATTGAAATAAGGAAATGTAGCACCTGATTCTGCTTTTGATAAGTAAAATTGAATATGTAATGGATGAGACTAACTTCTGTTGTTGAATTGAACCCACTTCGTAGAGATGGGTAGAACAAAGAAACTAAATTTATTTTGTTATGGTTGTTGAATTGTGTGGCTGGTAGCTTGATTATTTGCTTGAAGTTTGAATAGAGCAACATAAAAGTGGTTCTATATGGTTGTTGAGGTATTGTGTACGCGAGATTTTTTTGTTGAACAGGGAAAGTCTGAGTACCCTCATTCATACAATGATGCACCCATGCTAGCAACTAAGTGTGGGGTATCCTTAACACTCTTCTACACTTGGTGTTTGCTAGTCTAATTAGGTGTCCTGCCTGACTTATTTTACTGAATGTTTGGAATTCCAGGTACTATGTCTAGCCATCAACAAAAGGGAAAGGATTTTGCTGGGGCATTTGAGCCCTCACGAAAGAGGAGCAAACCAATTGATCGAGTGCCTAGACCTTCTTCTATCTCACACAAACAAACTAGAAAATACAGGTCTGGATGGGTTATAGAAGCAAGGAAGAAATGGTACACCAAGTACAATGAGACAAAATATGCTCTAGAACAATTCATCAACTGGGCAAGCCTTCTAAGAGAGTATCCCAGCATGGTGCGATAAATAGAATGGCTGCACATGACCTTCTTGTTCTAGCTGCCCATAGAGTACAACCTGCACATGCTTAGGGAATTCTATGCTAATTGGGACCCAGGTATTGTGAGTCTGAGGTAAGGATCGGAGGTCAAGTGGTGAATTTTACAGCTTGTAATTTGAATGTTCTTTTAGGTACACCGAAGGTAGATGCAAAACCACTGAAGGAGCTGAATATCACACCGCCCTATGCAGACATCCGACATTTATTATGTGGAAATCATTCTGCCGCCTGATGAACTCATCACAAAGACAGTGTCCTCCATATCACATTCCCCTATGCCCAAATGAATAGGGAATCCCACATGTGGAGAAACATTATCTACCATTGCCTGATTCAGGGCAAACATATGATTGATGTGATGTGTGATAGGGGTGCAGCCGCGCAGATACAGATTTGGTGAGTTACTGACCAAGTTTCTGAGGAATTAGGGAGTTGTGGAGGAGGCACTTGACTACAGTCCAGTGGTAGACACCTACTCTATTGATACATCCAGGACTAAGGGTCTGACGGTAGCTCAGAGGACGGTATTGACTATGCCCGAGCATTGGCTCAGAATGATGAGATTATAGCCCGGATGTATGGGTTACAGATGCTACAGCTGTGAGTAGGGGTATACCAGCGACACCTGAGGAGATTTGTGTTGTTAAGCCAGATTACCCTCTTGGTCACCATGCCAAGACTATGCTGTAGATTGAACCAGAGTTTGTAGAGCCTCTGGATTACAATGTGCCCACTGAAGAAGAGCTGAGGATGTATGATTCTAACATAGATTTAGATGAGAAGAAGGATGCAGACGATCCAAATTTAAGGGCAGCGGCCCTTGGTCCAAAGACCGATATGACATGGATGATGCATGGTCACAGAGTTGTTACACCACCTCATTACTTGGTCTTATTTACAAGCACTAGGATAGTGCTTCATTTTAAGTGTGGGGTAGTGGTTCTCATTCCTCATACCTTCATTTGCTTTAGTTTTGTGTTTTATCTTTTTGGATATTTGTATTTGATGTGGTCTGTAATAGTTTGTATTGATGATATTTGATATGGGTAGTTCACAGTTATTAGTAGTTCAAAGTTAGTAGTATTTTCTTTATTGTGCTTAGTTCACCACTTTTTGTTCAAAATTAGGAGTAAAATTTTAATTTTTTCCCTTAAAGTTGAAAATATTTGCCCTTAGTGGCAATAGTAATAGCTCGTCATGGTTAGTTGCCTTTCCCTATGATGGATGGATGATGACCGTCTTAAGGGGAATTAGTCGTAGGAAATAAAGAAGTGAAAAGAACCCAACCACAATTCTGGATCAAGGTACCTTGTGTGGGAAAATATGGTTACATGACATGGAAAATACTTGTTTTGAAATAAAAGCATGTCAAATTTAAAAGAAGGATTGCTAATTTCAGACACCTAAGCTTAATAGTGTAACTCTGGGTCTGCTGGCTTAATTTTGAATTTGTACAGTTACTAGATTAAGAATCTATAGGGATCCTACTTGAATCTAGCATGCACCAAGAATGAGTAAGATCTCATAGTCATTCCATATGCATAGTGATGTCTAGAACTTGCCTGGCTTGTTTACAAAGCGGGATAAAGGATGTTGGATTTAGGAGATGATGTAGGATTTTTCTTATAGCCATATTTTAAACCTCTTTTACCTGCCCTTGTGCATATTCTTAGTTAGCTCCGTTTAGCCTATAGCCTATTTTCTTTGGCAACTTCATTTGTAGCCTGTACCCCTTCTTTGATTGACCTTAATTTGATCCAAAGCTCCTAAGCGCTTAAGTCAAAATTTAATCCAGTCAAGGGAGTAGAAATTCAAGTAAGGAAAAAGGTGAAATTGAATCCCTTAGGTAATAGCTATCGGGTTTGGATATTGATATGTGTGGTAGTTGAGAGTGTAGAATAAAAAGAATTAAGAGAGTTCAAAAATTGAATAAGATATGAATAGAAGACACTCCCACCATAGCGTGTGTCAATGAGCTTAAGAAGATAGGGCTAAAGCAAAACAAAAAGGAAAGATAGTTGAGGAAGAGAATCGATTGTTAATTGGGTGTTTTTAATGTCCATGTGATATACTAAAGTGCTTAGGGATATTAGTCACTATTTTCCCAAATAGTTTCTACCCGTCCCTTAGCTTACATTACAACCATGAAAGGCTTAGTTGATCCTTAATCCAAACATTCAACTATTAGTAGAGTAGTACACTAAGGACAATCTTATGGTTCATCATATATCATGTATGAATTCTTTATGAGAGTGAGCGAATTTGTTTTGATATACACATTATGATCATATATTACAAGATTGTGAGTAAATATGGGTAACTTTGTTGTTGTAAGGGTGCATGTGGATGAGAGTTAGCTGATTTATAGTATTATTGGTTGAACAACTTGCATAAGTTTGCCAACAAGTTAGGAGTTCACTCTGGAGGCTAGGAAGTTTGAAAAAAGTGATCCCGTGTTTTTAGAATTGCATTGATGTGTATTAGCTAAAAGGTCATATGTGGCTTATGTGTGCCTAACTCAAGTGTCATGTCTAGATTGTGGTGTGAAGCTTAATGGGTTATAGTGATTACCTAAGATTGTTCGAGGACGAACAAGGTTCTAAGAGAGGGGTGGTGATCTTGGACGTATTTATACGTCTAAATGCCAATAATTATCCATAATAGGACTTGTTCTATGCACTAAAATACTTTGTTTATATTGTATTTGAGCTATAATTGCGTACCTTATCTGATGGACATGATTAGTGTATGCAGGGCTAAATTGTGATGAAATTAGACGTAATTGGACGCATTAATGTGAAGCTAATAATGATGGAAGCTTTGAGAGTGATTTGATGAGCAGAAAGATACTGGGATTGAGCTCAGAGAGTATATAAATAAAGCCAGGAGCAAAGAAATTGGTCGCGCTAAGGAAATTAGAGTCGATGGCACATTCCAATAAGCCTCCGTAGTGGCTCCGCGTTGCGGAGGCTGAATTAATTCTCAAGTCACAGTTTAGTGAGGATTCGCGATAGCCCCATGGCGCGGACCCTAGTCCATGCAATTACCATCGTGGTGCGGACCCTAGTCCATGCGATTACCACCGCGGCGCGGAACCTAGAACATGCGTTGGGATCCGCAACGCATCCAAGGTTAGTACTCAGTCAAATTTGTCCTACTATAAAAGGAGCACTTCAAATCAATTGAGGACACTTTTGCAAACGTACAACAGAGGCAAAATGATTACAATACTTTTCTTAGGGTTTTTTGAACATTTCAGCTTCGGATATTAATTTGGGTATAATTAATTATCTTTCTTTGATGTTGATTTTGAACATGAGTGGCTAAACACCCTTTAATATTTAGTAGATTATTAACTAAATCATCTCAATCATCATGATACTCTAAAACACTTGAATACTTCATTGTCGAAACTGAAGTTGATTAAATTACTAATACAGTAGTCCTCGTGGGTATGATATCCTATTCTTTGAGTCACTATATTACTTGTACAATTGCGTGCACTTGCATGTGTGATAGACCGCAACATCTGTTTAGAAAATAATGATTGCTCTTTCCTTTTTATCAACTCATGACATGTTTAAGACAATAAGAATACAAGATTAAATGATATTTTGTTATATTTGATATATGTTTAATTTAAAAACACAAGTTTCTAAGATTTTTTTTGATTTTCTTAAATTCCGTGTCAAATTAAATAATGTCAATTAATATGAAATTGAGAGAGTGCTACTTGACAAATGACAACCATGCAAAATTTCTACTCCCTCCGTCTCAATTACCCATCCCAAATTTCCTAATTTGATTTCTCATTTTACTTGTCTTTTTTCATTAATCAAGAAGAGACAAAATTTTTTTTTTTCATGTTTTATCCTTTTGCATTAATTTTTTTATCTTCAAATTAAAATGTAAACATGATTTAATAGGGGTACTATGGTAAACTAGTTATGTTATTAATTATTTTTCTTAATTAATGTGTCATCTCAATTTAGGACGGGTAATTTGAGACGAAGGGAATACTTAGCAATAAGAAAAATAAGGACGCAACTGGATCATTTTTGTTTTCTTATAATATTCCATGATTTTTTTCTCTCTTCATACGCTCCTTAGTTTTGGACTTCGCATTTATCCGCATTCCGCTTCTTCATAAGACTAATATAAGTGTAAATACACCTACCTTTAACAAATGATGCGTATTGATTTTATGTACTCATTCTAACCTCTTTGCTTTAGTTTTTGTATCATTTATCGCTAATATAAGGATGTCTATGGTGTGGAATTCGGCTCCTCTCTATTTCTATTGTCTCCATTTTCTCCAAGTTCCTATTTCGATGAGAGATACATGACATGAGTTAAAATAAATGGTTAAGATTTAGTTAACTAAATTGAGATTCTAACTATGATGTGAATAATAAATATTTTATCTATTTACTTCCAAAATTTTAGTAATTTCACTATTATAATAGTTACAAAATTATTTTATCCATATATATATATATTTTTTAAAAAATCTCGCTATTTCTATGTTTTTTTTTTCGTACTTTATGTTCTATTTTCGTACTCATCGTCTATCTTCTAACTTCTTTGAGTTAATTTTTTGATTTTATTTTAACTATTAAATACTTTTTTTAAAAAAATTAGCTATGAGTATAAATGCTGACACTTCTTTTAATAATAACGAAGTTCCTTTTAATTATGCTAATTGAATATTTTTATTATAATATCGATAATGCTCGTGTTATTATCTTAATTTACTGGACTCATAGATTCATATTTATGTCGTCATGATGTTGGCTTTGCCAATTTTTCTTTCAGCTAATTTATTTTTGGACGAAGAGGAGAAATGATAGAGTTAAGAAATTTGGAAAAGGGAGAAACAATAAAGTTTTAAAAATGACGAGGGTATATCTATTAACTTTTTTTTTTTTTACCATAGAATATTTCTTTTTACCATAGAGTAATTTTTTTAATTAATCATGGTTAGAAAAAAGAGGTAAGAAGAGAGAATTCTAAAAATATATATTTATGGATAAAATAATTTTGAAATTACTAAAAATTTTGGAAGCAAATATATAATATATTTATTATTCAAATCTTAACCATTTATTTTAACTCATGTCATGTGTCTCTTTTAAGTAAGAACTTGGGTAAAAATGAAGAGAGTGGAAATGAAGAGGAGTTGACCCGTATGGTGTGTATTATTTACCTTAAGTTAGGAACATATATATGATTTAAAAGTGAATTGAGGCGAAAAGAAATGGAATCGAGCAAAATGTAGTGACAAATATAGTTGAAGGGTCTTGGAAAAATAGAAGAAAGATTTCACGTTTTAGTGATACCAAACTTATAAAAGGTGACTTAGCTTTGGAGAAAACAGATCTTTGACATTTTGGACAACCAGAATTTGTAAAACCAACAAAGGGTTATACGCAATCATTAAGATTGAAGAATCTCTAAGTTTTGTATATCGTCGATGGATAAATTCTTTACATTATCATGTTATATTTAAAACTAATTTGAAATTCTATTGACCTGATGTAAAACTAATTTAAAATGTCGGTTTATATGACAAAAATTTGTTACATTCTTCTGAGCGTCTCTTTTTCATAGAAATTGTATAATATATATATATATATATTCTCATTCATTATCTCAAGTATCTGCAGATGTTCTAAAGATCGACAATATAGCAAAATTTGGGCCGATGAAATGTTCCAAATTGTTAGAATTTTTGTCCTGATTTTCTTACCAAAATTAAGTTTTACTTTTTTCTTGGAAAGAAAATAAAAGTAACCATAATTACTTTTACTTTTCTTGAAAGGAAAATATAAAACTTTTTCATATTTGGCTAACCTTTTTATAAGAGGAAAGGTTTTGAACCTCTATAAATAGAAAATCCTTTTTCTCATACCATAACACAAGCATAAATTACACAAATTCCGTACTTAAGAGACTATATTACCTAATATCTCTTACTTTTTTAAAATTTACATAAAATTTCATTTTTCAACTTTACTCTTGATACATATCAAGAAAACCTCATATCCTATTTTTACTCCACCATTAACTCACTCAAGATTTTCTTCCCTAAAATATCTCCATAATTATCAACAATTAAATCATCTTTCTTCCTAATTTTTTTTCTTCCATTAATGCTTAAATCATGTTTTTTCTGCATTGAGGCATGCAACTTTTTTTTCCTCTCCTAAAATCTCTCCCATTTTTTTTAATGGTGATTCATATGAATGATAAATATGATATCATTATATGGGTATTATGGTGATTCATATGATAGATACATTTTGTATGATTTTAACGGGTGATATATAAAATATTAATGGCTAATACATATTCTATTATGGTGATTCATATGGTAGATACAATTATTTATTTCAATTATTGGGTGATTCATATGATACTAATAGGTGAATATATGGTATTATGGTAATTCATATGGTAGATACAATTATTTATTTCAATTATTGGGTGATTCATATATATGGTATTATGGTGATTCATACGGTAAATATAATTATTTATTTCAATTATTGGGTGATTCATATGAGATTAATGGATGATATATATGGTATTATGGTGATTCATATGGTACATACAATTATTTATTTCAATTATTAGGTGATTCATATGTTATTAATGAAAGGTAATGGTGTAGTCAATGTAGGAAACAAAAGTAATAATATTTTTTTTTTTAAAAAGACAAAGCAGAATTGAAACATAATTAAAATTAAATCTAAAAAAGTAGACTAAAAAGGAGAAAAAAGACCAAAAAAAATATCTTTCATAATTCAAGACGAAAAAAGAGAAACATAAATTAAATCTAAAAAAAGAGAAAAATTAGATATCTTTCCTTAAATAAAAGAATACAATGAATAAAAGAGAATCTATTATTTCCTTAAATAAATATCTTGTTAGTTTTAAATGTATCACCTTTTTATATGTATCATCATTTCAAAAATTGGGATAAAATGTAATTAATGAAATAATCGGAATTTTACGTAATATCACTTACAGATTAAGGGATTTATGTAAGTTACCCATAACACAACAACATCCACAATGTAGTCTTTAAAGAGTCTTTATTTAGGGGGAGATTTCTCCCAATAAGTTTAATATTTTTCGATATTAGATTTTTCATATGTAGATCTCTTGACCAAAACATATCAATAATATTATGTTTTTAGTATTATTTTCTTTGTCGTCTGATTTATCGTCTCATAGTTTGCAACTAATAACTTTCGCATGGCGCTCTCTCGATTTCGAACCCAATACAAATGTTTGTGAATCTCTTTCTGGACTTAAAATAAATATGCTCCCCAAGCCATTTTTGATTGAGGAATTGGCATATATATAGACACACACAGAGAGACAGGCTATTCGTAGATAAAATTGATATGTTTTTAGCCAAATAATTATTTAGCAAATGGAAGCCTAAAAAAAATTGACATTTGATAGACACCGGTAGGAGTTTTTGCGGGTAGATTTAGATCGATTATTGATTGTTATCGATTATTCGGTTATTAATCATACACAAAAACAAAAGAAACGATTCATATTGTGCCATGTTGTCACGGCGATTTGGAACCTAAGTTTGACCCATATACCACTAAATATACTTTCAGGCTCAAAATAATAAGGAAAAATTACAAAAAATAGCATACTTAATATTATAATTATAATAAATAGCAACATTATCGTAAAATTGTAGTTTATAGCAAGACAAACATTATTTTACTCATTTACTAGGCAAGTGCATGTTTTACTCTCAAATACTTTATATTTCTCTATTTTCACTCCACTATTTCACCTCCCCCAAATATAGTCATATCTTTTACCCCTTTTTTTCATCTTATTTTTTTATCATTTTATTTTATTTTCACTTTATTTTCTCTCTTCTATTTCTTTTTTTTATCCGTTTTTTTTCTTTTTCATATTTGAAGATAATTATCTCTATGATCTTCAAGATTTCAAAATAAAACATTATTACTGTCTTTCACTCTCTTACATCTCTACCTTTTTTTCTTGTTAGTTTTTTTCATCTTTTTTTAATCATTTTATTTTTTTATTTTGATTTTTTTTTTCTTTCCACTTTATTTTCTCTCTTCTATTTCTTTTTTTTTCTTTTTCATTGTTTTTTCTCTTTTTCTCTTTTCGTCTTCTTTTTTCTATTTTATTTTTTCTTTTATTTTTACACTTCTATTTCTCTTTCTTCTTTTTTTTTTTTCTTTTTCACTTCTTTTTTTTCATTTTTTTTTCTTTTTATATTTTTGTTTTTCCCGTTTTTTTACTCTTCTATCTCTAACTTTTATTTTGAAAAGACAAATAAAATACATAGTCATACAGATTTGGATATGTATTTACAATACAAAACATACATATGTATTTACGAAATATATATCATATTCATATTAAACAGAAACAAACATAACTATACTATATATCTTCATATGTATTTGTGAAACACAAAGGTGACTCATATAAAATACGAATATACATATGGATCAGGTATGTATTCTGTAAATACATATGCAGAGCTATATGTATTTTATACGATGTTGAATTTGTCTTTGAACTGTACATACTATGTCATTTTAGAGGATAACATATGTACTTATTTATTTTCTTTTACTATTTAAGAAATGTATCATGTATTTGTTTATTACCTATAAGTATATGTATAAATTATCATTTTTGTTATAGAGATTTTGTGTCCTATATGTTTATATATACATATGAGTCAGATATGCATTTCTGTAAATACATATGCAGATATATATATATATATATATATATATATATATATATATATATATATATATATATATATATATATATATATGTTTTTTTACCATAAATACATATGCAGATCTGTATGTCTATTTATTTTGTATACTTTTTGAATATGTATATATGATGTAGACAGTTGTCTTTTAAAAAAAAAAAGATAGAGATAGAAGAGTAAAAGAAAAGAAAAAATAGAAAAAAAAAATGAAAAATAAAAATTCAAAAAATAAAAGAAGTGAAAAAGGAGAAAAAAAAAAAGAAAGAGAAATAGAAGTGTAAAAACAAAAGCGAAAAAAATAAAAAAAAAAGAAGAAGAAGAAAACGAACAAAAATATGAGAAAAGGAAAAAAAATGAAAAAAGAAAAAAATAAATAAAAAAGGAAAAAGGAAAAAAAAAAAGAGAAGTAGAAGAGAGAAAATAAAGTGAAAAGAAAAAGAAATTAAAATTAAAAAAAAAGATAAAAAAATGAAAAAACTAACAAGAAAAAATGGTTAGAGATATAAGAGAATGATATTTTAAAATTTTGAATATAATGAAAATAATAATCTTTATTTAAGTTTGATTTGGAAAAGGAATTTACTAAATTAAATAAGAGTAATTTATGAGAATTTAATTAGATGAGATAATTATTCTTTATTTAACTCATCTAATTTGAGTAAAATAAGGACAGTAAATCTTGTTGTATATGTATTTGCATAACAACAGTTTATTTAAATACAAATATAATTTACTATTTTTCGTAATTATGAAACTGTTGTTATAAAAATTACAATTAAGGCTTTATAATTATTATTTCTCAAATTTTCCTACAACCCAAACTACTATTTTAGTTTTGTTTCCTATTTTCACCCCCACCCTCACCCCCTTAAACAACAATCAAATCCAACAATGGCTTCATACCTTTCTTTCCTCTGCGTCAACATCTTGCAAAGCCGATATATCAGTGTGTGGAAATTATGGAAGTCCAGCTTTGATTTCGCAAAATTTTGCTTCTTTAATACTCTATCTAGTCCAATTTATGTGGCACTTGTCGCTTCTTGATAGTCAAACAATTTAAGTTTGACCATAAATTTGGGTACAAATTCTTCAATTTTTTTTTAAAATAAAATTTATATATTTAAAATTAAGTAAAAAGTACTATAAGTTACAATAATTGATAATTCAAAATATTTAAAAGATATATAAAAAAATTATGATTACAGATAAATTTATTTAAATCTCGAAATATGAAAAGTGATTCACAAATTGATAGAGCGAGTATAAGAGTATCAATTTCTTTAGTGGGGTGCAGAGGAGAGTGTTTGAGGATACATTTAGGACATTCATTTGTTGATTTCGCTCTTAAATTATAACAATCACTCAACTTAAAATTCTTCATTTCGAAAAACCAAAACTGCCTAATCGGTATATTGTGTTAATATGAACAATGTATATAAGATGTATATATATAGCATAAAAAGTGAATATGAAATGTATATGAAAATGTATTGATGAAATGTATATAAGATGTATATATATTGAATGAAAAGTGAATGTGAAATGTGTACAAAGTATATTGAGAAAGTTTGTGTGTGTGTGTTTATATTGTATGAAAAGTAAATATAAAGTGTATATAAATTAAGTGTCGACCAATAAAACGTATATAACGGGTGCTCTGTGTATATATTGTATAAAGCATATATATGAAGCGTATAATTAATGTATGTGTACTATATCATATACATTTCTGGCTGGTGCATTTCAATTTTTTCTACCTCCGACTTCCTACCCCCGTACCCCTCCCTAAAAAATAAATTTTTAAAATATTGTTATCCCACCCCCACTCCTTACTCACCCACCCAATTTCTTAATCCCATTCAAATTTATTTTCTTGAGTTGAATTTATAAGGGGTAAGTATAAATATGTTAATATTTTTTAAAATTTACATATATACACAAACTAAAGTTACCTTATTACATTAAATACCAATTTGATAAAGTATTTACACAAATCTCAAACTAATTACATAAATCCCCTTTATTTTACTTTCTCTCTCATAAACCTTAGACATATAAAACACTATATTTTCTTCCATATTTTGCTCCCCATTTGCTTTCATTACACACCCGATATTTTCTCTATATTTGAAACCCTTTTTTCACGGTAAAATTCAAGTAACCTCTACTTGGAGGTTACCAATTTGTAAGTTTTGAAGCTTTAATTGATTTTACTAATTTACTTTTTTTTTTCAACTTTACCAATTTAGGAGTTTTTTCGTTTATTCTCTGGATGCATGTTCGTTTCTATGAAATTACTGTATTTTGCAAGTATATTCAAGTTTTGTAGTTTGATTTTTTCATTTTTCTTCATATACTACAAGTTAGATTTTTTATTTTCTTGGTTTGTAGTTGCTTTTGCTTAATCGATATAGTGTAAAATTTGTAATGGATTCTTTTCCTAGCTTTAGTTTAGGACTTAGTCAGTTAGATTCTCAAAAATAAGATATTCCCGTTGGGTTTGTTCCTGGTATATTTGATTTCGAAGAACCCAATTTAGCAGAGAATCATTCAAAGCATCGAAACAACCCGGCAACAATGAAGAAATTGAAGAAAACGATCAGTTCTAGATCAAAGAAGTCAAGTTCAAAAGCGGAAAGTAAGAAGAAGTTTGATGATTTCGATCGACCACGTCTTTCGAAGGTATTGACTATACATTATACTTTACTTACTTTGAAACACTAATGTATAATATATTGGAACACATTAATTATTTTGGTACACTAATGTATAATATTAGTATTCTGATATATATTTCAATATTTTATACATTGGAAGTTCTTATTACATATAAGAGGTATTTTATCTTTTTTTGTGATATTATACAGTTAGAAAGTCTTCATATTATATAAGCTGTCATTATACAATCTGACAAGCTTATATGTCATATATGTTTAAGGTGAAAATGTTTAGTCTGACATTATACAATGGTTATTTTCGAATACTAATGTATAATATTATTATTTTGATATATATTTATTTATGTTGTACATTTCATGTTCTTATTATACATAAGAGGCATTTTATGTTTTATGTGGTATTATACATTTAGAAAGTCTTAATAGTGTCTAAGGTGTTATTATACATTCTGATAAGCTTATATGTCATACATGTTTTAAGGTAAAAATGTGTAGTAACATTATACATTACTGCATTTTATTATTTAATTGTATAAGTTCCCCTCAAACATGTGTAACTGTTGTGTAATTATTGTATTATTTTATTTATTCATGGCATGAAATGCCGTATTGACAAAGTCCCGGATCACCCATTGCATATCGGTAGCTTATCCAATCGTATTTTTGGTGAAGAAATAAAGACGTATTTTGGAGAAGATGTTTTAGGGAAATTTAGAAATATGATATTTGAAATTTTCCTCGACTTGCCTCAGTGCAACTGGATAGGAAAGACTTCAAAATGTATCCTTATGCTAGAAATCCAACAGGATATTAAGGATGAGATTTATGAGTGGGTGTAGGGGAACATAATGAAATTTATGATGCTTGAATTTGCCATTATCACCGGTCTTAAATGCACTGGTGATATTGATGCGTATATGTATACTTCATCGGCAAAATCTACTTTGATGTCGAAGTATTTTCCTGACTTTGTAGGTGGAATAACTAGGTCAAAATTGATAACACGTGTGAAGATGGAAAAATTCGATAACTCTGAAGATGGTCTGAACCTGGCGATATTATTCTTTGTTCATATATTCTTGTTGTCTCAGCATTGCGAAGCATCCATCAGTTTAGCTCACTTTCAGATGGTCGAGGATGGTCGGTACAGACACTTTTCATGGGAAAAGATTACATTTGAAAAGTTGATGAACTCCTGGCAGCAGGATTTCAGAGTCACAAAACAGTTATATTCATTGGGTGGAATGCCACACATTCTAAATGTTTGGATGTTTGAGAGTTGCTATGAGGTAGATAAAAAAACTGCTTTGAGACGAAGAAACATCATCCCAAGAATACTCAACTGGTCTGTGGAGTGTACTAGGCCTAAGTATGAATCTTTTATGTCTGGCATGTTTAGTAAGGTAATTTTATAACCTGTTCATTATTTTTATTTTCAAGTCAATTTATCGAAGCGCTAATATTTCATTTTGAAATTAATTTTTTCAATATATAAGAATTTACAACCTACAAGTGAAGAAGTTCGTACTTTAGGTTTATCTTTCTCCGAAGATTTTGAGATATTCGATCAAACATCTGCTACTTCACATCTGTTTCTTCAACGATGAAAATGTCAGCCAATGAATATCAATCGCGCGTTGTTACTGCAGCTAAAGACTTTGATGATTTCAACACTAGACCTATGCAGAAATTTCTAAGAAAGGCTGATTTAGCTTCACCTTTATCACCTAAACAAGCATCGAAGAGAAAAAAGACAGTTATATTTTAGGAAGTTAGTCCAGGGGTGACAGGTAGAGAAAAATCTACACGTGCTCCTTCAGTACGTCATGTGTTTGGTATGTTTTCTAAAAACCAAGAGGAATCAACAGATAAAGGAGAAATTGGTGTGTCTGAATTTGATCATCATCATTAAGGAGAAATTGGTGTGTTTCCTAAGCGGTACCAACTCAAGTCTGTTCCTTATCTTCCACAATGCTTGAAGGGACTTCTAAGTCTACTTTAGATATGAAGCAGATAAAGACTTACATCAACACATATGTAAGTTAAATTTCTTATTTATAATTTTTCTTTTTGAAAAGCATGAGTTGTTTCTAATATTTTATTTTCTTCTGTACATTATAAGGTTGATAAGCAGATTGTTGAACTAAAAACACTAATCTCTAATATACCTATTGAGGTCGTTAAATCTTTGCAGAAAGAAGAAAATAAAGAATCACTGGTATAAAAGATTATCTCATTCAATTTTCTATTACTTTGATTAAATGCTCATATATTTGTATTATTCATGCTATGTAGGAGGAGAAAATTGTTGATCAACAACAAGGTCCAGAAGAAGAATCGAAAAAAAATGACAACCCATATAAGAAGGATTTGCCAATACTTTTTTGTCAATTATGTTGATGTGTTACTATAAATATGTATAACTCCCATATATAAACTTATTTTTATTTGGTTTTTATACAGCATGAAGAAGACGACAAGGAACCAGTCATTGAAATCAGAAATTATGAACCATCAGTACTTCAACCTTTGGAAACAGAGATCCAAGATTGTGTATACACGAATACTGAATGTCCAATAACAACTGACGTTCAAAGCGAACAGAAGGTACATTGAATTAATATTACGTATGCAAATATTAGTTATATAATAATATTTCTGAATCACCTTTGATATATATGAATGTTATTAGTTTTCAAATGGATTTTGATGTGTATTATTGACATTATACATATATATATGATATGTATAAATATAATTATACATTCACACGCACGCCTAACAGATATAAAATTGTTATCACTGATATAAAACTGCTTTTCCTTCACTATTATATTACTTTGATTAAATGTTCACACATGGACATTGCTATTTTATATAGGATTAGAATATGGTCGATAAAGAAGAAGATCGTGAAGAAGAATCGAAAAACACGCACAGTACTGATATGAAAGATTTGTCGGTATATTTTTGTCACTCATGTTGGTTTGTTACTCCAAATCTGTATATATAAATGTGCCACGTGTTATTTTTAGAAAAAGAGTCATAATGTTCTCAGCTGAATATCAATATGTTAAAATACTTTCATTGGGGCTGTTACAGTATCATTATATATTCATTTGAATGTATAATAATATGTTATACTGTAACACCCTAATTTTCTGAATTGGAATGCTACACGGTGCTCATGACCTCGAAGGACCACAAGCTAACCCATAACTGATATATGTACCTGTACACTGCATAATATAACATGAAAATGCAGAAACATATACTGAATAGCCATAAGGTTCAAATCTAAATAAATATCTGATAAAATAATGTCTGAAATAACTGTATGACATGCTGTAGTCTGGAAAGCCTCTAAACTATCTGAAGAAGGAGTTGATGGGACATGTCCCCAACTAACTCCAATTACAGAAATAAACTGAAAACTAAAATGGTAATGAAATCATCATGTCCTCGAAAGATGAGGACTCACTTCTAATGCTGGCTGCTGATAATGGAATCTACTGTTGATCTGGAGCTCGTGCCTCTGAACCTAAGGTGTAACATAATAGAAAGCACCATAGCACAAATGCGTCAGTATGTCTGAATGTACTGTGTATACGAGTGAGGTAGGCTAAATATAATGTGTTATATGCATGAACAATGTTGACTACTATGAACGTGAGAATACATACATGCATAAGTAACTATAACTGAACTCATAGAGATACTAACTACTGAATCTGAATACTGACATTATGACTTTACTGATACTGAGATACTGAATAGATGAATGACTGGTTCTGACAGTTTGAATTATGAAGAATTGTTCTAATTGATAGTGTCTAACCGTCCTGAAACTAAATACTGATAATGTAAGCTATGACAACTGATATAACTGTGATGATCGGCCTAACCGATGTAACTAATATTGAGTGACTGTATTTGACAGTCTAAATCTTCTAATAATAATTAAGAGTGACTGATCTTGAGACCACGCCTAACTAATGGGTGATCTCTGGAACTAATATTGAGAATACTCAACTGAATCTGAGATCGAGATCAAGCCTGTTTTACGGGTGACCTCTGTAAGTACTGATACTGAATAACTTAATGGGAACCCAAGCCTATGTGACGGGTGGTCTTTGAATTTGTGGAACTATCTGAGTTCCTTACTGAGATTGATGACTGTATCTGACAGTCCTGATTTCTGATTTCTACTTTGAAGACTGATACTAAAACTATAACTGTGGGAGTTCTCACTTAACCGACATGCCCCGAATCTAACTAGTGGGGTCCAACCTGTAACCCCAGCTGGAAGGGCATCAATACCGTGCCATGGGTAGAGACCTCTATTATGGTCAAGCCTCACTAACGGGTGACCCTGAACAGGAAGCCAAGCCTAAGGCAATATATAATAGTCAAGTCTAGCCTTAATCTGACGGGTGACTCCTGGACCTGCGCTGGCTACGTAGTTCTGGAGTACAGGGATTGCTGCTAATGACTCTGCCTCTCTAACGGGGAAGCCGCCATCCCCATACTCGCTCGGTGCTAGTTCCAACTCCCAATTGAAAGACTCTAAACTGATTAACTGAGCTGAACTGATTGACTAAACTGAACTGATTAGCTGAACTGGGTTGGACTGAGTTAACTGAACTGATACTAGTGGTATTATTTAGCGGAGCTAAACTAAGTTTACTGAGTTCCCTTGGCTAAAGGAACGTACTGAGTTCTGAGGATTGACTAAGAGCATCGTGAAAACATGATATCACTCTACGCATACAGCTATATTTTTTGGGTACAAGTACCCCAGACTCGATGGAAGGAAACTGACACTTCTTGATCATAGGAATAACATTCATAATTCATAATACCATAAGTAGGGGATTCCACGCTACACATGATTTCATATTTTTGATCACGAAAGATAATGCATATAATATGTACATAATTTCATGATTCTAATTTCATGAGCATTCCATAGCATAACAACAATACATAATAATTTGCATGGAATTCATGTTGAGTAATAAGAGATAAAGCATGGACTTGTCATTTGGGTTCTACTTAGCTATATTGCATGATTTCTAGTCTCTTAGGTATTTTATCAAACACCTTGCATGAACTCTTTAAGGCATAGATGTATTCACAAATTTACACCATATTAATTCACCCAAATTCATGGGTTCCAACAACATGATCATAATCTTCATGAAAATTCATCAAATTCCCACTCTATAGCACAAACAACAAACAACAACATGAATACAACCATATCACCACAAAACATTCATGATTTAGTAATCAAAGATTGATTCTTAAACCTTACGGATAAAAGGAATCCGTGGATGAACACTACGCATACCTTAGAAGGAAGATTCTTGATTATTGACGGAGGAATTTCCTTGAAATTGGATCTTCAAGCTTAATTGTGCAACCCTAGTTGTTTTTCTCCTATTTGCTCTTGGATAATGAACTTAAGATGTTAATAGGATTTTAATGTGATTAGGAGCTATATATTTCATAGGGTTAAGTTTAGGGACGTGTAAGGAGTGTCAAAAGACTTAATTATCCTTAAAATAACTCAAAAGCTAAGTGTTTTCGTTGCTGAAATCATAAGTGTGCGTCGCACATCTCATCGTACATGCTAGGGTGTGTGCCGCATATGTTATCGCACAAGCCTAGGTGTGCGTCGCACATCTTATCGCACACTTGAGGGTGTGCGGCGCACAACCTACGTCACACTTGATCCAGTAGCCATGTGTGATTGTTATGCGTCACACTCCACTTTGCAAGGCTATAACTCCTTGCTTGGGTGTCGGATTTTAGTAAAATTGATATCGTTGGAAAGCTAATTCGATTCTCTACAATTTTATGGGTCTAAATCTGCCAAAACACCACATATACATCACGTTATGCTCGTTCAAATATGACCCTTGCAAAGTCGAACACTAAAACTTGATGGATTCAAAAACTCTTAGCTTGCATTACATTAAGTGACTCATATGATCATGCTTAACACATCGTAAGCTATCTTATCGCTAGGAACTCATTATAAGTCATGTACTTAAATATGAATTATAGGATAGGAGGTTTCATATGTAGAAAAAAATAGTTCACTTCCTAGCTTAGAAACATACGGGGTATTACATATACATTACTAATAATACTAGTCTCTTCAACAGAATGAATGTTCTTTATGAATATCCTCATACATATCTATTTTATTTACAATTGATTATATAATAATATTTCCAAATCACCTTAGCAATCTAAAAATGTTATGTGTTAACATTGTTTTTTGATGTTTGATATTGATCTTATACATATATAGAATATGTATATATAGATTGATACATTCATATGCAAGTCTTACAGATAACACTTTCGCATCACTATTATTATTATTTTTTTCATTCAACTTTGTCTTAATTTGATTAAATGTTCAGACATGTTGATTGTTATTGAATATACGATGAGCATATGGCCGACAAAGAAGAATGTCATGATGAATAATTGAAAAAACAACACAGTCCTGTGATTGAAGATTTATCGGTATTTTTTTGTCACTTATGTTGGTTTATTACTCCAAAACCATCTACATAAACGTACCAGCTATTATTGTTAAAAAAGAATCATAATGTTCTCAGCTGAATATCAAATTTTTTGGATCTTTATTCTACCATGATTTCTGTGTTTATTGTTAACTCGTATTCTGCACTAGTATTATTAGTCTTTATGAATATTAGGTGATGATGACTTTGTGAAAGGATATGAACTCATTGTACTCAAGTATGGTGGATAATGTATAGTGTGCAATGTAATACTATGTTAATTGGGACTGTTACAGTTTCATTATACATTCATTTGAATGTATAATAATTTGTTATACATTACTAATAATATTATACATTCATATGCAAGCCTTACATATAATAATTTTAAATCACCGGTATATTTTTTTTCATTCAACTATGTATTACTTTGATTAAGTGTTCAAACATGCTATTTGTTATTTAATATAGGATGAGCATATGATCGATAAAGAAGAAGGTTGTGGTGAAGAATTGAAAATACAACACAGTCCTGATATGAGTGATTTTTCGGTATCTTTTTGTCACTTATGTTGATTTTTTACTTCAAATCTATCTACATAAATGTACCAGCTGTTTAGGTATAATTAAAGTTATACATTCATAAGTTTGTTTTACAAATGACACATCCATATGTTTGCCTGTATGATGATGTCGGTGGCACAATAACAAAGTCTGTTCAAGACGCTGTAGATACACTATTATTAGGTTTGTCAACACTTTCAATTACAAATACATTGGATGTTGGTACACCAAATATAGTGACCAAAAGTCAGTGGATAATTTCCGACAGTCAGTTTTCACCAGATTTTCTCGATGCTCAAGTTGAGGAGCATGAAACCACAAAAGCATCTGTAAAAGAGGACCGAAAGAAGTCGAGGATTTTTAGGTGATACATCATAAAATATGGTTCTGGATCTAAGGATGAGGATGATTCCAATACCGAAGAGAAGCAGATGTATGCTTTTAATGGTTGTATCATTTACCAAGAATTGCTTAACCAAGTGATCCTCGATTACTCTCAGTGGCTTGAAGTAGGGCTACTCAAATATTATGCTGGCAAATAAGCAGTTTTGAAACTTTTTTTAATTTTTGAGAATAAAACGACAACATAAATTTTTGTGAAGTTTAATCCTTGTTAATTTTGCAGGAAACAAACGAACAATCACTATCTTAAAAATGCTTCAGGATTAGGTTATCCTCATTTGGACTTGGTCGTTGCACAGGCACAGTCAAAAAATTGATTCTGCTTTATGTTGCAACTCAAAATATGATGGAATGATAAGTTAAATTAAACTAAATTAGTTCCATATCATAAATGTGGTTACTGTTGAAACCTTTACTATAATGCCATATAATACATGTAACTCTTTCAAGCTTGTGTTACTTTTAGAATTTGCTATAAAAACTAACAATATACATTTGAAAATAATGTATAATTATGAAGTGTTATCTGAAGTACTATTACTGAAATTGGAAAGATGCATAACTATTAGTATTATGTAGCATATTGTATTAAGTAGAACTAATACAATCAATGTTTGTTTCATACATTACTAGCTATGTATAATACATTTTCATACATGTAGCATCTTTTATTATTATATATCCAACATGAAGGAAAATCTTATGTATAATACCATGCACCACTTGTTATTGTTAGAAACTAAACATTAATACGATATCATGCATGTTTTAATAGGTAGAAAAATGTATTTATTATTACAACATGCACTAGAATATTACATCATACCTTAAAAATTTTGTATAATTACATATCATACATTTAGTGGCAATAATTCATACATTAATGTGATTGTCCAATACATAATAATAACTAAAGAATATGTTGTTTTCTTTCAGTGTTTTATATTTTTTTTTTTACCATTTTTAACATGTAGCACTTAGATGTGATATTCTACCACTTGAAAAAGAAATCGAAGCTGCAACAGTGTGATACTTATAGATATACAACAACCAGCTGCTTCTTCAAAACATATATCGATAAGACATCACTACAACAAAATTGATATTTAGCTACAAAATTATTAGCTACGAGATGAAATTCATCACTAAATGTTCACCTTTTATGACGAAAATTACATTTTGTATCTAAATATATGAAGCACATACTTTTAGTGATCAAATGTAAAATTTCGTAGCAAAGTTTTGTCTTCTAAACTTTCCCACCAAAAAATATTTTGGCGTCATTTTATTGAGTATCATTACTGACGAATTTTAAGTTTTCAGTGACACCCTTTTTATCACCAATAATGGATCCAATTTGTGACAAACTATTTTTTGTCTTGAATTAGTTATAATTTTAGACACAAAAAAAATTCTTCATAAAAAATAAGTTGTCGCAATAGAGACAAATTAGAGTTCATAGTTAAATATTGTAAGTTTTAGCTACAAAATTTGATATTTAATTGTGACCTCAATTTTGTCACTATACTATAAACAATTAGTGACGCTCATTTTATTGTCTCTAATAATGGATTCAATTCGTGACAAACTATTTTTATCTTGAATTAGTTATAATTTTAGACACAAAAAAATTCATCATAAAAATAAGTTATCGCAATAGCGACAAATTTGAGTTCGTAGTTAAATATTGTAAGATTTAGCTACAAAATTTGATACTTAATTGTGACCTCAATTTTTGTCACTAATACTATAAACAATTAGTGACGCTCATTTTATTATCTCTAATTAATCTATAATTCAATGACAACACAGTTTTGTCACAAAATATGTCATCATTAAGTAGTGATGATTTGGAATTTGTAGCTGAATAATTTAGTTATTTTTTCTACGAAAAAATTTCATAGCTAAATATAAATTGATCTTTGACTATTTTAATTTATGATTATAGAAAATTAATTGTATATTGATATAGCTATAAAAAAACAAGACTCATTCTAATTGTGTGAAGGTTGGAGTGAACTTATTGAATGAATTTTTCGGAAGGTATAAAGTCAGTATGTTAATCTTTTACATATGAGAAACATTTTAAGTAGACCGACGTTGAATATGATCAACTAATTAATTAAAGTTTGAAGCTATCATATTGTAAGTTTTAGCCACAAAATTTTATATTTAATTGTGGCAATAGTTTTTGTAACTAATAATTCAAACAATTAGCAACGATGATATTATCGTCACTGTTTAACCTGCAATTAATCACAATGAAATTTTATCACAAAAAAAATAATTACAACTTTGATTTGGTAGTTGAATAGTGTAATTATTGGATACGAAGTAATTTATAGGTATAATTATAAGATCATCATCTTTTGATTATGTGTTTCATGATATGTTGTCATGTTTATTTTTTATTTTAATTTTTAGAGATATTTTATGTGTCTTGTTTGTTATATTACAAACTTTCTTAGGCGACTTCTTTTAAACAAAAGTGCTTATAAGAATTTTATTCGTTTTAAAGGTTAATTTTCGACACTAGATAAAATTCGAGGTCTATTTGGATTCTATTTACAATAAAAGATGCCTTCTTCTATCCCTTACTAATACCGTAATTTAAAATGTAGTAAGTACTCGTTCGCTTTTACTTGTCACATTTTTACTTGACACATCTATTGAGAAGAAGAATTAATAACATAATTATTTTACTATAGTATCCCTATTCAATGATGTTTATATTGTGTCTTGAAAGCATACAGAAGCTAGAGTAATATTCCCTCAAGACCAATCATATATGCTTTATTTTATTTGAAATGCCCCACATGTTGAAGATAGTAGAAAAATATATATTAAATGTGTGCTCATTTTCATTTATATTTATAAGATTACATATCGGAGCGCCTGCGCTAGTATGGGCTCAATATATGTTAATCCCCCGGCCCATCAATAGTTATTCACTATTAACTTTGACACATATGTTTAAAACTAGTAAATTATAGGGATAATATTACTATATTATCTTTTGAATATAATAAATTTAATATTTTGAAAAATTTATTCGATAATGAATCGTATTTAATATCAATGGTAAAATCGGCAGAAATGAAAAATTCTCCATTGATTTTTCAAATTGAACAGTATTATTGCATACCTATTTTTGATAAAATGGACAAATAAATATGGACGGAGGGAGTAATATTTAGTCTCAATTAGGTGACACAAATGTAATTTGGCATTAATCAAATTTTCTATATGTTTTTTAAAAAATTTAATTATTAATTATTATATTTTATAGTACTTTTAAAATAGCTTTTGTATTATATACGGTACTTTCTCTATCCTTACTTTTTTACACATATAAAAATTTATCCTATTTAATGTCGAGAATATCCAACATTAAAATAAAATCGCCCAAATAATATTTTCAAATTAAGAGTTTTTTAATTTATTATTTTTTAAAAAGAGATTATGAGTGACAATGTCAAAATAGTAAAACTACAACTTTTTTAGAAATTATGCAATTATTTTTTACACCAAACAAAAAACTGTCTAAATAATATGCAAACATAACTATTCAAGAATTAGTAATACACCATTACACCCTACCAAAGGACCCTTTAATTTACCCATAGTTTCTTTTTTAAAAATATTTATTCATAGCTAATCATATTTAATTATAATTAAATAAAAATTTGTGTATCTTAATTAATTATAATTTTGTGAATGCACTGTAATATGTTTATTAAATCGGTGTAATCATTTTCTGCAAAAATAAATATTCACTTTTTTCTTGTATATACTTTTTGGTTTACATCTCTCTCTCTCTCTCTCTCTCTCTCTCTCTCTATATATATATATATATATATATATTTATATTTATATATATATATATATATATATTGTTTTTAGATGTGAACCGCAGAATACATTAAAAAAAATGTAAATACTAAGCACTAAAAAACAACAAAACAGAAAATGTCAACATAAAGACAAAAGAAAAAGAAACATCAAAAATCAGAAAAAGGAAAGTAACTGTTGAAGATAAATCTAGAAGCACGCAGTTCATCTTCTTCATGTTAATTCAATCTTCTTTCTCTACCAAATTAGTGTTGAAGCTCGATTTAGATACATGTAAGCACTTTCCAACCTTGATATACCAAATAAATCTAGAAGAATTTCAATTTATTTTTTGCAGTCTACTTTACTGTTTCTCAAAGCCACCCTTCTCAAATTTTAGTACCTATTGAAATTTTGGTGAAATTTTACATAATTATCTATGTTTTTTTGGCATATCCGAAGAGGACCAAGAAAAAAGATTGAAACTCTTGTATACGATATTTCAAGAAATGACTCAATATTGTGCGAAAATTAAAATTCTTGATAGGATTGCAGTTTAATTCTTCATCCCTGATGCACAACCAAGACTCATAAATCAATTATCCGGATTGTCAAAATGCTCTCTGCCATTGTTTACCAGGTATGCCTTTTTAATTTTTTTTTTTTTCAATTTAATAGGGATTTTATTAAGGGAAAAGGACATGGGCTAATCATTTAAAAAAAAATGACCCATAATTGAAAAAGTGGACAACCTTAGCCAGTCGGCCCAATTTAATTCTCTTTCTTAGCCATTTGGCCCAATTGGGCACATGCAATCTCTATACTCAATTGCTATACTTTTATACTATATTGATACACTTTTTTAAAAAGAGAAAGAAAATTTTATGCAAGCATATGCAGTCCCTATACCCAATTGATACTCTTTTATACCGCATTAATACACTTTTATACTATATTGATACACTTGCGGTGTCCATATACTCAATTGATACTCTCTTATACTAGATTGATACATTTTTAGAATGCATGTAGAAACTATATAGACTTGTATAAAATATGTATCTAAATAATAATTGTAGTTAAAAATTATATAAAATGTGTATAAAAATGCTATAATTATTATATAGAATATGTATATATATAGAAACTGTATCATTATTATATATAAATATATATCTTTAATAATTGTATTATATAGTTACTTTTTTGGTTTATTGTATCAAATTATGGAGGTGAAACACATCGTCTATTGTCTAAAACATGTGTGTAGTTTAAGTTGGACAAAGATTTGTTCCAGTACCCTTGGCCTATATTACATCGCTTTGTTCAATCTAATATTAATTTGTCACATTTGTAATTAATATAATTAGATTAATATAATTTGTCACATTTGTAAGTAATATAATCAGATTAATATAATTAAAAGACATTTATAATTGTAACTGTTTTTTAAAGCTTAGCTAAAAGACAATTCTAAAGTAAAAGTAATTTATTAATTTAAATACTAAACCACATTGTCTTTACATAAATGGACCAACCCATTTAAAAAGACATTGTCCAAACATTTAAAATCAGAAGGCCTAAAAATAAAACATCTGACCAGGCCGTATTCTGCTTAGTACAAAACCCGTGAAGATAGGATTTCCTAATCCAATTCCAAAATTATCCGCCACTTCTTCGAAAATCTGAGAAATATTGTTCTTGGTTGAGTTCAATCTGAGCTTTATCTTGTTGTTCGTATGGGTTATAAATACCCTTCCTCGTATCCTCAACATTTATGCTTCTGATAAATTAGCTATCAGAGTAAGTATCCTGTTCACCTTTGTCTTCTTCGTTTTCATCTGCATCTCATTTTTTCTGGTTGTTGTTCCTAGCTGTGATCTCCGGTATTGGGATTTAGAGCTACTTTTTTGTGCTAAATGAGGGTTTGATCCCCCTGGCTATAAAGACATAACCAAGTAATCTCCTTCTACTGATTCTAGATCTATCCATACTTGCTTGAGCTAACAAATTCTCCTTGGTGTAGCTATGGCTGTGATGGAGATACCAAGATTCTTGTACCCGAAAATAGTTGCTATGTCTTTTCATCTCAGGTGTATCATTCACAAATCCTATACAAACTCTCCCCTACACTGCGAGTCCTTCTTGCTGGCTGCAGATCTATAGGCTAGGGGGCTGGATGGGAGGAATAACTTCTTCAGCCTGCTATAACTACTCCTATTGTGCCAATAATCTACCTGCTGGCAGGCAACAAGTACGTCCTTCTGCGCAGAAGACAGAAGAAATGGCTCTTTGAACAGGTCATTTCCATTCACATTCCCCTATTGCCACTGAATTATTGAGTCAAAGAACTTCTGATTTGTCTTTTTTAAATTTTTAATTACCTGATCATAGATTTCTATTTACGTGGGAAAATTACAACTAAGACATGTTGTAGTTTAGATATATCCTAAAACACTTCCTGTTTTATTTCCTATTTTTATTTTTATTTTTTTCTTTGTGGTGCGCTAGTCCCTGGGTTGGGGTTTCGTGGATGGTAACTAGTATCCACTTTCATCACTTACACGTGGATTATATCAATCGATTGATATTTCTCTAAGGTTTCTAGCTTGAATGATCTTAAGTTGTTAAGGAATTTTCAAGATGGGCTTAGCAAGTATGAATATTGTGCATTCAAACTTGTTTAATTGAAAAGAAATTGTCCGAGTCATGTACTTTCACCTCCCATCTGGGTATGGATAAATGTGTAGGACACAATTAGACACCTTCCTATTTGTTTATCAGTTTGCTTATGTGACTATACTCTCGACTCTTAAGAACCAACTACAGATTTTTCTTCACTCACTTTGTTCTCTACCGGTCTACCCTTGTGAAAACCCTATTTGAAAACAGGAAAAGGAACCTTTAGGCCTAATGATTGTTGACACCCAATTTTGACATCCCAATACTACATTTAGGTTGCTATTTTAGCAAAATTATTAATTTTTAAATGTTAGTATTTTTTACACATTTTTCTTACATCAAACAGATTTTTGACATGTCACATTCATGTTTTAAAATGTACAAATTATTTTATTAATTTTTGATGTCATTTTTTTACAGTTTATTAATTCAGATACAACATTTTACATAATTGTATTAATATTTATTAAATTATTTTTTTCACAAAATATGCACACTTACAATTTACAAATACATTGCTTATTATTATTAACGATAATCTTATATGACAATTTTTACGTGACATTAATTTTACATGCGTAATTTATTTTAACCTCGACACCCTATTATATTTTTCGTTATTATTACATTTGTTAAATAGTAGTCTAATTCAATTCAATTTCCTAGTTCATTTAAATGCTAGTCTTTTTCTATTCTATTTATGACAATTGTAGCATAATTTTACCCAATTTATTACAATTTTAGTTACATTTAACTCCATTTCAATTCATTTTCTATTTTTATAATCCTTTTAATCCCAACCGTGGATCAATTTTGATCCAACGGGTGATATCATATCACTCACTCTTTCCATCTTAAACAACACTCAAACCCTAGTTCCTCATTACATAAAAACATTCGCCTTCCTTGGCTCTCTCTCCCTCTCTCCCGTCTCTCTAGCCTTACTTCTCTCTATACCATAACCATGACTGCCACCGCTGGCCAGCCACCATGGGTTGGAGAAAAATCTGGCTTTCTCCCTCTCGTTCTCTTTCGACTCTCACTCTCATTGATGACTCACTGAAATTAATGACCGGCGAGTCCGAGGCAGCATCAACAGCATCAATCGCTACTAATGGCTGGCAGACAAACCATCCACCACGTCTCCCTCCCCTCTCCATCGTCAGCCATTAGGAAAACCAAGGGAAAACTGCTCCAACCACTAGTCCCGCCACTGGACAACCAAAATCAGAACCTCCCAGTCGGTGCACTAGCCGCATCTGTTGGCAAGCAAACCGGATAAGTCCCCTCGAACGGACATCAATATCAGCCCACCGCCGCTCCAGATAGTGGAACCAGAACCAATCAACGCTGCCAACAACAACAACGGTATCCTGCCGCCTGTCCTCTGCCGCTCCGCCATCGCCGTGGCCGCCTCCAGCAGTCGCGAACCAGCAATGCAGCCCAAACCACAATTCATCCTTTTCTTCTTCTCACCGGGTATGTTCTCATTGAAATTGAGGACCGGTGAGGTCCTTTTTGGTGCACCCGACTATTATACGATTTGATTCCTCAATCCTTTAATTGCATAATTGTTTTCTTTGGTTTAATTTGCATGTTCTTTTTCTTCTTTGGGTGCAAATTGCCTAAACTAATTTGTTAGATCTAAAGTTTGTGATATCTGACTTTGAATGTTGATTCAATTCGTTTAATTACATGTTTATCTCTGCTTGTTCTCAAAAGATGTTATACTTGCATTACGTTTGATTTAATTAATATTGACAGAAATTTGAATCTACGTTTATGATAAAATATTGATTATGCCTATTCCTAAATAACAATACTAAATTGATTTAGTAGATTGGTGGAATTGATTTAGTTTGATTTTTGTGATTAGTTGCCTTATGATTTGTAAATCAATTTTTAATATATATGGTAAATCCTAGTGTTGATACATGTTGCTATTATTATTATCTCTTCTCTTTTAAATCCACTCCTTCTTTTACTCATCTATTTATAGTAAAACATTGAATAATTGATTGAGTACATTTTTAGTTTTCTTTCTGCAAATTAAATGTATATTAACTATTGCCTGCCTTGATAATGTGATTTTTTATGGTAAATACGACATTAAAAGGATTGAGCTTTCTCCTAATTGATTCTTGATATATTTTTCCTTTAATTTCCGAAAGTGATATTTTCTATATATACTTTTTCCTTTTGTACTACTGTATAAACTACCCTTCTTTTCACTTGAGGGACAGTTCTTGAATGACAATTACTACTCTCTAAAATAAACAAAAACAAAAAGAATTTACTGTCTATTTTAATACAAGACAATTATATATTTTGAGAGTTCTTCGATTTTCCTTTAAGGCTTACTGAAAATATATTGCATATTTCACTGTTACAAGTGCTTGGCCTTTATTATTCTTATTATCTCTTCTGCTACTCTTTACTGGTAAGTTCTCGAAATGATGTAATTTTTATTCTCTGTGTGTTGACTGCATCACGTTGTGAAAGCCTTTAAAAAATATTTCTATAGGAATATTTTGATGTTTGTTATTATATGTTCCTGTTTGCTTGCCATTATATCTTTTCTCGCAGGTTTAAATAGACAATTATGGGTTTCTGATGAGTCGCCGGGATATTTATAATAGATTGTATTAGTTCTACTTAGTTTTGCTTTCTTATTAAATTACTATTGAATAACTGAAACTTCTCTAACTTGTATTAGCTAGAAGTGTGTTGTACCGTTGTTGTGTATTTTTATGTTTTTTTTGTTATACTGTTATCTATCTTGAGTTGGGGTTTATCGAAAACGATATCTCTACTTCATTCAAGGTTGTGGTATGGACTGCGTACACATTATCCTCCCCATACCCCACTATGTGGGAATACACTGGTATGTTGTTGTATAATTTGTTTAAGGTAGTGGTATGGACTGCGTACACTTACCCTCTCCAAACCTCACTTTGTGGGAATGGACCGAGTATGTTATTATTATTATAAAAGTTTGATGTGTTTACTGGATAGTATTTTCTAGTTTCTGGGCAGCCTCACTTTTCATAATTACATGTTTAATGGATTCTAGTTGTGGCTTGGAGAAGCAGTAGCCTGTAGAGTCATTTTAACTATCAAACCTGAAAACATCATCATCAATCTTAATTTTCTTCTCTTTTCAACAGGTGTAAAAGTGAGTTGAATGAAGACTAATTGTAAGCTCAACACGTTATTGGTACGTTAGAAGAAACCTCTACATATCTGCCTTTGTTTAGGATAGGAGTAATATTTAGTACTATATTTCAGTTAGATTTCCTTTGTGTTGGACTAGTTTTACTTTTCTTTGCACTGTGAGGAGATATTACCTTAGTACAATTTTATTTTTTTAATTGTATGATTGCAGGTGAATTTTATCAATCTGACAAGTTTTATAATTTTATTTTTGATTTATTCAATTCTAATTTAAAAAATAATATCAATATGAAATAATTAAGTGATTTCTTGTAATTGGTGACAAAAAATTTTATTATCAAAGATAACTTTTAACAACGATTATATTAGACTTTTCAAGACAAATATTTTCGTCATGAAATAAACTAGTTCATCATATGTTTGACTATATTTAGTGATATATGTATGTCTCAATATCTTCCTTTTTATTCGATACAAATTTTGTATTTTATGACAATCATAATAATTTAGTGACGATTCTACATTATCGGTAAAAAAATACTATTTTAAGTGACAAATAGTAGATTTAACTACAAAATTATTAATCTTTATTATGATAATAAATTTTTCACTAATTTATACATTTAAGGAAGAAAATTTTTGTTGTTTACAAAAAGTTGTCAATAGTGACAAAATTATATTTGTTCAGCCATGAAATATATATAACTCTAGCAACAATTGGTGTCGTCGCTGACTAAATTAAATAATTAGGAACGATGAAATTTTATCGGTATTGATAACTTTTTAGTGACAAAAGCTTATTATCAACTACAAAAAAAATTATATTTTTATGACAAACAAATTCATCATAAATGTTACACATTTGAAGACGATTTTTTTTGTAGCTAATTTAATTTTTTTAGCGACGAAGTAGTAATCGTCTTTGTCTACTTTTGGCGACCCACGTTTAGAGACAATTGATTGACGAATTTTTTTTCGTCACACTAAATCTTTTACGACAAAAAATAACTTATAAGTGACAAAATAATTCGTCCCAAATAATCAAATTTGTTGTAGTGTATATAGTCGATATTATCCAGCTGTTCAAACAGATCAAATATCCACGCAAGAGGACTATGCAAAATCTTATGATGGGTCTAAGAATGAAGACGCTATTATAAATACAATAAATGGATTCTGTATTCCTGCGGGATTTTCACGGCATATGGTTGATGAGGTATATATTTCTGTTAACTGTGACAAAGAATTTCACTGGGCATTGACTGTAATTGTATTGAATGAGTGAGTGATACGTGTGTATGACTCATTGTCAAGTAAAAAAAAAGTGAAACACCAAACGAAATACAAAAGTTAGCAGTGATGCTGCCTACTTACTAGTTAGACAGTGGTTTTTTTGAAGAGACAGAGCGAACTGACTGGTCAACACTGGAAGCACACAAAGGGAGGCTTGATCAGCAAATTGCTCATATCAGTCACAACCCATTTGATGTTGTTAAATACATTCAAAACATTCCACAGCAAGCGTCTGATAGTTTGTAAGTGACTTTTGTTTATTTTTTTAACATGTATAATCATGGTATATTTATTTAACATACTATTCCTTTATTTTATTATCAAATCAGGGACTGTGGAGTCTTTGTGGCAGTATACGCAGAAATATTAAGTAAAGGACATCAAGTACATTCATGTGATTTTGATGCTGGAAGTCAACGTGCACGGTATGCTTCATTACTATGGCATTACGGAGTGACAAAGGTAGAGAAAGGTTACACGAGTGATAATGATGATCCTCCTCGGTCAAGGAATTGTTATCTCTAATCAACTGATGAAAGTTCAATTGTTACTTTAGGGTAGCACCTTTTTCTAACATTCTAATTGTTTTTTAAGTAGTTGATGTAAAATAGTTACATACATTATTATTTTTTGGATGTTGGATTTTAATTTACATTTTATGGATGTCTTTTTTGTTCTTATACATATTCATCTTTTGAAGATTTGTTTTGCATTTACGTACACTATATTGTCCTGTTACTATATAGTTTGGTAGTTAATCATTTTTCCTTACCTAATATTATATATAACGTATAACAACAAATTACACATTAATGTATTATTGTATATGTAACACATTGTATCTTTACTAGTATTTAAATTCTGTTATAAGTTAATTATACATTGAACAGGTCTCTAATGATTTTAGAATTATGTATTAGATAACATCATACATGTTTTCACACGTTCATGACTTGATTGAAAACAACAAAAATATTTAACAGCATATATATTTATAAAGTATAACACTACAACGTACATTTTAAACATACTGTTAAGGAATTATACATTTAAAGATTAGTTTATGTATCAGCCATTACACGTATTATTGGTAAGAAAATATTAGTACTTTATAATATCATACATAAAACCTAACGTATAATCCATACTCATACACATATCACACAATGGAAAGGATACTTAAATTTTACATAAATTTTGTTACATGAATTTGCCATTTCTTTTGTTGTTTAATCAAAACCTGGTATAAACAGTCAGTTAAAAGTCGTTGGTTTTACTTTAACATCACACATGTTATTAAAGTATAATTGTATATCATACATCAATTAAATAATAAATATTATTGGGTAACTGCGTAAAACACAGTATGTTACAACAACTATTTACTGTAATAGTTCCCAAATTACATACTATATACACACATATAACTACGTTATAATTATAAGTGATAAAGTAACAAAATATGATCTTTGAAAACTGTATTAAATGGTTATGAAAATGTCAAACATTGATTAATAATTAAACATCAGATAATAATTAAAAATATAAATTAAAGTTCTTCTAGCGTATAAAAAAATCAATTAAAATGATTATTCAATTAAAACCAAGCTAAGCATAAGCATTTAAAACAACAAATTATCTTCTTTATGATTTCTTTGGAAAGTAATCGCACGTCCTATGATTTTGGCCTACACGCCCGCATTTACCGTAATGGTTTGAACTTGTAGTAAGTGATTCACTAGATTTCAAATACCTTCCTTTCTTTGGCCTACCCGGAGGTCTTTTGTATTTGGGTGGAAAAACTTCTTCGTCATCAACAAATTATGGAACATCCAGTCCTTCATGTCTAGCATAGGAACCATCTGGAGTTCATACGTCTTGATAATGGTGTTTGGCCTGTACAATTCTGAGCAGTAATGACCATACTCTTTTATATCAATATTTTTACTCTTTAAAATAGCAATTGCGTGTGCACATAGTATTTCATCAATTTGATTTCGGCCACAGTTGTACGTGCCACGATCAATATCAACAGTGTACCTTCTTCCTGATTCATACACATAGTACAGATAACTACCAACTACCTTAACTTGTTAGAAACAAATTATTTAATACAGATAATAACATAAAAATTTATAACAAATATAAAAGACATTTAATTACATAATTATTCTAATATATGTCGTCATTCACAAAGCTTTAACCCCATTATTAGTCAGAATTTCTTGAAATCTTCTCCCGAGTGTTGTGTTTGTATAAGATGTAATTTCACTGTTCTTATAATTCCATGCAGCAAATTAAATTCTAACTTCTTCAAGAAAACTTTAAATAGGAAGTTCTCTAGCCTCTACCAAGCAACCGTTAATACATTCGGCTATATTAGAGGTCATCATTCTACCTCTATTAACAAGAGAGTAAAATCGAGACTATTTCTTATAACCAGCTTCTTCCAGATATTCCTTAGCCCTGGGATCAACCTTACTAGCCTTTGATATAATGTAATCAAAATCTTCTATTCTATAAGCTTTAGCCATGGAATCATAAAGGTCACTAAGTCTATCTTTGCTTTTTCTAAAATATTTGCAAACATTTTTTCATAAATGTCAAGTACAAGCTAGATGGGGGACATTAGGATAAACAATGCTCACACCTTTTATGATACTCTTATTTTGATCTGATACAACACACATATTGTCCCGTTCCCCAAATGCTTTTCTAAATTGATGAAAAATCAAGTCCACGAATTGTCATTCTCTGAATCCACAACACCGTAAGCTAATGGAAGAATACATCCTAAATTAAAAAACCAAAATAATATGTGTAGGTCAATAATATATGTACTACATTGAACAGGTCTCTAATGATTTTAGAATTATGTATTATATAACATCATACATGTTGTCACACGTTCATGAATTAATTGAAAACAACGAAAATATTTAACAGTATATATATTTATAAAGTATAACACTACATCGTACATTTTAAACATACCGTTAAGGAATTATACATTTAATGATTAGTAAATGTATCAGCCATTAAACGTATTATTGGTAAGAAAATATGAGTATTTTTTAATATTATACATACATCCTAACTTATAATCCATGCTTATACACATAACACATAGTGGAAAGGCTACTTACATTTTCACAAATTTTGTTTCATGAATGTGTCATTTCTTATGTTGTTTAATAAAAAACTGGTACATCCTAAATTAAAAAAAACAAACCCGAATAATATGTATAGGTCAATAATATATGTACTGATTTTGCAAGTCCATATTTTATTATACATACAAGAAAATGTATGATCAGTTCCAATACATACAAAATGTACAACGATCACAGAAAAAAGATGGGTAATCTTTTGCAACAAATGAATTAATCTGTTTGATAATGTACAATAGATGAGCAATCTATTGTAACAAATGACTTAATCTGTTTGATAACTTACAACAGATGGTTAATCTGTTGCAACAGGTTGAACATTTATTTTTATATAATTTCAATTGATTTCATATGTTATATTAATACCTTAATTGATTAATCTTGGACCAGGAGTGAGTTCTCACAGGATCAACAACTTTAATTGAATCTTTTGGCAATCGAATGACGAGACAGTATTGCGTTCCTCCCGACCAGATTCGTCGATCGATCACTCAGAGCTGAACTGATTCTTATTACCTCATATGTTAGACTAATACCTTAATTGATTAATCTAGGACCAGGGGTGAGTTCTCATAGGGTTAACTACAACATATAGTAGCGCCAATTTAATAATTTATAACAGATGGGTAATTTGTTGCGGCTTGTGACAATTCATTTGATAATTTACAAAAGATAGGTAATCTGTCGCAACAAATTGTTTAATCTATTTGATAATTTACAACAGATGCGTAATTTGATGCAACAAGTTGAATACTTATTTTTATACAATTTCAATTAAGTTCTATACCTAAATTGATTAATCTAAGACCAGGGGTGAGTTTATAGGGTCAACTACAACTTCAATTGAGTCTTTTGGCAATTGCATGATGCGAGATTTAAAAATTATGCATAGATTTTATAATTTTAAAAAATAATTAAGATCAATTTGGACCAAATTAACATTTTCAAGACTTGTCATTCTTTTCCAAAATACAAATCAACCCATACAAATCATACATTTGCGAGAAAAATATTTTACCATTTCAAATCTCGAGTTCTTGCTCTTTTCTCTTTCTCACTCAATTATACAGTACAGACAATAACTACTCAACAAATTGTTCTACCCTCACAACATATCAATTGTCTTCTTATTTCTGCCCACATAGGTGTTATTTTCGACTTCATCTTGCTTGTATCAGCCATTTTCTCTGTCTTCATAGGTAACAGAGTTTAAGAAGAGTTCTATATTTGTTATTTTTTCCAAAAAATAAGGGATTTTAAGTTAATGATGAAAAATAAAACTTTTAGTTGTATTATCTTCGAGAATGGGTTTACAATTTTGAGTTTTGATGGTAAATAGTAGGAAGAACTCGAGAAAAATCTATTTTCTGTTGTAGTGTTTCGTTGACTGTTGCGGTATTGTTGGATGATATTTGTGGTGGTGGTGGTGGTGTTCATCATCGTGGTGGCACTGGTGGTGGCTATTGGTGACATTAGTTGGTGGTGTTTGTGGAGGCATTGGTTGGTGGTGTTTATGGTGGCTGTCGATGGTGTCGGTATTTATAGTGTTTGCGGCATTGGTTGGTGGTGTTTGTGGTGGTGGTGGCTGTTTGTGTGTCAGTATTGGTGGTGTTTTTAATATATTTTTTAAAATTTATGCATACATCAATTGTAACGTAATTTTTGTTTTTCTATTGTTTGTCGGTAAAATATGTCTCCCAAAAGAAAATAAAGTGAAAATGGATCTATGTCTGACCATTAAAAAAGGCTATAGTATAGAGGGATTCGGAGAAGCTTCCTGAACAATCTCAGTCACGGAAAAGTAAAACTGAGGAAAGATATAAAAACAACGTTATGGGAGGTGGACAAGGGTCTGTAGATGGTGATGAAGAAAATAAAAGTGAGAAAGAGGAGGAATTAGAGAGTGAGAAATAGAAAGAGGATGATTATAAACAAGATGATAATGGATCACCAATGGGGCATGAATTAATATCGACATCCCAGCATGATCCTGTCAAAACTTTTAGCATTGACAAGTTTCAAGTTGTGATGCCGATAAATAACCCAAAAGCAGAAGATAAACTAACTGGTGAAATTGTACTTAAATGTTAGATGAGGGAAATTTATTTATTTTAGAAAAATTATGAAGGACGAAAGCATAGATGGACTTTTTAAGAAGAGCTGCTTTGGACGCTTTCTTGAGCTGCCTGAGGACCCCCTGCCCATTTCCATATGAGGATGGTATATGGTCTTCTTAAGTACAGGATGAAACATGTAAGGGATTATGAAGATTTGAAGGTGTAGGACAAAATGATGGATGAAATTTGGATCAACTACTATGGCATGCCGGTTTGTTCTGGATTACAAGAGTTTGCCATAGTGACGGGCTTGAGATGCCATCATCCAGAAGAACTACCTATCGCTAAGGAAACAGCCTGCAAAAGATCCAAGGCAAGAAAATGCAAGAAAAAAATAGATAGGTTATTTGACATTGCTCGATGTGGCTATAAAGTATTGGATTTATTGACAGATCTTATGTATAAAACCATACCAAAGTAGTACTCGGAGAAATTATGCTTAGTTTGGTCTGCCCATTCGGTTATATTGGTAAGAGATGTCAACAAGGTCATAGAAGATGATTTGTTTCCGCGTACGAAGGATTTTGATAAATTCAACAATCATCCCTGGGGATATGACAACTTCTACTTGACTATCCAATATTTACTGACAAAACTATCCTCAGGGACGACCACATTATACGGCTTTCCTTGAGCTTTCATTGTAAAATTACTATTTTTACTCTTCCATTGATTTATATTAAATATAGTTATTATGACTTTTTTTCGCTTGCTTCCTGTTTACATTTTTTAGGCTTGGACATTTGAAGTCATTCCTCCCCTCCAAAAATAGGTAATGGATTACCAGGATGAGGTTTCTCATCCAAGGATGTTTAGGTGGTTGGCTGCAAAGAACAACACCAAAACTAAGAAGGCTGATCTCTTTAACCCTCCGGATAATGCAGTGTGTCTTCTTCAAGTAAAATAATTTTACTCAATAAAAGTTATTGAGCAGATTTTATATTTGGTGCAACAGATGTCATATATGATGCACCAGATGGGAAATCTGTTGCGACAGATTACTCGTTCTGTGCCAACCAATGCAACAGATGGATAATCTATTACGATAGATGATTGATATCTTACATCATATTACCCATCTATTGCTTTGGTTATCTGAACCCGACTCCTAACAGATTAACCATCTACTACAAATTATGCAATAGATGTGTAATCTGATGTAATATATTATTAATCTGTTGCCACATACAGATCATCTGTTGCATAACATATAACCCAACAGATTAACTGTCTTGTAAAACTAGTGCAATATATTAGTAACTATTATGACAAATGATTGATATTTTGCATCAGATTATCCATGTGTTTCTCTGGTTCTCTAAACCCAACTCAAACGAATTTTAACCATCTACTGCAAACTATGCAAAAGATAGGTAATCTGATGTAACATATTGTTAATCTATAGCAGAAGTTGACTGTTAAAATGTAACACAACTGTAAAAATTATTATATTATATGATTGAAATGTATCTGTCTTTTTTTTATAAGTTGTCAATCCATGGATTGTGCCTACTGAGAAGGAGTCGGTGTTGACTTCTTATATTACTCTAGGTCAAGTTGATACTATAATAGACTGAACGACGGAGTTAATAAAGAAGTAATTGGTTGGAGAAACAGCCATAAGAAGAGTAGTTAGACAAGGTCAGCCTAATGTTGAGGCTCTTTATGACCAACCTACTAAGGCAGATCCGAGTACTTCTTCTGGTGGAGTTGTTGGTATTGGTGGCAGGCATGCTGATGCTGCTACCACTTGTGATGATGAGCATATTAATGCTCAAGAAAAAATAAATATGTTTCAAAACACCCTTTTTTACCCTTACACAAGTTCCTCTCACCCCTCTTCATCCTCGTGTTCTCATTGCGAATGCGAAGAGTGCAAGGACAGCCAAGATAAACTCTTTGAAAAAGTAGAGGTTATCTCTAAAGCTGTCGAGGAATTCAAATCCAAGAGGGATGTCATACCATCTAAGAAGGTGAGGGATCCATACACTCCTACAGTATTAGTTAAGAGGAAGAAAAGAGCAATTAGCGACGTACTCTTCGGTTGAAAATTAAAAAAATTAAACTTGTCCCTCTCCAAAAATTGTTGAAGTTCAGGGGCCATTCAAGAAGGTGGACATATATGCGGAACTTGGTGCTGAAGAGAACAATACAAGTTTACTTTTCCCAACCTAGCCTTCTAATCTACCCCATGAAGAAGAAGCTACGTAACTGATGTGAAATCTGTTGCAACAGCTGGGTATTCTAGTGCAACTGGAAGTGGTTATGTTGCAACTTATTATCCATCTGTTGCATAAGTTACGTTGGATTATTGATTCAGAGAACCCTATGCAACAGATGGACCATTTTTACAATTACTAATCGATTTAAAAATTGACTTCTTATATCACAACATGTTGATAAAAATTTTTACCTCATGAGAAAAAGGCAATTAACGTACCCGAAAGCTTATAACACTGCGATAAGATAATGGACCTTGACTTCTACAATAAGCTCAAGGATAAGTACGATCAAATCAATACTGATGTGTCAGCCTGTGGCGCGGGACTTGATTTCTTAGTTTCTACATTGGACTTGGATGAAGAAGAAATGATAAAATATGTTAGAGGGAAGAGGCCAAATCCACATGGTAAGAGCTGGACCGAGGCAACAAGAATTCTTGCAGTCATTAGCCTGAATGACCTACATTATTGGGCTGTTGAGATACTACTCAAGGAGGAAAAGATCAAAGTTTATGACTGCAACGAACCTGCCATCGATGAGGTCGATCTTTTTTTCATGTGCAGCCATTGATGGAGCTGTTACCCATCTTGTTGAGGGAGAGTAAATGATCTATTATTTTCCAAAGGAGTTGATGAAGAAATCATGGGATATTGATGGTCGAAATAAGTGCATGAACCTTCCAAAAAATGATATCGGTTATGAGTGCAGCTCGCACGCTCTTGCACACATTGAATGTTTGCTGACCGGCACAGAAATGACTGATCCAATGACCTTTCTATACGATAATATTGTGGCAAACCTGCAAGAGGTCTGGGCTTATGGGGTACTAACTATACGCTTGGAGCCTGTGTATATAGAAGAGCCTGTGAAATAATAATTTTTTATTTCAAGTCACACTTCACTTTACATAAAATTACATGTACATGTAGTGGCAATAATTTATTCTGATGAAAGTTGAGTTTTTTATAATGCAATAGATTGTCAATATGTTGTAAAATATATTCTATCTGTTCTTGCAGATAGTTTATCTGTTGCAATAGGTTGGTCATCTGTTGCATTATGCTGATGTTATTTACATCTAATCTAAGTCTAATCCTTTGTAATAGTGGGAAGACCTATTTGATAATTTCCAACAGATGACCTAAATTTTACAACATATGCCTAAATCTGTTTGATATTTTATAACAATACGCTTGAATATCCATGTGCTCGACAACACCAAACCAATAGCAAATACACCACCATAAAAATTTAAGAAATTAGGCTTGAATATCCATGTGCCTAACAACACCAAATTAGTAGCAATAACGGCAACAATGTAGTATCTTCTTGCTCGATTTTGTTTCTCTTCAGAAGCCTCAACTTTGTTCAACAAACCCCAGATTACACGATTTTTTTGTGAAGGGTGTCATTCTTCATACCAATTAAAGTAATCGCATCGACCCAATTTGTATAAAAACAAGAACACAATTACAAAATAATTACAAGTCAATAATTAATCAACTAATTAAATAAAAAATATTACCTTTGAAATCTTACAAGTAAAAAATCTACGACCTGAATTTCATTGAGTTCAAGAAGTATTTAATAGAGCTTCATGACCGCACTTACAATATCTAAAATCGTTATCACAAAAAATAGTGGAAGATGCGCTCGACATTGTCAAGCTTAGTTGGAAAAAATAATAAAAAAAGATAAAGAAAAGAAAGACCAAATGTAAATAATTTGAAGAATTTGGATAGCTAAAAAAAGATGACAGTGAAGAAGAAGATTTGAGAATTTAGGGTTAAATTTTAGGAAGAAGATGAATATATAAGATAATGAGGGAGGGGGAAATAACCTTTGGGGGGGGGGGCAAATCAGATGCTAAGTCAGCAAAAAGTGCCAACCTGACACATTTGATGCCTATTTTATTTTACGTGTTTAAAATGAAGATTGTCTACTTAATGCCTATTTTATTTTAGGTGTTTGAAATGAATAATGCCGATGGGTTCCGCTTTTTTTTATTTCAATTCACTTTCACTTTTTTACATGCAGTGGCAATTTCTTATGTCAAATTAAAGTTGAATTTTTATAATGCAACAGATTCTCCATCCGTTGTAATAGATATTCTACCTGTTCTGACATATATTTTATATTTTGCAATAGGTTGGTCATATATTGCATTAAGTTGATGTTTCTATCTAAGTCTATCCATTGCAACAGTAGAAGACCTGTTTGATAAATTCCAACAGATTACCTATCTGTTGCAACATATGTCTAAATCTGTTCGATATTTTTCAAAAGATGTGTCGTCTGTTGCAATAGATACATTATTAGTTACAATATTTGAATCTAGTATTCCATTTCAATCAATAAGTTCAAATCTAAGGAAAAATTAAATTCATAGAAAAAATAAAATAAATCGAAGCCTTAAAAAAATTAGCTGAAATAAATCAACGAATTAATGAAATGTAAAAAAATTGTTATGGGTACGGATCTCAACAAATACATCAATAAGTTAAGTACTGATGCCAAGGATTCCTAAGGAGGGGTGAGGTTACTACTTTGACAGACTCAAGCTATAAATATCTACTCAATATATACAAGTTGTTCTTTATCCGGTGCTATGGAATTTGGCTTTGCTCGTGTGGATCTTTATTGTCGCTTACATCCGGTTTCTGCACTTTTTATTCTTTGTATTTTCATAAAAAGAGTAGCATATTGTCAATGTTGTTCAACAGTAGCTTCTACACCCACCTGGAAAGCCAGAATTGGTCAATGCTAGTCACGGAGATACAATAAAATAAAAAAGGATAGCTCATCTGTTCTAGCAAATCAAATAGGTCTTTCTCTTATTTTCAATTATCCCAAACAGATTATATTTCTGTTGCAACAATGAATCAACTATTAGGATAAATTTCTACATGAAAAAAAACTTTATGATAATTTCCAACGGATAAACCATCTGTTGTAACATATGACTCATCTGTTGCAGCAGATAGATCATCTGTTAGTACAAATAGAAGTGATATGAAGAGATTTTTGATTTGCTTAAATAGACGACATATGTCGCAACAGATACTTTATCTGGTGCAACAAGTTAGTCAACTGTTGCAACAGATGTATTTATCTGTTTAATAATTTTCAGCAGATGTGTCATCTGATGAAACAGAAATATGTTTGTTTGTTAGTTGGAAGACATATATATTCACCTTCTTCAGCTTACGCTGCTCCCGTTTGGACATTGTACATTACTCAGTGCAACACACGAACAGAGGATTTGCAATTATACTTTTTTGGATAATCTTTCCTTCTCCTTTTAGCCTTAATTTCTAATGGAGTGGATAGAAATAAAATCCTCTTTGATAAAATGACACCCCTCTTGGATGTTAATTTCTTTATAGAAGTAGTTAATGCATTAATAGCATTAATCACTACATCATATTTCACCCTGTGGTCTTGATATTTGCATACATTACATTCGCTGGGAGAGGCAAAATCTGTATAACCAGTATGATCATACTCATAATGGTTTATTTTAAATACTGTAAGAGGAGCATCATTAGCAGCAACAACAGCACCACTACCACCACCACCAACTCCATCACCACTAAGACCATCAACAACAATAAGCCCACCCTCCAAAATTATTTTTCTTGTAATGGCTGTTACTCCAAATAATCACCCATTGACTCTGTGGTACCATCGCACTGAATTCTCATAGGATAACAATCAATGCTGAAAGTTTTGACCAAGTTTTTAGTGGAAGGGCTATTAACATTTGGATCATCTCTTTTGAACCATTCCTCCTCCTTGTTTTCATTATATTCTACTCCTTATTGAGATAACTCTTGTAAAGCAAGCTCATAGAGTGGTGGATGTAGCCTAGCTGCTTCATTTGTTCCTTTACTTGGACTTGATTTAGTTTTTGCTCTTTTGGGAGCCATATTATCTAAAATTAATAGAAACATACAAAATATATTATAGTTGACTAATGCATCATTAAAAAAAGATAACAGTAAATCAAACAAGCAAAACAGTAAAAGAACAGTTCCAACAGATCACTTATCTATTGTACTAGGTAGTATATCTATTGCAGCATATAACAAACCTGTTGTAGTGGATGAGTAATCTGTTGTAATAATACAAAATATATCACTCATTTTTAAGACAGATAAATAGTCTGTGCAACAGATCACATATTGTTGCAACATATGAGTGATTTGTTGGAACAGTTAAATAACCTGTTACAACAGATGAGTAATCTGTTGCAATAATACAAAACATATCACTCATCTGTTAATAAAAATAAATTATATGTGCAGCAGATCACATATCTACTGCAATATATGAGTGATTTATTGGAACAGTTAATTAACTTGTAGCAACAACTATATCACTTATCTTTTGAGAAAAATGAATAGTCTGTGCAGCAGATCACACATCTATGCAATATATGAGTGATCAGTCGGAATAGTTAACTAACCTGCAGCAATGACTGAGTAATCTGTTGTGACAATACAAAATATATCACTCATTTGTTGAGAAAGATAAATGGTCTGCGCAATAGGTCATACATCTATTGCAACACATGAGTAATCTGTTGGAACAATTATCAATGGTCAATATTATTTAGATTTCTTCCAATATAAGGGTCGTTTATTACAACAGATGAATAATCAGTTGGAAAAATCAAGTCTTAGACATGTCCTGTTGGAAGAGTTGATAGGATTTTATCCAATAGAAGGTTCATCTGTTGCATCAGATCATTAATCCGATGGTTCTTCCATTACATCAGACGGTTAATAATTGCTTCAGATTTTTTATCCGATGCTTAATCTGTTGCAACATATGGTTAATCTATTGCATTAGTTAAACAGTTATATCATATGCTAAATCTGTTGCATCAGATGATTAATCTATTGCATTAGAATTTTAATTTGATAATTCCTCTGGTGCATTAGATGGTTGATCTGTTGCATCATATGATAAATCTGTTATATTAGATGGTTAATATGTTGCACCAGATGGATAATATGTTGGAGAAAACAAAAAACAGTAGCATGATTTTGTTCAACAGAAAAACAACAATATCACCATTTTTACCAAGAACAGAACAAATCTATCCAAATCATTATTTTCTTTGTATAAACACAAACAACAAAAATCAAACTTCAAGAAAATGTAACAAACAACAAAAAATCATAATTCACTTCGAAAAGAGAAGAGAAGAAATACCAAAAATTAGGATTTTATTCAGACCGTATTTCAAATTAAAGCAACAAATATTGAAATTATTAACCAATACTATAAGAGAAGTTGACTCAAGTTCCTCGTTTTCTTCAAAACTAAAAAGGCCATAAATTTTTACCTGTAAAAGAAGAAAAGGAACGATGATAAATTTAAAGTTGTTATGGCCGGAGAGTAAGACAGTCATGTCGATTGAAGGTTGAAGAATTCGAAGCTGTTGTGGCCGGGGAGCAAGGCTGTCACGTCGATTGAAGGTTGAAGTCGAAAAGGAACTCGAAGCCCAACTATTTATCGTTGGATGTTGAAGTCGTCAAGAATTGAAAGGAGAAATGTGCAGAGCTGTTGGTCGGGAGAGAGTTGAGAGAAGTTGTCAAGAGAGAGAGGAGAGAGTATATTGATTTGGATTTAAGAGGGAACTCGAAGCCCAACTATTTTTCGTCGAAGGTTGAAATCGCCGAGGATTGAAAGGAGAAATTTGCAGAACTGTTGATTAGGAGAGAGTTGAGAGAAGCCGTCGAGAGAGGGGAGAGAGACTGGTTGATTTGGATTGAAGAGGGGTGTGAGTTGGGTTGATTTGTATTTTTTAAAACATTAGAAAGTTTTAAAAATATTAATCAAGTCCACAATTAACTTAATCAAGTTTCCTAATGATGTTTGACCCTTTAAGTTGCTCAATGTCACCAATCCTTCATTCAAGACTTAAAAGACACTTTTCCTTCAATTTTCTCTCTAAACTATATAATAAGTAGTAGATTGAATAATTTGTTGAAAAAACACACGTTTTCACTATTTTACAAACTTAATGGAAAATATGTGTTTATGTAAAATATGTATTTATGAAATATGTTTCTAAAGAGGTCTTTTTCTCAAATTTAATTTTGTCAATTAATTTATGAAATATGTATTTCAAGAGGTTGTAATTTCCTCAAATAATTGTACAGGGAAAAAATTAAATTGTAAATAAACCTAAAACCTATAATAACTGAATAATTGAAGATATTAAAAGTGTAAAAAATCCTTCTAAATGTTATTTGAACTTTAAAATATTTCGCAATAGACAAAATTATAGTTTCACTTATTTCTTCTAATTATTAATTAAATATTAAAAAATTTAAGAGTACTAAAATATATGGTAATAGCAAAATATATGATAAATTAATGTTGAATAGATTTTTTTACTCTATAGATGGAAAAGAAGTCTTAAAATATATGGTAAGGAAAAAAAATTAAAGGAAAGAAAAAAAAATATAAAAGTAGTATAGGCCTTCTTGAAAAAGAAATAAATAAAGTGAAACATTTTTTTGAGAAAAATTGATGACAAGTTTTACTCTAGTCTAATTTTCATGTATTGCTTATATTTTCATTTTTTTCAAGGCTTTGAAGAATGTTGATGGCCAGAAGAAATTTCTTTCAAGGATGAGGGTTTTCAGTTGTTTAACGAGTATAATAGTTAACAAGCAATTTTATCCTCTCAATCTTTGTGATAAGTAAATTTATTATGAGAAAAAATTTGTGACTAAAATAATGGTGTGATAATATCGTAGCTATTTCATCGAATCATGCTGAGATAATAGCTATTCATGAAGCAAAACAAAAATATGTGTGGTTGAGGTCCATGATACATCTCATTCAAGAAAAATGTGGTTTGAAATGTGACAATGTACCGACAATTTTATACAGAGATAATACAACATAGTAATGCAGGATTCATAAAAGCAGATAGAACGAAGCACACTTCATCAAAACTTTTCTACATACATGAGCTGAGCTACAAAAGAATGATGATATTAACATGCAACAGATTCGTTCAAATGATAATGTGACTGCTTTATTTACTAAGTCTCCTCCAATTGCAACTTTCAAGAAAATGGTGCACAAGATCGGGATGCAAAAGTTCATTGATGTTCTCGTCAGGGGCAGCAACTATGCGCTATACTTTTTTTCCCTTTCAAGGTTTTGCTTTTTTTCCCTTTCAAGGTTTCTTATAAGTTTTCTTTAATGATGCAGCCGAAATGCTATTGTTAAAAATATGTACTCTTTTTTCAGTGTTTTTTTTTAGTATGGTTTTAACGAGCATATTATCTATAGTGTTATTATAAATGTATTTATATTATAGTGAATGTCTATAAAAAATATAGATAAGATCTATCAAGATGTACAACATCTAGTGGATATCTATCAGGATTTGAAGTATCTGTCTATCAGTCAGAAACTAGGAGTATTTTTCCCAATAAATAGAAAGATTTTGTTCATTGTATCTGTCACACCGCTTTTTTTCGCTCGAGGGATCGAGTCGAAGGGTTTTTCCAATTAAAGTGACGATATTGAATAGGGATTAAATTATTTACAGAGTCGCCACTTGGAATTGAATTTTGGTGTTCCAAGTCACCTTTTTTCTTGAATCCCTAATCAAACGGAAATGACTCTTATTTGGTCTGCGAAAACAGAAAATGGGTAAGGAATTCTGTTGATCGAGGGGAAGGTGTGAGGCACCCCTCGAATCCCGTGGTTCTAATACGGTCGCTTTTATTGACTTATATGAACTTAAATTATTTTAATAAATTGTGTTAAGGCCTAAATTTGCTCATTTTTATTATACCCAAAACTAGTCTATTATCTTATATTAAAATAAATTGGTAAAAAAAAAATTAATTTAGAAAAAATATTTGTTAAGGTGCATTATTGCATCCTTAAATTTTAAAGTGTCTCAGAAAGATGCGTATGCTGCATTCTTAATTGAGACGAGTATTTTAACGGTGCTTAACATTTATCTAACATTAAAAGCATTTATTTTTATAAACTTGTAATAGTTATTTATTTAAAATATTATTTAATTTAAATAATAAAATATGAGTAAAATTTATTTATTTTTTTAAAAAAATAATTTAATAAATATTCAATAAATTTTATTAATGATTAATAATAATAATAATAATAATAATAATAATAATAGTATATCTATCAAAATTACCCAAATGTTATATTTAAATCACGTCAACTTAATTAGCATAAAAAAAAACTATAATAATAAGATAAATAAAACAAAAAAACTTATTACATAGTAGATTATGAACTAACTTATCAAATCTTTACACTTGATAATTTAAAAGAAATTAAAAAAAAAAATTACATGAACCTATTCAAAAGAAAATAAGACATATCCATAACTGCACGTTAATTACTTTTTTGTTTAAAAAAGGATAAGATATTTTTGTTATTCAAATTAATTTAGAAAAATCAAATTAACCTAAAATCCGGTCTTCAAATTCTTTAGTACTGAAAATAAAACAAACAAAAGAGTCCCTTTTTCATGTTTTCAAACATTCCATTTCCCTCTTTTACGTTTGTATTTTTCTTTCCCTTTTTTTTTTAAAAAAAACTAATTAATTGTTCTATTTTTGCATGCATGCGTGGTTTATATAATAATTTGCATGTTAACATGACAAATAACTTTATACTTTTAAGTGCTAATAACCTTAAAATTATCTCATTTAAAATGCTAATCCGATTTGATCAATATTATTTCGAAACAACAAATAAAAATAGAGACGTACGGTGCGAACTACAATAAAAATGACAAAACTACACATTAAATAATAATATAAAATATATGGAAATAACTTCATTCATGCTTCGATTCCATAACGTAACTTGTAAAATAAATTGTACAATATGAGATAAAAACCTGTACGACAAATGAAATCAAGTATCGAAGCAAGATATTTTCACCAACAACTCGAACGGAAAACCCAACCTCAATTCTCCAAATTAAAAGAACTTTCTTCCTAGTTGTTTTTCTTCCAATTTTGTTTTTGCCTCTTTCTCCTTCTTTTTCCACTAAAGCCTTTTTTATTTCTTTCTTCTTTCTTCCCCTCCCCATTCTAATCAACAAAGAGCTCTTTTATAGTAGAAGGAAAAACATGGGGAGCCAATTGTGGGACAAGGAATGATAACCATTTGCCGTAAATCAAGGAGAAAAATCTTGCTTTGTTAGAAAAGGCAAATTTGAAAACTAAAAAAAAAAGATAATGGAAGTTGATATCCCACTATCTAAAGAAAGAAATAAAAAAAAAACTTTGATTGTTGTAATGGCACTTAGATTGTTGCTTTTAATCATTGCTTCTTTTATTTTTTTAATTTTAGAATTATATATATTTTTTGAATTATAAAAATAACAAAAAAATAATAAATAAATAAACAAGATAATAATAACACATTAAATAATAATAATAATAATTAATTAATTTTATATTTTAAAAATATAATAAAAGTCTAAAAATAGTCAAAAAATAAATTATATAATTAAGATAGTACAAAAACTACTAACTTATTTATTTGAAAAGAAAAATATTTTATTTTATTATTATTTTTTCCTAATTTTTGTATTATATTTAAAATATAAAATAATAGTCAAAATAATATATGATTAAATATAAATATAAATATTTAATACGAATAAACAAGTTAAAATATAGGGAGGATCAAAAATCATGTGTCTACATTTTTGCCCCTCTTTGTGTGAAATCTTGAAGAGTTTTCAGACAAAGAAGTAGACAAGATATGATTTTTGATTCTCCAATTATAAAAATAAAAATAAAAATACAAATATGATCGAGTCCTGTTTTTGGACATCCTACCTATCCCGGGTTATAAGGGAATCAGGTCATGAGTAGTTCAAAAGGTAATTTGGTGAGAGAGAAAGTTAAAGTCGAGTGAAATTCCGTCGAGTTTTCGGTTGACGACTTCTGCTTTTACATTCAACTGACCTATTCTTCAGGCGGGCTCCTGAACTTTCTTTTCTTCACCCTGTTCTTCAGGCGTGCTCCTGGATTTATAATTCTTTACCCTGTTCTTCAGGCGGGCTCCTGACTTGCAACTTCTTCACCCTGTTCTTCAGGCGGGCTCCTGACTTGCAACTTCTTCACCCTGTTCTTCAGGCGGGCTCCTGGATTTATAATTCTTTACCCTGTTCTTCAGGCGGGCTCCTGACTTGCAACTTCTTCACCCTGTTCTTCAGGCGGGCTCCTGGACTTTCTTTTCTTTCACCCTGTTCTTCAGGCGGGCTCCTGGACTTTCTTTTTCTTCACCCTGTTCTTCAGGCGGGCTCCTGAGCTTTCTTTTTCTTCACCCTGTTCTTCAGGCGGGCTCCTGGATTTATAATTCTTTACCCTGTTCTTCAGGCGGGCTCCTGAGCTTTCTTTTTCTTCACCCTGTTCTTTAGGCGGGCTCCTGGATTTATAATTCTTTACCCTGTTCTTCAGGCGGGCTCCTGGCTTGCAACTTCTTCACCCTGTTCTTCAGGCGGGCTCCCGGACTTTCTTTTCTTTCACCTTGTTCTTCAGGCGGGCACCTGGACTTTCTTTTTCTTCACCCTGTTCTTCAGGCGGGCTCCTGAGCTTTCTTTTTCTTCACCCTGTTCTTCAGGCGGGCTCCTGGACTCAAAGTAAATAGTGAAATAGAAAAATAATATCCCATTCTTCAGGAGGATCCTGTCCCATTCTTCAGGAGGGTCCTGGGCATAAAAATAAATTCCCATTCTTCAGGAAGGTCCTGTGCATAAAATAAATTCCCGTTCTTCAGGAGGGTCCTGAGCATAAAAAATAAATTCCGATTCTTCAGGAGGGTCCTGATCATAAAATAAATTCTCATTATTTAGGAGGGTCCTGTGCATAAAATAAATTTCCATTATTCAGGAGAGTCCTGAGCATAGAAATAAATTTCCCTATAAAAAAATTTTTTTTTTTTTGCCCCAGTTTGTAAAAATAATTTATGTGTTACTAGATCTTAATATATCTCACAAAGAACAAAGTTTATCATGACCGAGATCTAGTATATGTTGTAATCATGCCTCTTGCATTGAATGAAGTGTGAAACTGCATCCTTTATCTGAAAATAATCATTTTATCTCTGCTCCAAACAAAGAAAAATTGTGAGTTTTAAAAACATATGGTGGTTAGTTTGTGGCATTTGGCTTTTGAAGTGGCCGCTTTCGCACTTGCCATGCTCAGCTCTTTTTTTTATTTATTTTTTCAATCCATGATAATCTTCTTTGAATTGTCATATTTCTGACTCAGAATTCTGACTACTGAGATCCTCAACTCAAATCATATTTCTGTTGTATGATGCTTCTGAGTTTAGCTTCTAATCCATCCCTTAGATTTCCTCAAGTTTTAAAATTGTCAAATTACAATCATCTTGAGTACCTTACTTTCACTTTGAAATATTGTCTCTGTAGATCAATCCTTTGTCTTATTTTGTACCCTTAAAAGAGTTGGTAGAGAGTTGAAGTTTTTTCTGACTCGACCTGATATGAATTTGACTCAAAAGACAACAAAGATTTTTGTTTGATGACAAAGACACACACAAAAAAAAAAAAAAAAAAAAAAGTGAAAAGACAATAAATATCTCTTTTTCAAAACAAAGAGAAAACTTATCTGAATGTGGAAGTCGATTCTGGAGATTATGACATGCATTTTGAATAAAACAACCAGATCTACTGACACCAATCATTACAACTTTTGTCCACACATTGAGCTTGAAATTAAGCCAATCTTGAATTTGTTCCTTCTCGATAACAACCTTTCTTAAACTAGTGGCACCTCAATGGGTTTTGCCGACAAGTCTATCTCTTTTTCTTCCTGCCTTAGCTCACAGTCGTCTTACGGTGCCCGAAAGGGTTTTCACCAATAAGACTCTCTCATTTTCATTTTTCATCAAACTTTTTTTTTTCACCAAACACCCAAAATATGAAATATCATGCACTCATAATATGTTTATCCTTGACATTCTCAAAGATTAATACGAAGGTCTTTCTTTGGTTGTAACTTGGCTTTTGGAATAGGGTTAGAAAGAAAGGTAGGCATGAGGCTCTAAAAAGATTATAACATTGTGTGAAATATACAACTTTTGGAATCTATCCTTTAATATTCTTTTTTTGGGCCCCAATTTCATTTCATTCTGGGTGATTTGAATTCTCTTCTGGTTAGACCGAACCCCGGAGTAGGGCTTCCTACGTATCTTGTCATAGCAAGAATCGGGTCAAACGTAGTTCATGAAACATCATTCATTTTTTTTTATTCCAAAAGAGGGGTTCGAAGAAAAATAAAAGCTCAAAAGGGGTAAGCAAAGGTTTATATATTATTCAGATAGTGGAACAAAATGCCTTCATCATTTCAATCTTTAAAAATATAAGTACATAACATAATTGTACATGAATATCATACATAATATCTTTTAACTGCATCAGCATTGACCGGCATTCCTTCCATTTTTCCTTCCACATCAGTCAGATATAATGCGTCATTGGGTAACACTTTCTTTACCATGAATGGCCCATGCCAATTAGGAGAAAATTTGCCTTTGGCTTCAAACTGATGAGGAAGGATGCGTCTTAGTACAAACTGACCAACTTCAAAATGTCTGTGACGCACCTTTTTATAATATGCTCGTGCCATTCTCTTCTGATATAGTTGTCCATGACATACTGACGCCAATCTTTTTTCATCAATCAAGCTTAATTGCTCTAAACGAGTCTTGACCCATTGGTCTTCATCAATTTCAGCTTCCACAACTACTCGAAAAGATGGAATCTCAATCTCTGCAGGTATAGCTGCTTCAGTTCCATACACTAACAAGTAAGGAGTTGCACCAATTGAAGTCCGAACTGTAGTACGATAACCCATCAAAGCAAAAGGTAACTTTTCATGCCATTGTCGGGAACCTTGCACCATCTTACGGAGTATTTTCTTTAAGTTCTTATTGGCAGCTTCTACAGCTCCATTCGCCTTTGGACGATAAGGAGTTGAATTTCGATGCATAATCTTAAATTGCTGGCACACTTCTTGCATCAAATGGCTATTGAGATTCGCGGTATTATCCGTGACAATTATCTTTGGAATGCCAAAACGACAAATGATGTTGGAGTGAATAAAATCAACCACAACTTTCTTAGTCACTGACTTGAAAGTCACTGCTTCAACCCATTTTGTGAAATAATCAATGGCTACCAAGATGAACCTATGTCCATTCGAGGCCTTTGGTTCAATTGGTCCAATTACGTCCATTCCCCAAGCCATAAAAAACCATGGAGCAGTCATTGTATGCAGCTCAGATGGAGGGGAATGTATCAAGTCTCCATGTACCTGGCATTCATGACATTTGCGAACAAAATTGATGGAATCTCGCTCCATGGTGAGCCAATAATAACCTGCTCGGAGTATTTTCTTTGCCAAAACATACCCACTCATGTGTGGTCCACAAATCCCAGAATGTATTTCATTCATGATTTTTGAAGCTTCTTTAGCATTTACACACCTCAAAAGTCCCAAATCAGGAGTCCTCTTATACAAGATTCCCCCGCTTAAGAAAAATCCACTAGACAAACGTCGAATGGTTCTCTTTTGATTACCATCAGCATGTACAGGATACTTCCCAGTCTGAATATATTCTTTGATATCACAGAACCAAGGCTCCCCATCAAATTCTTCTTCAACCACATTACAATATGCATGTTGACCATGAATCTGTATATGCAAAGGGTCAATATAAGTTTTATCGGGATATTGAAGCATCGAAGATAATGTCGCCAAAGCATCAGAAATCTCATTATGAGCTCTGGGAATGTGTTTGAACTGTACTAATACAAATCGTTGACAAAGATCTTGCAAACAATTTCTATATGGTAGGAGTTTCGAATCACGAGTCTCCCAATCTCCTTGGATTTGGTGGACTAATAAATCTGAATCTCCTAATACCAACAATTCTTGGACCCCCATGTCAATGGCTAATCTCAATCCTAGAATGCAAGCTTCGTATTCTGCCATATTATTAGTACAGTAGAATCGAAGTTGGGCTGTTATGGGACAATATTGTCCTGATTCAGAAATAAGAACCGCTCCTATCCCCACTCCTTTTCTATTAGCAGCTCCATCAAAGAACAACTTCCAGACTGAATGACAATCTTCCGAAACAAACTCATCAGCATACAATACCTTTTCATCTAGAAAATACGTCTTCAATGGCTCATACTCTTCATCAATAGGATTTTCAGCCAAATGATCTGCCAAGGCTTGAGCTTTCATTGCAGTTCTTATCACATAAACAATATCAAACTCTGTAAGCAACATCTGCCATTTCGCGAGTCTGCCTGTGGGCATAGGATTCAGAAAGATGTACTTAAAGGATCCATACGAGATATGAGGTAAGTAGTATAAGATGACAAGTAATGTTTCAGCTTTTGGGCTACCCAAGTTAAGGCGCAACACGTTTTCTCAAGAAGAGTGTACTTAGCCTCATAAGTGGTAAACTTTTTGCTGAGGTAGTAGATGGCTTGTTTTTTTCTTCTTGTGACATCATGTTGACCCAATACACAGCCAAAAGAATTATCTAAAATAGACATGTACAATATTAAAGGTCGGCCTGGCTCTGGAGGAACCAAAATAGGCGGATTCAACAAGTGTCTCTTAATTCTGTCAAATGCCTCTTGACATTCTTCAGTCCATTCAACTTTAACATTCTTTTTCAATAACTTGAATATTGGCTCACAAGTTGTCGTAAGCTGAGCAATGAATCTACTGATATAATTCAACCTTCGAAGTAAACTCATCACCTCCGTTTTATTTTTCGGTGGAGGTAAATCTTGGATAGCTTTTATTTTTGAAGGATCTAACTCAATGCCACGTCGACTGACTATAAAACCCAAAAGTTTCCCTGACGGAACTCCAAATACACATTTTGCTGGATTAAGTTTGAGATCATACCTCCGAAGCCTTTCAAAGAATTTTCTCAAATCTTTGATATGATCAGATTGCTCTCTTGACTTAATGATCACATCATCCACATAAACTTCAATTTCTCTGTGCATCATGTCATGAAACATTGTGGTCATTGCCCTCATGTAAGTTGCCCCAGCATTCTTTAATCCAAAAGGCATAACTCTATAACAATATGTTCCCCATGGAGTAATAAATGATGTCTTTTCTGCATTTTCTGGATCTATAATGATCTGGTGATACCCCGCATAACAATCCACAAAAGAAGCAAGATCATGTTTGGCACAATTGTCCAATAAAATATGAATATTAGGAAGTGGAAAATTATTTTTCGGACTTGCTTTGTTTAAATCGCGGTAATCACCACACATCCGAACTTTACCGTCCTTCTTTGGAACAGGGACAATATTTGCCAACCAAGTAGGATACTGGGCCACTCGAATGACTTTAGCCTCAAGTTGCTTCATGATTTCCTCTTTAATTTTTACACTCATGTCAGTTTTGAACTTTCTCAGCTTCTGCTTGACAGGAGGAAAAACGGGATCAATTGGCAACTTGTGAACTACCAAATCAGTGCTTAAACCGGGCATATCATCATAAGACCACGCAAAGATATCTTTATACTCATACAAAGCTTCAATTATAGCTTTATTTTGTTGTTTTTGAACATGTACACTTATCTTAGTCTCCCTAATATTTTCATGATCTCCCAAATTGATCACTTCAGTTTCTTCCAAATTGGGATTTCTCTTATTCTCAAACTGTTTGAAATCTTCGCCTATATCGTCAAGCGCTTCTCCTTCATCGTATTCAACCTCCTTATTCATTATTTCAAAATTAGATTGGGTTCTTAAATCTGGTGAACAATTCTTCATGCATGTCATATCATTAGAATCGGCATAGAAAGAACTGTATGATAGAAAATAAATAAAAATTAGACTTAAAATAAAACAAAGGGAAACTGCGCTTAATTAAAAACATAGATAGAAAGAGTTTTAAACATACCAAATTTACTTAATTATAATCCTAGAATAATTTAAATTATAGAAGTAAAAACAAGAAAACTACTAAGACTGTAAGAAAACAAACAAACTACCAAGACTCTTTTATAATAGGGAGAGGAGTGGCCTCCCAATTGTTAAGTTGGACATCAGGGCCGATAAACTGCACATCTGCATTACTGGTACCTTCCCCAATTTCAACCATATCAGCTTCAATGAATAGGTTCTGAAAAAGATCAATCAACTCTGTACCATCAACATTAATTGATTCCGCAGCAAGTAACTTGAAGGATCCTATATCACTGAATTTTATAAAAGACTCATGAAGTGGCGGTATCGGCTTGGTAAGTGACCATGACTCTTTCTTACGCTTTTTAGCCTTATTTATATTTTCAGCAGTAGGCTCATATCCCAAACCAAAAGTACCAAAGTTTTCATAGAGGTTTACTGGATGAACTATGCCTTGCAAAAACATCCCTAGACCTTTTCCTAGTTCAAAACCATGCTTCAACATTTCATTCACTACCATAACAGATGCAGAGGACAATTATGGTCTTGTGATGAGATTCCCCTTGAGGATATGCTCAACAGCCACTACCTCAGAAGCTTGATGAATTAACACATTGACAGTATTTGCTTCGATGGAGAAAACAGAGTAGTCTTTATACATTGATAAATCTCCTTCACCATGAACCACTATCTCTTGCCTGTCACATTCGAATTTGACCATTTGATGCAACGTTGATGCGACTGCTTTAGCCCTATGAATCCATGGCCTTCCCAATAACATATTATATGAAGCATCAATGTTCAGCACTTGAAAATCCATAGCAAAATCCATAGGCCCAATTGTCAATATGAGTTCTATTTCACCAATGGCATCAGTTTTTGATCCGTCAAAACCTTTGACGCACACATTGTTAGATCGGATTCTTTCTCCATTAACATTCAACTTTTGTAAAGTTGACATAAGACAAATGTTAGCGCCTTATCCTCCATCAATTAACACTCGAGTGATAATGGAATGTTCGCATTTCACAGAAATGTATAGACCTTTGTTATGCTCCGTACCTTCTATAGGCAATTCATCATCTGAAAAAGTAATTTTATTTGCTTCAATGATCCTTCCAACAACTTTTTATCGCTGATTTACTCTAATCTCACTAGGAACACATGCTTCATTAAGAATCTTCATTACAACCTTGCGGTGTTCTTCTGAATGTATCAATAAAGACAACATAGAAATCTGTGCTGGTGTCTTCTTCAACTGTTCTATAACAGAATATTCTGGCAGTTTCATTTTCTTTAAGAATTCTTCAGCTTCTTCATCAGTGACAGGATTTTTGACTGTCATTCGTTCTTCACCACCTTGTTTATTCTTTCTTAACTCTACTGGAGCATAACATCTTCCAGATCGAGTTAATCCCCCTATTTCATCTACCTCTTCAGTCACTTCCTTCCCTTTGTGCATCACCACAATGCGATCATAATTCCAAAGGACTGCCTTGGTATCGACCATAGGCAGCTGTGACACTGGTTTGATAACAATAGGAGCTACAGGAGCTCCTTTTATGATTAAAAGAGGCTTATTGGATCTTCCAGGAATAATGAGTTTCGGCTTTATTTGACTTGACCCAATATTTTCTGAAATCTCTTTCCCCATTGCCAGAGGATCATTCGATGATTCGGGTTTTGCTATCACTACCTCTGCTTCTGCAAGCTTTTCTTTTGTTAAATCTACAATATTTGCCGATTTTTCCAAATCAGTTTTAATTTTAATGATCGTCTTAAAGGAAATCGTAGCATCTTCACCACTGAGAATCACATCGAGCATATTTGTTTCATTATGATCTGGCAGCGGATTTTGATTGACATTTGGAGTGCCTGGACTTTCTACCATAATCTGTTGGGTATCAATCAACTCTTGAATGGCTCTTTTCAGATGCCAACATTTTTCTGTGTCGTGCCCTGGGGCCTCAGAACAGTATTCACATCTTCTAAAATAGTCCAAATTCTTCAGAGGAGGATTCGGGATCCTTCTCTCAATTGGGTTTAGAACATTCATTTTTCTCAGCCTATGAAATAAACTGGTGTAAGATATTCCAATAGGAGTGAAATTGTCTTTTACCATGTTATCCCTTTTGAATTCTGCTCTAGGCCAAAAATTAGACCTCGGAGGGCTTCTTTGAACTTGCGGGGCCATTGGACGATTTTGGATTGCTGGTTCACGCCACTGCGGGTAAGAAAGACCTCGAGCATATGGTTGTGTATTGTAAATAGGATATTGGGGAGATGGAGCAAAATATAATGGATTCTGAGCATATGGTTGACGCGCACCTCTCCAATTTTGTCATGGACCTGCCATGACAGTTGCTACATCCTCTTTTCTTTTCTTTCCCCCAAAACTTCCTGTACCATTTTGAATTGCCTGTGTTGTTGCTTTCAAAGCGGCCTGGCTAATGATCTTTCCTGATTTGACTCCGTTTTCTATCATCTCCCCAACTTTGATAACTTCTGCAAATGTGCTTCCGATAGTAGAGAGCAAATGATGGAAATAATCAGGTTCTTATGCTTGCAGAAAAATATCAATCATTTTAGATTCTTTTATTGATGGTCTAACTCTTGAAACCTGCTCTCTCCATCTGACGGCATATTCTCAAAAACTTTCAGTCATCTTTTTTCTTATATTGGCAAGCGTAGTGCGATCTGGCACTATCTCAATGTTATACTGAAATTATTGAACGAAATCTCGAGCCATGTCATCCTACGTATGCCAACGGGAAATGTCTTGATCAATGAACCATTCAGAAGCTATCCCTGTAAGCCTTTCTCCAAAATACGCCATTAATAATTCTTCTTTTCCTCCTGCTCCCCTGAATTGATTGCAAAACTTTTTCAAATGAGCTACAGGATCGCCGTGTCCTTCATATTTGTCAAATTTTGGCATTTTGAACCCTATCAGCAAATGGACATCAGGAAACATACATAAATCCTTGTACGAAACACTTTTTGGTCCACCTACTCCTTGCATATTTCTCATACTTTGTTCCAGGCTTCTAACTTTTCTAGCCATCTTCTCCTGCTCCTCATTTTTTGCAATCCTCTCAATCACGATAGGAGTATCGCGTTGATGAACATGATAATGTGGATTTTGTGGTTTGAAAGTCATTTCAGGAGGATATAACATATCATGATTTGGTTTTCCCATATCCTTTGGTATTGTCGGTTGAATACCCACAGTAGCTGGCGCTACAGAAGTAAAAAGCGGGTTATTTACGACAGATGGATTTGGTGGGCGCACGATAGAAGTACCAGCAACTCCGGACATATTAGCAAATGGGCCAAATCCTGGCGGGTAGAATGGATCACTAGTTTGAGTTGGGTCAGAATTTGGATCATTCGAAGTTGAAAGTCCAGGGATGGAAGCAGGCGGGGCTTATCCACTCAACCAAGCTTGGTACATCTCCGCCATTTGTTGTTTTAATGCCTTTATTTCTTCCACTGAAGTTAATTTCTGCGAAATCAACTGATTCTGCTCTTCTTCACTATCAGATCCTATATCTTCTCTGCGGATCATTCTTCTTTTACCCTTGTATCTGGTGTTATATGGATGTGTTGCCAGTTTAAACCACAAACCAACCACCAATTGTTTTATCTTTCTGTTTTCAAGTAACAAATAGGTGAGTGCTATATATTTAACACATTATAATGCCACGTTATATGTCATGTTTCTATATGCATTTCCAAACCTATCATGGAAGTTTTGTGTTTCATCCCGGCTTTTCTAGGCATATTTTCAAAAGTTATGATCGAACCCTTTGGAGGGTTGCCTACGTATCATGTTAGGACATGAATCAGATCTTGCGTAGTTCGGGTGGAATTTAACAAAATTGTTTTGTCTTTTTTTTTCTTTTCTTAAATTGACTCTATCAAAAACTTTGCTATAACAGACTTCTAGACAATTTTCTCTATATGTTTGAAGACAATATTCCCTAAGTACAAAAATAAAATAAAAGGGCTCAGAAGTAAGAAAAATAGAATGACCATTTTATGTATGAAATTGTATAAAATTTTCAGTCTCATGACCCTAAAGGTTCAAGACTTGTTAAAATTAATATATATATATATATATATATATATATATATATATATATATGTAAAAACTTAGCCTCATGATCCCTAAAGATTTCGGGCTTTTGAAATATATTTTTATTTTATTGTTATTATTATTATTATTATTATTATTATTTATTATTTTTTTTTTTTTAATCTTAGCCTCATGATCCCTAAAGATTCAGGGTTGTTAAAATATATACAAAAATTTGGACTTGAAAATTAGAAAAAAAAATAATTATGAAAAATAATCATATTTTCAAAATATTTTCCAATAGATCTATGAACAAATTTTTTCTTTAAAAGATAAGGTCGTATCCTGGGAAGGACTTCCTACGTATCTCACTAAGATGTGAGAATCAGACCCTTGTAGTTCATAAAGATTGTAAAAATTATGTTGATGTATATTTAAAAAATTTCTTTATTTTAAAAATAAATTGTTTTCTTTCAAAATGATCAACTAAATTTGAGAATAAATTAATCTCTCGTATTTTAAAATTGCCTAAAGCCGGTCAACACACAAATAGCCTTCCAAACAAATATCAAAGAGCACGTAGGATGCACATGTTGGTCTTTATAAATTAGGTCACCTGTCCTAGACAGACCCGACCCCTGTGTCGAGTCCCGCTAAGTCAAATGCATATGATGCAAATAAAGCAGTACCTAATAGGGATAACCAGATTCTGAGTTTTCAGTTCTTCTAAGTTTATGCCTAATAGGGATAGGTGTCTAGACTGGCTTACCCGAGCGGACACTCGAGCCGGGGAGGGACAACTTGGTCGGTAGCAGGGCAACACCGCCTTCGTTGTCGATCCGAACCCCGCCTAACATGTGTGACTATATCCTTCACCAGGTGCCTTGACACTCCGGTTATCTCAAAAAGAAGGTGGGATGCATATGCTGCATTCTCTCTATCCTATTTCAGAGACTCAGAGGGGGTACGCGAGAGAAGACTATATAATACAGTTCAAATAATATCAAAGCAGTAAATGAGCAACAAGTAGCACATAAGGCCAACAAACAAACACAATATTAAAATAATTAAAGCAAGTAAAAGTCAATATCTAAAGCTCGAATTCTAGTTAGTCCCCAGCAGAGTCGCCATAGATGTCACACCCTTTTTTTCGCTCGAGGGATCGAGTCGAAGGGTTTTTCAAATTAAAGTGACGATATTGAATAGGGATTAAATTATTTACAGAGTCGCCACTTGGAATTGAATTTTGGTGTTCCAAGTCACCTTTTTTCTTGAATCCCTAATCAAACGGAAATGACTCTTATTTGGTCTGCGAAAACAGAAAATGGGTAAGGAATTCTGTTGATCGAGGGGAAGGTGTGAGGCACCCCTCGAATCCCGTGGTTCTAACACGGTCGCTTTTATTGACTTATATGAACTTAAATTATTTTAATAAATTGTGTTAAGGCCTAAATTTGCTCATTTTTATTATACCAAAAACTAGTCTATTATCTTATATTAAAATAAATTGGTAAAAAAAAAAATTAATTTAGAAAAAATATTTGTTAAGGTGCATTATTGCATCCTTAAATTTTAAAGTGTCTCAGAAAGATGCGTATGCTGCATTCTTAATTGAGACGAGTATTTTAACGGTGCTTAACATTTATCTAACATTAAAAACATTTATTTTTATAAACTTGTAATAGTTATTTATTTAAAATATTATTTAATTTAAATAATAAAATATGAGTAAAATTTATTTATTTTTTTAAAAAAATAATTTAATAAATATTCAATAAATTTTATTAATGATTAATAATAATAATAATAATAATAATAATAATAGTATATCTATAAAAATTCCCCAAATGTTATATTTAAATCACGTCAACTTAATTAGCATAAAAAAAAACTATAATAATAAGATAAATAAAACAAAAAAACTTATTACATAGTAGATTATGAACTAACTTATCAAATCTTTACACTTGATAATTTAAAAGAAATTAAAAAAAAAAATTACATGAACCTATTCAAAAGAAAATAAGACATATCCATAACTGCACGTTAATTACTTTTTTGTTTAAAAAAGGATAAAATATTTTTGTTATTCAAATTAATTTAGAAAAATCAAATTAACCTAAAATCCGGTCTTCAAATTCTTTAGTACTGAAAATAAAACAAACAAAAGAGTCCCTTTTCATGTTTTCAAACATTCCATTTTCCTCTTTTACGTTTGTATTTTTCTTTCCCTTTTTTTTTTTAAAAAACTAATTAATTGTTCTATTTTTGCATGCATGCGTGGTTTATATAATAATTTGCATGTTAACATGACAAATAACTTTATATTTTAAAGTGCTAATAACCTTAAAATTATCTCATTTAAAATGCTAATCCGATTTGATCAATATTATTTCGAAACAACAAATAAAAATAGAGATGTACGGTGCGAACTACAATAAAAATGACAAAACTACACATTAAATAATAATATAAAATATATGGAAATAACTTCATTCATGCTTCGATTCCATAACGTAACTTATAAAATAAATTGTACAAGATGAGATAAAAACCTGTACGACAAATGAAATCAAGTATCGAAGCAAGATATTTTCACCAACAACTCGAACGGAAAACCCAACCTCAATTCTCCAAATTAAAAGAACTTTCTTCCTAGTTGTTTTTCTTCCAATTTTGTTTTTGCCTCTTTCTCCTTCTTTTTCCACTAAGGCCTTTTTTATTTCTTTCTTCTTTCTTCCCCTCCCCATTCTAATCAACAAAGAGCTCTTTTATAGTTGAAGAAAAAACATGGGGAGCCAATTGTGGGACAAGGAATGATAACCATTTGCCGTAAATCAAGGAGAAAAATCTTGCTTTGTTAGAAAAGGCAAATTTGAAAACTAAAAATAAAGGATAATGGAAGTTGATATCCCACTATCTAAAGAAAGAAAGAAAAAAAAAACTTTGATTGTTGTAATGGCACTTTAGATTGTTGCTTTTAATTATTGCTTCTTTTTTTTTTTTTTTTTAGAATTATATATATTTTTTGAATTATAAAAATAACGAAAAAATAATAAATAAATAAATAAGATAATAATAACACATAAAATAATAATAATAATAATAAGTATTAATTAATTTTATATTTTAAAAATACAATAAAAGTCTAAAAATAGTCAAAAAGTAAATTATATAATTAAGATAGTACAAAAACTACTAACTTATTTATTTAAAAAAAAAATATTTTATTTTATTATTATTTTTTCCTAATTTTTGTATTATATTTAAAATATAAAATAATAGTCAAAATAAGACATGATTAAATATAAATATAAATATTTAATATCAATAAACAAGTTAAAATTTAGAGAGGATAAAAAATCATGTGTCTACATCATGTGATAACTCATCCTAATAATTACTCTCTTTTCTCTCTCTATTTATTCTTGTCTTACTTTATATTTTTTTGTTCTTGTTTTATATTTTATAACAATTTTTTTTTTAGAAAAGTTGATGACAAGTTGTACTCAAGTCTAGTTTTCATGTATTGCTTATATTTTTTTTTTTTCAAGGTTTTGAAGAACGTTGAATGGCCAGACGAAACTTCTTTCAAGGATGAGGATTTTTAGTTGTTTAACGAGTATAATAAATAACAAGTAATTTTATCCTCTCAAATTTTGTGATAACTAGTTATATTATATTATTATGCTCAGATATGATATAGATTTTTTTGTATAAATAAATTTATTAGGAGAAAAAATTTATGAATAAAACAATGTTGTGACGTAACTCTTATTTGATCCTTCTGTTAAATCAAAATTAAAAGAGATTGAATCCAAAAAGAGTCTATGAAACAACTTTCAATTAACACTTTATTGAAATTACGTACAGGAGATTTCTTTTTCAATAAATTCTATCGATAATTTTTAATAGCAATTGTTTTAGTTTAGTAGGGTTGTTAGGTCATTTACAAATTACAACCAAGGTCTTAATTATTATGGGAGACAAAATTTTAAATCTAAATTAATAAATTGTCTAAAAGTCGACTATAGCACTTTTATTTCGACCGACTTTTTTCAATTCGTTTTGAACTCGACTTCGTCTGACAAATGACAACCCAATTCTTAGTGAGATTCGAATCTTATATAATGAGAAATAAACGTGCAACACACATTTGCATAAATTAGTTAAAATAAAAGTAGAAAGACCGTCAATGAAATCATAACAAAATCAAACACATGTAATTGCATTTAAGTGGCTTCAGTTAAAAATGATCAATGTTCATGAATACTCATCACATATAATTTTCCCTACTCATTAATAACTTTTGAAAATCCGTTATTATACTATCCTACTCATACAATCTTCATGGATATATTGATTTTTTTTCTTGTATAATTTTTATTACTGATCGTATCACCATGAATACATGAATTTTAAGTCATATGGAAAAGGGAGTAAAAGCCATCTTCCCTAACTAACCAATAGCATATATCACCACGACCTCTAAACTTACGTGACAAGACATCACTTTCAAAAACATTAAAAGTTTTAGCCTTCAAGTTCCAAACAAATTCACATTTGAACTTTGTTGTTTGAACAAGATTCTCCTTGAAATGCCAATGAAAACCCTCAGGTCCAGGATAAAGAAACTGTGTCCCCAAATCATCGTCTTTGGACCGATAATGGATCCGTTCCATTAGGTAGATCACTAGCAATCCAAATCTGATAGCGATTTAAAGGAAAAACTATCTTCTTGTAATTTCATGATATTAAAACAAGAATGAAAGGCTATTTATAAATTCATGGAAAAAGCTCTATTAGTTTAGCATGTTGATGTACCCATAAAGTCAAACTATATTAGGTTACACAATCTATTTCCTTTTGAATAATGCAAGTCATGATTAATACTTAAAATTAGATTTGACCAATAGTCTAATAAATAGATGTTGAAAAAAGTAGCCTGTAAAATCATAATTCATCTAAGTTTGATTTGATTCCTTTTTTGTGACAACCAACAATTTGGCTATATTAATGCGTAAATAATCTTAGAGTTAAATGACTTGATAAAATCAACTACAATTCCTTTAGGAAAGTCAAATCCAAACAACTTTATATAACAACAAAATAGAAAATTTTGCTAAATTGAGTTGATTACATACTCATGTATTTATTTGCTCAGCCTAATTAATTTAAGTCCATTTAAGCCAAATTGATAAATGAAAAGTCTTGTAAATATTTACAAAAAAGTCACATATATATTTGATATGTGATACACACATACGGCCATAATAATAAAAAGAAAATTTTCTTAGATACTAAAAATTAATGAATCTAATTCTATAATCTATAATTTCTTATAATACATTAAAAGTGTGAATGACCTTAAAAATATTGTTTGAAATTTTTGTCTTTCATTAAAAGTCTTTACTTTAGACAAAATCGTCTTTTCACTATTGTTTCCTAATATTTAAAATTTAAAAATTATTTAAAAATAGAAATTTAATTAATTAGCTAATATTTAGGACTTTATGACTTTAAAGTTTGAAACCAACTAAATATGGTGTATTAATATTTTTCTAAAATTAGAATTGTGTAGGTCACGGTTAAGGAATCCTAATTTGTGTACTACTTCACAAAAGGAATCTTAATTTGCCACGAATTGCAAGTGGTGTAGAATTTATTATTAATGATAGGCAGATATGTGAGCATAGATATAATTCTGCTAATGATACGTGAGCTTTTACCGTTTTATTATATGTTATGTCGTTTATTTTTTTCTATGTTGACATGTTTTGTATTTATTTAAATTATTTGTTTTCTAATAATGTGATTATGATTTATGTTGGAACGCATTCATGGCATAGTTCATGAAATCTGCCTTATCTATTTTTGCATGATAGAATTCTAATGTATTCCTATTTTTGTGCCTACCAAATTTGTTGATTTTTTTAATTTTATTTCTATAGCATCTGGTCATCTCAAAAAATTATGATTTTTGGGTAAGTTTGTTAATTTATTCTTCAATTTGATTATTATTATTTGAATTTTTTTTCCTTCGTTAAAAATCTCTATTTTAGATAAAATTATCTTTTCACTATTCTTTTTGTATATTTAGGAGTTAAAAATTAATTAAATATATTTGTGATAAAACCTTTCCTTATTAGAAGAATGACAATTAATATTTTTTCCATTAATTTAAGAATTCTAAATCAACTAAATTTGATTTTAAAATAAATATAAATGCGTTAGAATAAGAAAATTTAAGAAGTATCAAATTTTTAAAAGTTTTAAGTACGTAATAAGAATGTAATCAATAATTTTATAAAGATTTGAGTTTAAAAATAAGAAAAAAGAAAGTTAATCGCACCACAAATATGGTTCAAATCGATGCGTCTCTGTTAACCCACTTGAAACTTTTGACGATAAAATATATATGTGATTATACTGAAATATATATTTATTTTTACATTATTATATTAAAGTGTAAAGGATCTTTGAAAAGTGTTTAAACTCTTTACATTCATTAAAAATCTTTGCAATAGATAAAATCATTAATAATCATTTATATTATAAATCATAAGAGATGGATGGATAAATATTATAATCATTTATATTAATAAATCATAAGAGAATTTTCTTCTGAATTTACATTCATAAATTCAAGTTGATTAATTTGTTATATTCACAAAGATTTAAACATTAAAAATAAAGATAATAGGTGGAATTCGGATGAGAGAACAAAATGTTACAACTTAGAGACAAGAGAGTTTATCTAAACAATATATGCATTTTTTAATATCAGAAGAAAAAAAAAGCCAAGATAGTTTCAACACATCGTTTCTTTATCGGTTCATCATAAAATTTGTGACCATCAGAAAACAAAATAGTATTCTTGATCAATAAAACCAACATAATAGAAAAAGAAATTTGACCCCTAAAAACTACCAAATTACTCGACAATGAAAGCTTGTTATTCATGATCAATAGACCCAATGTAATAGAAAAGAAAATCTTAAACTGATAGAAACCACAAAGCTGCATGGGAGATTGAACAACAAAACTTATTTACGAATATAAAAAAGTTTTTGTTATTCTTAATCAATAAAACCAACGTAATAGAAAAGAAAATTGAAATCTGAAAATCAAATAAAAAATTGCGTTAGAGACTCACCAACATAAGCTACTTATAAACATAAAAAGACGATTTGTTATTTATGATCAATAAAATCAATGTAATAGAAGAAGAAATTCGAAACTTATAAATCACAAAATTACTCAATAATGAAATCTTGTCATTCATGATCAATAAATTCAATGTATCAAAAAGAAAGTCTCATAACATAAGCTATTTACAAATATAAAAGGACGATACTTGATAGTTAAGCTCTCTTTCAAATTCTCATTTATTAGATTAAATATATAAGAAGTAGCCAAAGACGAAAAAAAAAAAAAAAACTTCACAAAAACAAACAACAAAAAAAAACTTTTTCCTTTTGAAAAGGCCTATTACGTTGCCATTCCAAAACAAAACCTTAACAAATATAAAATCTTATTTAGGGGGGGAAATCTACCAACCTTTTAATTTTTGGAAAAAAGTCACGCACACGAAAGTGAAAACTCCTAATATGACCATAAATTTAGGAATTCATGTATACGTTGAAAATCTTCTCCATTTAATTTTTATATTATTATGGTCAATATTTAATATTATATAATATTTTTAAAAAGGATAAAAAGATAATTTTATTTAAAGTAGGACTTTAAGGACAAAAAGTTCAAATCACTTTTCTAAGGGTCTTCACACTTTTATTATATTATAGATTATAGATAGATTATAGATTATAGATAATATAAACATAACATATATTTTTCGCCAGGTAGTACCTCTTTACCTTGTTTCTAGAGGCTAAGAGAGATGCATCGATTTGGACCATATTTGCAGTACGATTATTTTTTTTCTATATTTAAAATCATTCCTACTTTTAAAAATTTGGTACTTTCTTACATTTCTCTTATTCTAACTCTTTCATATTTATTTCATTTGTCAAATCTTCTTAAATTCAACTTTAATGAATTCGAAGTCCTAAATAATGAAAAAGATATTAGTTGTCATTAATTTTGATAATTTCTAATAAGAAAAGGCTTTACTATAAAATTTCAATTAATTTGCAATTCGTAAATATTAGGAAATAGTAAAAAGATGACTTTGTCTAAAGGAAAGACTTTTAATAAAGTACAAAAAGTTGAAATAGGACTTCTAAGGCCCTTCACACGTGTAACGTATATCATTTAAAATTAAATAATTTTATTTATTGTGGAGATCGTTAATGAAGTGTAAAAAAGTTTAAAGCACTTTTCAAATAATAATGTAAACATAAACATATATTTTAGTGTAAATACATATATCTTTTACCACCAAAAGTTTTAAATGGTCGATGAATATCAGTTTTGCGTTTGTTATGTTGAAGAATGCTTAAAGGTGTTATCCAAGTCAAAATACCAACATCCATATCTCATCTCCCAAAATAACTTAAGCTCCAAATGTTGAAAAAAGCTTCAAGATGATATCCAATTCAAAATACCAACTTCCATAGAGCACTTCATAATATTATCTTTCAAAGTCAAAACAACTTAGGCTTCAATAGTTGAGGAATTGTAACGCCTCAAAAATCTATTCCGAGACGTCACACAGGGCTTAGAACCACAAGTGATCCCAAACTAACTCTTCTACTGGCATAGCTCATAAGCAACTGAATGATATGCATAAAATAATTGAGTTTATTGTGCGGAAACATAATAATGAAGGAGTCTGAAAAACACACAATATCAATACAACCTTTACATTCTGATAAAGTCTGAAAGAGGGACTGAAAATGCATAACTGACTCTAATTGACATCTGTGAAGCCTCTACTATACTAACTATAGATAGCTGGGACATGACCCCCAACCATCCCAAATCAATACGACTAAATAAATAAAATAAAATACTACTCAAACTATATGACTGACTCGAGCCCTTGAATCAAGACGACTCATCACCTGTTGACTGGAAGCTGCAATCTGTCTGAATATGGTATGAGTGCTACAACTGAATTGATACCTACATTATGAGACAATGTAGCACATATACATATATGTGGATCAGTACTTTGAGAATGTACTAAGTATATGGGGTGAATGCATAAGTAAAACATAATATCAATCATCATAATTTGTAAACGATGCATGCTAAATGTAAATGACTCACATAAGCTGAAATATCTGAAATACTAAAATATACAACAATAGAAAGAAAAACATACTTTATAAATCTTGTGAGCCATAACATTTAGTTCTAAAGGCTGAGCTTGTATTCTCTCTTTAAATTATACTGTCTAAGTGTAGAAAGGAGTCACTCTAAAATCTAGATTCTAAAAGCTAAAATCTGAAGTTACTATCTTTCTTTAAAACATAATCTGAGTAAAACTTGTGAGCCTTTACACTTAGTTTTCTAAAAGTTTTCTGTTACTCTCTCTGTTCTAAGATCTGTAGTCTGAAAGAAAACTCTTTAGAAACTGTTTTGAAAAAGGAAATTCTTCATCTCAAGACTTTAAGAATCTTAAAACCATAGCTTTCAAAACATATGTTTTATCTTAAGGCTTTAAGCCAATAGACTATTTTAAGAGTAGGGGACATCTTTTGGGAGGTTCTTCTAACCGACATGTACACCATATGAGCATCCATAGTGTCCCACGACTAGCCCCCATAAGGTTAGGGTTGTTCTACCCTTGCCATCAAAATAGAACATTCTAATCTATGTGATCACAATCTGAGTCATTCAAGTAGACGTGGGAATAATCTAAATTTGTACCTACGTTGGCTACGTAGTTTTGTAAAAGTAGGATGCGCTAAACCCACACTTCCCGCTTGGTGCTAAATACTACTCCCAATCTTATGCTCAAAATCTTAAGAAATCCACTTTAAAAGTAATCTGATAGTTTATAATAAAACTAACTATAAATCTGTAGAGCTAAATCTGTAAGTCTAAATCTGAAATATGGATTTCATATCTATTCTGAGATCATAAGGTCAAATCTTTATCTAAAATCTCAAAACAATCTAGTCATGGGGTGCTTATAGCATAAACAATCTTGAAACAACAATCTTTAAATGAGGTCTAATGACCCAATCATTAATCTTATGTTAAAACATCTCAAAATTCATACTTGTAAATGTAAACATTCGTAAATCATCTTAAAACCTGAAAATCTCAACAATATGCATGGAAATATAAACATAATCATGTGATTCAACTTTTAAATCATAGGAAATCTAATAATCTTGCAAATAATGATAATGGGTATAAACCCTAACTTGCATGGGTAATCATGTAAATTGCAGTAAATTTGGTAATTAAAATAAAGTTTTGGGCACAAGGATGAAAGATTTATCCTTGTTCAAACCCCACATACCTTAATTGATGATCTTAGATGAGAAAGCTTGAATCTTGGATTTCTATGATGTTTTTGAAGATGAGTTCTTGGAGTTCTTGAATTGGAAATCCTTAATCTTGAGTTTCTTGGAGAATTAATGGAGGAATTTGGATTTCTTGGAGAAGGAGATTTGATGATATAGTGTTTTCTTTAGAGAGAAAAGTGATGAAATAAGCACAAAGTGCTTTGGAGGGGTTTAATTCAATGTTTAAGACGGACTAGGGGCTGGGAGAATGACCAAAATGCCCTCTTTAAACTCCCAAACGAAACTGAAAAATGCAATATTTTGCGAACTGGGTGACCATCGCGACGCGCCACTATCGCGGTGGCTCACTGAAAAACGACAAATGGGAATTGGGCAGACTTCGCAATGCAGAGCCATCGTGGTGCCCCTTTGGAATGCCATTTTGGCGCATGACGCGACGCGCTATTATCGCGCTGGACCTCTAAAAATTGACAACTGGGAAATTGGCCCTCTCCGCGATGCGCCAATATTGTGGAGGCCACTGAAAAATGACGATTGGGATTTGACACTGCTCCGCGACGCGCTAAGGGTCTAAATGATGGTGTTTTACGACTAGAACTTCAAATAGCCACAACTTCTTACCCGGTTATCGAATTTAGGCGAATTTTATATCGCTGGAAAGCTAATTTAGTTTTCTACGTCATGGAAAGTCTAAATCTAAAGAATTTCACATGAAATAAATATCACTCATTATAGAAGCTACTCTTTGTTGTTCTCGGGACGAGTTTAAGCTAGGAAAAATTGTGGGGTATTACAGGAATGCTCGAAGGAAGAGCTAACGTGAAAGATGAAATGACAACTTGAGAAAATGAAGAAGACAACATCCCTTGAGAGTAAAGTAGAAATAAAAAAGTTCAGGCTGGAGAAAACAACATCCACATTTAGCAGACACCAAAAGCTCACATCTTCTCAAAGAAAGAAAATTAGAATTGACAATAATAACCTACATCTCAATCGTTAGAAAATTAGAATTGACAATAATAACCTGCATCTCAATTGTTATATTTCTCAAAATGTATTGGTCCACTAAAGGAGCAAAAACAGCTTTGGAGCCTTCCTTAGCTAGTCTGACTTTCAGGGCCTCCAATGGTTTTTGATACTTCAAAATCAGCTATAATAAGTATCAGCTCACGGGAAGATTAGTTATCAGTATGTGATAATTCCAGTACCGACTTTATGTTTCATATATTGTAAGGAAGATGTTGGGAATTTAGAATTTACTATTCGTCCTCAGCGTGATTGTTCAAATATTATATGTAGAAGAATTAAACTTAGAATTTCTTAAACATAAAATAAAATATAACCAACTATGCAATTCATTCTTCCTTCTTGTCCCCAAATATTATTTGTACATATATTACATGTAACAAAAGCATATACACAGAAAGATATATAGATGATGGAAAAAAGAAGAATGATAAACCTCGTGAATAAAGGAGGTTTAGATAGAAGAACAAAGCTATAACCACATTCAGTGGCAACAAAAAATTTAGTTTAACCATAAATCAATATTGATTCTTGAGCTTCGATTCATCAAAAAAGTTTCTTACTTAATACGTAGGCACCAATTAAACAAAAGAAATCCTCTAAATTTTTTTTTGCATTCAAGGATTTCTTTCATCAACTATGTCTTATTATCATCGTTCATCCATCTTGAATATACCTACAAAATTAGTGAAAAGGAAATCAAATATTATCAATATAATTTTCTAACGCAAAAGAAAGAAAAAATCTAAATCAAACAACATAGAACAAGGACCGTCTTCAAAGATATCAGCCGGAACACGAAATAAGTTAACAAGAAATAGTAAGATACGTAGGCACCAATTAAACAAAAGAAAACCTCTAAAAATTTTTTTGCATTTAAGAATTTCTTTCATCAACTTTGTCTTATTATCATCATTTATCCGACTTCAAGATACCAACAAAATTAATGAAAAACAAATAAAATATTATCAATATAATTTTCTAACTCAATAAATAGAAAATCTAAATCAAACAACATAGAACACGGACCGTCTTCAAAGATATCACTGGGAACATGAAATATGTTAACATGGAATAAAAGTTCATGTCTTTATATATAAAGATATAAGGTAGAATTGTGCGTTTGACATCACCTCTCCTAATAACTGTGGAGTACCAGTGCAACCAAAAGTTTTTCCATTTTAACGCAAGTTTAGGTGGTAAGGATTCTTATTCAAATACATAACTTGCAATTTACATGAAAATTTGTAAATATTTACCTTTCATAAATAATGACATAAAAGGATTTAGTACACGTAATAATTCCTAAACATTAAAGTAATAATTAAAGATTTATTTTTAAATGTTACGACAAAATATTTGAATAGATTTTTTTCGTAAAACTTCCCAAAAACACAACCTAGCCGACCTTTATATTTTTTGAGAAAAGGCAGCAACCAAACATATTTGGGCGATATTTTTTGTTAAAACTTGTTTAAAGGAACTTTTAATTTTTATTTTTGGAAAATGCACCTACCAAACTAAAAAATCAGTATTTGTTGTCATTGATTCTGATGACTTCTAATAAGAAAAAGTTTTACTATAAATATATTTAATTAATTTTTAAATCTTAAATATTAGAAAAAATAGTGAAAGGAAGATTTTGTCTAAAGCAAAGACTTTATTTAATAAAGGGCAAAAAGTTCAAATCACTTTTCTAAGGGTCTTCACACTTTTAATATTACTAGTTTAGGTGTACGCGCCTTGCATGTACCTCTATTTAATGAATTCAAACATTACACTAAATAAGATATTTATTTAAATAATAAAGATGAATATGATAATTAAATTTAATTTTTTTTTTTGGTAACTTAGGATATATCACTGAACTTGAAATATAAAGTTAGTATATGTAAAGATTGGAGAATTTATTTATTAAACTTAATCTTTACCAAAAATAATTTTAATCTTCCGACACTCATCTACCACCTGCAAACAATAACAAAATAATACGATAATAGAGATGTCAAAATAATACAATAAAACCTAATCTTTACAAAAAAAAATTTCCTCAGAGCCGACCAACATTTATCTATCACCTATAAACTGAAACAAAATAATACAATAAAAGTGATATCAAAACAATACAATTAAACTTAAATTTTACATACAAAAATTTCTCAAAGCCGATCGATATTCATCTACGAACTGTAAATTACCACAAAATAACAAACTAATAGAGATAACGTTACACTAAATAGGATAGTTGTTTAAATAATAAAGATGAACACAATAATTAAATTCAACATCTTTTGGAGAATTTATTTAATTAAACCTAACCTTTACCAAAAAATATTATCAAAGCCGATCAACATTCATCTACCACCTGTAAACTGCAACAAAACAATACGATGCTAGAAACATCAAAACAATATAATTAAATCTAACCTTTACACAAAAATTTTCTCAAAGCCTTCTAACACTCATCTACTACCTGTAAACTATAAAAAAATAATATGATAATAGAGATATCAAAATAAGACAAATGAACCTAAACTTTACACAAAAAAAATTATCAAAATAGAGATTTAAATACAATAAAATTAAATCTAACCTTTATCTAAAAATTTTCTCAAAGTTAACCAACATTCATCTACCACCTGTAAATTCATCTACGACCTGTAAACTACAACCAAATAATACAATAGTGATCACACTGGTAAACTACAACAAAATAATACAATAGTGATCACAAAGCTTCAGTTTTGATGAAATAATTCTTGTCTAAGCAAACCTTTGACCCTAAAGAATGACTTGAATGAAAACAAAGAAGATTTATATATACACACACACGTTGAATTCTATTATATTGTCAAAAATAGTGAAGAAGTTAAGCATTAGAAAGTTAAGCATCCTCAAATCTAGACATTCAACCGAATCAAGTTAGATGAGCATCAATCATATTTTTTCAACAACTAAATCAATTTCTTCTCTAGTTTAACGTGCATCTCAATATTTATAGAAGTATTTTCTTAATAAAATCTTATTTTAGGAGTATTTTTCTATATTATTTTAAAAGTATTTTTTTAATTGATCAATAAAAAAATATTAAATTTGATAATTGAACAGAAACAAAGCACGATATTTTGGTACCCTTTTTCATTAATGGGGTAAGAGAGGAATTGGTTAGGGAATTTACGTATAATGAAGTGATTATGGTGGTATAGGTAAAAAAGATTTATGGTATTTTTGTGAAAAGCATGGAGAAGTTGGAAACAAATGGAGAGAAGATAATCTATTTAAAATCAAAAGTTTCCATATATTTTAGTAGTCTAGTTAATATAATAAACATAATTAAATAATAAATAGAAGAAAATAGTGAAAAGACAGTTTTGTCTAAAAGAGAGTCTTTTAATGAAGGGTAAAAAGTTCAAATCACATTTCTAAACGGCTTTACACTTTTAATATATATTATATGTATATATATATACACACACACACACATATATTCACACACACACACACACACACACACTAGTTTCTTGAGGTCCGGGCCAAACTCATGATATAAAAAATAATTATTTAAATTCAAAAAATATAATTTATATTATATCTTTGACTTATAATTAATATAATCTAATGACCGACGTATTAAATGTATTTTTTTGATAAGTTTTATAATTATTAAAATTCTTAACCACATAATTGGATAATTTTAATTTTTTTTTTCATTTTTGCAGGAGAAAGTATTATTGGAGAGTTGAAATATATCAAAAGACCACAAGTAATTCAATATTTTATGAAATAACACGACAATGTTATAATAATGACAATTCAATGATGATCAAAAATAGAAAATATTGATATTATAATGAGTTTGTGGGTATGTATATTTGTTTTGATATTTATTATTTTATTTTCACCTATAATTTCATGTGACAAGAGTTTTTGCAATTTTTTTTTTTTTCAATCTAATAAAACAAAATATTTCAATGACTTCAAGTATAAAAAAAAATGGTTACAAGCTTAATTTAGAAGATTTACATAAACTAACTTAATAGTGATCTATAAGAATATTAAATAATAATTAAATTAAATTAATAAATTATTCCATTCGGTCCATTTACTTGTCATGTTTATTATTTACGCACCCTTGAAAAAAATTCTATATTTTAATTATTGATTTATATTTTTTCATGTCTACTAAAAAATAAAGGCAATGTACTATTTATTATTGATTAAATTATCCTATTTATTATATATTTTTTAAAGAAATGAACAATACTTACTATAAGGGTGTAGTTGGAAATTATTACTAACTTTAATTTTATATGAAAGTTATTTTTGAATAATCTTTTGGAGCAAATATGATTATTAATTTAAAATGAAGGGAGTTTAATCAAAAGATAATTTATTAAGTGATAAGAAGAGACCAATTACAAACACACAAATGGGAATGAACAAAACAAAAAGAATAAGGGCAAAAATAAAAATATTTAACAAAAGAAAACCATCAATTGTCATATGTATTCTCTTAATTCACGTATCCAAGGAAGTGAAATACCTAAAATGCCCTTGTGAGGACTACCAAAATTTGAGATTCTCCCTTATATATAATAGTAATATTAATATATATATAGGCAAAATGGTTCAATAGACTCTTGTACTATGTCCGTTTTGTAATGTGGATATTCCTACTTACATGTTTATCGTCTGGACCCTTGAACCCACTAAAAAGTAATATTTTAAATACTTTTTTAGTGAGTGTAACACACTTGCCCCATGTCAGCTGCCATGTCATCTTTCATATTATTTTTATATATAAAAAATATTAAATATTAAATAAATAAATAAATAAATAAACACCCCCTTCCTCTCTCTTCCCTCTTTTCTTTCTTTTTCCTTTCTGTTTTCTTCTTTCTCTATTTCTTCTTCTTATTCTTCTCCCTCCTCTTCTTATTCTTCTTTTCCTTCATCATCTTTATGTCTTCTTGCTCTACGAAAAAATTGAGAAGTAAAACAAATCTGAGAAGTATTTTTGCTCCATCAATATTTTGATTATACGTCCAAAATGCAGTTAAACTTGAGATAATATTTTGATTATTTATTTGGAAGATTTTCTTATTGCTTGAGATTTATATGTTTGTGATAATTTCTTTTGTTACGCTAAATTGGCAAAGATGAATTGCAATTTTGAGCAAAGATCTACAATATACATGAATTGTTAATATTAGTAATACTCTAGTGAGGGGGATATTAGATGGATGGGGTGAGGGGCTAGGTGGCTGGACGGGGTGAGGGGTGAGGTGGGGGTGGCTGGATGGGGGAGGGGATTGGGGGTGGGGGTGGCTGGACGGAGTGAGGTATGGGATGGGGGTGGTTGGATGGGGGTGAGGGGTGGCAGGATGGGGGGAGGTGGTTGGGGAAGGGGGAATTTTTTTTAGAATTTATTAATTTTTTAAAATATTTTTTAATTTAAAAGGATGAAGGGGGAAAAAGGATTTTTTGTTTTTAATTTTAATATTATTTTAGTATACATATAATGCTCTCACTCGCTCAAACGCGCATGACCACACGCGCCATATCCTACTCAACAATTTTAATGCCACATAGATTCGGTCAATGGTCAAAGGGCTTAAAATATTAAATTTTATTGAGTTGAAGGGTTCAGATGACAGACATGTAAGTATAAGTATCCACATTACAAAACAGACATAGTACAACGGTCCATCGAACCATTTTACCATATATATATACTAAAAGTAAGACAATAAGTCAAGTGACAACACAAGAATAAGCCAAATGATAATTTTAAGATGAATTTTAAAAAAATATGTAATAAAAAATTTGAATTGAAAGATTAAGTTTATCCCTATAAAAAATAAATCATTATCTTAATAAATAGAAATTCATAATTAAAGAATTCTAATAAACTCTTATTATATATATATATATAGAGAGAGAGAGAGAGAGAGAGAAAGAGAGAGAGAGAGAGAGATAAAGAGAGAAAGATTTTATTTACATGATAATGATGATGACGATGATGATGATGATGACGACGACGATGATGATGATGATGATGATGATGACGACGATGATGATGAAGAAGAAGAAGAAGAAGAAGAAGAAGAAGAAGAAGAAGAAGAAGAAGAAGAAGAAGAAGAAGATGATGATGATGATGATAATAATAATAATAATAATATAGTGGAAAAACATAACAGTAGTACCAATATTGATAGTAATAATAATAAATAATAATAACAGGAGGAGGAGTACTTATAGTGGTTAAAAAAATTAAACGAAAGATAAAAAATGAAAAAATAATAAATAAAACATTATTATAACCCAAGTAGTATTACCAATAATAATAATAATAATAATAATAATAATAATAAAATCGTGATTATAACCCAAGTGATCACGACTTTTAACAACTAAAAAGATCGTGATATTATTTAGTTGATGTTACTTTTTAATTCTATAGATCCTAACTTTCTGCAGCTAAAAAGATATTCTAGCTAGATGACAATTTTGAATTTATATTAATTAGAGATAATACTCTATTACCCCTTGAACTATATCCAAAATGGCAGAAACACACCTCAACATAAAGGGAACCTTATTACTCCCCTAAACTAATTAAAAGTGTAATTTTGACACCCTTAGTGCCAATGTGGCACATACGTGATACAACACACTGAAGTGTCCACGTAGGCACATGTGTGTGCCACGTAGTCACTAAGGGTGTCAGAATTACACTTTTAATTAGTTCAGGGGGTAATAGGCCCCCCCTTTAAGTTGAGGTGTGCCACAGTCGTTTTGGGTATAGTTCAGGATGGTAATAGGATATTTTCTCTATTAATTATAACTACCTCTATAATCTTAGATTTTTAGTTTTAAATTTAAATAGTGTTATCCCAGCTCTTTATCATTATCTCCCTGTAATACAAAAAGTGCAACGTTAATATAAATACATACCGATGTTTTTCAAATTCACCAGAAGAATAAAAACACACTATCTAATATCTATCAAGAAAAATATATGCTAAAATCGACTTTATATGTGAAATATCAAATACTTGACAATTTTAAGACAATGAATAATAATATTATAATAAAAATTTTGAATTTAAATATTAGATATTGATATTGATATTTGTATTTAAAAGTATTAGTGTTTTTTCTTAAGATTATCACTAGCTTGAAATTAGGAACGTAATATTGAAGAGTTCTAAATGAACTATTACTAATCATAAACTTATCCCTTTCAAATATTATTTAAAATATATTTAATTAAATAAAATATAAAATATTAACCTACATACTAACAACACCACCAACAATAATAATATATGATAATAGTAGTAGCAGTACACGTCTAACCAAAAAGAAAAGTAGTAGTACACGTAGTAGCAGTGCTTTTAATTTTAAGAAATGTAGTATAATTTTATTATTAATAATAATACCAACAACAACAACAACAACAACAACAACAACAACAACAACAACAACAACAACAACAACAATAATAATAATAATAATAATAATTAAAATTAATAGTAGTTGTAGTAACAGTAATTGTAGTATAAATAGCATATATGTAGAAGTGTAGTAGTTGTAGTAACAATTATAAGAACGGAAAAGAGCCAGAAATATCCTTTAAATATTGAAATTAGTTCAAAAATATCTTTTGTTAACCTATTGGACCAAAAGTACCCTTCAAGTATTGCAATTGGTTCAAAAATACCCCCCCCTCCCCCCGTCCACCTTTATAGCTCAAAAATACTCTTACAACTAATGATTTTTCAAAATCATAATTAAAATTTTTATTAAATATGTGACAATTTTCTATTGATCGAAACTAAATTAATTAAAATATTATGCCCCATCTGGACTCAACTAAAACTACCTGATCTAAATCAAAATCAATAATAGATTAATCACAAGTCGTACACTAATTTTCTACTGAATCATATTATTTTATGTAAACTATATTCTGTCAATTTAATACAAACACAAGAATACTCATTAAAGACTTGGACCTATCGTAAAAATGCTAACATTAGAAAATATATTTTCAATTAATATGTATCATTTATATTAATCTAGGCTAGATCATCAAATCAATTTGCGATCAAATTAGTAGATCAATTGAATAATTATATGGAATATAACATATAGTATATTATGAGCTAAAATTTGACACACTGGCACTATTGTTGTGCTTAATGCCCCAACAAAATTAATCATAATTTTAATCGGTGAATGGTGTGAAGTGGTCTCGCACGAGAAATGCACTTGTCGGTGGTGGCCAGACAATTTGATGTATATAAACAAAAATAGTGACAACTATTTAGGAAAGAATGTAGTATTTTTTTGATACAAACTAAATGTGTCATGTAAAATGAAATGGAGGAAGTACCTAGATAGTGTTGTCTAGGACGCGTCATAGCCAAGACGTCTCAATTAGTTTTGCTAGTTAACATGGAGAAATATATATCACAAAGAAATACCAAACTAACATTATAATTAGGGGGATAGAATTCTTCACAACATTACATTAGGCTAGCAGATTCTAAGTAACGAAGTTCCTGCATTTGATAGCAAAAATTACTCATACTACCGGGTACTTTTAGTTGGGGCAAATTTTATACAGTTTGAGTCTAGTAGTTTGAGTTGAGTCCGAATTGGATTTAACATTTTAATTATTATAGTATCACCCAATAAAAAGCTGCCATGTATTTATTAAAATTTTAATTATGATTTAAGAAAATCGATAGTTGCAAGAGTATTTTTGATCATAAAGATAAAGTATGGATATTTTTTAACCAATTTTAATATTTGAAGGGTATTTCTGACTCTTTTCTGAAATTTTAATTATGATTTTAAAAGATCCGTTAGTTGCAAGTGGTATAAGAATAGGCCTAAAGAGATGAAGACTAAGGGAAACAAGATAACAAACAAACGCAATAAAGAAAAGGGATAGATAAGATGACATAAGAAGTTACGAAGAATCAAGAACCAAATCATGTATCAAACTATAAGACCCTTAAACTTGCAAAATCAAACACCAATCTTCTTACGGTGACCGCTAAGCCAATCAACTCCACCTTACAATCACCATTTCTGAGAAAATGTCAATAATAACTTTTCCAAGCCCTACACTAATGACTATTCCAAGCCCTACACTACACTCTCAAAGAGAGAAAAAAACTTTCAATGTCTTTCAAATATCCATCATAAACTAAGGGAAAATGACCTAACTAATGGCTATTTATATATTACATAAAGGAATGAAATTACAAAAATGCCACTAATGATTTTAAAACTCCATAGGCTCATTTCCCATGCTCCAAAGCAATGAAAAACACCCATAATGAGAGTTTACACTCTAAGGCCGCCCTTCTAACGCTCCAAAGCTGTGGGCCCCTCCTTATTATTCTAGCTTCAAAATGTGAAACCTCTTGGAACCCTTTGGTAGACATCAACACAAGTCCCAAGCAATCTTCCAAACATGGTTTTGCTCCATTCTAATCTCAAAACGAGTCCTTCATGCATGTCCTTGTAACCTCAATGTGACCAAAGCTTGAATCTTCATGTATGGGCCTCGAATGATGTCTTCAAAAGTTATGATGGCCTTTTGGCTCGTATCATCCTCTCCTTCTTGAAAATGATTCGACCTCGAATCCACACCTTGCAAAACCAAAGAAAGGACAAACGAGCATAACATCCTCATGGCATGAGGGTTAGGGTTAGTACAACAAATAACATCATCATGCCAAGAGGGAACAAACTTGAAATATAACCATGAATACTTTGTTTTAGTCATGAAAAACTTAGTGAAAATGTCATGAAGGAAATGACTATGACAAGTATCAAGAGATAAAGAAACTAAAAAGGTCTTAATGGTATCACTAAATCCAAAAGGTAAGACTATCTTTATCTTAGGAAGCATAAGACATAATTGTTTCATTACCTCTTCAAGTGTCCTCGCCAAAAGTGGTTCCACTATTGGTCTTAAAGTCCACCAAATCCACATAGCATTGTCATTCAAATGAGTGGACCAACCAATAAGTTTCCTACCTCTACATAATACAAATTCAAAACTAGTGTGGATGTCATCATAGTCAAAGAGGTAGTATAGAAAGGAATCAAGTGTAAAGGCATCATCCAAGGTCATCTATAAGAATGCCATTTGGCCCAAAAAATATAGCACATAAAGCACACAAGGATGGATTTAAGGCACTTAGGCACATATGACTTCTTCCTTTTAAGTAAAGTATCAACTTGGAATCCACAAGTTAGGAATCATGCAACTTAAGCACAAGTGTGTCAAGTAAGGATGCACATTTAATAACATTACCTTAAGGAGACAATGACACCTTTGCCCTCGGGTTTTCAAGAATTTCACTTTGCTTGTCAGAATGCCGAACGCATCTTATATTTAAGATACAAGTGTTCCTATTTTGTGTCCTAAAGGACAAAGTCTACGCATTCATGAAGCGTGGTAGACCAATCGGTTCCAAATGAAATAATTCTTGAAAATGATAAGGAGGCAATGATCATAATAAGAAGGCAATGTGCTTTTAAAGAGCCTACGACATAACACTTCATGAAACCTTATGAGAGGTTCAGGTACCTGAAAATAATGAAGTAATGAGATATTAAAATGTTATGTCACATTGTGAACTGATACAAAATAATATATCATTGATAATTTCTTTGATACAATATTGGCGCATATTGTAAAAGATTACGAGGATCTAAATTCTATATTTATTTAAGCATGCTGACATAGAAATATTTATCAAGTGATATGAAATGATACATCTTGGTAAGCATAAAACTTATTTGGTTTGCAGTCCAGATACTTGAAGATGTTTCATATGAAATGTTGAATATTCTCAGTTGATTAAAGTTATATGAAAACTTTTTAAGGATTCAAAGTGTTAGAAGCATATAAAAGTTTCTGAAAAACTAATTTATAATCCTTATATCGCATAAATTTGTAACTTGAAAGTTATTGGAACTCTTGTAGAGTTTTCAAAAACAATAGATTATTTGATGAAATTAGAAATATACCAAATTGAATTGGTTATATATCTTAGTACAATTGGTGCACTAATGTATCTTATAAATACTACAATACCCGATATAGCCTTTTGATCAATTTGTTAGCAAGGTATAGTTCTACTCCTACCAGGAGACATCGGAATGTTATCAAACATATGAGCTTATTTTATTCTAAAGATTATAGTCACGATCTTATTGGTTATGTTGATATTGGGTACTTATCTAATTGGTATAAATCTCGATCTCAAACATGCAATGTGTTCACATGTGGGGACACTGCCATATCTTGGAGATATAAAAAGCAGTTTATCTAGCCACTTCATTAAACCATGCTGAGATAATAACTATTCATGAAGTTAGCCGAGAATGTGTATGGTTGAGGTCCATGATACATCTCATTCTAGAAAAATATGGTTTGAAATGTGACAAATTCCCATAATTTTTATGAAGATATGTAGTATGCATAACACAACTTAATGGAAGATTCATAAAAGGAGATAGAATGAATCATATTCTGGTAAAGCTTTTGTATACAGATGATCTCTAAAATAATGGTGATATTAATGTGCAACAAATTCATTCAAGTGACAATGTGACTAATTTATTCACTAAGTCTCCTTTAATTGCAACTTTCAAGAAGATGATGCACAAGATCGAGATGCAAAGGTTCAAGGATGTTCTCATTAAAGGAACTAATACGCGTCGTACTCTTTTTTCCTTATGGGTTTTTGTCTCACTGGATTTTTCTTGCAAGGTTTTTAATAAGGTAGTCTATATACGTATTTTTAGAGATGTGTACTCTTTTTCCTTCACTAGATTTTTTTCTCACTGAGTTTTTTATGGTAAGGTTCTATTGAAGCACATTATCTATCAATTAGACATTCAAAGGGAAGTGTTATAAATATATTACCATATATAGTGAATGTCTACTTACCATATATAGTAAATGTCTATTTTACCATAAATAGGAAATGTCTATTTATGGAAAAGTTAAAAAAAACCCAAGGTTAGTTTTTCCCTATAAATAAAGGGATTTTCCTTCATTGTAATTGACCCATCAAGAATTCCTCATGAGAAATAAAGAAGTTTCCTCTCTTTTCTCTCTATTCTTATTGTTCTTACTTTATATTTCATAACACAACTAACATTATCAAGATAGTTAGTTATCACACTAAAGAGTTTTAATCGAACTCTTATTGTAATCTAACCAATCCGATAAAATATTATTTATTTTATTATTCTTTTGAATTTGAATTGGAGAACAATATCTTCTAAAAGAAAAACTTAGAATTTTCAAAAAGAAAAACTTAGCTGTTTTTTAATTCAGAAATATTAGATTTATTAATCAATAATGCATGCTACACGAGTTGTTACAAAAAATGAATAGAATCATTAATATCAAAAGAGTTATTATTTTAATATACTACTATTATTTTAAATATTAGAATCTAGTAGTATATTAGTATATTAGAATCTAGAATTTAAACTTAACATGATCATAATATTTTTAAATCTTATCTTTCTAATAAATTCATATCACATTCAATTTTGAATTTGAATTTTAGTTTGCATGCATATCGAACTTTGTAACCTCTTATATATGCACTTTGAATGAGAACCTCTTATATATATACACCTTGACTTTGAGTGAGACACATATAAGTGGAAACTTTCTTCTTCTCTTTTAGTTATTAATCATTTTTAAATTTAAATTTTATTTATCTTGAGAGAATATTCTATGATCGTTTTATTCACAAAGATATTGATTTGTCTTTCTTTTTACGTGTCTTAATTGCATACATTGACTGTAGTTAATATATTTTGTTGATAGCATTTTGTGCAAATTACTAATTTCTAGCTCCCAAAGAATTATAGGTTGAAGTTGTTCAATCTTTGTCAAAGCTTTGTCTTCAATTTTATGATCTGTATATCGGTAAGTCGTTAATATCATATACAAAGTTAATGAAGTCATTTAGTCCCATACTTAAAAAGTAAAATTAAATTTATTATTATAATTTTTCATATATTTATATATTAATATATATTTTTTGGGTCTTAGAGAATTCTATAATGGATAAAAAGGTTATAGAAATGTCCAACATATTTATTCATATTACTATTAAGCTATGTTGTTCATGTTTAACCGAACTTTTTAATTATTTTATTGTTATTTGTAATAATTATTGTGTTTATTTTGTTTTTGCAATTATACTTACAATGGATAAAAATTTTATAATCTATGCTCATCATATTTCTCAATATAACTATCAAGGTATGTTATTGTACTTAATATGATTTTTTTATATTTTTATTATTATTTATGATTTACTTTATATTTATCTTTTTGTTATAGATATAGCTAAGGAAGTTGAAGTTCCCACAAATCTGATATATGAAGATATCTTAAGAATGTGAAATGAATATTTGAGAAATCAACAAATGCAATGGAGAATGAAAATATATAAAGGAGACTTATTAGATCATTTTTATAAAGAATGAATGTGGATATATTTTTACATATCTACTATCTTCTAGGTGGTTTATAAAATAGAATTGTATGTATTTAAATATTTTAATTAATTTATTTTTATGAGTTAACTTGTTAATTTACGTTTATCTATTTAAATTATTTTGTTGATTTTGCGAGTCGTTTATATCAAATCAGTGGTATTTTTTCACTACTTCTTGAGTAGTTTCATGCACTTATGAATTATTTTAAATTTTAAGTACAAACTTAACTAACTTTTTGAATTCTAATTAAAAATTAAAATTAAAATTGAGTATGAGATTAAATTAAACATATAGATGTAGAAGAAATCTGATAAAAAAATTGTTTTGATTAATATTTGAGTTTGAATTTGAACTGAATATACTTAATTCAAGTTTGTGTGTATTTAAATATTTTCTTATAATTATTTTAAAAATTATATTTGATTAACAAGATATGATAAGTAAATATTTTAAAAAATTTGAGCAAAAAGATAAGTAAACACTAAAAATCAATTAAAAATGAATTAAATATGGGTAAAGGAGCACAAAGATATGTGAGTCAAAAAACAAATAATTTTTTAGATTATAAATATAATAGTTGGATTACCGGTTGAGGTTTTTATTTACATTTTTTATTTTTGAAATTTTTTGTTGATAAACTAAATGATTTTTCTTGATCATATGAAATAATTTACTATGATGATATGTTTGGTATGGATAAACATGTTTTCTTAAAAAATATTTTTTCAAAAAAAACAAGTTGCTTCTTATTTTTTGTGTTAGGTGCACAAGTAAAAAATATTTTCCTAAAGCATTTATATATTTATATTATACAAAATAATAGAATAAGGGGATTGTGGTGGGTGGGGCTGGGTAGGGGCAAGGATAGGGCGGGGGTAGGAAGATTTGTTAATTTTTTTTAATGAGCAATATAATAAATTGTATGTGCTTAATTAGTTTTTAATTGAAAGGTAAATTTTAAACTCCGGAATAAAAGATTTTGAAATTAGACACAATCGAGTATTTTTAGTGTATTTGTTGATTTTGATTTACAGACAGAAAAATGTAAAATTTAAAATGAAAGATAAAAAATGTAATCACATATCAAAATTAAAAACAGGTAATCACATATCTTAGTTGGTTATAAATATACTAAATAATAATTATTTAATATTTTATATTTATTATTTTTGATAATCATCAATAAAATTTAATAAATATATTTAATAAATATATTAAAATTTTATCAATAAATACATTTAATAAAATTTAATAAAAACTTAATTTCATTCTTTTCATATCAAAACATCTAAAACAATTGTAACTCTGACTCTATATTGATAATTCATTACAATTTCACTATAAATAATTTTTCTAATATTTCATCATTAATTTAAAATATTTTAATTTTTTTATTAATAAAAAAATAAGCAACTCATATATTATTCCAATTTGTAACTGGGTACATCATGAATCAAAGATGGGAAAGCGTAATTCACTCCATAGCATCGGACACAGAAGATAAAACAGGTTTTTTTTAAAAAGTAATTTTATTATTTCAAATGGACAAGATAATATATTTTTTAATGATACTTTTATAGTAAAGTATCCCACACATCGTGCGGTACTTATACTAGTATATATTAACTCAACCAACTATGACGTGCACAAATTCGATCTAGTCCGTCCATTCACCATCTCTTAATAATTGTTAAAAGTCTATGCTAATCTTGACCTATCTATATATTATTATACGTTTATTCATGTTACTATTAAGAATTTTGTATTAAGAATACTAATTTTTACCATATGCATATATCACGAATTCTTAGATAAACTAAACGCACTTAGACGCATTACTTGTAAACCAATTTTTTCTTTATAATTTTTTTCGTCATTTCAAGTTTCAATTTTAATAGAGAATTGAAGATTAAAATTTTGTTTAAGGATCATTTATGTAACAACCCTCACAGTTGTTTTTCGATATTTGCACATTTTGTCCATTTTATTATTTCTTGTGTTTTCTTTAAGGTAGTTGTAGTCTATGGAGCTAGGTGGCACGGTTCTCGAGGAGGTTGATGGAGAAATATGTGAGCTTTCCATTTTAGAAGGTTACAAAACTGATATGGTTGACATTTGTCAACATCCGTAGATGTTGAACCATCCCAATACAAAAATAAGACCGTGATGGAACCTGTCACACCTATTGAGACTAATAAGAGAAAGAATAGAATTAATATCAAATCCAAAATAACTCAAGACTGGTAAATAGAGGGTAATACAATGATCAAAGACAATATCCTAGGTTCGGTAATCGCAATTTAAGCCTATGAAGTGTAAGTCCAAAAGTGTCTGAATGCGAATATACTGCATAAGACTAGGATAGGATAGAGAATCTGAGTAGGTCTAGTTACAATAGCTGCAACCTCAAAATATCTAGAAGATAATCACTACAAAAGTGTGAGATTAATGTCGCATACCACTAGCTCGGTACCTGCATGTAAGGTTCATAAAATAACAAGCGTCAGTATGAAGACACGTGTACTCAGTGGTATTGATGATCCATGTGCGGCAAACCCACAATCGTGTGGTAGGGAGTGGTTAGTCGCAAGACGACGAGGATTATTTCTTATGTTTGTAATAGGAGACTTATTTCGAGGGGCTACAAGTCTTATATCGCTTATATTTGTGATGTTAGTGTGGAGAGTCCATCGTGTGACTCTATTTTTATAGTTTGTGAGTGTCTAAATATGTTCTCTACCGACCTACCCGGTATTTCCCCTTTCCGTGAGATTGAGTTTATTATTGATCTCGAGTCTGCCACCCGACTTATTTCTATGGAACCTTACCATATGACTCCTGTTGAGCTTAAGGAGCTGAATTCTTTGCTTCAGGATCTTCTCAGTAAGGGTTTTATTAGATCGAGTGTATTTTCTTGGGGAGCACTTGTGTTGTTTATGAAGAAAAAGGATGGCTCCATGTATATGTGTATTAATTATAGGCAGCTTAATAAAGTAATGATGAAGAACCATTATCCTATGCCTCGTATTGACAATTTCTTTGACCAACTTCAGGGTACATCAGTGTTCTCTAAGATTGATTCGAGATTTAGTTACCATCAGTTTAGGATTTGGGCTGAGGATATCCTGAAACATCCTTTAGGACCCGTTATGATCATTATGATTTCTTGATGAGACCATTTAACTTGACTAATTTCCCAGCTGCATTTATGGTTGATGAATCGAGTGTTCAGGCATTATTTGGACCTTGGTGATTATGTTTATCGATGGTATCCTTATGTATTCAAAGAGTAGAGTGGAGCACACACAACATTTGATGATCGTGCTCTAGACTTTGAGGGATCATGCGTTTTTTGTCAAATTCGCTAAGTGTGAGTTTTAGGTTGAGTCAGTGATATTTCTTAGACATGTGGTGTCTAAGGATGACATTATGGTAGACCCAGTTAAGAATGAGGTGATTCATGATTGGTCTAAACCTACATCTTAGATCGAGGTTCGTATCTTTATTGGTTTGGCCAGTTATTATAGACGGTCTTTCGAGGGTTTTTCTACTATTTCAGCACCTATGATCAGATTAACTCGGAAAGAGGTTCCTTTTTGATGGTCTGAGAAGTCTGAGTCAAGTTTTAGAAAGTTCAAGGATTTTCTAACTTTATCTTTTATTCTAGCTCTTCCTATAGGGTTGAGGGATTCATCGTGTATTGTGATGCTTTCGGTGTTGGCAGGGTCGTGTTATTGCTTATTCTTTGGGATAGTTTAAGGTGCACGAGAGCAACTACCCCACTCATGATTTGGAGTTAGCGCTGGTAGTTTTCGTGCTTAATATTTGGAGGCATTACCTCTATGGTGTGCATTGTGATATTTTCACTAATCATCGCAGTTTTCAGCATCTTATGACCAAGAGAGAGCTTAATTCTAGGCAGCATAGACAGAAAGAGTTGCTTAAGGATTATGATATCCCCATCTTGTATAATCTAAGAAAGGCTAATATAGTAGCGGATGCGTTGAGTCAGAAGGCGGTGAGTATGGGTAGTTTGGATTATATTTTAGTTTCTCAAAGGCCATTGGCACAGAACTTCAACCCTTATCCAACTTGATGGTTTGATATTTCAGACCCTAGGAGGATTCTTGCTAGTGTTGAAGCAAGGTCTTTACTTTTTGAGTAGATTCAAGATCATCAGTTTGAGGATAGCAAGCTTCGCTTCCTTCATGACCAGGTGTTGAGTGGTAAGTCCAAGAGGACCACCATATATTCTGAGGGTGTTTTGAAGTTTCATAGACACATTTGTGCTCCGAGAATCGATGACTTAATTCAGTTGATTTTGCACAAGGCTCATAACTCTAGATATTCTATTCATCTGGGCACAACTAAGATGTATTGAGATTTGAGACAACATTATTGGTAGAATGACATGGAGAGAGATATGGCATATTTTTTAGATTTTTGCATATGTTGTCAGCAGGTAAAGGTTGACCATCTATGACTGGGTGGATTGACTCAGAGATTACCTATTCTCGAGTGGAAATTGGGGTAGATTACCATAGATTTTTTTAGTGGTTTGCCTCGCACTTCTTATGGTTCTAGTGATATTTGGGTCATCGTGGATTGGTAGACCACGTCAGTGCATTTCATTTCTATTCAGATGTCTTTTAGTGCTGAGTGGTTAGCTCGTATCTATGTTCGCAAGATAGTCTGTTTGCATGGTGTGCCGATATTTATTATTTCAGACCGAGGTCTCGTGTTTAATTTTAGTTTTTGGAGAGCTTTTCACGAGGAATTGGTCACTCGGGTGTATCTTAGTAAAACCTTTCATCCTCAGACTAATGGCCAGTCCGAGCAGACTATTCAGGTGCTTGAAGATATGCTCCGAGCCTATGTTATGGATTTTTGAGGCCAGTGGGAAGAGCACTTAGCCTTGGAAGAATTTGATTATAATAATAGTTATCATTCATGTATTAAGATGGGGCCTTTTAAGGTTTTATGTGGTAGAGGATGTCTTTTTCCGATTGGATGGTTTGATACTTTTGAGATTCAACTTTGTGGTACTGATTTGCTTTAGGATTTGCTAGATAGAGTCACGGTGATTCAGGGCAAGTTGAGAGCGGCTCAAAGTAGGCAGAAGGCCTATATAGAATGTAGGATCCGTGCCTTGAGATTTGGAGTTGGTGATTGAGTATTCCGTTGAGTATCGTTCATGAAGGGCATAATAAGGTTTGAGAGGAAGGGAAAGCTCAGCCCTAGATATATTGGATCTTTCGAGATTCTTTGTACAGTTGGTGAGGTGTCTTATAAGTTGGCTTTAGCTCCAGATTTTGTTGTTATCCATCCAGTTTTCATGTTTTCATATTGCGGTGATATATTCCTGATCCATATTATGTGCTTAGTTGGGACTCAGTCCAATTAGATGAGCGATTGACCTTCGTAGGGGAGCCTATGCTCATTTTGGATAGTGATGTCAAGCGATTGCGCACTAGGGAGATTTTTGTAGTTAATGTTTAGTGGAGGCACTGCCCAATAGATGAGGCAACTTGGGAAATTGAGAGCGAGATACGGACCCAGTATCCTCACCTGTTTGAGACTTCAGGTACATCCTAATACTTAACTTTGCGGATGAAAGTTTCTTTAGTAGTGGATATTATAATGACCCATCAGGTTATTTTCCATATTTCCATTTTCTTTTGCCGTTAGAGTTTTCCTATAGCCACCCTAAATCATTTATGACTTTTTGGAACTGACAGTTCGATTACCAAGCAGTTCTTTTGATTTTTAGATTCAATTACCTGTTTTGAAGTCTTTGTTGGTTTCAAATGGCCACTGGGCAAAAAATTTAGTCAAACGACCTAAAATACAAATTCTGACTGTTCTAGCATCTCTGTAATATTGATTTTAGGCTAGGTGGACCTTTAGTTTGGGTCTCGAGACACTTGAGATCATTTTGACCTATTAATTACAAAGTTAAGAATATAGAATATGAGTGTGGGACCCACTTTTTATTAAAATGATCTCGGATTATAATTTTAACTGTGTCATTGAGTATGAAATGTTGAATTTGATATGGTAGCATAGTACGCTTGCATATACGAGATTCCGAATGAATCCTGAGTGGTTGGCAGAGTCTTGAAAAAATTCCAAGTCTCAGTTGTATCTGGTGCATCGTTATTAGCGATTCTGATGGTTGCAATCAGATACTTCTGACAGGGTATTAGGTTCCACAATCGCGGGGGTGAATGTCATGATCGTGACTCCTCTATACAACCAGTACTATGGCAATCATGGTACAAAATATTGCGATAGCGACTCATATGACATCTATCGCTATAACGATAGTCGGATCGCAATAGCGACATCCAAGAACCTGATATGGGTATAAATAGTCCTTTTTAGCTCTGTTTTGCCATTATTCATCCATTTTTAAGAGAGCTCAAACCCTAAATAGTGAGGTAGCTTGTGGGTGATTTGGGAGCTTGACTAACACTTGTTTACGCGAATATCCTTTGATTTGTGGTAAGATTCCACCCTTTTTATGGTTGATTTTTCCCTTTTCATTTCAAAAAAATTTAAAATCATAGAGGCTTGATTTTAGCCCCAAATTAGCTCCGATTTCATTTAGTTTTTAAGGTAATGACTCATTGAGCATGAGGAAACATTGGGTAGGTTTTGAAAATGTGATTTTTCAGTAAGTGTGACCCACATGAGATTTGGGTGATTTTTAGACCCAAAGCACAATAGTGAAATATGAGTATCATTATTCTCGTATTGATGAGTAGACTGTGATTTTGATATCTTGGCACCTTTCAGAAGCTTCTCAAAAGGGAAAAACAATGATTTAGTGGATCTTTTGAGCTTTCTTCGGCGTCCAGATAGGCTAGGTTTTACCCTTGTTAGATTGACCTAATTTATAGTATGTTTATGATATTGTGTTAGATTTGGAATGGGTTCTAGGTGTTGGTATGGTAAATTGCAATACTTTTGTTAGTTGTATCATTTAGGCTATTTTGGATATCATTTTGGACATAATAGTCTAGTTAGTCATACCTTAGGTGAAGTTGACCTTGTGGATCTTGTTTAGGATAAATACCTTAGTTACTTAAGCAATGAGAAAAATGCCTTAGTTATTTGGGTAAGGTGAAACTTACCTTAGTTGCCATTTGCTTAGGTGGAATTGACTTAGTTGTTCTATATTATGAGAAATTTCTATCCTAGGGATAGTTGTGGTTTTTTCAAGATCTAAAGTTGAATTTAGATATCTTAACTTAGCCCGGGATATACATTGCTCGATAAATAATTTTGGGATTTAGAAGTGGGCACTTCGACCCATCTTAGGCTACAACTTGTGCTAGTTATTGAAGACCTTGGTGCTTGATGGTTATGATGGGTTGACATTGGGATTAATGCATATGGACTAATTGATTAAACTATTGAATATACTGCTGATTGGGCTACTGAATATGCTATTGAACAAGCCCTTGATTATGATATTGACTAAGCCATTGATTAGGCTATTGATTGAGCTATTGAATGAGCTATTAACCACACTAATGATCATGCTTATTGATATTTTACTGATTACTCTATTCTTCATGCTAGAGATCATGTGTAACGCCCCAAATATGATACCCGAAATGCTACACGGTGCTAGCAATCTCGAAGGACCACAAGCTAACCCATGACTGATATCTGTAATTGAGCACTACATAATATACTATATAAATGCGGAATAAAAGGGCTAAAAGGCCATAAGGTTCAAATATCTGATAAAACATAACATCTGGAAATACGGTATATCAATACCAAAACTAAAATAAACTATCTGAACATGCTAGTCTACAAGCCTCTAAACTTTCTGAAAACTGCGGAGTTGATGGGACATGTCACCAACTAACCCCGTCTACTAAAAATGAAATAATGAAGTAATGAAATAATCATGCTATCCTCGAATGATGAGGACTCACTGCAAATCTACTGCTGCTGGCTGAATCTAAAACTAAGTGCGATCGGGAACTTAAGCGTCCAAACCTATGGTATAAAACACCATAGCGCAGAAGAAAAGTATGCATCAATACGTCTGAATTACTGGTATGCAAAGAGAGGTAGGCTGAATGCATGGGGTTCATATGCATGAATAATACTAACTAATTGAATAACATGAACGTGAGAATACATGCATGAATACGTAATTGTAAATGAGATCGTGATAATACTGACTACTGAGTCTGAATACTGATAACATAAGTTTGGTATAACTGATATTGATGTGGAAACGATCTATAAAGTGCTAAAACGGTCTACAGCACAAGGAGAAACTGAGAGCAAGATAGAGATAGGTTACGGAAACAACGCAAATACACGAGATAAAGAAGACAAGATACAAACATACAAAGTGAAATAAGATAAGGGATAGGCAAGATGACATAATATCTTACAAAAAAATGAGAACCAACATGTGTATTGAATGAAGAGACCGTCAAAGTCACAATAATCAAACACCAATCTTCTTACGGTGACCTCTAAGGGAATAAACTCACCCCAAGAACCACCATTTCTAAGCAAATGTCAATATTGGCTTTTCCAAGCCCCAAACTACAATAGCTTTTCCAAGCCCTAACTAAGACTACATTAAGGTGTTCTACTCTCAAGAGAGGAATTTCAATATTTCAATATTTCATCATTCATAAAACTAGTAAGAAAAGACCTAAACAAGACTATATATAGCCTAGCTTATTACATGGCAAAATGACCAAGACACCCTTAATGACCAAGGGGTGGCCTTGGTGTGTTGGAAAACACTATGAATTGTCGAAAATACCCTTAAGGCTAAGTGACCAAAATTCCGTTAATGAAGGGAGCCAAAATCGTGAACCAACAAAGTGTGGTCCAACCCAAAAGTCCTCAAGTCTTCAAGGGTCCAAGCAATCTTCCACACTCGGGTTTGTCCAATGGCATGCTCATAACAACCCCTCCAAGCATGATCCCGTGCCCTCCATACAACCAAAACTTGATTCTTCACGTAGTGACTTTGAAGGATATCATCGAAAGTTAAGGCGTCCATTTGACTTGTATTATCCCTCCTTCTTGAAAAGGATTCGACCTCAAATCCGTACCTTGCAAAACTAGAGAAGGGACAAACAAACACAAAATCCTCATGGCATGTGTGTAAGGATTAGCACAATAATAAACATCTTCACGCCAAGGCGGCACATACTTGGAGTATAACCAAGGATTCTTTGAAGGTGATATTAAAAACTCAATGAAAGATGTACAAAGGATTTAGTTATGGGATTCATCAAGAGCTAAACTTTGCTTGTCATGTAGACCAAGCAACAAGTTGGGTGCACCAACATTACCATTTCTAAATTTGGCACCAGGGGTCAAACGGGAAGAGTGTCCATAAACACGGGTCTAGACAATACTTCCCTTTCCCGTGGTCTCCACCCAATATATACGACATTCTCTCTACAATAAAACACATATAATATAAATAAATTAGAGAGTAGATAAATGTATCACTCAAATTGACTTTTAATAGGGTGCCTTCATGTGTGTACTCACTAATAGTTTCCCAACCATCACCATGAGTACTCTCAACAATAAAGTCACACAAAGTAGAAGAAGGATTAGCTTCCAAGACCACACATTCCTTGCGCTTAAGAGTACTCTCATCTTCTAAGAAGATATTTTTATCTTTAGGAGGAAGGTTGTCACACCATAGTGGGTTAGTATATAGGCTATAGCCTCTAAGGCAAGCTATACCATAATTTTGACCACTAGGATCCATAGGAGTGTTTATATCATCTTCAAACAAGACATTATACCTAAGAGTGCATTATCCAACCCATGGGTATATTTGGAACAAGTAAGTTTCTCACTCTCTAAAAGATCAATATCGAGTTTCAAGAAGGTTTCAAGTACAAGATTACCCCAAGAAAAGCTCTTGGGTTCACTCCTATTTCCTTGACCAACTTTTTCAAATTCTTTACTTACTTGAGATTCATTAATCACATAACACATAACCTCAAGTGGTGGGCAAGTTTTACACACAAGTTGGTCAACACAATTTTCACACGAAGATGTACTTCCATTCAACACAATAGCTTCAACACTAGTGGACACAAATCAACCTTACAAGAAGAGTCAATTTGGTAATCTATAGGATCAACTGGTGTATCCACTCGCACAACATGTTCATCATCAACAAATGGCAAAGAATCAATATACTCACATGTAGGTAAGATACTACTCACACCCAATGGCTTATTAGCCACACGATCATCATTCTCATGCACAAAAGTGTAAGAGTTAGCTATTTTACCCTGAAGTTCATTAGTATGTTCATCTTTACCTTGGTGTGAAAGTGCTTCAAGAACTTGGGCAGCAACTTCCTTCGGGAAGCTCTTATCGCAAGTTGTTTGGATAAGAGGAATTGGATTTTGAGGGAAAATCTTAGGTAACAATTGACGTATAATTTCAATGTGCCATTGCATATCTTCAAGATCGTCATTGATGCGATCACACGTGGCCTTGAAATTATGGACAGCCATGGTACCTAACCAAAAAAAAAAAGACAACAAACAAAAGAAACAAACAAGATTAGGAGTAAAAGCTCCTCACCAACACTCGTAGACACTCACTTTTGTGATCCTCACAATTGGAGTGATGAATATTAAAAGTTGTTTATACTCCGGTAGTCAATAAGATGTCAATTCTACTTAGTGGACGGAATAGATTCTTGTTTGATTGACTCAAGACACAAAACAGAAAATTCTACTTACGAACTTGAAACAAAAATTTACGATGAGTTAAAAATGAGAAAAGCATACAAATAACGAAGAAACGGCAAAAATGGATTCAAAAACTAATTCAAGAAATGAAACTAACGAAACAAAGAAAAGAAACTTTAATATCTAAAATTTGAGCTTGAAGGCTTTTTAGAATGTTGATGATGTGGCACTTAGATGATGTGGCAGTTTGGTGATGTGGCAATTTGGTGACATAGCAGTTTGCAATTTGGATTGGTCAAATTTTTAATTTGGGAGAGTGAAAAATCACCTAAAGGAGGAAAAGCACAAGACTTAGAGCCTTTTTCAAAATTCAAAAGACTTTGACTTTCCTTGCACCTTTTTGGCAAGACACCTTTTTGAAAGCCTTTGTCTCCTTTCCTCTTTTGTTTGTCTTGGTATGTGCCCTTACTCCCTTTTTGTAATGAGTCTTTTAGAAAGTCCTATTGTCCCCTTTCTTCTTTTGTATGTTCTTTAGGCTATGTTTCAGGACTAACAAAAGACTACACTCTTTTCTCCACTCTTTAAGATCAAACCATACCTATTGAATATTCTTGTTCAACAATAACTGATGAACATGAAGAACAACAACAACACGCAAAAAATTAAAACTAAACCAAATGAACTCCAAATTGAATGATTTTGGATTCCTTTTGCTCACAGTAACCTCCACAACACAACCACGCATTTTTCAAGCCATAATATCAAAAAAAAACCTTCCAATTTTGAGCTTCACCTTACTAGTTTCTTCAACCTTAAACTCAACAACGGTGAACAACTTAAAACTATCCGGATTAAGCTCAAATCCAAAATCTAGCTCACTTAGTGTTAGGGAACAAGAACATAACACTAGAAAGAAACAAAACACACTAAAATCTCCTAAATCTAAGTCTCAAATTTCAGCTCAAACACAAAAATGGAACAAATTTCTTGTTTTGAGATTTTTGGTTTTTCAACACTTTTTTTTTATTTTTCAACTAACAAGTCCAAGATTGATTTTGTTGGAACAAAATAATTCCTTGCTCTGATACCAAATGATATGGGAATGATCTACAAAGTGCTAAAACAACACAAGGAGAAACCGAGAGCAAGATAGAGATAGGTCACGGCAACAACGCAAATACACGAGATAAAGAAGACAAGATACAAACATACAAAGTGAAATACGATAAGGGATAGGACAGATGGCATAAGATCTTACAAAAAAATGAGAACCAACATGTGTATTGAATGAAGAGACCCTCAAAGTCGCAATAATCAAACACTAATCTTCTTACGGTGACCTCTAAGGGAATCAACTCACCTCAAGAACCACCGTTTTTAAGCAAATGTCAATATTGGATTTTTCAAGCCCCAAACTAAAATAGCTTTTCTAAGCCCTAACTAAGACTACACTAAGGTGTTCTACTCTCAAAGAAAGGACTTTAAATGTTTCAATATTTCATCATTGATAAAACTAGTAAGAAAAGACCAAAAAGAGACTATATATAACCTAGATTATTACATGGCAAAATGACCAAGACACCCTTAATGACCAATGGGTGGCCTTGGTATGTTGGAAAACACTATGAATTATCCAAAATGCCCTTAAGGCCAAGGGACCCAAATGCCCTTAATGAAGGGAGCCAAAACCGTGAACCAACAAAGTGTGGTCCAACCCAAGAGTCCTCAAGTCTTCAAGGGTACAAACAATCTTCACATTTGGGTTTGTCCAATGGTATGCTCATAACAAACCCTCCAAGCATGATCCTGTGCATAAGACCAAAGCTTGATTATTCATGTATTGACTTTGAAGGATATCACTGAAATCTAAGGTGGACATTTGACTTGTATCATGACATACTGTTAATCGAGTGACTGTGTTTGACAGTCTTGATTCTGATGGAACTAGCTGAGTTTCGTACTGAACTTCGTGACTATATCTGATAGTCCTGAATCTAAAGAAATATCTGAGTTCTTTTACTGAGACTAAGATTGAGATTGTAGGAGGTAATATCTAATCGACATGCCCCGAATCTAAACTGGTAGGGTCCAACCTGTAACCCCAGCTGGAACGATGTCAGTACCATGCCACGAGTAAAGATAAGATGTAAGTTAACCCTCTCTGACAGGGAGCTATTCCGTCAACCCCTCAAAGTAGGAAAACTTAAATGAGATGTATAATCCCTAGACTCATAGGGGTACATCTCAACCTACACTGGCTACGTAGTTCTAGAATGCAAGGATTACTTCTAAGGATCACACCTTCTACTGGTAAAAACCTAGCTGAATCTCATATTATAGGCTTTTATAGGGGTGAGAAATTGACCCTTTTTCCCTTAAAGACGCGGATATTTAATGACTGAAAATTGGGCTTCGACGCAATTGGCGATGCAGCGCGTCGATGCCATCGACGCGATACCCAACGTATCACACCATGTTCACTCCAAGCCTCAGTTATTTTTATTGGAAGTCCCTGCAACAATGTTAACCAATGTGATATGTGACGCGGCGTGCCAAAATTGCATTGGTCCACTATTATGCGACAACAAACGTGATCTAAATGAGTTTTAAAAAATCTAAAACCTGTTCAGGAAAACCTGTCGACCTCTCTGATTATGAATCAATAATAATATGGACCATTAAGGGACATTAAGGTAACAAAATGAGATTGCCAACTTTCGAAGGACAAAAATAAACTAAGTCTGGGAACTTAGCTAGAATTTTCTAAGTCTGAGACACCTTGACAAGCCTAAAAGGATAAATTAAGCTTAGAAATTTTGCGGGGTCTTACAATATCTTCCCCTTGGGAACATTCATCCTCAAATGAGACTAGCTGAGATGGGAGAAATGATAAGCTGAAGTATTTATTGATCATGAACAACTGAAACATGAGTACATGACTGACATTACTAATTTATCGAGATTCATACTGAGCATGAATATCTGATGCATGATTTCATGACTGAGCTGATACATGAACATATGACTGAATATGCAAGGGTAATTGATATCAAGTTTATAGTGGGAATCTGAGCATGAAACTGAATACCAAATTGTAATGGAATCTAAACATGGAACTAAGTGAATTCATGGAAGACTGTTACCTTAAACCAAAAATATTGATGAACCCAAGATCACTTACTGGTCACGTGTGAATGGGAATATATCTAAACCTAAAACATGGTATATAAACTGAATATCGTGATCTAAACTGAGCACCTTGAATACGTGGCTTGCGGTTGAGGTTAGAGTTTGAGGGTCAACTTATGAGTACCCCTTTCTCCTAACTATATTCATTACGAGAAAAGAGGGTGGCATGTTTATATCATGAAAGTTTGAGGGATTATAGTATATCTCTCCCTTGGGACACTAGGTCCCTTGAAGAATACTAATTTTGCTGAGATACTGAGGAAAACTAGGGCGTTGCACAAGAAAACTATGAACTAAATTATGATTGAATATCTGGGATTTGAAACTAAGATATGATACATGAACTAAGCTGAGCACATAACTACCTGGTTGGTCCATCTTAGAATGATCACATTCGTGGGACTCCGAATAGTACGACAATATGGAACAAAGGAAAACCACACCATCCAAACCTTTTCCCCTGACTGCTAAATTGAATTACTGGCTACTTAAACTATCTCATACAAAAAACTTATACTTAATTGAAGTACTTCTCCGATACTCTTTCAACTATACTCTCCACCTTAGTAAAACACATCACTCGAGACTTCCGAAAACATTCACATAGTACTGAGCACGACTGCTTAAATATACTGCTTATCTGATTAACTGAAAGACTGATAACTGAATACTAGGTCTGTAAGACTTAACTAAACTTAGTCTGAACAACTGGATTAAAACTGTAGAGTATAATGCATAGAAGGTAATGACTGACTGGGTAACATGAGGTAACTGAGCATGAGTGAGTGAAAAATGTATTACCTTAAGAATGCAAGATCAGGTGTATAACATATTTCAGAAATATTTTGTAAACTGGGGTACTAAAATACTAATAACTAAGTCACTGATGGCCATATTCTATGGTCGAGAAATCCTAAAACTAAACTAAGTTACTGAACTGATTATTGGGCTAGGACTGGGACTGAGATTATAGCTAAGACAGTAATAGAGATTGTAATCATAACTAAGACTGTAACTAAAACTGAATGCTAGTTTCTGATAACCAAGGTTTAGAATGGTACTAAAGTACTGAATTCTGATGGCTAAGTAACTGATAACTAAAAGCCATGGTCCTATAGGACTATTTGAGTCTTTTAATGAATATTAATTACTAAACTGGCGTTGTAACTGAGGCCTGAGGGATAGAGCATCAACACCATATATTCACCGAGGGATATAAACTGAGAGTATATGTGACATAATATGAGTTTGGCTGATCACTAGGAGTGGAGCCTGAGTCATAAGCTGCATGACCTGAGCCTGGAATTTCTGTGTTCATGGGACATGATTTGTAACACTAAGTGAACTAAAACTCTGCATACTAGAAACTTGAAACACACACTATTCTATGTAAAGCACGTGGATATAAGCTGTATTCGTGGGATTGAAACGTAAAGCATGCCTAAGTATCATGATGGTTGAAGTACAAAACTTTGCACTAAGGTAGGAATGGGTCGGGAATTATCTCCACTTATGGATTTCCTACACATACTGGTATTACTACTGGAACCTGAAGACCTAACTTTCTGAGATATAATAACCAGAAAGTCCCTATATAACTGCCAAGCTATGATGGGGTTAACCCAATGGGTGGAGACTGAGAAAGGTACTGTTAACATTTGGTCTAACCTTAAAGTTGACTGCTATGTAAAGAGTAACAAAAGAAAAGGAAGCTCCTGAATCTAAAGAAACGTGAACATGTAAATGAGGGATCAGTAACATTCCAGTGCCAGTTTGGGCGTTGCCCACTGATAGTGCTATGTAAAGAGTAGAAGGATTTTCCTAATTCTGTCAGGACTGAAGAGCATAGAGTCTGTTTGGGCGTTGCCCACTGATAGTGCTGGAATTTGCACCCTGCTGATTCAGGTGACCGGATTGGGTTGAAGAACGATCATGCTGACTTCGAGGGACGAGTTTAGGATAGTCGCAGACTTTATGACTTGACTCACCACATCTGAAACACACATCACTGCCAGCTCTACACCCCCCCTTATGATACTTACCATACTTTTCACAAAGTAGATTAGTAAAACTCCTACTGTTACTACCCCAGGATTTAGATTCGCGCCCCATCCCTACGGTCATTTCTAAACTTTGGTACTGGTATACTAGCTGAGGATGAAACTGGGACTAAAAACTTCTGACTATGCTAAGAATGGCTACCACCCTGCGACCTGGCAGAGAAAAACTATAGCTACTTGTTCTAGCTCTTTTATTCTCTTTCTCCTTCTTCTTAAGATTCTGCTCTTTAATTTGTTGAGCATGGACCATAAGCCTTGATATGTCCATCTCCTTAATCAACATCACAGTCCTGCACTCCTTAACCATTCTACCTGATACCAAGACATAAACTTGCTCATTCTGGAGCTACTGTCTGCTACTACATAGGGAGCATACCTAGCTAACTGAGTAAACTTGAGGGAGTATTCTTTTACGCTAATGTTAGCTTGTCTGGGATTGATGAACTCTAACACTTTGGCTTCTTTCTGCTCTAGGGGAAAGAATCAGTCTAGGATGGCAGTAGTAAACCCACTCTATGGGCTCTGCATCTGTACCCCTGTATACCTTCCACTACTTAAACCACGTATAAGCTACATCTTATAGCTGATAAGAGACTAACTTAAATCTCTCACTAGAAGTCACTCCTATGATATCTATGACTTTTTAAACTTGGTTGAGGAATTTTTATGGATCCTCTTTGGATTTAAAACCTGAGAATAAGGGAGGATTCATTTAGGTGAAGTCCCGAATCCTGGATGTAACAGTATTATCCATTGAGTCGGCTAGAATAGCAGTTGGCCATTCATTCTGAGCCGTGACTGACTTGGCTAAAGTAGTGAATGTAATCCTGAATTCTACATGGGAAATATGCTTGTCCAGGGGATCTGCCTGAACGTGCTGAGGGGCTGACTAATTTTTGTTTCTTCTTTTGGTAGGCATGTTCTGTAAACATAAAGGGAGAAATGGATTAGACTGAGAGTTAAATTTGAGCTCATGCTCACTGACATGATATGAATACTGAAAGAAGGGAAACTATTCCTAAAACATCTTATAGCCTCCTATACATAAATGTGGCATGCAACACACCCATGTATAAGACTCTACTAGATGCGGCTTTTTAGACTTCCTAGGACTCTATTGAACCTTAGGCGCTGATACCAAGTTTATAACACCTTGAATATGATACTCAAACTGCTACACGATGCTAGCAATCTCAATGGATCACAAGCTAACCCATGACTGATATCTGTAACTGAGAACTACATAATATACTATATAAATGCAGAATAAAAGGGATGAAAAGCCATAAGGTTCAAATATCTAATAAAACATAATATCTAGAAATATGGTATATCAATACCAAAACTGAAATAAACTTTCTGAACATGCTAGTCGAAAAGCCTCTAAACTATTTGAAAACTTTGGAGTTAATGGGACATGTCCCTAACTAACTCTGTCTACTAAAACTAAAATAATGAAGTAATAAAATAATCATGCTATCCTAGAATGATGAGGACTCACTGCAAATCTACTATTGCTGGTTGAATCTGAGGCTATGCGCAATCGGGAACTTGAACGTCTGAAACTATTGTATAAAACACCATAGCACAGAGGAAAAGTATGCATCAGTACATCTGAATATACTAGTATGCAAAGTGAGGTAGGATGAATGCATGAGGTTCATATGCATGAACAATGCTAACTGACTGAATAACATGAACGCGAGAATACATGCATAAATACGTAACTATAAATGAGATCATTATAATACTAACTACTAAGTATGAATACTGATAACATGAGTTTCATATAACTAATATACTGTTAACTGAGTGACTTTGTCTGAAAGTCCTGATTATGATGGAACTAGCTGAGTTTCATACTGAACTAAGTGACTGTATCTGACAATCCTGAATTTGAAGAACTATTTAAGTTATTTTACTGAGACTAAGACTGAGACTGTGGGAGGTAATCATCTAACCGACATGCTCCAAATCTGAACTGGTAGGGTCCAACCTGTAACCCCAACTGGAAGGGTATCAATACTATTCCATGGGTAAAGACAAGCTGTGAGTTAATACTTTCTGATAGGAAGCTCTTCCATCAAACCCTTCTAGTAGGAAAACTCAAATAAGATGTATAATCCCTAGATTCGTAAGGGTACATCTCAATCTATGTTGTCTACGAAGTTGTGGAATACAAGGATTGCATTTAAGGATCACACCCTCTACTGGCTGACAGGTGAGCCCTCATCCCTGGATTCACTCGATGATGAATCCTACTTCTAATTGAATAGAACTAAACTATTTCTTAGTTCATACTAGGCTTGATTGAGGTATCACTGATCGTGTTACTGATTGAACTCGATTGATTTCACTAAGTTGTTTTGACTGATGGAATACTACTAAGATCTGATAACTGACTGAGATTACTGAGTACTGTGAAGAACTGGATTGTTACTGAATTTACTGAGTTTTCCTGAGTCATGTGACTGATGAATTCCAAAAATCATGGCTTGACTGAGAGTATATTGAAAACTTACACTTGCTCTAGGCACACAGCTAAATTGTCGGGTACAAGTACCCCCAGGACTTGATAGCATGAAAATAACAAGACATAACACTTCTTTGAATACGTAACCATAGGCCACAATTCATAATACAATTATTGGGAAATTTTATGAAGCACTTGATATTCATAATCTTGTACATGGAAGGAATACATTCAAACATATCATAATTTCACAATTCTAGTCTCATGAGCATTTGATTAAACAACTATAAGACATAGATTTAGCATGGGAGTCATTTTGAACATCTAGTTGTTGCCTAAGTTCATCATTTAGATCAACAAAGGGTCATAAAACACAATTCTACTCACTTAGGCATTTTGTCAAATACATGGGATGCATATACTTAGGCTTGGGCATGAACACGAAACAATTACATCTTGACTACTTTAATCAACCCAATTTCATGACATGCTAACATAATATAAAGGAATACATAAAGATTCCATCATGGAAATCATACAAATCAACAACATGGATACAATTTCAATCCACAACATGAACATCATTATTTAAGCTTTTAAAAAAATGGTTTCTTGAACTCCAAGGATGAAAGTGATCCTTGGATGAACAGTTGCATACCTAGGTGGATGATTTTTTAAAGATTGAAGGACGAATCTCCTGGATTAGAACCTTCAATTGAAGACTCTAGACTTGTTCTTGAGGGAATTTGAGAGAAACAACTATATTTTGGTGAAAACCTAGCCGAATCTTGTGTTATAGGATTATATAGGGGTGGGAAATTAACCTTTTTACCCTTAAATATGCGGATATTTAATGACTAAAAATTGGGCATTGACGCAATTGGCGACGCGGTGCATCGATGGCATCGACATGATACCCGTTGCGGCGCACCATGATCGCGATAAGCCTCAGTTGTTTTTACTGACAGTACCTGCAACAATGTTAACCAATGCGATAGGCGACGCGACGCACCAAGATCATGTTGGTCTACTATTTTGAGACACTAAACATGGCCTAAACGAGTTTTGAAAAATTTAAACTTGTTCGGGAACACCTATCGACTTCTCTGATCATGAATCAACAAAAATATGGACCATTAAGGGACATTAAGGTCACGAAATGAGATTGCCAACTTTTGATGGACAAAAATAAACTAAGTCTGGGAACTTAGCTAGAATTTTCTAAGTCTGAGACCCCTTGACAAGCTTAAAAGGATGAATTAAGCTTAGAAATTTTGCGGGGTCTTACATTATGCTTATTAACTACATTAGCATTAAGTTATTGATTGTACTATAAATAATCTATTGATTGTGCTATGGATAAGCTATTGACTAAGCTATCAATTATGTTAATGGTAAGTTATCGATTATGCTAATGACAAGCTATTGACTATGCTATTAATAAGTTATTGACTATGCTATTGATAATACTTATGAATTATGTTAGCAACCATCCCAATGGCTATATTAGTGATCACACTTTTGATTATGCTAGTGACCATGTCTATTGACTATACTAGTGATCATGCTATAGGTTATGTTAATGACCATGCTTATTGACTATATTAACGATTATGTCATTAGTTATACTAAAGAGCATGATTATTGATTATATTAGTGATTATGCTATTGATCATGCTAAAAATCATATTCATTATTATATGGGCAATTATACTATACTATACTCTAATGATTATGCTATTGGACATGATAATGATGATTTGATTATTGATATAAATCTGGATATTAACTATGCTTTAAATTAGACAAATATCAATTCATGTTTGGATAATGATGATATCATCGATTATTGATACCTGGTGCAAAACCGGAGAGTGGCCATGATATTGATGATTATATTGATGATATTGATAATGATGCTGAGTATGATATCGATGATGATATTTATGATGATATTGTTGATTATTATGATATGATGATATCTGAGTGTCTAGCTAAGTGGGAAAATGAGAAAATGGTCATAATGTGGCATGATATGAATGGATTCTAGTTGATAAATAATGATTAGATGAACAATAATGATTAGTTGATAATGTAACACCCCATATTTTGTATGTTATGGTTCTATTTATATGGAACTTGGTATAGCCTGTGTATAGGTAATAGATGAGATTTGTTAGTATTGATGGTATAGATGGAGTTCTAGATACTACCCGTACGTTTTAGTACGACGCAACCAAGTTAACATCGATAAAACTATTTAAACTTGGGATTGTAAGCTAGTATTTGAATCTAAAGTTTATATTGACCAAGTGTATACAAGTTGCAAGTTAGATTAAAAGGGTTAAGGACAAAAAATGGAATAAAATATTGAGGTGATTGCTTGACTTAATTAAGCTAGTAGGCGAGTCACCTACTTGAGCTATATGGACCAAGTTAATGGACCCAAGTCTATGGATCAGATTTGGTTCTATGTTAATCTACTCATTTAGGCCTAACTTAAGTAAAATAAAAGGAAATGAAGAAATGATCCAACACTTAAATCCACTAAAGGCCCAAGTTAATTGAGACCAAATAAGAATTTAAGCAAGTAGGTGCATCACCTAATTTGACCTTTTGAGTAGCTTGATCTCTTTAAGTAGGTGCATCACCAACTTGGACCTATTTGACCAATTTTGAGGTCCAAAATACAGCTAAATAGATTGCCAAAAAAGTTGCTGGTCATTTCCTTCAATTCTTAGTCACAAAAAGTACCATATTTCATAACGTTCTTCCTACTTTTCTGTAAAAAAAGAAGGAGCAGACCTAATTCGCCTTCTAGGGTTCTTGAAAAAACCCACACCTACATAAGTGAAAAAAATTATAGTTTAGCTTGATTCTTTCATAGAAGATTAGAAAAACATGCTATTCATTCTTAATTATAAGTCCATGGCAGAATATAAAGTAAGCTAAATTTTCACTTTTTCTTTGTTATTAAGAGACTTCTCTTTTCTTCTTTGATTTAAAGTGTGAAGGAAACTTCAAGTTCTTGAAGATTTCGAATTAGAAGGATAAGTTGTAGAAAATTAAGGCAGGGTGACTGCTCCATTTTGTCATTCTTATATATGAATTTAGGAAAGAATTATGGATGTGTTGTTATTGAGAACTTAATGGATGATGAGTTCCATATTAGATTGCTACAATAAAAGGGATTTGGGGTTATTTTGTAGAATGTTTTGTGTGTATATGTTGGGGGCTGGATGGTTTATATTGGGAAAATGTATGATTAGTTTGCATTGAAATTTAGAAAAAAGGTGTGGTGGTACACCACCGAATTAATTATTGTATATATTTATTTCCCATGTTGTTTTATGTATTGTTTAGAGGGTGTAATGAAGCCAAAGTTGTTTTGGGGGATCTTATAAGAATATGTATGGGATGTGGGTGTAATTGGAGGAGAAAAAGGGTTAAAATAACATCCTTGATTGATAAACTAAGGGCTTACTGCCCGGCTACTATTTTGGGCAAAGTTAAGAAGCCCAATGTGTTGGATAGTTATTGATATTAGTTTTACCATATACTTTATTGTAGATAAACAATACTAAAGGTTGGAAGTTAAGTTGGGTTAATAGAGAAGTCATACAACCAGGTATGTAAGGCTACTCTATGTCGTATTTGTTGGCATGGAATCCAACACTTGTTGTACAAAGTAAGCTTCTAAAGCTCTCCCATAATAAATGATACCTAGTGGAAGTACATGACCTCCCATCTAGCTAATGACCTTGTTACCACTCCCTAATGTGTTCAAATACCTCACCACATGCTTATTATCAAGTCTGGATTTTTACATTCACTAGCAAGTCTCAAGAGTTCTTCATTAAGTCAAATAAGGCCCGTATGTTATTTTCAGCTCCTGGATATTTCATCCGTGTACAATCTACTCCATACCTCTTTTTCACTAATTAAGTGTTTATTCGCATATCTCTTATTGGTGGATTATTATTCAAAGGTACCAAAATGTTATGACCAACACAGTAACAATCTCAAAGGCTAAATAAACTAAGTAACGCAAATCTTAATTGAACGAGTGAAAGCTCAGTGGGATAATTACCTTATCCCACTCCCTAATGCATTCAAATACCTTACCACATGCTTACTATCAAGTCTGTATTTTTACATTCACTAGCAAGTCTCAAGAGTTCTTCATTAAGTCAAATAAGGCTCGTATGTCATTTTCAGCTCCTAGATATTTCATCCGTGTACAATTTACTCCATACCTCTTTTTCACTGAATTAAGTGTTTATTCGCATGTCTCTTATTGGTGGATTATTATTCAAAGGTACCAAAATGTTATGACCACCAAAGTAACAATCTCAAAGGCTAAATAAACTATGTAATGCAAATCTTAATTGATCGGGTGGCAGCTTGATGTTAGGCGTATTTACACGCCTAAAGCGCCTTAATTTACCCATATTTTAGCTAAGTTTTGAGGACAAAATATATAATTCATGCACTTTTAGTCCTTTTTCCTGTAAGTGATCTAACCAACGTGATTAGCAAATTTTCAGGTATAAATGATGAAGATTTCAGCATTTTATGGGAATTGGACGCCAAAGGAAACTTCACGTAAGAAGGAAGGCAGCTTCTGGAAGCTTATGGACTGAAAGTGATGCATGGAGAACTTGTCCCGGGCAAAAAGAGCATTTCTAAAGACTTGGGGGATCAGAAGTAACTTAGTAGGATTAGGACAAGAATGCAGTAACCCAGTAGGACTGGGACAAGGATAAAAACCCTATTTCAGTAGGACTAGGACATGGGTGTTATAAAAACCCTTATTTGCTGAATTTTTCAGCATTCAATTCAATTCATTCTCTTTCAATTAATTCTTATTTCTGACAATTTTCTTTCATCTATTCGACTTTTAATTTTCACAACAAGAGAAACACTACTAGCAACAGAAATCACGCCACAAGTGACGCCAAGATAGACTTTTCGTGAGTTTGTGATTATTTTGGTATGATGATAATGTCTATCGTGTTTTTCGTCGCACTCATGAATAGCTAAACTTCTCTGTTAGAATTATGGAAGCCTTATGAGATACTATCTATTGCTATGAGTTTGTGAATTCTTGACACATATGCTGCCTATATCATTCTTCTCTTCATCTTAATATAAATTCTTGTGGTTGTAAACATATAAAATACGCCAGTATAGCATTAACTTGTTCGAAAGAAAAGTTACAAGTCTGGAAAAGAAAGAATGTCAAGGAAATAAGGCACCAACCCCTGTTTAAAAGTTAGTGTCGTAACTGGATTAACCTCTTGGAGAATTTGTACCATTAGATACGCTTTAAGCTCGAAAGAGTTAAAGTAAAATAGTCCTTGATGGTCGAAAGACGCCTGGATTTACCATAGAATACGATTCTCTATAAGCGCATGCATGTCTGAATTCTGCATAACTCATAGTCAATAGATACGTATAACTCATAAGGTGGACATAACCTTAACTCTCAATTCTCATTGACTAAAACCTACCAAGTACTCCGTTTTACTCTTCTATTTTCCGTTTTTACTCTACTACTTTGTTTACATCATTTGCACGCACAAAATCCCTCCTTTATTCGCAGAACTTTCATCAAAAGTCTAATAATAGTTGCTTACTTAGTGATCAAGTATTTCCTGTGGGATTTGACACCCAACCCAGTTGGGTTCTATATTTGACAATGACCGCTTACACTCTTACAAGAGCTGTAGTTTGAGCGTTATCAAATTTTGGCGCCTTTGCCGGGGAATACGGTTGTCAACTAAGTTTGTGAAAATTACTAGACCCTTTGGTCAAAGATTCTCGTACTTTACTTTTAGTTGTTGTTTTTGTTTTCTACAGGTTTTTGTTCAGTGCATGGCAAATACTCGAAGTTCGGGACAACCATTATTACCCATAAATCCGTAACTGCAACTTATTGGAAGGATGGATGCACAACGTGACATTGAGAGAAGGGCTCCTCAATAGGAGTAGGCTAGACTAGCTGCGTTGGTCGCTGCCCAAGTACAGCAACAAAATATCGATAACCCTGGGCGAGCAGCAGATCCTGATGATGGAGACTTGGGTGATGATGAGTTACTAAACCCTAGGCGTGATGCTGAGGTGGTGACACCGGCAAACAGAAAAGATCGTCAAGCAAGATTTCGGCCTGAACGTCGAGCTATGCAGATTCTCTTTGATGATGATGATGACGATCTGGATGGAGCTGGTGCCACATGAGCTATTATTCCTCCGCCATTGGCACCCGGAGCCAATTTCAACATCACTAGCACCATGATTCAGTTATTGCAACTCAAGGGATTATTCGGTGGACTTGCAGGTGATGATCTGAATATGCATCTGGTCAACTTTATCTCTACATGCAAGTCATTCGACAATCCAGGCGTTGGTCAGAATGCAATTCGGCTGCACTTATTTCCATTGTCTCTATCTGGTGAGGCAACTCTATGGTTGAATAGGTTGACTCCTGATTCTATCACTAATTGGAGGCAATTGAAAGATGCTTTCCTAGAAAGATTCTTTCCGCCATCCAAGAGAGCACAATTGAGAGATGAAATCAGCAACTTTCGACAGCTTCCAACTGAAGCCCTCCACGAAATATGGGAGAGATTCAAGAAGAAGCTTATGAGGTGCCCAAACCATCACATGACCAATGTCCACTTGATGGAGATACTATACAGATCTTTGAATTCAGTAACTAAACCAGTGGTGGATAATGCGGCTGGAGGATCATTTATGGACCTCACCTTTGTGCAGGCAAGCGATATACTAGACCGGATGACAAAGCAAAGTAGGTCTTGGCATACCAGAGATTCTGAGGTAACAAGCCCCACTATATCTATTGGCATAACTGCAGAACAAAGGCGAAAGGAGGAGGAACGCGACCAAGATATGGCACACATGAAAACACAGATGGATCTTCTTACAAAGCATCTATTATCAGGGAAGACCAAAAAAGTCAAAGCAGTTACGTCAAAAGGAAGAGAGGAATCTGATTCTGAAGAAGAAGCCAACTACTTGAACAATCAGGGGGTTTCCGAGGCATTGCCCAAGGAAACCAAGGTCGGAATTATTATGATAAGTCTGGAAACAAGGACCGTGATCAAGGTAGTTGGAAGAATAAGACTGATGGGAGTGGTTTGTATGTTCCTCCTGGAAGTCGTGACACCGCTGCATCTGGCGCTGGTAAGATGTCAATGGAAGATATGATGGCGAAGCTGTTAAAAGGAGTGGAGGCAACCAGCACGGGAGTAACTGAGGTAATAAATGATTTGGCCTCAATGAAGCAATTGGTTTACTCGCATTCCACTTCAATAAAATAGTTGGAGCAACAATTGAGTCAAATTTCAGCCACATTAAATCAATGAAAAGCTGGCACCTTACCTAGCGACACAGTGCAAAATCCAAGGAACGATGGAACATGCATGGCCATTACTACCAGGAGTGGTAAGGTGCTGGAAAATTCAGCCCAAAGCAAGCAAGTGGCCGATGATATCACAAATAATGCAGAAGACGCCGAAGAAGCTGAAGAAGGTGTCAATGACGTTACCCCTCAACGTCCACAGCCCAAAAAGATTGCCAATCTGAAGCAAGAGGAAAAGAAAGTCGTGGAGAAAACTATTCCCCTTCCACCACCACCTTTTCCTCAAAGATTAAAAAAGAGAGCTGATGATACCAAGTTCAATAAATTCATGTCAATGTTAAAACAGCTGACCATTAATGTTCCGTTGGTAGAAGCACTAGAGCAGATGCCTGGCTACGCAAAATTTATGAAGGATATTCTGACAAAGAAGCAGGCAGCAGGTTATGAGTTGACAGATACTGCTCATCATTGTAGTGCAATCGCTACCAGATCATTAGTTCATAAGAAGGCCGATCCCGGTGCCTTCACTATACCTTGCACTGTCGGACCTTTGAATTTTGCCAAGGCATTATGTGATTTAGGAGCCAGCATCAACTTAATGCCACTATCTATTTATAACAAGTTGGGGTTGGGGGATCCTACTCCAACCAATATGAGGCTTGTAATGGCAGATAGGTCGGTAAAACGACCTGTTGATATTTTATGTGATGTATTGGTGAAGGTGTCCTCATTCATCTTTCCGGCAGACTTCGTTATCTTGGATTGTGAGGTGGACTCAGAAGTTCCTATAATATTGGGGCGCCCTTTCCTTGCAATAGGAAGTGTGCTTATTGATTTAAGAGCCAATGAGCTTCTATTCCGAATGAATGACGAAGTAGTCTGCTTTAATGTGTGTAAATCAATGAAGCAACCCAAAGATCTGAATGTGTTCTCGGTAGTTGATGTTTATTTTGATGATGAGAAAGAATTACTTGTAGAGGAGCATCTTATTGATGACCCATTGGCGATTGTGCTTATGAATGTTGAGCGTAAGAATGCTGAAATTTATGAAGAAATCATTTGTGCTCTAACAGGATTAGGGTCATATCCTCATGCTCCCAAGAAGCTGGACCTTGATCTCAAAAACCGACCTACACCACCAACTAAACCATCTATTGAAGAGCCACCCATGTTAGAATTGAAGAAGTTGCCTAGTCATTTAAAGTATGCATTCTTGGGAAACGGAAACACACTCCCGATTATTGTGGTAGCAGATTTGGGTGAGCAGTAAGTTGCAGCTCTCATCGTGGTTCTACGGAAGTACATGAGAGCCATCGGTTGGACCATCACTGATATCATTGGTATTCCGCCTGGGATTTGTACACACAAGATTCAGCTTGAAGAAAATTGCATACCCACTATTGAGCATCAAAGGCGTCTAAATCCACCTATGCAAGAGGTGGTGAAGAAAGAAATTATTAGGTGGTTAGATGCAGGGGTTGTTTATCCAATCTCCGACAGTAAATGGGTAAGCCCAGTACAATGTGTATCCAAGAAAGGTGGCATGACGGTAGTTGCGAATGAAAAGAATGAGTTAATTCCACTCAGACCTGTCACAGGGTGGAGAGTATGCATGGACTATCGGAAGCTGAATTTGTGGACACTTAAAGATCACTTTCCAATGCCATTTATAGACCAAATGCTCGATCGATTAGCAGGGAAAGGATGGTTTTGTTTTTTAGATGGTTATTTTGGCTATAATCAGATTTGTATTGCTCCCGAGGATCAAGAGAAGACAATGTTTACATGCCCATATGGTACGTTTGTCTTCAAACGTATGCCATTTGGGCTATGTAATGCACCCGCCACTTTTCAATGCTGTATGATGTCCATTTTTTCTGATATGGTGGAAGACACTCTGGAGGTATTCATGGACGATTTTTCAGTTGTGGGTGAGTCGTTTGAATCATGTTTGGAAAATCTAAGTATGGCGTTGCAGAGATGCGTTGAATTCAACCTGGTGCTAAACTGGGAGAAGTGCCACTTCATGGTGAAAGAAGGTATTGTTCTTGGGCATAAAATCTCCGAAAGAGGAATTGAGGTGGATCGAGCTAAAATCGAAGTCATCGAGAAACTACCACCCCTAATTTCGGTCAAAGGAGTTTGTAGTTTCCTCGGGCATACAGGTTTCTACCAAAGGTTCATTAAAGACTTTTCCAAGATTGCTAGTCCATTATGCAAGCTCTTGGAGAAGGATGCAAAGTTCGACTTCAGTGAAGAGTGCTTGAAGGCATTTGAATGCCTCAAAGGGAAGCTAATTGAAGCTCCTATCATTGTAGCGCCCGATTGGTCTCTACCGTTTGAAGTCATGTGTGATGCTAGCGAGGTAGCTTTGGGTGCTGTACTTAGACAGAGAAGAGAAAAGTTATTCCATCCAATCTACTATGCGAGCAAGGTCTTGAACGGAGCCCAGAAGAACTATACTGTCACGGAACAAGAGCTTTTAGCGGTTGTGTATGCTTTTGAAAAGTTTCGTGCTTATCTATTGGGAACCAAAGTGGTAGTTCATATAGACCATGCAGCTCTGAGATATTTGATGGCAAAGAAAGATGCGAAACCAAGGCTAATTCGATGGGTATTATTGCTGCAAGAATTTGATTTTGAGGTAAAAGATAGAAGAGGTTGCGAAAACCAAGTGGCTGATCATCTATCTAGACTCGAGAACGAGCATATAGCGCAGCCTGATCTTGAGATTGATGACGTATTACCTGATGAAGAGATCTTAGCCACGATGCTGGAAGAGTTACCATGGTATGCAGACTTTGCGAACTTCGTGGTAAGTAATGTGATGCCTGCAAATCTATCATTTCATCAAAAGAGGAAGTTCATGCACGATGTGAGACACTACTACTGGGATGAGCCATATTTGTCTAGACGATACGCGGATGGTGTGATCAGACGATGCATATCTCATGTGGAGGTGCCAAGTATCTTGGAAGCGAGTCATGCTTCCCAAGTTGGGGGACACCATGCAGGAGGTCGGACAGTAAGGAAGGTATTGCAAAGCAGCTATTATTGACCTTCGATATTTAGAGATGCCTACGAATTTGTGAAAAGATGTGACCAATGTCAGAGAGAAGGCACGATTTCGAAGCACCATGAGATGCCCATGTCAAATATTCTTGAAGTAGAGCTGTTTGATGTGTGGGGTATTGATTTCATGGGCCCATTTGTAAACTCGTTTGGGATGAAATACATCGTAGTTGCTGTCGACTATGTATCCCAATGGGTTGAAGCAGTAGCGCTGGCCGATAATCAAGGAAAGCGTGTTGTCGTATTCTTGAAGAGAAATATCTTCTCTCGTTTTGGGGCACCACGTACCATCATAAGCGATGGAAGATCACACTTTTGCAACAAGCTGTTCAAATCCGTGTTAGTGAAATATGGGGTCAAGCAATACAAGGTAGCCACGCCTTATCACCCTCAAACTAGTGGACAGGTAGAGGTTTCCAATCGAGAGATCAAGAAAATCCTTGCTAAGACTGTAAATGCTAATCGGAAAGAGTGGTCTCGGAAGCTGGACGATGCACTATGGGCGTATAGGACTGCATTTAAAACGCCAATTAGCATGTCCCCGTACCAACTAGTTTATGGGAAGGCCTGTCACTTGCCCATTGAGCTCGAGCATAAAGCATTGTGGGCGTTGAAACAAATGAATTTGAAGTGGGATGATGCTATGAATCGAACATTGGAGCAACTAAATGAGATGGATGAATTCTGTCTACATGCTTATGAAAGATCAGACCTCTACAAGGAGCGGGTGAAAAAGTATCATGATCGGCGGATTGTTCAACGAAACTTTCAAAAAGGTGATATGGTACTTCTTTTCAATTCCAGACTGAAGCTATTCCCAGGTAAGTTAAGGTCCAAATGGTCTGGCCCATACAAAATTAGCCAAGTCTACTCGTCGGGAGTAGTTGAGTTAGAAGACAATAATAGGGTTGTCTTTAAGGTGAATGGCCAACGAGTGAAACGATACATCGGTCCTCTTGACTCGACAAAATGCATGGCCACTATTTATCTCGACAAAGTCTAAGTACTCGAGGTAACTATGTCGTGCCGTGACAATAAATCAAGCGCTTGATGGGAGGCAACCCATTATTTTTAATTGCTTTTGTTGTTTTTGTTTTCCTAGGATTTTGTCGAGCCACGACCAAAACTAAGGCGCTTGATGGGAGGCAACCCATCGTTCTAATCATTTTTGTTATTTTTGAGTAAGTGTAGGTACAAGAGGTGTAAAGGAGAAGATTGGTTTCAAATTTTGATTTGGAAGCGGTTCATGTTGAAGGTGGTAAGTTAGGAATGAAGAAGCAAAAGGTTATGGATTAGGCATTGCCCATGAAAATATAGGCAACGAACAAGGCAAGGCCTATGTAAATCTAGGCCACGAACAAGGCAAAGCCTATGCTATGGCCTAAGCTCTCGGATTCTACAATGTTGTAGCAAAGGCGCCGCCTATGCCTAACAATACCATAGCATAGGCGCCGTCTATGCAAAAGCCTTTTGTCTCTGAATCTAGAATGCCATGGCATAGGCGCCGCCTATGCCCAACAATGCCATAGCATAGGCGCCGCCTATGCCAAAGCCTATGTCAAACTAGGCTTTGCAAAAGGCGCCGCCTATGCCAAGCATAGGCAAAGCATTAGGCGCCGCCTATGCCCACTTTTTGGTCTCCAAATCCAATTCCAAATGGGTCAAAACCCAACCCAAGCTTGTCCTACAAATAGAACCTTAGTCTTAAAACAAAATTTCATTGCAACTTCACCCTAGGCGCCGCCTACCTCTCCAAATTCTCTCAAAAATTCTCCTTTTGCTCTTTTACTTTGCAAGAACAACTTTCGAGGCCATCAACCAAGTACAAATGGCACCAAAACACGACAAGGAAAGGATAAAGCTACCACCTCACAAAAAGGCCACAAAAGGGGACGTAAAGATCAAGGTGAATCCTCCTCATTGCAAATACCTCTCCGCATGTTCGGAATCAAATAGGTCCTAGAGGAGGAAGAAAAGTAGTGGTATAGGAACAATAAAGAGAAAAAATATGTTCATGTGGAGTTGATACACAAGGAAAGCCTAGCAAAGAAAGAACCTCCCATGTTGGCCAAGATCATGGCGTTACATCTTGATTTCATCTTCCGAGATATGGGAGAATGTAATCTAGATCTAACACGAGAATTCTATGCCAACTGGTCACCGAAAACTACAGGGAGTGAAGTAAAGATTCGGGTTCAAGTTCTACAACTAAATGCGGAGTTCTTCAACTCTTTTCTGGGTTTGCCATCAGTTGATCCATCGCAACTCAAAGAGCTATATAACAGACCTCCGTACAGGGCAATCAGACACATACTGTGCAGAACAAGATCAATGGCACGATGGAGCAGACACAAGGACACCGGCTGGCACAACACCTTTCCTTACGCTTCCTTGAACAGGGAAGCTCGAATATGGTTGTGAATAGTCAACTCTTGCCTGATTCCAGGGACTCAGTATACAAAGATTACACGAGACAGAGTGAGTTTGGTGTACGCATTGATGACGAACGTCCCCATCAACATCGGGGCAATCATTCGATCTTCAATGCATAAGGCCAGGCTACACAAGAGGTCCCACTTCAGCTTTGGCAATCTGTTGACTGCAATATTATGGAAGGAGGACATCGAAGAGGAGCCGACTGATCATAAGCTTCCACACAACCTGAAGAAGGTTGACCTCACAAAGGTTAAAGATGCTGAAACCATGCATGGCGTTAACCTTACCACGGCAGAACGTCATTCTCGGGATGAAAGTTTCTTTCGCCATCTTTATGGAATGACTCGGTTAACCATGATGAGCGGAGGTCATGTTCCAACTGCTGCAGAGCTCCAACAGTTGGATTATGACTACCCAATAAACGAGCATGCAAGGGCTATGTGTGGAGTAGGTGTGTACTTTGAGGAACCTCTCGATGATGATGTGCCAACCGATGATGATCGCCGAATGCCAGACTCCGACGTGGAGGAGAATTCGGATGATGACGACACCTATGATGATTCCGATGAAGGGGGTATGACCCCAGACATAGAGGAGGAGTCCGTATAATCCAGGTTCTTCTTATTTATTTTACACTGAGGAAAGTGTGTCCCGTCTAAGTGTGGGGTGCTGGTATTTCTAGGCTATACTTATTTCTTTGCATTTGCTTATTTATGTTTAGTTGTTTTTATTTGTTTAGTAGTCAATTTTTTTTTGTTCTGATAGGCAGCATGGTATTGTGACAAGAGTCTGTGATAAAATCATTACTATTGAGATATTTAGGCTCTAAATGTGACTCATTATGTGATAGGTATGTGGTTCAATTCCTTCATATGTTGGGTCAAGAGTCTATACTACTCCCAATAAAGTCGACCATGTGCCTTGTGTGTGTGAGGTGATAGTATATTCTGTGTTTGTGGCTGATGCTAGAACTTACCTGGTGTGTATGTAAAGCAAAATAAAGAGTGTAACCCTAACTCTCAATTCTCATTGACTAAAACCTACCAAGTACTCCGTTTTACTCTTCTATTTTCCGTTTTTACTCTACTACTTTGTTTACATCATTTGCACACACAAAATTCCCCCTTTATTCGCAGAACTTTCATCAAAAGTCTAATAATCGTTGCTTACTTAGTGATCAAGTATTTCCTGTGGGATTTGACACCCAACCCAGTTGGGTTCTATATTTGACAACGACCGCTTACACTCTTACAAGAGCTGTAGTTTGAGCGTTATCACAGCTCAGGGGTATAAGAATAGAATGGGCTGATCCTAATACCTTTATATGTGGGTGGATGATCAGGGGCATGATCCTACCATAGGCCGATCCTAATGTTTATATATGGACGGCAGCGTAGAGGTGTAAGCGTAGCATGGGCCGATCCCGATTTGTCTATTTACCACTGATTACCTGGTTATTTGTATCATATAGCTTACAAAGATTTTGGAGTAAGAAAGATAAATAAAGAAAAGAATGTAATGTACCTGACCCTACAAGTATTTAAAAAGGTGGTCTACTAGCACTATTTGTATACTTGTATATGATTTCCATTGAGCTCCTATATCATGTGTGGTTACTTTTAACCTCACATATTCAGTACATATTTTTGTACTGACGCCCCTTATGGGGGACCTGTATTTTATGTTGCAGGAACAGGTGCTTCAGCTAATACTCTTTATCAGTAGGAGCCTAGGATATCCAGTGGCTATTGAGCGGCTATTGGTGAGCTCTAGATTGATTCGGGGCTTTCCGAGTCTGTTTTATATATTTTGGTATAGTATAGAAATTAAGAGTATGGTGGGGGTTTGTCCTGACCTTAAATGAGTATCTATGTATCTTTTAGAGGCTTTGTAGACCAATGTAAAGTTAAGTATAATAGTGTCTTATCTTTTAGATGTTATGGCCCCAACGGCCAAGTCTGGTATATATAGTTTTTGGCTTGACATTTATTTCTCATCAATGCATTCTATCTATTTGTGGAAAAACCTTTGGTTATTATAGTTACATGCATGAGCAGTACCAGGTTATGGATTGGTTCTCTCGGGCCGTCACGGCTATGGGTGCTTGTCCGCCCTAAAAGGATTTGAGGCGTGACAAATATGGTATTAGAGCAGGTCATCCTAGAGAGTCTACAAAACCGTGTCTATGTAGAGTCTTGCTTATGATTGTGTTTTGCACCACATCTATAAACAGGGGGCTATAGGACATTTTTGGGTTGTCTCTTCTTCTTTATATCTTAGATCGTGCAATAGAGCCCAAGTTTTAGGTGAAGTCATATTTAACCATTGAATTTTTTTTTTCTTACTACAGTAAAGATACTGGTTACCAGGAGGAGTAAGAATATAGGTAAATGAATAGACGTGGCTGCCGGAGAAGGGAACGACAAGTCACCACCTAGACAAGCTAATTAAAGTGAGGCTCAAGCTGAGTTTGTATCGTAAACCTCTTCTACTCCTCCATCTTCGAAAGAGATAAGGAGAGGTAGAACAACATCTTCAGAACCACCTATTAATGATACTGAGCAAGATCTAAGGAATCCAGTACAATTGCTAGCTCGTATAGTTGTTGGACAGGCTCAAGGACAAACTATTCCAACCACAAGTTCTACTGGTATAGATAGGGCAGCTAGCCTATGACCGTAAGATTTTCTTAACTTGGATCCCCCCACATTCACCGTATCTGATCTTAATGAAGACCCACAGGACTTTATTGATCAAATCCAAAGGGCTCTAGATGTCATGTATGTATTGGGTAAAAAGATAGTTGATCTAGCAGCATATAGATTCAAAGGGGAGGCTCTATTTTAGTATGAAGACTGAAAACGATCTAGGGGTAGAGCTGTCAAAATAGGTTGGTCAAACCCAACCCAACCCTAGCAGGCTAAAGAATTAAATGGGCTAGGACGGGCTAGCCTTTTTAACTAAAGGGCCTTTAAAATAGTGGCCCAACCTAGCCCTAAGTGGACCGCGAGTTGGGGCAAGTTGGCCCTTTAGAAAAAATAAAAGCAACCCTAAACATGATATAAGAAAATATTTTAAGTACTAGACTATCACCAACTTTTATGGTTTCACTTAATTATGTCTCCTACTAGTTTTTAGCATGTTATAGGCATCTTAATAATACCTTTAAGGGTCATTAAGTTGGGAAAGAGTTATCCTGGGATAATTAATCTCAGAATTAGTTATTCCATTATGTCTACGGATAATCACTATGGTGTAAATTGTGCAATAAATAATGGCGGTACTAACTAACACTTCATACCAAACATGGGATAAAATAATCCTTTTTTTTATCTTAGACTATTTATCCCTTATACCTCATACCAAACGATCCCTTAGTTGAAATTAACTCATGGCATTTACTGTAATACTAAAAGAAATGACGATTAGCAACAAATTTAATAGAAAAATTCTAATATGGTTATGATAATAAATATAGATATACATAAAGTATCAACATAAAAGAAGAAAGATTATAATAGAAGAGAGCCTAAATTAAAGAATAGAATATTGCATTAACCAAAGACAACAACGACTATACCATCACGAGTTAAAAACAACCTTTTGAAGTTCACAACTAGAAGTAGCTTACCAGCTATTTCAAATACACGCTAAGAATTTTCAAAAAATTAGTATTAACCAAAGAATGGATTAAAAAATAAGTAGCTAGTTAGAAAATATTGACAAAATTCTAATTCCTAATAAATAAATAACTAACTTAAAAATATTTAATAATTAGTTTTAATGTCCTAGCCCATGGGCTGTCCTATGAGGCTGACGAGTTAGGCCTTTGAGGCTGATGGGCCAAGTGAAGCTGGGCTTATAAGCCTCATTTCTAAATAGGATAAAAAAACCTAGCCCAACCCCACTTAATTAAGGGGTTGGGTTGGGCTGTCCTCATAGGCTAAGCCCATATTGACAGCTCTATCTAGGGGTATCGATACACCTTCAGATACTTGGAAAAAGTTCAAAGAGGCCTTTCTTGATCATTCCATTCCATTTGAGATTTGACAGGCTCGTGTGGATCAATTATTGGATATACACCAACGGAATATGAGCATAATGGAGTACATTCTTTAGTTTAACTTTTTGGTTAGGTATGCTCCTAATGTAGTATCTACTATGGATGATGGAGTTCATCGATATGTGGATAGATTGGAACTATATCTGGTTAGAGATTGTGCTATTGCTACATTGAACAAAGACATAGATATCAAGAATACAAGCTTTGCACAAAAAATAAAGGATCAGAGGCAAATAAGAAGAACACAAGAATTGGAAAAAGGGTATTCCAAGAGGGCCAAATCTACGGGGCGGTTTATGATATCCCAAAGAGAGTTTAGGGCTCGGTTTTCTAATAGACCACCTAGGCCATCATCTTATTATTTTGTAGCTAGTGCTCCATCACGGTTTTAAGGGTCCAAGGCTAATCAATTTAGGCAAAGAAGTGAGGGGCAAAGATCACAAGCAGCGGGGTATCAATAGCAAAAGAGTATGAACCAATTAAGGCCTCCTCGGTAGACATGTAAACAATATGGAAATATTCATTTAGGTGCATATAGATTTAGGATAGATGCTTGTTTTTGGTGCAGTATATCTGGACATATGATGAGAGAATGCCCAAAAAGGGGCACGAGTGGTATGACACGACCTACTGGATCATCCATTGAATCATCATCATCGGTTACTTCTTTAGGTAGGGGTGTACAATCAATAGGTCATGGTAGAGGTGTTAAAGGAGCAACTAGTTGTAGTAGGGTTCAAAATCGTACATATGCTCTAGCAAATCGACAAAATTTAGAGGCATCTCCAAATGTGGTTAGAGGTACATTATCCATCTTTTCACATAATGTATATACATTAATCGATCCGGGTTCTACATTATCATATGTTACTCTATTGGTTGCTGAAAAGTTCAAAAGAACACCAAAATTACTATTTAATCTATTTCAAGTGTCTGTGCCAGTTGGTGAATCTATTATAGCTAAGAGCGTGTATCGAAACTATATAATAGATATTTATGGTTGTCATATAATGGCTGATCTTGTTGAGTTTGAAATGGTAGATTTTGATGTTATAATGGGTATGGACTGGTTGACTTCTTTTTATGCCATAGTAGATTGCCGAACTAAGGAGGTGTATTTCCATTTTCCAAGAGAGGCAGTTCTTGAACAGAAGGGTAATATTGGTGCACCAAGAGGTAAATTTATTTCTTATTTTAAAGAAAAAAAGATAATTTTCAAGGGTTACATATATTATCTAGTTAAAGTGAAGGATACAAATACGGAGCCACCAACTCTTCAAACTATTTCAGTGGTAAATGAATTTCTCGACGTATTTCCTGAAGATATTCCAGGTTTGCCTACAGAACGAGAAGTAGAATTTGGTATTGATGTGATTCCAGGTACTCAACCAATCTCAATTCCTCCGTATAAAATGGACCCGATAGAATTATGGGAGTTGAAAGAGCAATTAAAAAACTTGCTAGAGAAAGGATTCATAAGGCCTAGTATGTCCCTCTAGGGTGAACCAATATTATTTGTGCATAAGAAAGATGGCTCATTGAGAATGTGTATTGACTACTGACAACTGAATAAGGTGACTATAAAGGATAAATATCCCCTTCCAAGAATTGATGATTTATTTGATCAGTTACATGGCGCTAAGTGTTCCTCAAATATTGATTTGAGGTCAGGTTACCACCAAGTGAGGGTCAAAGAGAATGATATGCCCAAGACGGCTTTTCAAAATAGTATGGTCTTTACAGTTTCTAGTCATGTCCTTTGGGTTAAATAATTCACCTACAACTTTTATGGATTTGATGAATAGGGTGTTCAAGACATTCTTAGATATGTTTGTGATAGTCTTTATACATGACATTATGGTTTATTCAAGATCAAAAGAGGACCATGCTAGTCATTTATTACAGGTGTTACAGATTCTTCGTGATTGTAAGTTATATGCAAAGTTCTCTAAATGTGAGTTTTGGTTAAAATTTGTGGCATTTTTGGGTCATATTGTATCTAATGAAGGAATAAAGGTTGATACTCAAAAGATAGAAGATATGAAAAACTGGCCAAGACCTAGAACGCCTATGAAGTTTCGTAGTTTTCTTGGGTTGGCAAGTTATTATAGGAGGTTTATTGAAGGGTTTTCTTCAATTTCTGCACCTTTAACAAATCTAACACACAAACGTCCAAGTTTCAATAAAATGATGCATGTGAAAGAAGTTTTCAAGATCTGAAGAATAAGTTGACTTTTGTACCCCTATTGGTACTTCCAGAAGGCATAAAAGGGTATGCAGAATATTGTGATGCTTCAAGAATTGGCTTAGGATATGTGTTGATGCAACATGGTAAAGTAATAGCATATGCCTCAAGACAATTGTGGCCACATGAGAAAAATTATCCTACATATGAGCTTGAGCTAGTAGCAGTTATAGTTGCTTTAAAGATATGGCGCCATTACTTGTATTGGATTCATGTTGAAATATATACTGACCATAAGAGTTTGCAATATATCTTTAGCCAGAAGAACCTAAATTTGAGGCAGTGAAGGTGGATTGAACTATTAAAAGACTTTGATGTTGATATCTTATATCATCCGGGGAAACCAAAAGTAGTAGATGATGTGTTAGGTCATAAGGCTATAGTGGGCACTTAGGGGCAGCCTACAAAACGACAAGGGATGACTAAAGATATACACCAACTAGCCAATTTGGGGGTTCACCTTCTTGAAATTCTAGATGAAGAGCTTATTGTGCATAATACAACAAAATCTTCATTAGTAGCCGAAGTGAAAGATAAGCAATTTATAGATCCTATTATATTAAAAGTAAAGGAGAATGTAAAATATGGTATGAAAAAGAAATTTGAGCTTACACAAGAGAGAGTACTTTGGTGCCAAAACAGATTATGTGCGCCTAACGTAGATGGTCTAAAAAAGAACATTATATAGAGGTATGTCAATTCAAGGTATTCCATCCATTCAGGATCAACTAAAACATATCATGATTTCAAAGGAGTGTATTAGTGGGGTGACATAAAGAAGAACATTGCGGAATTTATAACCGAGTGTCCGAATTGTCAAAGAGTTAAAGTAGAGCACTAAAAGCCCGGGGGTTATATGCAATGTATAAATCTTCCAATCTGGAAGTGGGACATGATCAACATGGATTTCATCACTGGTTTTCCTCATACATCTGAAAGGTTCAATTCCATATGGTTAATAGTTGATAATCTTAGCAAATTAGCACACTTCCTACCGGTTACGACCACTTACACCGTTGAAGAGTACACAGAATTATATATCAAAGAGATAGTTCGGCTACACGAAGTACTAGTATCTATTATATCGGATAGGGGATCTCAATTTACTGCAAATTTTTGGAAGTCTTTTTAGTGAAATTTGGGAACACAAGTGAATCTAAGTACAACTTTTCACCCTCAAATAGATGGACAAGCAGAACGTACCATCCAAACACTTGAAGATATGCTATGAGCTTGTGTATTAGACTTTCAAGGTATTTAGGATGATCATGTGCCTCTTATCGAGTTCACCTACAATAATAGATATTATTCAAGTATTAAAATGGCACCATATGAAGCTTTGTGTGGAAGAAAGTATTGATCGCCAATTAGATGGTTTGAAGTAGGTAAAGTTGCCTTGTTCGGGCCAGATCTTATTTATCAAACTATGGAAAAGGTTAAGGTGATTCAGCAGAAGATGAAGACAGTCCAAAGTTGACACAAATCATATACGGATATTAGAAGAAGGGGGCTAGAGTTTGCTATTAGTGATTGGGTATTTTTGAAGGTGTCACCAATGAAAGGGGTAATGAGATTTGGTAAGAAAGAAAAACTAACTCCATATTTTATTGGCCCATATAAGATTATTCGAAGGTTTGGCCAAGCCTCATATGAGTTAGAGCTACCACAAGAGATCTCAACAGTCCACCTAGTATTTCACGTCTCAATGCTTTGAAAATGCATTGGAGTTCCATCTCATATTACTCCTACTGAAGATGTACAAGTTACAAAAGATCTCACCTATTAATAAAAACCTATTAAATTCTAGATCGACAAGTTAAGAAGTTAAGAAATAAGGAAATATCTTCTGTAAAAGTACTTCGGAGGAACCAACAAGTAGAAGAGATCACATAGGAAGCTGAATAAGTGATGAGATCCAAGTACCCCTATTTATTTGAATATGAAGAGAAAGTCTAAGATGCGAAATTAGAGCAACCAGTAAGTATAATATATAAGTACCATTTGATAACAGGAATATTAACCTTAGGCTTGAACTTGTTTAGGTTGGACAGATCTGCTAGCATTCGAGGACGAATATTCCTAAGGGGGGGAGGATGTAACACCCCGTATTTTGTATGTTATGGTTCTATTTATATGAAACTTCGTATATCCTTGTGTATAGGTAATGGATGATATTTGTTACGCGAGTATTGATGGTATAGATGGAGTTCTAGATACCACCTGTACATTTTAATGTGATACGACCAAGTTAACATCGATATAACTATTAAAAATTGGGATCGTAAAGTAGTATTTGAATCTAAAGTTTGAAGTAACCAAGTGCATACAAGTTTCAAGTTAGATTAAAAGGGTTAAGGACTGAAAATGGAATAAAATATTGAGGTGCTTTATTGACTTAATTAAGCTAGTAGGTGAGTCAACTACTTGAGCTATATGGACTAAGTTAATGGACCCAAGGCTATGGATCAGATTTAGACCTATGTTAATGTACTCATTTGGGCCTAACTTAAGTAAAAGAAAAGGAAATGAAGAAATGTCTCAACACTTAAATCTACCAAAGCTCCAAGTTAATTGTGCCCAAATAAGAATTTAAGCAAGTAGGTACATCACCCACTTTGACCATTTGAGCATCTTGATCTCTTTAAGTAGGTGCATCACCTACTTGGACCTATTTGATCAATTTTGAGGTCCAAAATGCAGATAAATAGATGGCAAAAAATAGGACCTTTATAAGGCCAAGTTTCTGGTCATTTCCTTCAATTCTAAGTCACCAAAAGTATCATATTTTATAAAGTTCTCCATACTTCTCTCTAAAATAGCTAGGAGCAGCCCTAATTCTCCTTCTAGGATTCTTGAAGAAACCCTTACCTAGGTAAGTGAAAACAATTGTGGTTTAGCTTAATTCTTCCATAGAAGATTAGGAAAATATGATATTCATGCTTAATTATAAGTCCGTGGCAAAATATAAAGTAGGCTAACTGCTCACTTTTTTTTGTTATTAAGAGACTTCTCTTTTCTTCTTCTATTTAAAGTGTAAAGGAATGTTCAAGTTATTGAAGAGTTTGAATTTGAAGGATAAGTTGCGAAAAGTTGAGGTAAGATGAATGCTCCATTTTGTCCTCCTTATATATGAATTTGGGAAAGAATTATGGATGTGTTGTTATTGATAACTCAACGGATGATGAGTTCGATATTTGATTGCTACAATAAAAGGGATTTGGGACTGTTTTATGAACTATTTTGAATGTATATGTTGGGAGCTGCCAGGTTGATGTTAGGGAAATGCGTGATTAGTTCACATTAAAATATAAAATAAAGGTGTGAGGGTGCACCACCGAATTAATTATTGTATATGTTTATTGCTCATGATGTTTTATGTACTGTTTAGAGGGTGTAATGAAGCCAAAGTTGTTTTGGGGGATCTTATAAGAATATTTATGATATGTTTGTGCAATTGGAGGAGAAAAGGGTTAAAATAAATAACACCCTTTATTGATAAACTAAGGGCTTACTGCCCTGCTAGTGTTTTGGGAAAAGTTAAGTAGCCCAATGTGTTGGCTAGTTACTGATATTAGTTTTACCATATACTTTATTGTAGATAAACAATCCTAAAGGTTGGAAGTTAAGTTGGGTTAATAGCGGAGTTATACAACCAGGTATGTAAGGCTACTCTATGTCGTATTCTTTGGCATAAAATCCAACACTTATGGTACAAAGTAAGCTTCTAAAGCTATCCCATAATAAATGATACCTAGTGGCAGCACATGACCTCCCATCTAGCTAATGACCTTGTTACCACTCCCTAATGTGTTCAAATACCTCACCACATGCTTATTATCAAGTCTGGATTTTTACATTCACTAGCAAGTCTCAAGAGTTCTTCATTAAGTCAAATAAGGCCCGTATGTTATTTTCAGCTCCTAGATATTTCATCCGTGTACAATCTACTCCATACCTCTTTTTCACTGAATTAAGTGTTTATTCGCATATCTCTTATTGGTGGATTATTATTCAAAGGTACCAAAATGTTATGACCAACACAGTAACAATCTCAAAGGCTAAATAAACTAAGTAACGCAAATCTTAATTGAACGAGTGAAAGCTCAGTGGAATAAGCCTAGCATGGGCTGATCTCAATACCTTTATATGTAGGTGGACAATCAAGGGCGTAATCCTAGCATGGATCGATCCCAATGTTTATTATAGGTGGCAGATCAAGGGCGTAAGCCTAGCATTGGCCGATCTCGATTTGTTTATTTACCACTGATCAGCTTGTCATTTGTATCATATGTCTTACAAGGATTATGAAGTAAGAAAAGTAAAATAAAGAAAAGTGTAATATACCTAAACCTACAAGTATAGAAAAAGGTGGTTTACTAGCACTATTTGTACATTTGTATCTGATTTCCATTGATCTCCTCTATCATGTGTGGTTACTTTTGCCCTTGCATATTCAGTATATTTCATACTGACTCCCCTTATGGGGGACCTGCATTTCATTCTGCAGACACAGGTGTTTTAGTTAATACACCTTATCAGTTGGAGCCTAGGATATCCAACGACTATTCTTGAGCTGCAGATTGATTTGGGGCTTTTCGAGTCTGTTATATATATTTTGGTATTGTACAGAAGTTAAGAGCATGGTAGAGGTTTATCCCAACCTTAACTAAGTGTTTATGTATCTTTTAAAGGCTTTGTAGACCAATGTAAAGTTAAACATGATAGTGTCTTATCTTTTAGATGTTATGGCCCCAACGGCCAAGTCTGGTATATATAATGTTGGGGTTGACGTTTATTTCTCATCAATGCATTATATCAATGTATGAAAAAACCTTTGGTTATTATAGTTACATGCATGAGAAGTACAAGGTTATGGATTGGTTCTCTCGGGCCCTTAAGGCTACAGGTGCCTGTCCGCCCCAATAGGATTTGAGGCATGACAGATAAGTAATGATTAATTGATAAATGATGATTAGCCGATATAGGAGGATTAGTTGATAAATATTGGCTAGTTGATAAATGATGGTCAGTTGATTAATATTGGTTGTTGATAAATAAAGGTTTGTCGATAAATGGTGATTACCTATTATATGATGGCTAATAGATAACCGAATGTTATAGAGTGGCATGACATGGATGAATGCTAGTTGTATCATGAGTGTTGATAAATGATGATGGTGGGTTATATTATCTTATTTGTACCTTCCAGACTTATAAGGGTTTACAATGATTATTTATGTTTCCGTACTAATTGGCTTATGGGGGTTAACTTTGTAGTTATGATTACATGAGTTGAGGATTTATGTTATGTTATGCTATTATTTTGGTTTACTTACTTATTTATGTGTTGCAATGTTAGAGTGGTTAGGTTTGGCCCTTTATCATGGCTTAGTTATGTTATCTTACATTTTATCATATACTTATATCATGATTTTGCTCAGTCGGCTGATGATGCCCACTGAGTACCCATGGTTTGGTACTCATACTACACTTCTCTACCTTTTTTACGTAGATTTTATTATTATTTGCCTCTGTTGATCGACGTTCGTGCTGTGTTGATTTTCGAAAATAGGGTGAGCTTTTGGAGTTCGAGTTCCCCATTTCCTTCTATTTGTCTATGTTCAGTCTTTTGTTTCGAGACAGATGTTATTGATTATTTTAAATACTTGTGTTGTATTTATAGATGCTCTTCTACTGGCTCTACCAGGTCGTGGGATGGTATCTATGTATTGACTATTTTTTATTTATTTCTATCACCTTGTTAATTTACAAGTTATACTTGTTGATTTTTGCCTATGTTGGGCATTTTCCACCGAGTTAATCCATTGTGTTGAGCTTTGGGATTACGATTTGGCTTACCTACTGGCGGGACAAAGTGGGTGCCATCCTAACTCGTAATTCTAATCGTGACAATGAAACTTAGTTCTTATAGTCACTAAGCATTAGATGTTCTGTTTTATTCTAGGTTTCCTAGAATCTCTTTTCATGTTTGAGAGTCTTCTTCTTCCATGGTATGATCTAGGGGTGTCAAATTGAACTCAAATTAAGTTGATCCGCCCAATCTGTCTAATATTAATGGGTTGAGATCAAGATAATTTACTATTGGGTAAGTCTCAACCTATTAAGTCCCAACCCATTTTTAAATTGAGTTCAAATGAGTTCAATTCAATCTCTACTCTAACCCGTTTAATAGATAAATAATTTTTTTATGAAAGTAGGGAAAACAAGTGACAATGTGACCTTCCACACCCAAAATCATCCACCTCACCCCCAATCCCACTACACCCCCAACTTAGCCCATCCCATCTCCGCCTCCATTAAATAAATTATTTTTATTTCTTGAAAAAAAATTATAAATTCTTTTCCCCCCACCCTACCTCATCCCTATTCCCCTCCCTACCTCGAACCCCCACCCCCACTCCACCCAAAAAAATTATTTTTTATTTTTTCTAAAAATAAACTTTAAAATAAATTTTAACCCATGGTCAAAACCCTACCCTGCTTCCCCGCACCCTTTACCCCTCTCAAAAAAAATAATATTTAAAAATAAATTAATAAATTTCTTCTTTATAAAAAATATAAATCTTAACCCAACCCTATCCCTCGCACGCCTTCCCCTATACAAACATACCCCCTCCCCAAAAAAGTTTTTTTTTAAAAAAAAAAATCTTTTATTTTTAAACTCTTACCTTAACCCCCATCCCTTTCCTACCCCCCCCTTCCACCCCCTCCGCTCTCAAATTTTATTTTTTTTTTTTAAAAAATAAATATATATATTTATTTTTTGTAAAAAAATATTTATTTTTTAAAAAATATAAAAGAAATATTTTTAGAAAAATATTATTTTTTTTTAAACCGATTTTCCATTCTCAAATATAAATAACTCAACAATATGCATGAAATGAATTTCGATTTGTCTGTCGTCGAATATATATAACTCACTACATACATGAAAGTAGTGAGCCTTGGATCACCGGCTCACCTCCTCTGGTCTGTCTTCTCCTCAAGGCGCCATTGGAACAACTCAACCCGTGTCGAAATGAATTTAGGGACGCGTAACTCGTAAGATTAGGGTTACTTTTATATATATATATATATATATATATATATATATATATATATAGTTTTGGTTTTTCGATTCAACTGGATTTCTTTTTGAAAAAACAAAAACCGAACCGTTTAATCAAATTTCAAAAAATTGAAATCGAAACCTATGCCAAAAACCGAAAAATCAAAACCAAAATTAAATTTCGATTTTTTGATTTTTTCAATTTGTATCAAAATATGCCCAGCCCTAGATACGGTCCACTCTTAATAAAGACATTTAAGGGCATAATCAAAAAGTAATTTTCCAATACATAGTACTCTTTTGATTCAATGTGAAACCATAAATACAACTTTGTGAGCAGTGCAATCCATCCGCTAGAAATTGCAAGTTAATAAGGTAAATCTGAAAAAAGTAATTAAGACATTCTTAAACTTTGAAAGATTCATTTATTTTAGACTATAAAAAAGTCTGAACGATTCATTTATACATTTAACTGGACAGCATCGTTAATTGAATATTAATTTTCTGAAATAACCAGAGATAATTATTCATTCTTCAAGACGAAGGAGTGTAAATTTTTTGAGCTAGTTGATTGCCATAATAAAGTATGTCGGCCTTATAGTTGTGTATTTACACAATATCTTATATGGAATAAAAGTTTTGGTCCATGCTGCATAAACACCCATTAGTTGTAAGGATATATAGGTAATAATTAAAGTCCTACTGGGACAAGAAGATAACATTCCTATGGTCCCTCATTTATGTATTAATTTTGTATTCAGACTGAAATTAGTTTTTTATTTTGGTATTCAAAAAAATACTAAATAGAAATTATAAAATATCCTATAAGGTACATTGTTTAATTTGCCGAGAGCAAAAATTTCATATTATTGATTTCTCCTTAATTCACAGTTCGCATATTAGTAAATTCCCATAAGGTTTGTGACTTTCTTTTTGTAGAAATTTTGCATATTTACGTACTTATTTCTAAATGTGTAGTCTATTCGATTTGATGGTTTCATGCAAATATTTGCAATATCTGATAATAACTTTATAGAGATGATATTGCTCGTAATCATTTTTTACATTTAATGGTAAGTACATGATCAAATCTTTATGAAGGTCGAGCAACAATGTAATTTTTTGTTTCGCATAAAATATAGCTAATTAGTTACTTAAAATATCAGCCATTTGAGACATATAATATTTGAAATTAGAACTTTTATCACTTATGAAAAGATAGTAACTTTGTGACACATTAATTATTAAAAGTGCAAAACCTTATATACTCCTATGACAAGTAATAATATATAAACTTCACTGATCAAATTATAATAAGTTTTATATGGTCTACTTAGAGTATCCCTACTTTCAGGCCCTCTTAAGCAATAGTTGGGGTCCATACAAGGGTTTATGCCATGTTATTTTATAGAGTTTGCTTGATGCAATTCAAAATATTCCCTAAGAAAAATGATTTTAAAATGTAGTGTTCGATTATTTGATTGATAGAAAATATTTTTTCAAATAGGAGAAACTAATTTTATTCACTTTTGAGATAAACGATTTTCGTTTATCCACGTGGTAGTTGGTCCAAATCTTAATCTAATATGAGATTGAATAGAGGAATTCCCGAGAATTTGGGATTTCAGATGTGTGTAGTTAATTAAATCACTCAATCCATATACTAATCCAACCGACCAAAATAATTAACCTGAATTTCTGATTATTCCAATTCCTTTCTTGTTTGTAATGTATTCCTCCAATATTATTATTTCTTTTACGTAGGCTATTATCCGTACAGATGTTTTTAAATACTAGTTTAGGAGTACGCGCTTCGCGCGCATACCTTATTTTAATGAGTTCAAACGTTATAATAAATAGAATATTTTCTTAAATAATAAAGGAGAATACAATAATTAAATTCAATATTTTTTAAACATGTAAAGATGAAAAATTTATTTAATTAAACTTAACATATACAAAAAAAAAATTCTCAAAGTCAATCGAAATTTACCTACTAGCTGTAAACTACAACAAAACAATATGATGATAGAGATATCAAAATAATACAATTAAACTAAACGTTTGCAAAAGATTTTCTTCAAAGTCATTCGACATTCATCTACTGTCAACTATAATAAAATAATACGATTATAGCGATATAAAAATAATACAACTAAATCTATGTAAAAAATTCTCAAAGTAAATTTTTTTTTTTAAAGCCGACTGACATTTATCTAATATCTGTAAATTACAATAAAATAATACGAAAATAAATATATCAAAATAATACAATTAAACTTAATTTTTACACAAAAAATTCATTGCAAAGCTTTGTGTAAAGGTTATGATCAATAGAATCAAAACATAATATAAATAGAAATTTGAGATTCAAAAATCACAAAGTTATCCAATAACAAAGCTATGATCATAAAATTTTATTACCCAGATAATATATTTATATAAACCTAAAAACGAACTTATAAAGTTGAAAAAAAGAAAGAAATATAAAGACTTATAACTAAAATATTATAACAAAATAAAAGAATAATAATTCTAACCTAAAATAAAAATAATACCTTTTTGGGGGGTGAAGTCCACTACCTTTTTAATTGGGATGGGATACACGAATTGCATTTAACTTTTGGGAGGATTTTATAAAATAGTTTCCCAATTTTTCTAAAATATTTTGAAATTTATCTTATATAGAATTTTTTTTATATAATTTCTTTGAAGTTGTATTTCCCTTAACAATTTATTGACATAAATATAGGAATTCAATTAAAAGTACAAAATCTTCTTCATTTATTTTTTGCATATATTTATTTTAGACGATATTCAATATTAAAAATTGAAGAAAAAATGTGAAAAGACGATTTAGTCTATTATGAAATTCAAATCACTTTTCTAAAGGTATTCGCACTTATGCCTATTGAAATTTAAAATATATGAAATGTTCATATATTTTTAATTTCAACAGGCATAAAAAAAATTTCTTCTGGGTTCTCGATTCTTGTTACTGTAGTAGTTAGTCTGCTCTTCATCAAAATTTAATATGATTAATTCATATATTATTAATTTCAATAGACACAGAACATGAGTTCAAGGAAACTAAGTTTTCAAGAAGCTAAAACAGAGAACATTACACGAAGTTGACAAAGAAGACATGGAAACAAATCAGGCAATTTTCTTCATTCCAGATTTGTCTTCATTCTTCTACATCCTTGACCTCGTCTTCCTCTTGGTCTTCTTCTTTTTGATGGTTACCTTTCAATTCTCAGTCCTTATTACTATAGCAGTTGTCAACTCTTCATCATAGTTTAATATGATTAGTTCATATATTTTTAATTTCAACAGGTATGTAATTGGAGTTAAGGAAATTTAGTTTGCAAGAAGCTAAAGAAGAGAACATTACAAAGTTGATGAAGAAGACCTGAAAACAAACACAACTCATAAAAGACAAAAATAGAATTTTCAAAAATTTCATTATTTACATGAAGTACCTGGAAACAAATAAAGTTGGAGATTGTTGGAGATTTAAATAAAACACAAAGCTAGTGAAGAAGACCTCAAAATTGTAGCTCTTTTTATGAAGTGTTTGAAAATTGACAAAAGCAGAATTCATAATAATTTGTATTTGAACAAATAAAGGACACCGAAATAGTTGTTTTGCCAAAAATAAAGCTACGGTTTATTTTTAAAATAATATAATATTATGATTGTTATAATATATTAGTAGTGTTTGTGTATAATTATAATTTTCTTATCAAAATAAGACATGCATAACCTAAAGAACTACGACAGTTGCACTTTTTTTAGACCAAGTATAATTTAGTTAGATATAGAGTATGTGTTATAATCAATATTTAATATAAAAAAAATAGAAAAAGGTGAAAAGACGGTTTTATCTAAAGCAGGGATTTTTTAATGAAGGACAAAAAGTTCAAACGTGAATTATAAGGCTCTTCACACTTTTAAGATAATAGAGATAAGGAATATTTGAATTAATTTCATTAATCTCAAAAATTTCGTTTAATTCAAATATGCTAATATAAGAAAAAATCATAATGTATCTTAAAAAGGTAAGGATAAGAAAGAATAATAGGATAAGAAAGAATAATAATCAGTTTTTTTTTTATAACTTGATAAGATATTTGAATTTGAACTTAAATGAAATTTGAGTTAAAATAAAATTCTAACTTCGTTATATAAATATTCAACTATAATCTTCAATGTTAACTTCTTTCTTTCAATCTCTACCCCTCTCTTTTGGTTGTCGTTCACTGGTGAATTTATTTATTACATTCTTCATAATTTTCTTTTTCTAAAAATTCTAATATCTTATTTTTTTATGCAATTGAATGATAGTCATATTACAAGCTAATCTTTTTAATACAATATTCAAGTTTGAATTTAACTGATATCATCAAATTTTTTCTCGTACAAATTTTGTTGGTAGTGGTAGTGAGGGGGGAGGGGCTAAGGATAATAAAAAGACTGCCATCTAGTTTCATGGTTACCGTAATTTTTTGGAACATTAGATGAGTACGGATCAAAAAAGTCAATCACAGGCTTAAGAATCTCATTAAATGTCACAAAGTTGATTTTGTTGTCATTCTGGAACCATTCTTGAATATGAACAATATGAGAAGTGTATGAAGTACTTCAGATTTAATCAGTAGTCTCTCCAATTTAAATGGCCAGATGTGGCTTTTTGGGGTTGGAAAACACAACAATTCTGTAATTAATAGTACTGATCAACAAATCACAATACAGATGCAAAACTCCAACACTTGTAAGGACATTTTTATCACTAGTTTATATGCTAAGTGCGCCCCTTTGGTAAGAAAGGACCTCTGGGAGGATTTGGAAAGAGTTCACAAATTTATTCAAGGGCTTTGGTGTATCGGCAGGGACTTTAATGTCATCCTTGATCCCGATGAAAAACTTGGTGGAAAACCATATAGAATGGCTAAAAGTTTTGACTTTAGCAGTTGTATGAATGCTTGTGGAGTGTCAAATTTAGAATTCATAGCTCCTGAATTCACTCGATGTAATAATAGATTTCCAAAAGAGATCAGAATTTGAAAGAGGCTTGATAGAGTTTTCATTAATGATGAGTGGGAAATTCTTTTTCAAACTTATACTATCAGACACCTTCCTAGAGTCAAATCTAATCATTGACCCTTCTTAGTAAAGTTCTATGGATTAAATACTTTAAGTTTTTGGACTTTTGGGTTGATCAATCTTGTTTTAGGCAACTTGTTAAGGATACTTGGAATGTTCATATCACTAGAAATGCTCAGTGGATTCTTCAGCAAAGCTAAAAATCCTCAGCATGAAACTCAGCAACTAGTCTAAGAATGTAGTCGGTAATGTTTTTGACCATGTGAATAAATGAGAGACCAATGTGCTAAATTTGTAAGAGTCTAATATACTAAATACCAGTGACCTGAGCAGGGAAGAACTCAATAAAGGTCAAGCAGAGTATATCAGATCGATGAACCTTCGAGATAACATTTTGAAGCAGAAAGCTCAAATAAGTTGGTTTGGGGAGGGAGACTCAAACACTAAATATTTTTATAGTATTATTAGAGAAAGAAGAATAAGACTCCAACATCACAGAATCAAAAACCACGAAAACAAATGGGTTCAAGTGTTGGGTTATGTGTCTTTTTCCCTTCCTTGGATACATAAAGTCTAATTTGGACCAACCCACTTTTATCATAGGCCCATTACTATGGGCCATATATATAGATCTTTTTAGAAATTATTTCACCATCTACAAAAGAGTATTCAGTAACCAAAGAGAGAAACTAGTGTAGATTTTTGCACCTAAAATTTCAGTCATAGCCGTCAACTTTAAATTGCGATTTCCGTTGTGTTTCTTGTCCAATTGAGCTGATTTTTGGACATATTGTTTATCTCATCTCAGTATTTGATTAGGAATGGATGGATTTGGATTTGGTGGGATGTAGCTCATGTTTTTCATATGTGAATAGTAGCTATATTTTTTGTGCTTTTGCTCTTTTATTTCTCTAGTTTTTTGTGTTGTGGTTTATGTGTTGTTGATCTTTGTTTGGAACTTGTTTGGTGTCCATTTTAAAGAACAATATTGTAACTCTTGATGATTATAGTGGAGGTTTTGTTCCTATGGTTTCTTACTCTTCATATCGAGTGAATTTTCATGTAAATTTGGTATCTCGTGTGTTGGTTTAATTCTTGTCTTATCGTATTTGTGTGATTGATATATTTACTGACTATTATTTTTTTCTGGTATTTTCTTGTCTCCTCTTATTTTAAATTGAAAGGGTATGTTTAAACTTGAGTATTCTTCCGCTTCTACCCTGTTGTGCACTTTGATAGTGCCCTTGCCTCTTTCCCAACAAAGTGTTATCAAAGTGTAGGTTTTTGTTGATTATCAATTTGAATAATAGAGGAAAATATAATCAAAATGGCCTATTTTAATGGTAGTAATTATCATACATGGAAAGGCAAAATGAAAGACTTCTCTTTGTCAAGAAAATGTATTTACCAATGTTTGCATCTACTAAATCTCAATCCATGACATATGAGAATTGGGAATTTGAGAACCTACAGGTTTATGGATATATTAGACAATGGGTTGAGAAAATATTAGAAATCATATTGTGAATGAGACATATTCCAAAAGTTTGTGGGATAAGCTCAAAAGACTTTATGCTTAAAAAACTAGCAATAACAAGTTGTTCCTGCTTAAGCAATTGATGAATATCAGGTATAGAGAGAGTAGTACTATTTCTAATAATATAAATAATTTCCAGAGTGTCCTTAACCAGTCGTCCGAAATGCGTGTAAAGTTCGATGAAGAAATTCGGGGACTGTGGCTTCTTAATACTTTGCCAGACTTTCGGGAAACTATTCGAGCTTCTTTTACTAATTCTGCTGCCAACGATGTTGTAACTATAGAATATACTAAGACTGGCATCTTAAATAAAGATATGAAAAATATCTCAAGCCTCATCTTCTTCATCTTCACACTGTGATGTTTTAGTTACTGAAGAAAGAGGGAAACATAAGTCTAGATATTCGAGTGATAGAGATAAAAGTAAAACCAAGTCGAAGTCTAAATTCAAGAATGTTACATGTGACTATTGCAACAAAAAGGGGCATATCATGAAATATTGTTACAAGCATAAGAAAGATATGAGACAATAAAAGAAAAAAAGCAATAATGAAAATTATGTTGCTACTGTCGCTAATAATGATCTTCTTGTTGCTTGTGGTTAGAATGCCAATAATCTTATTTGTGATGAGTCTATTTGGTTTATGGATTCTGGTGCTACTTCCCATGTTGTGCCAATGAAGGAATTATTTTCCTCTTATACTAATGATGAAGTTAAAGTACTTGGCATTATCATTGTTTGTTTGGAAAGTGACAATTATTCCAAACTAGTTCTCAACAATTTCAAGCATGCTTCAGATGTTTGCTTGAATCTGATTTCTGTAGGAAATCTTGATAATAAGGTCTATTTTAACACCCTTGGTGCTGGCTAGTGAAAGCTTACTTGAGGTTCGATAATTGTGGCTCGATGTGACAAATTGTCTAACTTATACATATTTTAGGGCTCCACTTCTAGAGGCTTCATAAACTTGATGGAGAATGATACTTCATCAAAGTTATGGCATAGAAGATTGAGTCATATGAGTTAGAAGGAGATTTGATAGTTTAACTAAGAAAAATTTTCTTTCTGGAGAGAAACAAGCAAAGTTGAAGAAGTGTGTTCATGCTTAGTCGGTAAATAGAAAAGAGTTTCTTTTCAGAGTCATCCGCATTCAAGAAAGCTTGGTTTGCTAGAGTTGGTACATTCTGATTTATGTGATCCTTTTAAGGTAATGTCTCATGGTGGTGCACTTTACTTTATAACTTTTATTAATGATCATTCTTGCAAACTCTGGGTATTTTCTTTCAAGTCCAAGGATTAAAAACTTGATGTGTTCAAGGATTTTCAGGCCTAGATTGAGAGGAAGACAAGGAAGAAATTAAAATACATCCGCTCAAATAATGGTGGTGAGAATATTGGTAATTTTGGTAGATATTGCAAAAAGCAGAGTATTCGGCATCAGAAAATTCCTCCCAAAACTCCTTAGTTAAATGGTTTAGCAGTGAGGATGAATATAACTCTAGTTGAGAGAGTTAGATGTATGCTTTCAGATGCTAAGCTGTTAGATTCTTTTTGGGCAGAAATACTTAATACTGCTACTTTTGTTATTAACTTATCTCCTACTATTGTTTTAGATGGTGATTTCCCTGAAAAAATTTATTCTGGTAAGAATGTTTCTTATGATCATTTTAGAGTCTTTGGGTGTAAAACTTTTGTACATGTTTTTAAGGATGAGAGGATGTTAGAACTAGGCAGTGTATCTCCATTGGTTATGGGCAAGATTAATTTGGCTATCGTTTCTATGATCTAGTTGAAAAGAAACTCGTTAGACGTCATGATGTTGTGTTCTTTGAAGACCAAACAATTGAAGATTTTGACAAAGCTAAGAAGGTTGATTCTCAGAGTAGTGAAAGCCTAGTTGATGTTGATCCAATTCCTTTGACTACTGCTCCTGAAGATAATCTTCATGATGATGAAAATCAAGTTGATAATGAAGATAATGATCTTGTTTAGCATACCAACATGATGTTGTTGATGCTCTAGTGTAAGTTAATATGGTTGATCAACAACCAGTTACTGATGATCCATAGAGTTCTCTTAAGCGATCTACTGGAGAGAGAATACCTTCATCTCGCTATTCTCCAATAAATATGTACTGATCTTGACTGGCGAGAGAGAACCTGAGAGTCTTGATGAGGATATGAAAAGTGAAGGAAAAGAAAAGTGGTTTGATGCTATGGAAGATGAGATTAAATCTTTGCATGATAATAATATCTTTCATTTGGTTAAGCCACCTAAAGAAACAAACGCTTTGAAAAATAGGTGATTTTTTTGAGTGAATCATATAGATGGTATCCGAATTCCACGGTACAAGGCTAGATTGGTTGTGAAGGGATTTAACCAAAAAAAAGGAGTTAATTTTGATGAGATACTTTCTCTAGTTGTAAAGATGTCATTCATTCGTGTTGTTTCATGTTTAGATGCAAGTCTATATTTAGAGGTTGAGCAAATGGATGTTAAAACTGTTTTTCTCCATGGTGACTTAGATGATGAAATTTACAAGGAGCAGTCTGAAGGTTTTGAAGTCAAGGTCAAAGAGAATTATGTTTGGAAATTAAAGAAGAGTTTGCATGGTTTGAAACAAGCTCCTAGGCAATAGTACAGAAAGTTTGGTTTCTTTATGAGTCAGCAGGGCTTTAATAAGACTACTTTTCAGACCATTGTGTTTTTGTGCAAAAATCTCTGATGGTGAAGTTGTTGTTGTGTTGCTTTATGCTGATGACATGCTTGTTGTTGGTCATACGCTTGCAGGATTTAGAAATTAAAGCAATATTTAAGTAAGTCTTTTTCTTGCAGACACATGAATTCGTCCCTCCCGAGCATTACACCATCAACTCACCCATCGACATTCACTACACCCTCACGTTACTATGCACCTTTACCTATTCGATAACCCCTCCTTAAAAGAACAAAATAACAACCTCTAACAAATTTAATCCCTAATATTCTCTCAGACATCATCATCCTAACAAAATAACCACCTCCCCTATTAAAATTTGACACCTCATCCTTACCTCCACCCCTAACCCATGAACCCCCTCTCTCCATGCCCCTATTTTTATACTTTTTCCCCTAAAACAATAGATATGTATACTGACTATCAAAGAAAAAAAGGGATTCGATATAAATACAGTCACACACAATACTCATGAAAGAATACACATATAAATATATTGGTTCACACACAGAGTAAATATGATGAGTGAACCAAAAATTGAGGAAGAAATGGGAGAATAGTGAGAAAAATAATAAAAAATAGAGAAAATCAGTGAGTGAACCAACAAAATAGAGAAAGACCAGAGAATAGCAAGGAAACCAGTCAGGAAAGAGAGAAAAACAAGTGAAAAAGAGAGAGAAATCAAAGAAATATTGAATTGACAAAACCCAGCGGTTGGTATCGAGTTTTTCGGTGAGTTTTCCATCGAAATTGGCCATCTTTCACCAGATTTAGCCAACACAAACCCAAAATCCATAAAACCCCCCTTATTTATGATTATTTTGGTGAAATCCCACTGGGAGACGTATTCTAACAACCAAATCATCCAAAATCAATTATTTTGAGTTGATTCCAACAAAGCCTCATCGGGAATCGCCATACGAGTCTTCTGGGTTCTTAATTTTTGTGTTGGGTTGCTCAGCTATTTTTTTGAATTTCTGTTCGAATCAGTTTTTGAAGATTTTTGCATTAGAACTCATAGTTGAGATTTTAATTTTCGTGGAGGTTCTCGATGTGGCTATTTATTCTCTTTTTAAGTCAATCAGAAGTAATCGGAAGGTCTAATTCTTTAAATCTTTCTCTCCATTTTACTTAATTTGGTGGATTGATATTATGATTGTGTGTTTGATGATTACGATTGAGTGATTTTGTTGATAGTTGATGTTTTTTATTTGTGAATAATTTATCATGGTGCAAACTTGGGGTTAGTATGAGTTTATATAACTAGTTCCATGTAAGAAATTTGTGTCAAAAAAGGAATTCGGGGAGGGATTGACATTGACAAAAGTGAATATGAATTTGTTTGATTCATTTTAGTGGTTTAGTTTGAAATAAATAGTGATGTTGTTGAACGCAATAGTATCATGATAGATCAAAATTGGTAGGCAAACGGTAGGATGGGTAGGCAAATTTAGGAATTATGGATTGTTGAATATTCAGATGTTTGTTGGGTGATTTTTATTTTATCGTATGAAATTGAAATTGTATTCATTTTTTGGGGAATGTCCTGAGGAAAATTGTACTTATTCATCGGAGAATGCCCCGACGTATCATGTCTTTGAAAGAGGTTCGTGATCCAGGCCCGAGGCATCAGGTATACCATAGTTTAAGATTAGTGTAGGTTAGTTTATGTTTTTGTTTCAATATTTCTTTTCTTATTTGGTTTGTATTAGTTGGACTAGGCACTATTTTTTGGATTTTTTATCGTTTTTTTTCTTGTTTTATGTGTTTTGTTGGTTTATACATTCTATAGCGTCATACTAGTCGATATACTCAATGACAATATCGTAGTTGAGCCACAAGATCGAGGGGTGCCTAATATCTTTCCCCTGATCAAAAGAATTTCTTAACTAGAATCTCTATTTGCAAATCAGTTTATTAAAGAGTCAAAATCATTTTGAAAAGGGATTTCTAAAAGTCACTTGGCACACCAGATTTATGCGAAGTGGCGACTCTGAGTTTAGATATATAAAAAAATCCTTTTCGAAATAAATTTTTATTTTTAGTCACTTTGATAAATAAACCCTTTTCAAACTTAAAATCAATTCTTTTTTTTAGATAAAAAAGGGGTATGACATTTCTATGAAAGACTTAGGACCAGCAAGGCAGATTCTTGGCATGCAGATTCTCCGTGACAGAAAGGCCAAAAATTTGTGGTTATCATAAGAGAAGTACATTCAGAAAGTGTTTCAAAGGTTCAACATGAATAAGGCTGAGGTTGTTAGTACACCTTTAGCTATGCACTTCAAATTGAGCATGAAGAAGTGTCTTTCCAGTGATGATGAGAAGGAAGATATGAACAAAGTTCCTTATGCTTCATTTGTTGGTAGTTTGGTGTATGCAATGGTTTGTGCAAGACTGGATATTGCTCATGTTGTTGGTATTGTTAGCCATTTTCTTTCTAATTTGGGAAGAGAATATTAAAATGTTGTGAAGTGAATTATGAGATATCTTTGTGGCACTTCTAGTCTGAGTTTGTGTTCTGGTAAAGAGAAGTCTATTCTTTATTATTATACTGACTCAAACATGGTTGGTGATGTTCATACTCGCAAGTCTGCTTTAGGGTATTTAGTTACTTTTGCAAGGAGAGTTGTGTCTTAACAATCTAGGTTTCAAAAAAGTGTTGCTCTATCTACTACAGAAACTGAGTTTATTGCTGCTGTTGAAGCTTGTAAAGAATTGCTTTAGGAAAAGAGATTCTTGGGGGAACTTGGTTGTGTTCAAGATAGGTATGTGCTTTATTGAGACAGTCAAAGTGCTATACATCTTTGAAAAAAAATTATATTTCTTGGTCAGTCTAAACATATTGATATTAGATACCATTGGATTCAAGATGTGTTGGGGTCAAAGTTTCTTGAACTTAAAAAGATTCATACGAATGATAATGTCTATGACATGACAAATAAAGCTTTGCCAAGTGGGATGTTTGAAGGTTGTTGCATGATCGCCGGGATGGATGTCTCCTCCACATAGTCGGGAGGGAGAGAATTATTGGGTTATGGGTCTTTTTTTTTTCCTAATGGATAAATAATGTCCAATTTGGACCAACCCATTTTTCCCCATTGGACTATTCCTATGGGGTATAAATATAGATCTTTTAAGGTCTTATTTTACAATCCACAAAAGAGTTTTTAGCAACTAAAGAGAGAAACTAGTGCAGATTTTTGCACCTAAGATTCCATCTACAGCTGTCAACTTTAAATTGTGATTTATGTTTTATTTCTTATCCGATTGAGCTGATTTTTGGACAACTTATTTACCTTATCTCAATCTTTGCTTCAAATTGAAAGAAAAAATTTAAACTTGGGTATTCTTCCACTGCTACCCTGTCGTGAACTTTGGTAGTGACCTTGCCTCTTTCCCAACAACAAGGAAATGATAAGCTTTCTAAAGTTGCAATCCATTATTTTAAAAAACTTTTCAACAACCCTCATTATTTTAATAACTTTAACATTTTGAATTATATTAATACTTATATTAAAGATGATAACAATAACAAACTTATTGTAGTACCTGATGTGGAAGAAGTTAAATCTACGGTTTTGAGTATGAGTGCATGAAACACCTAGGCTTTGGACCCTTAGAAAACTTCCCATATTTTGAGGTTCTGGGTTGGGTACGGTTTGACCAAGCCTCTCGTATGATAGGATATGATTCGTACCCTCTTCTCTTGTATAGATATTAGTTTAGGTTGGTAACACTCTATCCAAGATATGTATTAGCCCCTCCATAGACGTACCTTTGGGTACGAGCCATATCCTGCCGAGTCCTATGAAGTGTTGAGCTTGACCTAGTCAAAACTTTCCTGGGTACGGTTCGAGATATGGTTTAGGGTACCAATCGTACCCTTAAATATAAGTCATTCTTTGTTAGTCGTACCCTGGATAGTTTAGAAGTCCATGGTGAGGCCTAGGGTACAAGTTAGGTTACCACTCATACCCTAAGGTACGATTCGTATGGGGTGGTCGTACCCCCTTGGGTCCAACTTTTACAGCTTTTAGCTGAGGACTTTTTAGACATTTCCCCACCCCTAAACCCTTAAAAACCTCGACATATATCATCTTTGGCCCTTAATTGATCACTCATACAAGATCAAAACACCCAAAAATCCTCTCCAAAACATCTCTCTCAAGATTGAAGCTAGGGATTCAAGAGGTGTCCTTCTAGAGACTTGGAGACCAAGAATTCATTTGTGAATCATCTAATATAAGGCATGTATCTCTTCCCTCATTTTATTTCAAAAATATAGTTTGTTTGAACATTGATTTTGATTCTTAAATGGTGGTTTTGAAATACAAATGTTGAGGGTTTTTAATACAAATTATGGGTATTATTTACTCTTGATTTAAATAATGTTTTCACATGTTGGTGATGGTTTACATATGTGTGTACTTGTTGATTATGGTCTAATGCAGGGGTCATAGGTAACCCTAATCTTAATGGTTTTTCCTATGGCTTTGGTCTTGTTAAAGGTGTGCCCACAAGGTGTCTGTGAAAATGTCTAAAGAAAATCTCTAGTCACACGTTAATGGTGTTTTGAACTAAGGTAATGCTTAAATGAGTATGAGTTGTTTACAAATGGTTTTGTAAAGGCCTTGTTGTCCATGTTAGGGTTTCTAAATGAATCAAATAGTAAGATCTTGGTGGCCATGGTTTTGACTCTCAAACAAAAGGCCTTGTTGGGTATGGTTTTGGTTTTTTTTGTAAGGGACTTGTTGGCCATGAAATAGGTTGTGGTTTCTTTATTAGATGATGGGTTCGAATCCCTAAATTTTGGTGTAATAAGTGTCCTTGTTGGATGATGGGTTAGAGTTCCAAAAGTCATATAACTGGTTGATTGATTGAGGTAATGACATATGTATACTTGTAAGTAGTGTTGGTATGAAAATACCAATAAAGTGCCTTTGGTTATAAGAAAATGACTAAATGGTTTTAATTTGGGATTTAAAGGGGATGATTAGTCGAGCCGTGGAAGCTAACGATTTCGGGGGGACCAAAGCTTGAAACTCGAGATTTTTCCAGGTGTGATGTTTAGTCATGATGACTGTGTGCATGATTTCATGCTTTTATACTTGGAGATGTTCCATTCATCTCGTATTTTCTCTAGCTTATATGTTAAACCCCCGTCGGGGCCCTTTAGTAGGTGGTGTTGATCCCATATCGCCCATGGGTAAATTTTGAACAACAAGACTATACATCCCAGGTTAATGATTTCAAAGCTCATGGTAATCTCATTCCCTATCCTGACATGGTTCATACATATATATATGTCTGTGTGTGTGTATGTATTGCATTGGATGATTGGTTTTCGATGGTTGGCATTATTTTATCCTTATCCTTGAGTTACATACTAGCGTTTGCCCACTAACCATCTTTGGACCTGTATCCCCATGCAATACAGGGACCAGGGATTCTTCTTCTCTTCCTGCGTAGTGATCAGGTCTTCGGGCGATTCGAGTATTGACATTAAAGTGGTGAGCTTCCTTACTTCAAAAGGGAAATATTTTATGAGTCTCCTTATCTTACATTGTTGATTTATTTTGGACTTGGTTTGGCTATTATCGGGGGCTTGTCCCATCATATTATTGACTTCAGATTTTGTAGAGGCTTTGTGGATGACTGTGGACTTAGGTAGGTTGGATTTTGTATGTAGAAATAAATAAAATGTTTAGATGTTCTTAAGTCATGATTATAAATTGTGTTTTTGTTATATTATTATTATATGTTTGGAGTTTATCCAATACTTATGGGTTGATACGGTGATTAGGTTGGGATAATATGGTGATTTTTTATCCTCGGTGGGCTTGAGATGCCCATACGATAAGGCCCAATTTTGGATCGTGTCAAGTTAGTATCAAAGCCTAGGTTCATGGTCAGTGGGGTGTCCAAAAAGTCATATCAAGTAGAGTCTCTTTTATGAAATTGTGGCAAGCCACACTTATAAGAGAAAGGCTATAATACATTTAGGAATATTTCACTTTTATGTTGTCTTATTTTCAGCTATAGAGCCTAAGGTCTCGGGTTCTTTTGATTTCCGTTCGCTAGTTTTTCAGATCATGCCTCCTCGAGAATCTGAAATATATAAAATTTCTTATGTTCCAATTATGGGACTCGCTCTATTTATAGAGTCCATAATCGGTCTAGGGGTTCGATACCTGATGGTTTAGGAGTTCCACTGGTTTTCTCTGGTCCTTCTCTGATTCTTCAGGCAGACATGTTAAATGCTAAGTTTCATCAGTCGATTCATATGATTGCTCAGTTGGTGGATTCTTAAGCTAAGAGTGGTGCAACTTCTTCTCCATATTCTGAGGCGACAAGGGTTTGTCAGTTCATGAGGTTGCAACCTCCTATGTTCATTGGTACCAAGGTTGAGGAGGATTCTCAAGGTTTTATCGATGAAATGAAAAAGATAATACAGATCATGGGTGCTTCAAAAATTAAAGGTGTTAGTTTGCTTCCTACCAATTGAAAGACGTGGCGTACCAATGGTATGAAGAATGGGAACAATCGAGGGGTGAGGATGTAAGTTCTAACATATGGGTGTATTTCTCTAATGCCTTCTTAGACTGCTTCTTTCCTCAAGAGTTGAAGGAAGCAAAAGCGGAATATTTTGTGAATTTGAAGCAAAGGAGGATATCTATTAAGGAGTATGCATTGAAACTCCATTAGTTGTCTAGGTATGCTCCTGAGATGGTTTCTAGCATAAGGGATAGAATACATAAGTTTGCTTTGGGATTATCCTATGAGTTGGTCCTTAAGAGTAAGGAGGCCTTGTTGATCAAAGATATGGACATCTCTTGGTTGGTCGTGTCTATGCAACAAGTGGAGAAATAAAAAAAGAACCAATTGGAGATTGATGAGAGGCAAAGTAAGAGGTCTCGGTTTTCGAAACCAAGTAGGGGCTAAAGGTTTGGTGATAAGTGGCCAAGAAAGAAATAAGGGAGTTCGGATACATTCTCCTCATCTAGTTCTCCTTACTCGAAGTCATCAGGTGACCATCGATCTCAGTTTAAGGGTGGATTCTGGGCATAGGTTGTCTAATCTCAGACTTGTGAGGCTCAGTTGGCTCTATTCCCCCTCCTTGTAAATTTTATGTAAGGTTGCACCGTGGGTTCTGTGCGAAAAGGAAGTACAAATAGTTTTTTATGGTAAGAATGGTCACATACGGTGTGACTGTCTTGCTAGGATGGCTTCTGGAGATAATAGGGTCCCCATAGGTTATTTATCTTCTCCTGCACCGAAAGGTGCTACTTCTGCTTTTGTTTCTGATACTAGCTGGCTAAAACCATTTGTATGCACTTGCTACTCGCTAAGATTCTAAGGCATATCTAGATGTTATAATTGGTATGTTGAGACTTTTTTGTGATATGTATTATTTTATTGATATGGGTTCCACTCTCTCTTATGTTACCCCATTTATGGCTATGCATTTTGATTTTAGTCCTGAGTGTCTATCGATTTCTTTTTCTGTTCTACCCCAGTACGAGACTCTGTGGTTATTGAAATAGTATATAAAGGGTATGTGGTAGCTGTTGGTAGTAAATAAAATTGGGTAGAATTGATAGAGTTAGACATGGTCGATTTCGATGTTATTTTGGGGATGGATTGGTTGCATTCTTGCTATGCTTCCTTAGATTGTCGGACCCTTAGGGTCATGTTTAAATTCCCTAATGAGTCGATCATTGTATTGAAAGGGGTTCTTTAGTGCCTAAGGGGAGCTTCATCTCATATCTTAGAACCTAAAAGTTAATTTTTAAGGGGTGTTTGTATCATGTGGTCCTAGTTAAAGATTCTAACTCGGAAGGTCCCTCTCTAGAATGAGTTCCCATGGTTAATGAGTTTCTCGAGGTCTTTTATGATGACCTTTCTGGTATTTCTCCTGATAGGGAAATTGATTTTAAGATTGATCTTGTTTTGGACCCTTATCCTATCTCTATCCTTCCTTATAGAATGGCTCTAGCAGAGTTGAATGAGCAATTGAAAAATCTCTTAGATAAAGGCTTTATTCATTCTAATATGTATTCTTTGGGTGCTCTCATATTGTTTGTACGTAAGAAGGATGGTTCCCTTAGAATGTGCATTGATTATCATCAGTTGAACAAGGTGACCATAAAGAATAAGTATCCTTTTCTCAGAATCGATGACTTATTTGATCAACTTCATGGTGCAAAGTATTTCTCTAAAATTGATATTAGGTCGGGTTATCATCAGCTTAAGATTAGGGAAGAGGATATCCCTAAGACTGTCTTAAGGACCCGCTATAGTCATTATGAGTTCCTAATTATGTCTTTTGGGTTGACCAATACCCCAGCGGCTTTCATGGATTTGATGATGTAATACCCCATACTTTTTCCTACCTTGAAATTATCCCAAGAATGTTAGAAGCTTTCTTTAAAGATTAATACACTTTCGTATATGTAGAATTTTTAAGATTTTCACTTTTTATCATGGGGAAAATTGAATTAGCTTTCCAACGATACCAATTTCGTCAAAATTTGGTATCGAAGTAGAAAGTTATGGACGATTTACTCAGAGCTTCCAGAATCGCCCAGGTACGATGGCTAGGTTGACGGACAGTCGACCCAGCGACGGACCGTCGCCTTGACCATCACACCCAAGGAAGTACGAAAACCTTCTGGATAAGGCGCGATAGATAGGTCGACGGACCGTCGCCCAAGCCATCGCTACTTAGGCTGTGATTCCCTATCCTGGTCTATCTACGATGGTCGAAATGATGGAGTATCGAATGAACCATCGCAGGTTCCATTCAGCAAATTTTTAAGCCATTTTTAAAAAGGCTTTTGGTCTTTTACCACCCGTTTATATACCTAGTAATATCCATCCAAGGCTCCAAAATTCATTATTCTTCCACAATATTAAAATTAGGGTTTTCTCCCTAAGAGAAATCCTTAAGAAACAAAATCCAAATCTCCTTCAAGAAACTAAGAGATTCAAATTCTTCAAGTTCAAGAAACTCACTACCAGGTATGCATAGTGTTCATTCATGGACTCCTTTCATTTATAAAGACTAAGAATCTCTTTTCAAAGTTCAAGTGAATGGACTTTCATGAATTTCATGTTGGGTTTGCTTTCGTTCATGTTGTTAATGACTAATTGAATTCTATTCAATGATGGGTGATAAATTTTATGTGGAATTTATTGGTATAGGTGTAGATTCATGTGAACCTATGATTAAACCCTTGGATGATGAAATTAGAGTTGAATCATGATGTGTACTTGTTGTATAATGTTGTCTACATACAATATCCTTACCATGTGTTTGTAAATGCCTATGTGAAGGAAAAGTTTCCAACTAGTATGATATTATGAAATCCCCATTATGTACAAGTTTATGTATATCGCATGTTTGATGAAATGCTTCAATAAATGAATTATGGATTGTGATGTTGGTCATATATTCAAGAAAGTCATACTTTGTCAGTTTCTTTCCATCGAGTCCTGATGGTACTTGTACCCGACAATTTAGCTGTGTGCCTAGAGCCAATGTTATGTTTTCACGATATCCTCAGTCAAGCCATGTTTAGTAGAACTCAGTTAGTCATGTGACTTAGGAAAACTCAGTAAAACTCAGAAATCCCTGTAATCTCAGATGCTTAGTAATATAAAAATCTCAGTAATATTCTATTAGTAAACGAAATTCAGTTAACTCAGTCCAGTTCAATTCAATAATTCATGTACAGTGTCTATTCATATGGGAGTAAAATTAGCACCGAGTGAACCTAAGGATGGGAACACGCACTGTCAGATGGGGGTGTGATTCTTAGAAGACATCCTTGCATTCCTAAACTATGTAGCCAGCATAGGTTGAGACATCAACACTGTCAGATAAGGGTCCCACCATTCTTTTTTGGGGACACTGTCAGATGAGGGTCACTCACAGCTTGTCCTTATCGGTGGCACGGTATTGATACCCTTCTAATTGGGGTTACCGATCGGACCCCAACTCAGCTATATTGGCGTATTAGGGGCATGTCGATTAGATAACCACTTCCCAAAGTTTTAGTTACAGAATCAAGACTATCAGATATAGTCATTCAGTCTCAGCAATAGAACTCAGATAGTTCTATAGAATTCAAGACTATCAGAGACAGTCACCTCAGAACAGTATGGAACTCAGCTAGTTCCATCAGATTCAGGACTGTCAGACACAGTCTCGCATGTTATCAGTTATATCAGACATTAGAACTTAGTTACCAGTCATGTCAGTTATTAGTAAATTCATGCTATCTCAATCTCAGTCATAGTTACTATGTATTCATGCATGTATTCTCACGTTCATATTAGTCAGTTAGCCAGTATTGTTTATACATATGAACCCCATGTATTCAACTTACCTCACATGCATACCAGTATATTCAAAGTACTAAAGCATTTGCGCTATGGTGTCTTATACCATAGGTTAAGAGACACGAGCTCTAGAGCATCAGTAGATTCCAGTCTCAGCAGTTAGAGTCAGCAATGAGTCCTCATCTTTTGAGGACATGATCATTATTTTATTACCTTATTAATTAATTTATTAGTTGGATTTAGTTGGGGATATGTCCCATCAACTCCTTATTCAGACAGTCATATTTTAGAGGCTTTTCAGACTACAATATATTCAGATAGCTTATTTCAGTTTTGTTTTGGGTATTTCATATCATACCCAGATGTTATATTTTTATCAGATTTTATATCTCAGTGTTGAACCTTATGGCCTTTCAGTTCATGTTTCCACATTATACAGTATATTATATAGTATACAGGTACATATATCAATCATAGTTTAGCTTGTGGTCCTTCGAGGTCATGAGCACCATATAGCATTTCGGGTACCAGATTTGGGGCGTTACAGATCAATAGGGTTTTTCATCTGTTTTAAGATTTGCTCATCATTATATCCATTGATGACATCTTGGTCTATTCTATGAGTAAGGCAGATCATGTTGATCACCTTCGTACTGTGTTATAAATTTTGAAGGATCATCGTTTGTATGTCAAGTTCTTTAAGTGTGAGTTTTGGTTGAAGCCTGTGACTTTCCTTAGTCTTATGATCTCTAGTGAAAGGATCATGGTGGATCCATAAAAGGTTGACAAAGTTAAAAAGTGGCCTAAACCTGTGACTCCAATCGATATTCGGAGCTTCTTGGGTCTAGCTGGGTATTATAGGAGATTTATGAAGAGTTTTTCGAAGATAGCTGCCCCATTAATAAAGTTGGCACAGAAAAAGGTCAAGTTTTTGTGGTCAGGTGTGTATGAGGGTAGTTTTGAGAATTTAAAGGATAAGTTGACCTCGTCTTCGATTTTGACCTTACCCGAGGGTAATGGTTTTGTGGTGTATTATGATGCATCTCGTATTGGGCCTGGTTGTATGTTGATGCAGCATGGTAGGGTGATGGACTATGCTTCTAGGGATTTGAAAGTCCATGAGAAGAACTATCCTATTCATGAATTGGACTTATTAGCCATAGTTTTTGCTTTAAAGATTTGGCATCACTATATCTATGGGGTTCATGTTGGAATCTTTTTCGATCATAAGAACCTTCAGTATGTATTTAGTCAGAAGGAGTTGAATCTTAGACAAAGGAGGTGGCTCAAGTTACTAAAGAACTATGATATGAGTCTTCATTACCATCCAGGTAAAGCTAACATTATTTTTGATACTCTTACTAGGTTATCCATGGGGTGTTTGGCTTATATTAATGAGGATAAGTAAGAATTGGTAAGGGACATTCACCGATTGGATAGTCTTGGAGTTTATCTCACGCACTCGGAGGATGGTAGTGTATTTTTGCATCCGACGTTATAGTTGTCACTTGTTGTTGAAATAAAAGAAATGCAAGTGTTGGATCCTGATATGATGAAGATTATGAATAATGTTGGTCAGCAAAAAGTTGTGGACCTTACGATTGGGGGTGATGGTGTCCTGAGGTATCAAGGTAAGCTATGAGTTCCCAATGCTGATGGATTAAGGGAAAGGATTTTGGCCGAAGCTCATGGATCCCGTTCTGCTATTCATCCCAATTCTACGAAAATGTATCATGATCTTAGGGAATTTTATTGGTGGAATAATACAAAACAAGATATGGCTAGCTATGTGGCCAAGTGTATGGTGTGCCAACAAGTGAAAGTATAGCACTTGTGACCCTGTGGTTTGTATCAAGAGATTGAGTTGCCCTAGTGGAAATGGAAATTAATTAATATGGATTTTGTTATCTCCCTTCCTCGGTCTCGGAATTAATTTGATTCTGTTTGGGTCATTGTGGTTACTATGACTAAGTCTGCCCATTTTTTGTCACTAAGGACTACTTATTTGGTGGAGAATTATGCTAAGTTGTATCTTACAGAGATTGTAAAGTTGCAATATACTTCAATTTCTATCATCTCATATCGTGACACTCCATTCTCATCTCACTTTTGGAAGTCATTTCAGAAAGGTTTAGGGAATAAGGTATGCCTTAGCACCGTTTTTCACCCACAAACGGATGGACAAGTGGAGAGGACCATTCAAACACTGAAAGATATATTACGTGCTTGTGTGATCGATTATGGTGGTAAGGGTACAACCATTTGCCTTTGATTGAATTTGCCTATAATAATAGCTACCATTCTAGTATTGGCATAGCTTCTTTTGAGGCATTGTATGATAGAAAATGTCATTCTCCTATTGGGTAGTATAAAGTTGGTGAGGGTAAGTTTCTTGGTCCTGATTTAGTTCACCAAGCCTTGGAGAAGGTAAAGGTTATTAGTGATAGATTTAAAGCTACTCAAAGTCATCAAAAGTCCTATGCGGATGTGAGGCATAGGAATTTGGAGTTTAATGCTGGCAATGGGGTATTCTTGAAGGTATCTTCCATGAAGGGAGTAATACGGTTTGGTAAGAAAGGAAAGTTGAGTCCTCGGTATGTTGGTCCATACTTGATATTGAAAAGGGTTGGTAATGTTGCCAATAAATTGGAATTACCCTCTAGTTTGAGCTCCGTCCATCCAGTATTCCATGTGTCCATGTTGTGGAAATGTATAGGTGACCCTTCATTGGTTATTTCTTTGGGGGTGTTGGTATTTTGGACTTTTTGTCCTATGAGAAGGTCCCGGTGAGGATCTTAGATCATTATGTTTATCGGTTGTAGACAAAAGAAGTGGCTTTGATAAAGGTTCTTTGGAGGAACCAAAAGTACGAGGAAGCTACTTGGGAAGCAGAAGAGGACATAAAGTCTAAGTACCAATATTTGTTCCCCGTTTTGAAAACTCATGACTGAGGTACGTGTTAATCTACTTGACGTGATGTGTGTTTCATCCTTGTTCTGTGTCTTTGAGTTCTAACTTGTTTAAAAGTTAGTTTGATGTGTAAAATATGTTAACGAGTTCTTATGATTGCCTTACCCATCATTCGAGAATGAATGATCCAAGTAGGGGAGAATTGAAACACCTAGGCTTTGGGCCCTTAGAAAACTTCTCAAGTTTTAAGGTTCTGGGTTAGGTACAATTTGACCAAGCCTCTCGTATGCTAAGATACGAGTCGTACACTCCCCTCTCGTATAGATATCAATTTAGGTTGGTAACACACTATCCAAAATATGGATTATCCCCTCCCTAGTCATACTTTTAGGCACGAGTCGTATCCTACCAAGTCTTATAGAGTGTTGATCTTGACCTAGTCAAAATTGTATTGGGTACGGTTTAGGATACAGTTTAGTTTACTAATCGTACCCTTGGATACAAGTCATTCTTGGTTAGTCATACCCTAGACAGTTTAGGAGTCCATGGTGAGGCCTAAGGTATGAGTTACGGTACCACTCGTACCCTAGGGTACTACTCGTATGGGGTGGTCGTACCCCCTGGGTCCAACTTTTACAGCTTTTAGCTGAGGAATTTTTAGATATTTCCTCACCCCTAAACCCTTAAAACCCTCGATATATATCATTTTTTGGCCCTTTATTCTTCATTTATACAAGATCAAAACACCCAAAAATCCTCTCCAAAACTTCTATCTCAAGATTGAAGCCAGGGTTTCAAGAAGTGTCCTTCTGTATACTTGAAGACAAAGAATTCATCAATCATCTTGTATAAGACATATATCTCTTCCCTCATTGTTAGTTTGAAATTATCATGTGTTTGAACATTGATTTTGATTCTTAAATGCTGGTTTTGAAATGCAAATGTTGAGGTTTCTAATACAAATTATGTGTATTGTTTACTCTTGATTTAAATGATGTTTTCACATGTTGTTTGTGATGGTTTGCATATGTGGGTACTTTTTGATTGTGGTTTAATGAATGGGTCATAGGTAACACTAATATTAATGGTTTTTACTATGGTTTTGGTCTTGTTAAAGGTGTTCCCACAAGGTGTTTGTGAAAATGTCTAAAGAAAATCACTAGTCACATGTAAATGGTATTTTGAACTAAGGCAATGTCTAAATGAGTATGAGTGGTTTACAAATGATTTTGTAAAGGCCTTGTTGGCCATGTAAGGGGTTTTAAATGAATTAAATAGTAAGGTCTTGGTGGTCATGGTTTTGACTCTCAAACAAAAGGCCATGTTGGCTATGGTTTTGGTTTCTATTGAAAGGGCCTTATTGGCCATGAAAGAGGTTTTAGTGTCTTTTTTAGACAATGGGTTCGAGTTCTTAAATTTTGGTGTAATAAGTGTCCTTGTTGGATGATGGGTTAGAGCCCCAAAAGTCTTATAAATTATTGATTGATTGAGGTAATGACATGTGCATACTTGTAAGCAGTGTTGGTATGATGATACCAATAAAGCGACTTTGGTAAGAAAATGACTAAACGGTTGGCTATGTGTGAATGGTTTTAATTTGGGATTTAAAGTGGTATGTTTAGCCGAGCCATGGAAGGTGAAGGTTTTGGGTGGACCAAAGCTGGAAACTCATGATTTTGCCAGGTATAAGGTTTGGTCATGATGATCGTGTGCATGATGTCATGCTTTTATAATTGGAGATGTACTAGTCATCTCATATTTACTTTGGCTCATATGATAAACACGCACCGGGGCCTTTTTAGTAGGTGGAGCTGACCCCATATAGCTCGTGGGTGAATTCTGAATAGCAAGACTATACATCCTAGGTTAATGATTTCAAAGCTCATGCTAATCTCGTTCCCTATCCCAGCATGGTTCATAGATATAGACACATACTAGATTCATGACACATGTGGTGCGCGTGTGATATATTTATTGTTGAATTACTATGTTGATCGTTGATGTTGATAATGCGATGAGTTTTATTCGTGGCATTTTTTTGTGTGAAAATGGCCATTTTATTAAAATTTCATAGGACTTATTAATGTATGTTACATTAATTGGTCCTATGAATATGAATGAGGACCTATACGAGCTTAGCTCCAGCAGAAATGCTCTAAGATTTGCTGAATCCACCTTGCTCTAGCATTAATATGAGAAAATAAAAGAATCATTAACTAACAATCAAAGTTGTCTTTATAACAAATAAGTCAGATGTACACTTTAACACATACTAGATATACAGAAGATGTCGTTAGCCATACTCTCTAAAGAATAAATATTCCACCTGAATGAAAAAGACGTTGAAATTGTAGGTTACAATGGTGACTGTAGTATACCGACGCATGAGCGTATATTGCAATTTATTTCAAAAGTAATTGCAAAGGTTGGTAAGACCACTTGTGAATATTTCTCAAATTAAGATAGAAAAATATATAGTTGTGATTTTCTAATTCAATAGAATGAACTAATTTAATGTCCAAAGCTTATTAATGAATTGAACTCTTAAGAGACCTTCATGAAATACTTGATGGAAATTGGAATCTAAGAAGCATCCATTTATAGGAGATTGTATAGTAAACTGAATTGTTGGAAGTAAAGTCCGTGGATAACCACTTTAATCCAAGAGTGTACGTACCCTGTATGGCATTGACAGTAATATAAGATTTCTGGGAATTCAACAAATCTGAAGCTTCAATTTGTCAATAATTTGAGATAACATCAAACAACAGAATAAACCTGAAAAGTATTCTTTCACAGAAAGCAGTTGATTGAGTCGAGAAGCTCACTTGACAATCAATGATAAAAAGCAATGATGGGCCATCCTTAGAGAATTCAAATTTCAAGAGATGTGAATCACTGCAATAAACTTATTTGCTTACAACAATCTTGTGAGAATGTGGATCTTTCCATTCCAATGCTAAAGTTGAAATATTTTCAAAATGGGTAATGATTTATTTAATCTGTTTTCTACAGCTAGTACCACCACTTCTACGAACCCACACAAAGAAAGAGAAATGTTGACTAACATGTAACTTAAAAAATAAATAAAGATTATGCCAGTGAGAAGATAACTAACTGCACCCACGAACATGGTTAATAAAGCAAAACTATTCATGAATGCAACACCTGAATTCATGGAAGTGTCATTATTAATATTTGTTTTTTAAACGTAACTATTATCCTTTTGTAAATTCTAATTTTAGCTATTAATGTTAAGTGTATATTTGTTTTCACTTGTTGAATTTGTTCACAAATTTTATTAGCCTTTTGTAAATTCTGGTTATAGCTATTAATGTTACTTATATCTCTGTTTACCCTTGTTGAATTTGTCCACAAAGGTTGTTATTTCATCTATGACATTTTGAATGTCCTTTTTCTAAGACAACATTAAAATCAATTACACAACTTGAAATTTTAAATTCTTTCTTAGGCATGAATTGACTTGATTCAAAAAGGGGCCTGGACCACAAAGAAATACAAAACTGAGTACTAAAAAACTCTTCTTACCTTCATTCAGAAATAAATTAAAAATGTATAAAAATCAGAACCTCCAAGGGTTAGATTGTGTTTCAAGAAACAATGGGAACTCTCCCATTCATTTCCATCACAACAATTTTTAGACTACTTTAGGAGTAATAACCCACACTCTTCTATCTTGCTCACGTTTTTTACACCCATTTTAAATTGCAAAGCATTCATGGACTTGTAATACCCCAAAATTTTCCTTAAGCCTAATCTCGTCCCTAGAAGGTTGAGGGATGACTTCCTAAGTGATTGACATTTAAACCATATAGAGTTTCCTTAATTTTGACTTTTTTCCATGAGAAAAATCTAATTAGCTTTCCAACGATAGTAGGTCAGCCCAAATCCGATAACCAGGCAAGGAGTTATGGCTAAATTAAGTTCTAGACGTAAAACAGTGTCATTATAGTGTTTGGGGCATCGTGGAGAGGGTCTATTTGACAATTGTCAATTTTATGTGGAACTCCGCGATAGCAGCGCATTCCGCTGAAGTTTCAGGTCCCAACCAGTGGGAAAACGCGATAGTACCACGTCGCGGTGACCCCTAGAATCCCATTTGTCAAATTCCAGCGAGCCACCGTGATAGTGGCGCGTCGCAGTGGCCCATAAAATTGGGTTTTCCAGTTCAATTTTTCCAGCTTTGTACAAAAGTTAAAAAGGGCACTTTGAAATTTTTCCAAGCCTATTAAATCTTACAAACACCAAATTGAAGTCATTTATAAGCATTCTATGAAGTTTTTCTCAAGTTTTCTCTCAACAAAATCCCTAAGTACCTAAAACCTCTCCCAAGAATCTCAAGAATCCACCGTAGCTTTCACAAATTGAGTTGATATTTGAGGTTCCCAAGACAAAGGCTTCAAGAACCCTCACTCAAAGTAAGAAAAGAGAGTCTTAAGCAAGCTTCTTCATCTACAAGTCAGAATCTAAGGTATGTGGGGTTTGAACAAGAACACTCCTTTCGTTCTTATGCACAAAAACTTACTTTAAGTTATAAATTTCTATATTTTGATATGATTTCCATGAAATTTGAGTTAAGGTTTATACCCAATGTTGTTAAATTGCATGATTTTGAGATTTTAAGTGAATTGGATATTGAGTTACATGTCTACTTTCAAGTATTTATGAACATGATTATATTTTCCAAATTTTAAGTTGAGTTATGAGAAATTGTGTTATAAAGCATAAACTTTATGGTGTTTGATATGAATTTGAAGCATGGGACCAAAACCCTAAGAGTTAGTTTTGATATTTCAAGAATGATCATGATTTAAGTATCCCATGATTAGCTATTTTCAGATTTTGATAAAGAAAGTTGGTCTTTTGAAACAAGCTAAGATAGGAATCCACATTATTCATTATTGATGATCTAAAGCAAAGAGAAGCATAATTTGGTCTTTATTATAGACCCTTGAGTTATTTTTGAGGTAGATTTCCTAAAAATTTTGAGATGAGTATGGGAGTAATATTTAGCACCGAGTTGGATTTTCTCCTCAGGGCGCTTCATCAAGTACTGGTGGCGGTCAGCGCCAAAGTCAATTCTATGCTTTTCCATCACACCAGGAGCAGAAGGATTCTCCCGATGTGGTTGCTGGTATCCTCCATGTCATTCACTTTGATGTTTATGTGTTGTTGGACCCTAGGTCAAGTTTTTCTTATATGACACCGTTGGTTGCTATGAATTTGAAATGCGTCCCGAGAAGGTTCTTGAGCCTTTCCTAGTTTCTACTCTGGTAGGGGAGCCTGTTGTTGCTAATCAAGTGTATAAAAAGTGTCCTGTCACTGTTCTTCATAGAGTCATACTTGCTGATTTGATAGACTTCGAGATGGTTGATTTTGATGTTATTCTGGGTATGGATTGACTTCACTCTTTCTATGCATCTATAGACTATCGTACCCGTGTAGTTAAGTTTCAGTTTCCTGATGAACCAATTTTTGAGTGGTCCAGGAGTTCAGTATCTCCCAAAAGTCATTTAATATCCTATCTTAAAGCCAGAAAGCTTGTATCCAAAGGTTGAATCCATCACCTAGTTAGAATTAAAGACACTAAGTCCGAGGCTCCAACTATACAGTCGGTTAACATTGTTAATGAGTTTCTTGATTTTTTTTTTTGGAAGATCTCCTAGGGGTACCTCCCGATAGAGAGATAGAATTTGGGATTGACCTTTTTCCCGACACTCAGCTTATTTCTATTCCTCCTTATGTATGGCACCTGCAGAGCTTAAGAAGTTGAAATAGAAACTCAAAGATCTTTTAAATAAAGGTTTCATAAGGCCCAGTGTGTCACCTTGGGGTGCACCTGTCCTATTCGTGCGAAAGAAAGATGGTTCCTTTTGTATATGCATTGACTATCATCAGTTTAACAAGGTCACAGTTAATAATAAATACCCTCTTCCTAGAATTGATGACCTGTTTGATCAATTACAAGGTGCAAGTTATTTCTCCAAGATAGACCTTAGATTCGACTATCATCAAATTAAAGTAAGGGAGTGTGATATCCCAAAGACAACCTTTTAAACCCGCTATGGTCACTTTGAGTTTCTAGTCATGTTTTTGGGCTAACCAATGCTCCAGCGGCTTTCATGGACCTCATGAATCAAATATTCAAGCAGTATCTTGATATGTTTGTCATAGTGTTCATAGATGATATTCTTGTTTACTCTCGTACTGAGATCATCTTAGAATTGTTTTGCAAACTCTTAGAGATCATTAGTTGTTTGCCAAATTCAATAAGTATGAGTTTTGGCTAAGGTCCGTATCTTTTCTAGGTCATATCATTTCAACCGAAGGCATTAGAGTCAATCCCTAAAAGATAGAAGTTGTAAGAAATTGGCCTAGACCTATCTCTCCATCTGACATTAAGAGTTTCTTGGGTCTAGCTGGCTATTACTGCCATTTTCTTGAAGGTTTCTCTTCTATTGCGTCTCCCATGACCCGGTTGACCCAAAAGAAAGTTAAGTTCCTTTGGTCGGATTCTTGTGAGAAGAGTTTTTAGGAGTTGAAGACTCAACTTACTTCAGCCCCAGTGTTGACTTTTCCTAATAGTATGGATGGTTTTGGGGCGTATTGTAATGCCTCTAGAGTTGGTTTGGGATGTGTGTTGATGCAGAAAGGTAAGGTTGTAGCCTACTCCTTTAGACAGTTGAAGCCACATAAAAAGAACTACCCAACTCATGATCTTGAATTAGCTGTTGTGGTCTTTGCTTTGAAAATATGGAGACACTATCTTTATGGTGTTCATGTTGATGTGTTTACTGACCACAAAATCTTGCAGTATCTGTTTACTCAGTGAGAGTTGAATCTTAGACAGAGGAGATGGTTAGAGTTGCTAAAGAACTATGATATGAGTATTTTATATCACCCGAGCAAGGCCAATGTAGTGATAGATGCCCTTAGCAGGTTGTTTATAGGTAGTATTACTCATGTAGAGGAAGATAACAAAGAGTTAGCTCGTGATGTGCATTGTTTGGCTAAAATGGGTGTTAGGTTGCTTGATTCTGCTGAGGGAAGTACTTTTGTACAACGTAGTTCCGAATCCTCTTTAGTTTTAGAAGTGAAAGAGAAGCAAGACTTAGATGATAGTTTAGTTAGACTGAAGGGTTCAGTTAAGGACCAAAAGGTAGTGGTTTTCTCCCAAGGGGGAGATGGTCTGTTGAGAGTGCAGGGTAGATTGTGTGTTCCTTGTGTTGATGATCTAAGGCATAGAATTATGGCTGAAGCACATGGCGCGCGATATTCTATTCATCCTAGAGCTACCAAGATGTACCACGACTTATGGGAAATCTATTGGTGAAGTGGTATGAAGAAGGATATAGCTGCGTTTGTAGCAAAGTATGCAATATGCCAATGAGTTAAAGTAGAACACCAAAAACCTAGTGGTGTGATGCAAGAGTTTGGTATTACCACTTAGAAGTGGAAAGAGGTGAATATGGATTTTGTGACTGGTTTACCTCTTTTGTGATGTCATCATGATTCTATTTGGGTTGTTGTAGATAGATTGACTAAGTCAGTACATTTCCTACCTGTGCATATATCTTATACAGCTGAGGATTATGCTAGATTGTATATTTGGGAGTGGGTCAGGTTGCATGGAGTTCCCTTGTATATCATCTCGGATAGGATTACTCAATTTACTTCTCAATTTTGGAGGGAGTTTCAGAAGGATCTTGGTACCCAAGTTCATTTGAGTTTCATTTTTCATCTGTAGACAGATGGTCGGGCTGAGAGAAGCATCCAAACGTTAGAGGATATGTTGAGAGCAAGTGCTCTTGACTTCAAAGGTAGTTGTGATGAGGACCTACCATTGGTTGGGTTTTCTTATAACAATAGTTACCATGCTAGTATCAAGATGGCGCCATTTGAGGCTTTGTATGGTAGATGATATAGATCACCCATAGGTTGGTTTGAAGTGGGTGAAGCAGTTTTGGTTGGGACTGATGCAGTGTTTGAAGCTATGGAGAAAGTGAAGTTGGTAAGAGAAAGGTTGAGGACAACTCAGAATCGTCAAAAGTGTTATGCAGATGCAAGAAAAAGAGACCTTGAGTTTGAAGTTAATTAATTGGTGTATCTAAACATTTCTCCCATGAAAGGGGCGAAAAGGTTTGGCAAGAAGGGAAAGCTTAGTCCCGGGTATGTGGGCCCCTATACAATCCTAAGATGTATGGGGAGAGTAGCCTACGAGCTTGAGTTGCCTGTAGAGTTGTCAGTTGTTCATCCTATCTTTTATGTCTCCATTCTTAAGAAGCACATTGGTGATTCCGTTGTAGTGGATCTGTCAGAAAGCCCAGATATCCCGAGTAGCCTTTCGATTGATGAGATTCCAATTGAGATTCTAGACCACCAGATTTGTAGACTGAGAAACAAAGAGGTTCCCTTGGTCAAAGTGTTGTGACGAAACCAATTAGTTGAGGGTTCTACTTGGGAAGTCGAGGAAGATATGCGATCCAAATACCCGCAACTGTTCTCCGCAAGTTCAGATAAAGCTGAAGGTACTACTCTTCCTTAAATCAACCCTTTTTCCAATTAGAGTTTTAGCTATATAGCTATTCTTAATATAAGTTTATGCATTCTCCGAGGTGTTTAAGAGTTTAGAATGATGTAGAGTCAGTTTAGCAAGTTGTTTCAGCTGTGCATACTCAGTTTTCTCCGTATCTTAGCCTAGCTAGCGACATCCGAGGACGAATGTTCCCAAGAGGGAGATATTGTAATACCCCGAACTTTTCCTTAAGCCTAATCTTATTTTTAGAAGGTTGAGGGATGACTTCCAAAGTGGATAACATTTAAACCATATAGAGTTTCCCTAATTTTGACTTTTTGTCATGTGGAAAATTTAATTAGCTTTCTAAAGATATAAGGTCCTCCCAAATCCGATAACCGGGAAAGTAGTTATGGCTAAATTAAGTTCTAGACGTAAAAAAGTGTCATTATAGTGTTTGGCGCATTGCAAAGATGGTCTATTTGACAATTGTCAATTTCCAGTGGAACTCCGCGATAGCGGCGCATTGCGCTGAATTTCTAGGTCCTAACCAGCAGATAATGTGATAGCACCGTATTGCAGTGACCCCCAGAATCCCATTTGTCAAATTCCAGTGAGCCACCGCGATAGTGGCACGTCGCAGTGGCCCATAAAATTGGATTTTTCAGTTCAATTTTTCAGCTTCGTGCAGATATTAAAAAGGGCACTTTAAACTTTTTCCAAGCCTCTTAAATCGTACAAACACCAAATTGAAGTCATTTACAAGCATTCTATGAAGTTTTTCTCAAGTTTTCTCTCAACAAAAACCCTAAGTACCCAAAACCTCTCCCAAGAAAATCAAGAATCCACCGCAGCTTTCACAAATTGAGTTGAGATTCGAGGTTCCCAAGAAAAAGGCTTCAAGAACCCTCACTCAAAGTAAGAAAAGAGAGTATTAAGCAAGCTTCTTCATCTACAAGTCAGAATCTAAGGTATGTGGGGTTTGAACAAGAACACTCTTTTCGATCTTGTGCCCAAAACTTACTTTAAGTTATAAATTTCTATATTTTGATATGACTTCCATGAAATTTGAGTTAGGGTTTATACCCAATGTTTTTAAATTGCATGATTTTGAGATTTTAAGTAAATTCGATATTGAGTTACATGTCTACTTTTGAATATTTATGCACATGATTATATTTTCCAGATTTTAAGTTTAGTTATGAGAAATTGTGTTATAAAGCATGAACTTTATGGTGTTTGATATGAATTTGAAGCATAGACTCAAAGCCCTAAGAGTTAGTCATGATATTTCAAGAATAATCATGATTTAAGTATTCCATGATTAACTATTTTCAGATTTTGATAAAGAAAGTTGGTCTTTTGAAACAAGCTAAGATAGGAATCCACATTATTCATTATTGATGATCTAAAGCAAAGAGAAGCATAATTTGTTCTTTATTATAGATCATTGAGTTATTTTTGAGGTAGATTTCCTAAAAGTTCTAAGCTGAGTATAGGAGTAGTATTTAGCACCAAGTTGGGTATGATTCCAAGGTCTCATACCCCAGAACTACGTGCCACCGTAGGATTGAGATTTGTGGGCCTGAGGCCGAGATAGTGATCACTAAAGTTAAGATTAAGGTTCTATTCTAATGGAAAGGGTAGAACAACTCTCCCCAACGTAGGTAAGACATTGGACTCCACGTGGCTTATATGGTTTATGTCGGTTAGAAACAACTCCCAGAGCCCTATTCTCCTTAAGATAAAGACTTAAGTTTTAAAAGTATTGTTTAACGATTCTTTTAGCTTACAAGTTTTGAGAATAAGAGAAGAATAAAGATTTTAGAATTTAGTATAATGACTCACGAGATTTATATTACATGTTTCACTATCCATGATTTATTAGAAGTATGTTTCAGAGTTATTCAAGCTATGTGAGTCATTCATATCAGCATGCATGATTTCTATAAATGTTTGTGATACTGTTTTTTAATTATTGCATACACCCCCATATACTCAGTACATCCTCAAAATACTGATCTACATATATGTATATGTGCTACATTGTCTCATAATGTAGGTTCAGGTGCTCAGTCCCAGCAGAGACAGTGATCTCCAAGTACCTTTATCTACATTGCCACAGTGGTGAGTCCTCATGGTTTGAGGACCTATTTCTAGATTTTCAGTATTAGTAGTAGTTGGTCTTATTGATTTTAGTTTGAGTCAGTTTGGGGATTTGTCTTAATGGCTCTCTAGTTCTTGAATAGTAGAGGCTTGTCAGACTAGTGGATGATGTATTTCGGACTGTTTTCAGTATTTGACATTCGGATGATTATGTCAGAATTGATATGATATAGTGTTGTAGCTTGATTTAATTATTCTAAAATAAGCATTAGAGGTAGTAGCAGGCTAAAAGGGTTAGCTTGGGGCTACGTTTAGCCTTAAGCACTGTGTGACATCCCGGGATCCATTTTTGGAGCGTTACAGGACTTCTTTTAGTATTACTTATCACCTATGTTGCTCAGCCGCTTCAAAAATATCACTGGGAGTATGCCAGATTCTTTAAAAGTAGTGCATTTTTGGAAGTTCCGTACCATTCAAAAGAAGAACACTAGTCGACCATACTACTAAATTCAGATTCACTAATATATGAAAGCTGCATTCTTTAAAGGGTCATTCTATCATCAAATTTTGAAAGAATAGGAGACAAAAACAAAAGTTAAGACAATTTTTTATTGATCAAAGTCAGAAATAGGAGACAGAAATAAATTGAATTTTTTATGGTAGATTTCACCAAAAATTTGGGCAAACTTTCTCGGTGAATTAAGGTTTAAATAGCAACCACAATGGCAGAATTCTGAAAAAAATTTACAATGGCTCAACTAAACTATTTGAAATAAATCACCAATGATAAAAGATTGAAATACTTGTGATTGATGATTGATAAGAAACAAGGAATACCTTTTTGCCAAAAAGAGAAGTTGAAAGATTATTGGGACAGCGCTGTTGTGATTTAAATTTTTAATGAGATTAAATTGTGCAACTATTGAGGAACTTTTTCTCGATACTTTTGTTGGAATTATTTGTAGCTGCTGGAATATGTTCAACTATTTGTTGGTATCTTTTCATAAAATTGCATAACTAAGGTATAGGGTATGTAGAGCAGGAGATCCAATAGATAAGCCAAATGGCAGCCACAAATAAATCTGGCTATTAAGTGAAATATGAAAAAGTGTTGTAAAGAAGATGTCTGGGTGAAGAAGAACACAATTGATTTAAGGAGTTGTAAGATATCATACCTGTAGGTAAATAGAGAATATATAGTTTGAGGTGAATATTTCACGGCTGAGCAAATTGGTGAGAATATTGACAAAGCAAATTGGTGACAACTCTTGGTAGAGTAATGCAGGATCAACGACAATGATCTATATTGAAACAGTTCGCATAGCATCGAGGGAAGCAGTGGAATGTCTTAAAAATAAGGTAAAATTCTTAAATATTATAGAATTTTGCATAACCAAAGAAGGGACAGTTGTATTTTAGATTTAATGAGTACAGAGATAAACATACTGAGCAATGTGAAAGGTGGAGAGATATGATATGCGAAATAAGATAAAGGACTCATGTAATTTATATTTCATGAGTGTGAAAACAAATTGTAAAGGAGCCATGAAATGTGAAAATATATGAAATTTACTATAGTAGTTTTAAATAAAGGGGATTATAACTTGAATTCTTATATCGATGATTTAAATAATATTTTGGCCGAGCCTTAATGGTCTGTATAGTTTGAAGGAATACTGAAACTGATAGAATTCTGGAAATAAATTACAATGGAATAAGGTTGTTTGAGGCGTAACAAGGCTTGCGTTGTTTACTTGAGAAAGAAGAGAAAGGCGTTGAGGCAGAACCATCATGTTAAGGAATTGATGTTAAGGCGTCTGCTGGAAAAGTGTTTGTAGTGTCCTTTGGAAATTTGTAGTATATTCTTAGGGTTGTGTAATACAAGGCAAGTTCAATGGGCTGGGGGTAGTTTTAAAATTTAAATAAGTTTATTTTAATTAAATGAGTGAGGGTCATATTAGTAATTTCACTTTAAGTTTTTGAGTTGGTACTTTTAAGGTAGTATGTATGTATGTATATATATATATATATATATATATATATAGGTATTTCATTGCTTGTATGGATTAGTTGATTGGCTTTGGATGGTTGACATTATTTTATCCTTATCCTTGAGTTACATGCTAGTGTTCTCCTGCTAACCATCTTCGGACCTGTATCCCCATGTGATATAAGGATCAGTGCTTCTTCTTCTCTTCTTGCACAGTGATTAGGTGTTCGAGTGGTTCTAGTGCTGACATTGAAGTGGTGAGCTTTCTTACTTCGGAAGGCAGACATTTCTTGGTCTCCTTATCTTACATCATAGATTTATTTTGGACTTGGATTGGCTATATTTGGGGGCTTGTCCTGACATATTATTGACTTCGGATTTTGTAGATGCTATGTGGATGACTGTGGACTTGGGTAGGTTGGATGTTCTATGTGGACATAAATGGAATATTTAGATGCTCTTAAGTCATGATTATAAATTGTGTTTTTGTTATATTATTATTATTATATGTTCAGAGTTCATCGGATACTTGTGGATTGATGTGATGATTAGATTGGGCTAATAGGGCGATCTCCGATCCTTGGTGGTCTTGAGATGCCCATATGGTAAGACCCGATTTCGGATTGTGTTAGTTCAGTAAGTGCAGCAAGGCCTGGTGGATATTCTGATATGTTTTTTCATAGTTGTTGGGATATCATTCAAAATGAAATTAAGAATTATGTTCAGTATTTCTTTTGGGGAAAGAACTTGTCTAAGTTTTATTCACATACTTGTCTAAGTCTTATTCCTAAAATAGATTCTCTTTCTAATTTTTCTAAACTTAGACCTATTAGTTTGAGTAATTTCACTTGTAAAATTATTTCCAAAATTCTTGTTAATAGGCTTAAACCCCTACTAGGTAGGATAATCTCTGATAATCAAAGTGGTTTTGTTAAAGGTAGATTAATCACTGATAATGCTACTTACTCAAGATATTTCTCAGAGTATTAATCAATACAACAAAGGAAACAATCTAATAATAAAGCTTGATATAGCCAAGGTATATGATAAAATGTTATGAAATTTTTTAATGAGTGTTATGAAGAGGTTTGATTTTTCTGGAATTTGGCTGGATATGATTTGAAGGATTATTGTCAATGTTGGGTATACCATTCTCATTAAAGGAACAAGAGTAGTGTTTTCTAGCTCCTCCTATAGCCTTAAACAAGGTGATACCCTCTCTCCTTCTCTCTTCATTATTGGCTCAGAGCTTTTATCTAGAATGTTGAACAATCCCAACTCCAATGAGAATTTTACTTCTTTCAACATGAATTACAATGGTTGTATCATTAATCATTTAGTTTATTCTGATGATATAGTGATTTTTAGTGGGAGTAATAATAAGACCATCAAACTCATTATGTATCAAATTAGGAGGTACGAAAAAGCCTCTGGTAAAAAAAGTGAATAATGACAAAAACTCTTTTATAATTGCTCCAAATACTGCTCCTCATAGGATTAATAGAATGGGAAGGATGACTAGTTATATGGATAAAGAATTTCCTTTCACTTATTTGGATTGTCTAATGTATAGTGGAAAGAAAAATCTCACCTAGTTTAATAGTATGCTTGCAAAAATTGTTAAGAGACTAAATATCTGGCAAATATGATTTCTCATGGCGGAAAAATTATCCTTATTAAAAATGTTCTACAATCCATACCTATTTATACTTTTTCTGCCCTCAACCCACCAAAGGGTACCATCTTCCTTATCGAGATGCATTTTACTAATTTTCTTTGGGGAACTAGTAATGGTAAAAGTAAGTATCAGTAGAGTAAGTGAAAAAAATTGTGTTTCCTAAAAGATAAAAGGGGCATTGGAATAAGAAGAATGCATGTTATCTCTAATTCCTTGAAACTAAAAAGATGGTGGAGGGTCAAGACCCATCCATCTCTTTGGGATGATTTTTTAATGAAGAAATTTTGCAAGAGATCATACCCGATGAGCAAAGTTCCTACTTAAGTTGACTCTCTCACTTGAAAAGGCCTGATGAAGATCAAAGCACAAGCTAAACCTCACATTATATGGAAAGTTCAAACAGGAAATTCCAGCTTTTAGTGGGATAATTGGACAGGTTTAGGGGCCTTGTCAAAGCTGTGCCAGGGCCCAGGTAAGTCTCTTAAAATTCTTATCAACTCTTTTATTGAGAATGGTACCTGTAACTTTGAAAAGTTAAGTATTGTTATTCCTAATTACATTGCAAACCTAATTTCTAATATTGTAATTGGTAATAACAACGAACTTGACTACGCCATATGGAATCCCTTTGAGAATGGTATATTGTCACGACCTGAACCAGGGTCTGGCAGTAACGGGTATCTCAAGTCCCACGTGAACTGGAGATCACCCTCTGCACTTAACCAACCAAACACAACATAGCCCGAGGTCGGATGAATTCTTAACATAAAACAAAATAGCGTGCAATAAGCTTAAGAAAATATTAATGCATGTCTATAACCGACGACTGGTGACCGGCCAAATAACTAACCAACACCGCCTAATGACCACAGTAATCCAAAAAAACCTTATAAATAAAGAATAAAAATTAAATATCAATAAAGTGTTGGGACATGCCCCCCACTATAGCCAAAACAGCCTAAGACATAAGAGACCAAAACATGAAATATAGACTTCCGATGTATGAAGTCTCACTACTTCAATGTCAACTCACGAGCTGATCCCAAATCCTAATCACTAGGCAGGAAGAGTAGGAGTGTGACCAATTCCTGCATCACGTGGGAATAAAACATTCGAAGACGGTTAGTGGTTTGAGTGCAAGCATGTAACTCAAGGATAAAGATAACATAATGACATGGTCAACCAGTTCAAACTCATTCAAATTCAATGCACATAATCAAATGCATATACATATATATTACACGATGGGATAGGGAACAAGGCTTAACATGCATTTTAAAACTTTAGCCTGGAATGTGTAGCTCAACCGTCATAACATGTACCCACGGGTTATATGGGCTCCAACTCTCACCCCCTGATCGGGTCCCAATGTGTATAGCCCCACGAACCGGAGAATAATCTCATATATATGCACGGGGGACTCGAACCTCCCAATCATATACTAAGGTGACTTAAGCACCCGATTATCTAACGATTTACGGGGGAATCAAACCTCCCTAATCATGCAATAATAATAAGAGGGACTCAAACCTCCCTGGTCACTTTGAACCCAGCGTCGGCAAATACGGTTTTTAGTATTGGCCACTCGGACCTTCACTTTTACGACTCAGATACACAATCCCATTAAAGCCCAATTAAAATATTTATCACATAATCTTATTCGTTGAACCACAATACACATTTAGGCATATATTGTTGGTATAGTCATACCAACTATACTTTCAAGATAACATCAACATACCAAACAATTACATCACTTGGTGAAATTCACAACCCCCTTGGTTCAATTTTACAAATTCTCACATTTCTCATAAGTAAAGACCCATTTCACATTATAGGGTTGGGGTCATAACTACCTCAAAAATTACAAGTTTGAAAAATCACAATTCCCTAATTCATTCGTCATACCCATACACCCACAAGTTCAAAACACAATGAAAGCATGATTAATCATAAATAAACCATAGAAAAAAATATTGTTCAACCACAAGCATTCAAAACCCCCAACCTTTGTTTCAAAACCAACATCAATATCTCATGAACAATACTTTAAAATATATATTTTACCAAATTAACAATGAGTGAAGAGTAACATGTCTTAAACACTAAGAAATTTGGAGAGAAATCGACCCTTGAGCCCTTAGATGACTAACTTGATGAAACCCTAGCTTGACTTGCTTGAAGGAATTTAGAGATCCTTTTGGAGTGTTTGAAAAGTTATTTAGATTTATTTCTGAACGCTAATGACATCCTAAAGGGGTATAAGACGTGGGTTTCAATTTGGGTAAGAGAAGAAATATCCAGAATGCCCTTAACTTAAAAGTTGAAAAAGTACCGCCATTCACTATGGGTCAATCGTTGACTCGTAGCCACTTGAATTGTTACCACAAGTTGTAATCAAGACAGTCTCTAGGATCCTTATACACTATTAACCCTATGACTCGACTGGTACCACTCGTATTGAGACCCTACGACTCGTAGGTTCCAATCGTAGTCAACACAGAAATCAATTGGGTAAACACTGGACATCCTATGATTTGCACCCAATGACTCATAACAAGTCCTTATGGCTCTAGTGAGACACTCGTACTCAGAGTAGAACTTAGCCACTTAATTTTTGAGTTGGTTGTGATTTTATCCTAACGACTCGTCATGAGTTTTTATGATTCATGTCCGTAAGTCGTACCCGAGATAGAAACTCAAGCACCATTCGTTGGATGCCTTACGACTAGGGTCTCCTGAGCCGTCAATACACCCTATGACTCGTAGGGTGAGTCGTAGTCAAAGAAGTGAGCTCAGAACTCAGAAAACTTTCAAAATTTTCAAGGGCCAAAAACCCAGGGCGTTACATATATTCACTAATAATTGTGCCTGACAGATTGTTAGAAATCAAAGACCAAAAAATAATTTCCTAAATAATCTTTGGAATAATAGAGTTCCTTTTAAAATTTCTTTTCTGGCATGGAAGATATTTAAAATGAGATTACCTTTTTAATGATGTTATCATTAAATTCAATATTAACTCACAAAGTGATTATTTTTGTTGTAGGATTGTACAAATATGCATCATGTTTCTGGTGAAGGGGACGCAATAAAGTACATATGGAATGCCATGGGAAATCCCCTTAGAATTCAACATGTAAATCAACCAATTGTGGACATCTTTAACGTTTGGTGGAGAATAAGACCAGAGAATCATATCCATAAAATTTTATTGAAGATCACTCCTAGTATCATTTGTTGGAAAATTTGAAAACAATGGTGTTCTTGTAAATTTGGAGGTCAAAGACACTTTTGCTACAATAAGATAATTTATAAAGCTTTTGGTCTTATTAAATCTGTCGTGATGAAATATTTTAAAGACTTGCAAGATATCATTCACTAGCCAACACTATGTCTCACAATAAAAAAGCTCGGGCTATTTCAAAAGTTACATCAGGTTACTTGAAGTTTTTCTCAAGCTGGCTATGTTAAAATCAATACAAACGGTAGTTACTTACATGTAAGTGGTAAGGCTAATATTGGTGAAATTATAAGGAATAGTCGAGGCGATATGATTATGGCATTTTCCATTTCTGTCAGTTGTAGTAGCAGTAATATGGTTGAGACTTTGGCAGCCAAGTTTGGAGTGAAATGGTGTAAATATCAAAGATACACTAACTTCACTCTCTAACTAGACTACACGATCATAACCAACATGCTGGACAACAATCATGTCACTAATATGAAGCTGAAACAAGTGGTGGACAACATATAAAACATCAAGAATAGAATTAGGATTCAAGTAAATCATTGTGTCCGGGAGGGGAATCAAGTTGCTGACTGTTTATCCAAATTGACTTCCACCTCTACCCATAATCTTATTACTCAGTCCCTTTATCATCTTGCTAGGCAGGCTAGAGGCTGCATTCAATTAGATAAGTAGATGATGCCTAGTCTTAGTTGTAAATATGATAAATTCAACTTTTTTGTTAGCTAGTATAGATTTATGTAGGGATACCAGAAGGCAATATAATAATTGTGTAAGCCTTCTGGTAGGGTGATATCACTTATGGTTGTGTGTTGTATTGAAGTCAGGGCTAACCCCTGTTGCCTCTTTTTGCTAATACCACACGACTCAAAGATCATCTGGATTATTAATTTTAAAAAAATATTGATTAATTATGATTACAGTTGGGATATATAAAAAGGATAATATATATATAAAATTTAAGATTGATACAATAAATCCTTATGATCCGATCTTTTTTAAATTCACGCATAACTGAAATTTTAATCAATCGAGCTACCCTAATTGTTGTTGGATTAAAACATAAACCAATCATAAACTGTCACATGGCTTTTTATAGAGTCTTCTTTTGTCAACTAATCAATTATTAATTTCTGGGCATCTTTTTGTCAAAAAAATTAAGTTGAGGAAATTTTAACCCAATAAATAAAAGGAGCAAAATAAGTTGAGATTGAAAGAGAGTTTTAAAAAATGTTTTCTTATTTGTGTAGAAAAGTCACTTTCCTTAAATTTAAGAAAAATAAGTTCATTTGAAAAATATTTCCGAAAACATTTAAGTCAATCAAACATGAAAAAATAAAAAAATATTATCATCAACAAAATATGGTATAATTTTATTCCAAGTTTAATTCTGGATATCCTATGTTATCCTACCAAATTTGAGATTGTTTATCTCACCTCCCGATTATCATACCAAAATTATAATCTCAAAATAATTTAGTCCGCCAACTAGCTCTTAACAAACCAAAACTATATAATGAATCTATTCTATAAACTAGTTATCCGCACCCCCTACAAATGGTATCAGATCCCAGTAATTTAAAAAGTACAGCAGTAAGATATATGTTAGAATTAGAAATAGAACTAGTTAAATTTGAATTAGTCATTTATTAAATTAATTATGAGAAGACCACTTAAAATAGAGAAGCTTTTAGAAAAAATAAAGAATCTTTAGTTAGTAATTATTCAGAATATATAAGTCTAAATAAAACAAAAGAAAATCCACAAAGATTAGCCTATCTAATTACATTAATATCTAGTATTGAAGCAAAATTAATAATCCATTTAAAATCTAGAAGAATGAGACACATACCACCTAATTATGCTAAAATTAGATTTAGATATCCACCAAGATATTATAAAAATGATTTAAATGAATAAAGAGCAAAAATATAAAGAATTAAAATAATTTATTTCTGAAAAACGTAAAGAATTAAAAATAAGAAAAGAAAGACTACATTATAATATATTTGCCGGAGTTAGTAAAAACTCAGTAAATACACAAAAAGATGAAATATTAAAATTGGAATCACAAATAGATAGTTTAGAATATATATACCAACATGAACTATTCACAATAAAATGAACAAAGAAGAATTCATAATAGATGAAAAAATATACGAAAATCACGAAGGATCAAAAATAAAAATAGTATTTTCTAATCTAGGAAGAAGATATAAGAAAATAGGTGAACATCTATATCTAATGTTAGAAAAAGAAGAATTAAAATTAGAAGACAAACTAACAGTAATGATAAGAATAGAAAAAGAGAATGAAGAAATAGACAGAAAAAAGGAAATAGAAAAAATTAAACAACAAACTACGGAAGAAATACGAAAAATAGAAGAAACTAAAAATAGTAGAATTGCTGAATTAGAAAAAGAACTACAAATGTTAAAAGATTTGTACGAACAAAGAAAACTTAGAAAATGCCAATACAGAAATAAATACTCTTGATAAAAAAGAAGATGACAATATAATACCTAAAACAACAGAAATAAGAAAACCCATATATTATAAAAGTAAATTTAAAAGATATAATGAACATGACAAATGGACACCAAAACAGATAGTTAATAAAAATTATAACTTTTTAGACCTAGACTGTGTAATAGATACAGAAAAAATAATACAATTATGGATAGGATATATGACAAAACAATTATTAGATAATAATATAAACATAACAGATGCACCAGAATATATAGAAAAAACACTAATAGGATCAGTAAAACTATGGTTTTCGAACTTAACTGAAAATAGTAAGAAAGTATTAAGAGCTAATAAACCTATGAAAGGAACATCATCAACAACAGCTAAACTAACACCTATAGAAATATTAAAAAAATATGAAACAGCTATAAAAGATGAATTTGGTAGTATGACAACAATAGAAGAAGAACAAGATGAAGAAAAAGATACAAACAAGAATTTAATGTTAAAATTAACAATATGTAATATGTGTTATATAGACGAATATACTTGCGCATTTAAAGAATATTATTATAAAGGAGCATATAGTATAGAAGAAAGTAAAGAAATAAGAAAATTATATTTTAATAAATTACCCGAACCATTTAGTTCAAAGATAATAAAAAGTTAGGAAGAAGCAAAAATAGTAGATACGTTAGGAGCAAGAATAAAAATTTTACAACAACGGTATACAAACTTATGTGAAAAATATAGAGAAGAATTAAAAATGGAAAAAACATTAATAAAAAATTTAGCATGTTGCAAAAATAAAATAGCACCTCAATTTGCATGTGAAGAAAGATATTATAAGAAAAAAAAAAGACATAAGAAATATAAGAAATATAAAAAATCAAAATACAAATACAAAAAACCAAGGAAAAGATATTATGTAAAAATTATAAAAATAAAAAACCATATAGAAAGAAGAAATCTAAAAAAGAATGTACTTGCTATAATTGTGGAAAGTTAGGACATTTAGCTAGAGATTGTAAATTACCTAAAAATCCAAAAAATAAACAAATATCAGAAATAAAAATAGATAATACAGAATATATGCAGATAGATTATATAGATTATGAATTAGAAAGTGAGGATAGTATATATGAGATATCAGAAAACAAAATAGATACTGAAATAGATAGTGAAATAGATGAATCAAATGACTGAAGAAGATATAAAAATAATAACAGAGGAAGAATATTTAAATGACGAAGGAACGGAACAAAAAATAATATTTGACAGTAATATATTTGATGAAATAAAAGGAAAAGAATTAGATTTAAGTGTAGAAAAAATATTTAAAATACCAACAATAAAAAATATTTTTACTAGGAAAAAAGATGAATATTATGTAGTATGCCAAAAAGAACATATAATAGACTGTAGATATGCAAAAGGTAAAGCTAGTATACCACTAGTAACAAAAAGAATAATTAATAAAGAGATAAATGATATAAAAAGTAAAGGAGATCCAATAAAATATGTACACCTTGGAGGTACAGAGATATTAATATAAGCATGTTTTAGAGAAGGAATAGATACACCGATAGAATTATATCTAGCAGATGATAGAATTATAAAACCTATAGAAAAAAGCATAATAACTGCCGTAAAAGGAAATTTAATATACCAAAAATTTTAATTTATAATAAGTGCAAACTATTCAGTAGCGGTAACAGATAGAAATATAGATAAATCTCTAGTATTATATTGGAAGATATCAGGAATGGAATTAACCCCAGGAAGTAAAATATTTACAGCAAGATGCAAAAATTTATATGTATTAACAACAAAACATAAAATAACAGGAAAAAATAAGATTAACAAGATACGAATAGCAAGTCCATTCGAACAAATTGTAAAAACAATAGATTATAATGATTATAGTTATAGAGACATAGATATAGAAGAAAATTTAGAAATAGTAAATGATAGAATAAGTACAACAAAAAGAATAGCTAATGAAAAACCAGAATCATCAAGCTCATCAAAAAGAACAAGTTATGAAACAAATTCAATAAGTAATTTAAATCAATATTACATAACAGGAAAAATAAATGAAAAAGAATATTTAATACTCTTAAATACAGGACAAGAAGAAAATTATATAGCAAAATATCTAGTAAAAAATGAAGAAATAAAAACTGATAATGATATGTGCCCAGATCTACCAAGAAGCTTAATAAATAATAAAAACATAACAGAAAAAGAAATAATAATAGGAGTTAGAAAAATAAAAATAGAATTTAAAGTAAAGGAAGAAATGCAAAAAGCAGATATAATATTAGGAATAAAATGGTTAGCACAAGTAAAACCATATAATATAGAACATATACAATTAACCTTAACATATAATAGAGAGAAATTATTCTTAAAAAGAGCCTTAACATAAAAATGAAAATATACGTATTAATGAAGATAGTAGTGGAAGAATATTACAGTAGATATTATACGCTTATGATAGATACAGGAGCAGAAGCTAATTTATGTAGACATAATTGCTTACCAGAAAGTAAATGGGATAAATTAAAAACACCAATAATAGTTAAAGGATTTAATAATGAAGGAAGCTTAATTACTTATAAAGCTAGGAATGTAAAAGCACAAATATGGGATCAGATATTAACAATAGAAGAAATTTATAATTATGAACTAACGTCAAAAGATATACTTTTAGGAATGCCATTTTTAGATAAATTATACCCATATATAATAACTAGAAACGACTGGTGGTTTACAACACCATGCAAACAAAAAGTAAGAGCAAAAAGAGTTAATAATAAAAAAAGAAAGAAAACTGATTGGATAAGAGGAAGTGAAAAAATTACACAAAAATTAGAAAATATAAAAAATACTGAAGATACAATAGAACTAATAGTATTTTCGATAAATAAAACAGAAATAACTATATTTTCAATAAATAAGATAGAAATAGTTAAGAAAAAATTAGAACAATTATATAGTGAAGATCCATTAAAAGGATGGAAAAAACATAAAATTACTATAAAAATTGAATTAATAGATAAAAATAGTATAATAACCCAAAAACCATTAACCTATAATTTTGACGATTTAAAAGAATTTAAAATGCATATAGATGAATTATTAGAAAAATAATATATACAAAAAAGTAATAGTAAACATAATAGTCCAGCATTTATAGTAAATAAACATAGTGAACAGAAAAGAGAAAAAAGTAGGATGGTTATTGATTATAGAAATTTAAATGCAAAAACTATAACATATAATTATCCAATACCAAATAAGATATTAAAAATAAGACAAATACAAGGATATAATTATTTTAGCAAATTTGATTGTAAATCAGGATTTTACCATCTAAAGTTAGAAGAAGAATCAAAAGAATTAACCGCATTTACAGTACCACAAGGATTTTATGAATGGAATATATTACCATTTGGATATAAAAATGCACCAAGTAGATATCAACATTTTAAGGATAATTATTTTAAACAATTACTTAATTGTATAGTATACATAGATGATATATTATTATATACAAAAACTAAAGAAGAACATATAAAATTATTGGAACAATTTACAGATATAATAGAAAAATCGGGAATAAGTCTAAGCGAAAAGAAAGCTGAAATCATGAAAAATCAGATAGAATTTCTAGGAATACAAATAGATAAAAGTGGAGTAAAAATGCAACAACATATAGTACAAAAAATAATAAATTCAAAAGAAGAATTAGATACAAAAAAAAAATTACAATCATTTTTAGGATTAGTAAACCAAGTAAGAGAATATATTCCAAAATTAGCAGAAAACTTAAAACCACTACAGAAAAAATTAAAAAAGAATATAGAATACAACTATAATGAAGAAGATAAAAAACAAGTCCAAAAAATAAAATTACTTTGTAAAGAATTACCAAAATTACAATTCCCAGATGAAAATAGAAAATTTATATACATAGTAGAAGCAGATGCTAGTGAATATAGTTACGGAGGAGTACTTAAATATCGGTATGAAGCAGAAAAAATAGAACACCATTGTAGATACTACTCAGGTACGTTCAATGAGACAGAAATAAAATGGGAAATAAATAGGAAAGAATTATGTTCATTATATAAATGTTTGTTAGCGTTTGAGTCATATATTGTATATAACAAATTTATTGTGCGAACAGATAATACACAGGTACGCTGGTGACTAACAAAGAAAATACAAAACTCAGATACAACGAAAGAGATTCGGAGACTAGTTTTAAACATATTAAATTTCACATTTACAATTGAAGCAATCAGTACTAACAAAAATGTTATTGCAGATTACATATCAAGACAAAGCTACGCAGACTGAAAATATAGAAGAAGATACTCTAGAAAAAATACTCAACACCCTAACTACGCTTTCCTTGAAAGTGGACAGTATGGGTACTGAGATAGAAAAGCTAAAGACTAATGAAGATAAACTGAAGTCTATAGCTATGAATCAGCTAACTTAGCAGTGTGCAGAGCTATGTCGATCGGAAGACAATAAAATTCCAGAGCTAGAAGGAGACGTTGGGACACTCCATAAAACCCATAACATTTATCAATTTACTTCTACAGGTACAAGCAAAGGAGTTAGTCGACCAAGATACCAAAACATGAACATGAATAAAATATTTGAAAAACCATTTACACCAAAAATACAAAAAGACCACTTATTCATACCCCCACAAGTTAACACGTACCGAGATAGCCTAAACCAAGACAAAAAAATTTACAATTATACAACCCAGAAATATATAGAAAATATCTATAGAGTACAAACGTTTCTAAACCATAACCCCAGAGCTACAAACATCAACGAACCAAACACCAACTACATAACCCAAAAATTACAAGGATATAACAAATTAATCGCACTACCCAAAACTAACTCAAGCCTAGTAAAAACCTGTTTTGACTACAGACTGCTAAACACCATATACACCCAAGACGGAGAAGAATTGACAGCCATGGAAGAATTATACAAGATATTCACTACCTATAAAAGAATAACGAAAGGCACTCTATTTTACATAAAGTGTTATACTGCACCCGCGGAGATATTATATGACGAGATAAAACCAGTTATACAAGTCGTAAAGATAGGATTAACTAGAGATATGATTATACCAGAAGATATTGCACAGCAACCGAAAATACCTAGAATCGAGATACCAGAGTTCTACGCAAATAAAAGACTTATTGGACTATCTACGATTATACAAGAACTAGCAAATAACTATACAAATGAAAATTCAATATGGAGCTACTACTCGAAAGATCACCTAATGATTTACTCAAATTCAAAAGAGCTACGACCAACAGATATGGAGGATGTAAGACAATGGATATTGACACTACTCAACCCAGAGAAACAATCTACTGCACGAGCCATTAAAAAAGAATTTATTTCTGACGGACTACTAACAAGATATTGTAAAATAATTGGACATAAATATCCAGATCACCAATGTTCGAGGTGTAATGGAGAAGATAATATTATTCCAGAAGTACATCTAGAATAAAAAAATCAAGAAGACAAGATGACAGCTGGAAGATAAGATCAGGAGCAATAATGGAGATACAGCAGATATGATAAAATCAACGGAGACAAGATATTTATTGTACAAATTTTAGTTACGTAAAAGTCTTCAAAATTATTGAAAACTACTATTCTTGTAAAGACTACTTTTTAGACTTAGACTTTTAGGTAGTCTAGAAAATAGACTTTAAGACTTTTTGAGTCTTTTTTGTTTTTAGCTTTTTTGTTTTCGTCTGTTGTTCAAAAAACATGTAAAGTGTTTGTAAAGATTATTCTATAAATAAAGAAGGCAGAAGGCATTGCAAAGCAAGTCTTCTCACGTTAAAGCAAATACTCTCTCCATTCCATAAAAAATATTTTGCCCAGTTAATTAAACATACATACTTCAATGGAAAAAGTTATGGAGAAACAAACCTCAGAAATATCAAAGCTACCAGAACAGGTATATCTATTTATGATTATGAATAGCTAAATTCATAGTTCCCAACAATCATGATATGATAAAATAAATTCATATTAGTTACTTTATAGTAGAATTATTCGAAGAATAATATGTTAAGAAGTTTATTAGCAAAGTGAAAACGGAGAAAAATTCCTAAGAACTATGTCATCCTAAAGGTGAAACCAATGAGGCAAGAAGCCGTGGTGGGGAGTAACCAGAGTCGAGGCGCTGTTTAAGGGAAAAAGTATCTGAATTACCATGCTAATAGTGACCGAAGAACATGTTATTTAAGAATAATCTAGTATATAGTGATCTAAGATGACCATATTTTGTTATGTACATGGTTGAAGGGAATATTTTGAAAAAGCAATTTTATGAAAATAAATGATAATTTATCTGATATGATGGTAGATAAATTTAAAATACTTATTTTATATGCACTTAGAGATATAAAAGTAGCAGATATAAGAAAAATTATATTAGAAAAAGCATTTGGTGAATATTACATGGCTAGAGTAAATTATATACCATGCCTACCTAACTACTCTTACAAATATTTATCATGAAAATAAATATAGACAAATACATGGAAAATAAAAATAAAAAGTATATAAAATCTCTTAATAAAAATATGCAAAAACTACTAAGGCTAAAACAAACAACTATAAAATATCAATTTTAAAAGATAGAACATTTAGACTACCTTAAGGTTTTAATCTTATATATACTTAAAGATATAGAAATTATAGATATTAAGAAAATAATATTAGAAAAAGTAATAAAGTATGAAATCGAAACCATAAATTGGCTAGAACAGTTATACGAAGAAATTTACCCAGAAGGATACTATTCAGATCAAGGATGTTAGAATATATTAGAAAAACTAGAGAAAATCAAGATAATCTAAATAATGAAATTAATTATAGAAACCGAATTAGAAAAATAATGAAAAATTTAAAAGAAAAGTTAATATGTATAGAAAAAACCTTAGAAAATTTAGAAAAAAGTACATGTGATAGTTTATATAATTTTAAAAACTCACTACGAGAAGAACAACACAAGATAATAAATAACATAGAAAATCTAGAATTAGATATATACTACAGTACATATAGGATAAATTATTATATAGAAATTTGTAACTCTGCAGTTACTACAGGATAAAATAATAAACCAAATAAATTAATGGATACATCTTACAAAAGGAATAAATTATTAAAAAATATTGAAACAAAATCTAAGAAATATCTACACACAAGAAAGAATAGATTCATTACATATATAATAAATCTATTCTATAAACTAGTTATCCGCACCCCTACAAATGATATCCCAAGCTACTCAATCCTTTTACATTTCCTACTGGTCAAGGCCAAATACCAAGCAGACAGAGCTTCATGGTTTGTCATCTGTTGATATAGGCCAACAAACACTATTTATCACCTTGTCCCATTACTTGCAGCTTGAAATAATCTTTATTTGGTGCTTCACCAATTATGTTCAAGGATAAAGCAACATTTGTGATCGTTCAATAACAACAAAGTCCAACTTTATTTTTGATGGTGTCCATTCATATGTGTAATCACTTCCAAAATATTGGTCCCAGGAACTAGTGCAAAAACTAGAAGCTTTTTATTGTCTTAATTGTGACACTTTTTATATTTTAAGATTTAAATATTTTAATTTCAACGGTGTAATTCGATATTTCTTTTTAAAAAATAATTTTTCAAAATAAAATTTACATATCAGAAATTACAAAAGTATTATAATAAGTTATAGTAACTAATAATTCAAAATATTTAAAAGGATATAAGAAAAGACTAATAACCAAGTGATAATTTATTTGATTCTCTAAATCTGAACAACGTCAACCGTAGGATTGTTCTTCTTCCATTCACTTTCGCTTTTCTGTTTCAAATATAGATTTTCATTTTTACTTATCATTTCTAACATATCAAGAAAAAATATATATTTTTCACGTTTTTACCCTCAACATTTATTACATACTTTCCAAATCATTTCCCAAGACATATAATACATCAATTAACATGAATATTACTCCCTCGTCCTATTTTACTCGTCCCAAATTTTCTAATTTCATTTCTCATTTACTTGTCATTTTTCATTAATCAAGACAAGACAATTTTTTTCTTCCTTTTTTGCCCTTAGTATTAATTATTTTTTCTCCAAATTAAAATGTAAACATCATTTAATAGGAGTACTATGGTAAAGTAGTCATGCTATCAATTATTTTTCTTAATCAATGTGCAATATCAAATTGAGGCGAGTAAAACGGGACGAAGAAAGTACGTTATACTAAAATAATCATATTAGTCATTGTTTTTAAGGAGCGTGCAAAGTTCAAGATGAATAAGTAAAATCAAACAAAAGAAATGTTACTCCCTCTATTTCATTTTATATGACTTTTTTTCTTTTTTAGTCAGGTCAAGTCTGTGCCACGAGTGCTTCATCTTCGAAAAGGCAAAATACAGTTATAGAATCCATTATTTTAGGAATAAAATAAGTTTTGTGTCCTATAATCGGGTCAAGTCTGTGCCATGAGTGCTTCATCTTCGAAAAGGCAAAATGCAGTTATAGAATCCATTATTTTAGGAATAGAATAAGCTTTGTATTCTAACCAGATGTTATGGGGCGATAAGGGGTGCTCGCTTTATCTAAATTAGGCAGAACTTTGATTAACTTTTTTACTCTGATAGCATCTCTGAACGACAGCGCAACTGTCGTAACAAAGGAAAGAATCTATTAAGTGGGAAAGCGTCCTCGCAAGGCCTCTCTCATCCCTTGCTTATGCTGAATCGAGAGTTTATTGGTCTTCGTTGACTCGTGGGTGCGAATCGGTAGCTGTAAAGATTAGCTTTTGTTCGATGACTGCTTTGCATTTAGCTTTCTTCTGTGGCACAAAAGGAGTTGATCCTCGTCTCAAAAAATATGATGCATTTTTATATTTAGTAATAATTTAATTTTAAAATTTTTATTATTGTTAATGAAATAATTTATAGTTACATAAATATTTATGACTTTTTCTAAATTGTTATCTTGGGATAACTAATATCGGATTAGTTATCCCGAGATTACCCGGATAACTTATCCCACTATGTATATGGAATAAGTTATCTCATCACTGTGAAAAAAATGATGGGATAAAGTTATTCCACCATGGATTAATCCCTCCAATCAAACAAGAAATTTATTTTATCCTGGAATAACTTATCTCTTCGATTACTTATACCTCACACCAAACGAGTCCTGAGTATATAATAGGATCAATTCTTCTGAATATAAAGCTACGATGGATGGAGCTGTTGCTTTCATTGATGATCTAAGTAATGGAAAAAATTTAATATACTGACGTCACAAGTGAATCAATTTCGTCACATGCAACGAACTGAATTAAATGCTAGAGTGATTGTAAGATGGGAATCATTGGGTCCTTTTAATTAAGGTCCTCAGCCCCACCAAAAAACAAATCTATATTCGGCCGGTCGATTTTATGCGAATCTAAGCGATCTTAAATATATATAATGTTATGAAAAATTTGTCCAAAAAATTTATTGAAACACTTAAAGTTAATCCATTGTTCGTCCAAAGATATGGTTGCAGAAAAATAATTGTTTCATGAACATGAAGGGTTCAATCAAATATTGTGAGAATGAACGGAGAATGATCCGATTTCAATGATAACTTCGTCGGGATGGCCTTAAAAAACCATCGAATTTCTCTAGAACTTTTTCAGCACCCTGAAATCGCTGAGTGAAAGAAGTGAAGTATATGATTACTTGACACATTTTATTTATGGAATGAGTTTTAGCTTCTGCTATCTGATAAAAACAAAATTTAATAAAAAAAAATGTTCAATTACACAAGTCTAGGACGCTAGGTTTACATGTCTAAATGAGATTTTTGGATGAGTTTTAAGAGACCTTATATGACTAGTCGGCTGGTCGTATTACGCACGGCTCAATGTTCATCCTTAAAAATTTTATGTTATATATAATTTTATTATTTAACTAAAATCTTTATTTATTTGGTTATAAATTCTAAGTTAGACATATATTATTATATTTAGATTGATGAAATTTATATAACAATATTTTAAGTTGTTCGAACTTTTGTGACATTGATAGTCAATTATATTTTTAAAATTATTTAAATTTTGAATTATTATGGTTTATAATATTTTTTCTTCTATTCTACTCATTAGAAGTGACATAGTAAATTTATTATAACAAATAATTGTGATTTTTTAAGTGGTCCCATTAATTTAAAACATCAAAAAATAATTTTTCATTTTACATCTATTTTATCTTTTATTATTAAATATTATTAATTAGTTAATACTCAAATGACCTATAATAATTAATTATGAGTGATATTGTAAAAATCACCGTTGAAACAGCTGAAACAATCATATCATAAATGTCTATTTTAATTTTTTTATTAAATATTATTAATTAGTTAATACTCAAATGACTTATAATAATTAATTAACGATAATATAATAAAATCATGATTGAAACAGGTGAAACAGTTTCAACTGTTATTATATAGGATAAGGATAATATAAAATGTAGAAAAAGAAATTGGGGGATGAAATTTTTCTCTTGAAATTGATCTACAAAATAAATAATTTAATGTTTTATTTCTAGAAAAAGCTAGGAAGTTACTGCAGAAAAAATTAAGTGGGAGGTGACAAAAAGGTCTTTAAATTAAAAATGGTGACAACTTTGATAAGCTAAGGTCAAAACTTCATTTAAATTGTGATTAAGTTAATTGGGGTGTAAAGTGTAATTTTATTTTTTTTTATTTTATTTTTTAAAAAGTCCTCCAACTCCAAATTTCAAATTTTAGAGTTTCCTCCCTTGTCTTATCTTTCAATCTTTCTTCCTCTCTTTTTCTTTCTTCCCATCTTCTTCTTTTATTTTTTTCACTCTATATAGATTTTCCTCTTCTTCCATCTTCTCATCTTCTTTTTCTTTCTCTTTTTATTTCATTCTTCATTTTATATTTTCATGGACTATTTTTTAAAAAAAGAATTGAAAAGTTTGAAAAAAAATTGATTTCTTTTAAAAATGAATAAAGAAATAATTTAGCAAATTCAGCAACTACGAGAGTTGCTTTAGCAACTATGAGAGTTGCTTCAGAAACTACGGTAATTGTTGCAACAACTACTATTAGTTGTTGTGTTACAACAATTATCGAAGTTGTTGGAGCAATTATTGAAGTTGTTGCAGCAACTCTCGAAGTTGCTGCAACAATTATCGAAGTTGCTGCAGCAACTATCGAAGTTGTTGCAGCAACGTCAACTGTTGATACAGCAACTTAGACGGGAATAATTGGCAAAGAAGGAATCCTCCAAAACTAATTTGTTAAATACCCACTTAATTTCTTTTTGATTTAGGGTGTAAAAAGTGGGAAAAAGTGGGGCCCACATGTGGGTCAAGGGACCAATTCATCATTTTTACAACTTTACAAATTCAATATAATACACCTAACGCCCTCCACTTATTCCAATATTAAAAAAAATCCACCTTCTCTCTCCTCTTTAATTTCCAACTCCCACTTTTGAAACTACTTCTTCCAAAAATGTCATTTTCGTTTCGTCTTGTTCTCCAGCTGCTAAGGGATCGTTGTTTCTTCGCAAGGTTAGTTAAAATCAAGTTTCGATCATTTCTAGATCCATTTAAATGATTTTTTTTGCTAATCGATTCATAGTGATGTAGGAATTTTTTTTCGAATTGGTGTTTTGGTTTAGTCGTGGTTTTTTCTAGCAACGAAGTATTGAATGGTGGGATAATAACTGTTTGAAGAGTTATTTTGGCATTTTGATTTGAACAATGACCTGTTTCTGTCCGTAGACTCGTGGTCTATGAAATGAGAATGTCCTAGATTGAAATTAATTTTAAGACGTATGAAATTCTTTTAAAACATGATTGCTGAAATAGTGAAAAATGTAATATTAATAGCTAATTAGTTTGATTAGGTGCACTAGTTTGAATTTTAGCAATTGTTGTTTTTTGATATTGCATGTTGGATTTTAGTTCAGTTATTGTATGTTTGTGTAGTGAACTGTTTAATGGTGGGGTATTTGTTATCTTTTTGTGGGGGTTTTACTTGAGCATTGAGTTATTTCTGTTGATAGACTTGTGGTCTATGAACTGAAAATGGGAGATTTGTTCTTCAGCTGTACATTGTGTTGAAAATGGATAAAAAAATATCATTCCAAAATGCAAAGTCGGTACCGCTGGTAGCAGTAGAAAAAGAAGAGCTGAGATAGTTGGAAATGTCTCAAAAAGAAAGAAAATTAAAGAGTCCATGTTCGAATAAGATTCAAAGTTAAAGGAGATAAGCGACCACGTCGATTCTAGAGAAGATATTGCCAAGCAGAGTGTCAGTGGTGATAGTGAAGAGAGTAATAGTGATAATGGGGATAATGATTTATTATCCGTGCCATATCTTTCAAGGTGCATTTTCGTAGAGCGGTATGACCTTCGAATGATAATTGATGAGGTCGGATCTTTCCCGGCAAAGATATCGATCAGATCAAGAATGGTTGCTTATCGAGAATTTAAGCAAGTTCTTATCGACCAAGAATTGAAGAAAAGATTCAAACGGTCCTGTTTTGGATACCTGAGAAACCTACCGGAACATCTCAAGTTCAATGGGCAATTGGTCCATTATTTACTGTTGCAACACGTCAGGATCGATAAGATGCGTCATGAGATGTGGTTCTGCGTTAACAACAAGTCTGCCTGTTTTGACTTGAAAGAGTTTTGTTTGATCACAGGGCTGAACTGCTCATCATATCCCAGTAAATAAAAAATGAAGAATGTGTTAGCAAAGGGGGACAATTTTTATTTTAAGGTGATGAAAAACAAAAGCTTCACGGCGGCCAACTTGTTATACCTGATCAGAGGGAATAAGCTGAAAGAGGACCAAAAGTTCAAGTGTTATGTACTGTGGTTCTTGTACACCATGTTACTTCCAAAAAATTCGACGAAGGTTGTCGACACAAAACTGATTCGAATGATCGATTCATTGAATTTCTTCGAGAAGTATCCATGGGGGAAAGAGACATTTCAACTGACCATGGAGTATCTAAAGAAGAAAAGTGACTTGAAGAAGCAGAAGGAAGTATTTGATGAGAAGCAGAAGACATCCTATGCTCTATTCGAATTTCTCTGGGCATTCATGGTATCTACCATAAACCCTTCAGTGAGTTTATCGTACATTCTCATTTTATTTATACTCTGTCATAGACTCTGAGTTATTTTTTTTCACTGTTGTACTACTTACAGATTTAGATCTATGAGGCCTTTCCTCATCTTGGAGAATTTGCTGAAAAATCAATGGATAAGCCATTTCTCATTCCCCGCATCCTCAGATGGCACACTATAAAAAGTGACAAGATAATCGAAGGCGACCCATTCAAGTATAAAGGAAAAGTTACCGATGTATGAACTTATTTTCTAATAAGCAATAATACTACCGTTGTATTGAATGTTATGTAATTGTTAATTGATATTTTGTAGAATGTGCACCCGTACATCATCCCTACTGTTCGTGAGACGAAGATGGATTATATAATTACGTTTGATTCATATACGAATGAGGTGAAGAATAATGTTCTCAATGGCTTAAAGAAAGAGTTAGAACGGGTGACTGTCCTTACTTCAAATGAGGACAGTGATGATGATGGAGATTTGGTTGATAACCCCGTTGGAGTACGCATTGATTATGATGATTCTCTGAGCGACTCCAAAAATGCAGCGGGAACCTCATCCCCCCGGGATCTTCATAAGCTTGTTGTTATGCTCGAGGAAATAGTGTTGGATATTGCTGCCTATATCAGATAGAAAAGAATAAAGAAAAAGGAAAAAGATGAGCGACAACACGAGCGAGGTAACTTCATTCAATAATTGATGTTTTTAATGAATTTTTAGCTTTAAATATTAGTAACACTTTATAATATGATGATACAGTGCATGTGGACCTTCGTGAATCGAAGAAGAATGAAGAAGGAGGAAAAAAGAGTAAAATGGATGAGTTGGCCTCTGTTGTGGTAAAAGAGGAAAAAAAAGAAAAGAAGGATGAAGAAGAATAAATGGAAGGAGATAAGAGCCAAGAAGAAGGTGGAAAAGTATCAACTACAGAAGTAGAAGAAGAAGCGGCAACAGATGAACAAGAAGTCGAGGAAAAAAAGCTGATGAAGAAGAAGCTGACAAAGCTGACAAAGAAGAAGTTGAGAAAGAAGCAGCAGGTGAACGAAATGAAGAAGCTGAGGAAGAAACAGCTGCTGCAAAAAAAAAGAGAAGAAGGTGTGGAGAAAAGGAAACTATAAAAGCACCAGCTGCTGCAGATGCCGATAAAGAAGGAGAAGAAGGCGAGAATGTAGAAGCAGTTGCAGCTGTTGAGAAAAAAAGAGTTGAAGATGACTAAAAAGATGTGGTCATGGACATTGTTGATAAAATCAACAGTAACACTTGTGTTGATGAGGAACTTAGGGAAAAACACATTTGAATCCTAAGTCGTTTAATGTATTGTTGAATAATGAGTTGTTAGGATATGAATTTTTTTTTTTAAGTTCACAAATATCTGGTGGTGGGATATGACAATTATTCTCTTATTTTATGAAACTTGTTTTGATTCTGCACTGAATCTGTTGCTATCAAACTGATTTGTGACATGAAATTTGAATATGCAGGGTGTGGTCATAGTTGGTACAGTGTATGCTTGATATCATGTAAGGCATACTTAATATTTCATATACCGTATGCATAGTCTATCATTACCCTGCTGATGGAATTGAAATTGAGGTGTTGTTTAATCAACTATGATTCTATCAAAAATAGTATTAACATTATAGAAAAATAGAACTATTATTATTTATTCAATATCACTACGTCCATGTTACACTTTTCTAAAGAACGAATACTAGCATTATAGCACATAACATCATTTTTAGGACATTCTCCTTTTCTTCAGCCAAAACCAATTTTTGTTTTAGTTGATCCCTCTCTATTTGGGTGTCATGTAGCAATATTTTAAATTGATCCCTCTATTCTTCGGCTTCTTTGAACAAAGTCATGAGAAAATCTTTATTTTCTTCGCGTTGTTGGAGCCCTTGTAGTAGATTAAATTTTGCCAAGCCTTGAAAATTTAATGTCTCGAGTCCCGGACTCAATGTTGATGGACTATTTGGAGGTGATATCTCATCAAGCCATTTAAAAATGAGCATGCGCCATTATCCTAGGAAAAAAATAATTACATAACGATTAACTTAACTTTAAATAAAAAAAACACCTCACCTTCGCAATTCCACAATTATAAAATTTGCGACCTAGATTTGAATCAGTGCGTGACGTCCTCAAGATAGTCGCATTCCCACAATGACAAATTAGAGTATTTTTAGAATTGGATGTTTGAGATAGCTTGCAACATTGTAGAATTTTAAAAAATAAAACAAAGTGAATGAAATAAAATAATGAGGGATGGACACCTTATATATGAAGTAAAAATAAAATGTTAACAATGATGGCTTACAAAAGTAGCCATTTATTACCGTTGGAAAAGTAATTTTTCTATTTTGAATTGGTGGTGACACTTAATAGACTGGCGTAGATGATGACCTATGTTAGCCATCGATTTGTCTGGTCTACCGTAGACTTACACCTTTAGTAGTGCATCGATTGATATCCTGATTATGTGTAGACTACGGTGATTTATGTACAGTTATATAAACTATCACTTGGATGTAGTTAAAAAATGAATAAATAAATTAAAAATAAATGTAGTGTGGATTTCTACACATGTGAAGGAGTGTAAGCAAGTCACATAATCATATTAGAGGTTAAACAAATTAGGGAGGGGTGAATTAAGGTGTGTGTGAATGGGTAGTTGTTGAATGTTCAATATTCTAAGGGTAATGTTTGTCAAAGCACAAAAATGTATTGAGGATATGATTGTTCTACCACTATCAATTCCACACACTCTTTTGATTTAGGGATGGTGATGGAAGGAGTATGCGGAATGTGTAGTCATCAAATACAATACATATCTTCGAAATATACTTGTGCTTTGACAAACATTACTCTTAGAATATTGAACATTCAACCACTACCCATCCACACACTCGTTAATACACCCCTTCCTAATTTGTTTAACCTCTAATATGATTATGTGACTTGCTTATACTCCTTCACATGTGTAGAAATCCACACTACATTTATTTTTAATTTATTTATTCATTTTTTAACTACATCCAAGTGATGGTCTATAACATTGTACATAGATCTCCGTGGTCTACGCATAATCATGACATCAATCGATGCACTACTAAAGGTGTAAGTCTACGGTAGACCAAACTAATTGATGGCTGACATAGGTCATGATCTACGACGGTCTATTAAGTGTCACCACTACTCCAAGATTATCTATTTAAATCTTTTTCAATTAAATTACTTTCTTCCACCATCCCCAAAACATATCATTATATATTTAAATTAGTTTTAATTTAATTATTTTCTTCCACCAGCCACAAAACATGTGATTATCTATTTAAAAAGCATGTGATTATTTATTTAAAAAACACGTGATTATCTATTTAAATCATTTTTAATTTAATTATTTTCTTCCACCAATCTCAAAATATATGACTATCTATTTAAATCATTTTTAATTTAATTATTTTCTTCCACCAGCCCCAAAATATGTTTTTATCTATTTTAATTTAACCAATGATCCATCGATTCACATAGTCTACAATCGACTAATATGTACAGTCGAGGAAATACTGAGTATACAATCGACGATAGACTATATATTACTTTTTACTCTTCAGGAAATTAGTCAAGCTAAGCTACAGTACTGTAATTTGAACAAGGAATACATATTTGATTCGAGATTTTATTTGTATAGAAGAATAACCGCCACATAAAAAGAATAAGGGATCACAACAAAGATGGTAAACACAATGTTAAAACAAACTGAAACATACTTATATTAAACTTTTTCATTGCATTACAATAATATTTACAGCAAAAAAGGGAAAATTGAAGAAGTTTTCTTCTAACAAGATCCTACAAGAAAGCTTCTTCAGTAATGAACAAACCAAAAAAACTTAAAAACATAAACTAAAATAACAAAGTAAACTAAATTATAGGGATGAGAGGTGATGTAGTCATTGCCGTCCATTCCAAGATGCTCCAAAATTGCTCAAAGGAAATGAGCAATTCGGCGGATCTCATGCTCCAAGTACTGTCGATCTTCTCCCAGGCTATGGAAAAGACAGTTAAAGACATTTTGAAGAATCAGCAGATCATAGTGACGAGGGGGGCTCGTCTGATTGGGCGAAGGACAATTCTACGACCAGGCATGATTTCAGTTTTGGGTGAAGAAGAAGAACAAGAGGGTTTCTGATATTTTAGGTTTAGGGACAAGTGAAGGGTTACGTAGAAATAGGCCCTGTACTTATAGACCTATAGATGGCATCCTTTCATATCCACACCCAATAGTCAGTCGACGTGTTTGAGAAGAAAAAATGCTTGATTTGCCTATACTAGCGGTTTTTCTCTTGAACAGATTTTTTTGCAGCTTTTTATTAAATAGGAATGGAAAAACAAGGGAAATAATAATTCATTGCATCGATTGGAGAGATAAGGTAGGAAAATGACCAAGATAGCGTGTTAGATGAGGAATAATATAATCAATACATAATATTTTGTAGACCTTGAAAAATATACACCATAGACGTTACGTAGTCTACCGTAGACAACGATTTAGGTCTATTACAACTGAAGGTTAAAATTTACAGAAATGCATAGTTAGCCACCAAAACAGTAGCTTTTCAAATAAAGCTAAAAAAAAGCCTATTTATGATTTGATGGTCATTCTACACATGGTTCTTTTATGCCCGAATTTCTTGCATATTGAACACCTATTCCTCTTTTTGGACTTGGGTGTCTCACCGACGCCCTTAGTACGTTTGAATTTCTTCCTTCTAAATTTGGGATCGTAGGGGGTGGAGAAATTTTAGCGTCTAGTAATTCCTGTGACATAGTCCATTCGGCCTCCGGAGGGACAATGTTAATTGCTTCTGAGTATGCGAGGAGGTAACTTTTAGCTTTGTAAATTGGCGAAGAGTAGTCATAGATGGAGTTACCATAACCTTTGGTATCGCCATACTTTGCTTGCAATGCTGCCATCGCATGTTCGCACAACATTTTTACCAAGTTAAATTTCCGACAAGAACAACTCCTCTTCAAGAGATTGACCTTGGTAGTGACACCGTTACCGAATATCGTGTACTAGTCGAAAACCCCATTTGGATTACTCACATACAAGGAATCGCTCGCGCTTTTACTATCCCTTAGGATCCTTTCCACATAAGGCACAAATATGTTCTCTTTACCATCGACAAAGGCATTTCGCTCCCTAAACTTTTCACCAAATTTTCTAGCAATTGAATTGAATATGTACGATACAGGGTACTACCATTCATTCATCAAAATCGAGTTGAGCGACTCGGTGATGTTTATGGTCATCACGTCATACCTATTGTCCGGAAAGTGTGCTCTACTCTATTTTTCAAAACCAAGTACTTTTTCAAGGACATATGCTGCCTCGGGGCACTTACTCTTCAATTTCATAAAATTATCGCTAAACTTATCAAAGGAATAAGCCTTTGCCGCGACATAGAATAGATAAAGATGTTCGCCACAGTGTTGATTTATACGAAGATTCTCAGCGAAGTGCCTCATGCAAAGTCTATGATATGCACGACTGTATACATGAGAGAAGGCAATGGCGATTCTAATGTGCCTGTCGGAGATGACACATAGATCTAGTTTATCTTTTACGATAGACTTCAGCTTCTAAAAGAAGAAGGTCCAAGAAGCATTATTCTCTTTATCGATGACACAAAAGGAAATAGGAAAAATATGATTTTCAGTGTCCTATGCAACGTCACTCAACAGAACGCCCCCATACTTTCTATATAAATGTGTGTCGTCGATGAAAATTACCTTTCTCATGTAGGCATATCCCTGTATGCAAGATCCGAATGCTAAGAAGTAGTAAACGAATGATTCATCCATCCGGTTTACCATGATAGAGTAAGAAGATTTGTGATTCAATAACTCCACCATATAGGAAAAACCGGTAAGCAAGCATATCCATGCTCCGGTGTCCCGTGAATGATGTTCTTCAGAATTACACTTCCTTTCCAACATATCCAATAGCTTGCATTGCAACGCAACACCTTAAACACAATTCTTTGAATTTCTTTTATGCTTTGACCCTTACCATCCTGAAAATGATTTACGCATACTGAAGCAATCAATTTGAATGAGACTTTCTTGTGCCTGCGGGTGGCGTGTTCAACACCGTACGTGTGAAACCTGACATACTTGTATATGCAAAATCTGTCTGAGGTTTCATACTTTTTTGCCCGCAATAACCAGCCACAACCACGAGATAAGCATTTTGCCTTAATCAATTTCGTACAGCTCTTCTCCATATAATAATCAAAAGACTGCCTTGTTGTTGCTGCGTCTAGTAGCATTTTCATCTCTTTCTTATCGGCGAATATTTGACCACAATAAAAATTGGTTCCATCGGAGAAAGAGTGTCCTGGTTGTGATGCCGTTCCATAGTCTTCTTCATCATCTTGCGAGTCTGATGAAAAGTCTTCCATATGCATAGAATCATCTTACATATTAATTGGATGATCGCCACCGTTCTCATAATTATTTAAATTGTCGTCGTTCAAATCATTATCGACTGTCGGACGTCACGGTAGGGGTGCTGATGAGTTCAGCGGCCCTTCAAAGGACCTCTCAACTATATTTATCCTCAAAATAGGCCTAAATTCATCTGTATCAGCATCCATTATGTACGTCAGCACATGTACATCGCTATTTATGATTGTAGGATTCACCTTCTCCTTCGAATGCATTAGACAACTAATAACCACATGGGTCAGCGCGCAATCTGCATCCCCACTCTGCATTACGCTTGCAACGAATTCGTCGTACGAACTGTTACGACGAACAGGAATGAAAAGTGTCACCTTGGTAAATGATTTCCATTTCCAACATTTGGGAGTCTCCACCCATTCTCCCATGAAATCACCAGAAACCAGAACAAATTCTGCAATAGGCATCCTAGAATTAAGCTTTGATTGACGGTAGATTATGCTTACGATCTAAGTCATTTTATATGCATGGTCTATGACTGACAAAGATGGGTCGATGGTTGTGCAGATTTTTGTACAAAAATTTAAAATTACAAAAAATGCTTCTAATCAATGATTGTTGGGTTTATGAAATAGAGAAATAAATTTGGAGTCACCTGAGATGTTGTAATGTACTTTCTAAAGTGGTTTTGAGTAATGTGAGTGATTTAAAGCTTTTTAATAATGGTGGAAAGTGTGTGTGAGAAGATAGGAAACAAATAGGGTAACAATGGATGCAATGGACAAGCTTATGGTGTTTGTGGACAGATTTGCAGCTGATCGTCGGAAAAGTGGCCGGAATTGAACTTTTTGGAGGAAAAAATAACCACCTTCTATTTTTAGCTTTTGCAAATTTTTTTTTTAATATTTTTGGAAAACCTAGATATTTTTGTATATATAATGGTGGATGATGGAGTGGGTTGAAGTGTATTATTAGAAACTTGTGGGTAATTTATTAAGTTTGAAGTATTGAGTTAAAGTGAATTATTATAAAAGTTGGGGCTGAAATTGTTAAGTTGAAAAAGTTGATTTTGATGTGGAATTATGTGGGTATTTGGCCAAGGTTTTAAAACTTTTGGGTATTTGACAAAATAGTTTGATAAAGAGTTGTTTTGGCATACTTGCCCAACTTAGACTATTGTTGCAGCAACTTAGACTATTGTTGCAGCAACTTCGATACTTAATTTCTGAAAAAAGATCTGATTGGAGGAGGAGCCCACGAAAAAATGACATTTATGGTAAAAATGGAGGTGGTAGTGTTGGTGGTGACGCCGAATGAGAAGGTGACATTTGTTGTGGTGTTGATAGCGACGGTGGTAGATGAGAAAGAAGAAAAATAGACGATAGTTATGTAGAGAGGGAGGAAATAATGGCGAATCTGGAAGAGGTGGACAATAGTAGTGATAGTGATAGTGGAGGAAGAGGAGGTGGCGGCGGCAGGCGGCAACAAAAAAGGTGCAGAGGAGTAGTGGTGATGGTATAGAGATCTTTGTGTAAATATGAGGTAGGGATCTTTGTGTAAATAATAAAACTTGAGGGTTTTAAAATTAATGTCATTAACACTAATCTTAAAATTTCACATCTACTCAATATTTAAGACTTGTGTCACTTTTTTTTTAGTTTTGAAACTTTTTTATCACCCTTTATTAATTTGCCCACTTACTTAGCTTGTAATGTTTTTGAGAATGCTGCTATAATACTGATAATCAATATGGCTTATCTCTACAATATGAGATACGTTCTACTATTTTTTAATAAATCTGTCTTGGGGTGACATGAGGTTTGATGTGAGTCTCTATCTTATAAATTAAAATTCAAAAGGCAAATACATAAAAGAGGTAACATGAAGCTTAATCTCCTCAATAGAAAAAATCGTCATTATTAAATTCTCTATACTATATATTACGTAAACTGCATGGAGTCAGCTACCGGAAGTTTGTATTACAAGCAGTTGCTCTCCAGAAATATGCAAATTTAACTTCAACATTTACACTACATTTTATACAAGTTTAAAATATGTACATTTAATTTCGACAAAATTGTGAAACTGGATTATGTATAATAGACCAAAAATTAGAGTGTGCTAATTTAATTTTGAAACCAAGCAGTAGGTGATAAAATTGAATAGTTGGAACGATTGATAGGACAAATCAAATAACATTTTTAATTGTTAATAATGACGTGACAACTATCTTTTTCCTAGAGGGAACATATAATAAATTAGTGTGTTAGAAAATTCATTTTGCATTTAGTTTGTATTTACCAAAAAAATCAGAGTTATGAATGTTGCTTCTGTCACAAAACTCAAAATTTAGATGTGATGACCTCACTATAGTTATGACTACTCACTCCATCTATATTTGTTTGTTCATTAAATATTGACTTAATATAAATTTTAAGAAATAAAATAATAAATATATTTTTATTATATATTATTTAAATAAAATAAATTTAATATTTAAAATATAATGGATTATGAAAATTGTACTAATAGTATTTAGTACCGTTTCAAGTATAAAATGAATATAAATAAATAAACTATCTATTAATTTCTTAAATCAAATATTTACTTTTAGTAACATAAACAAATAAAAAGAAGTGGGAGTATCGATGAACTTTACATTTCTCTAACTCAAGCGAGCTCACCGAAATTTAATCTGGGAAAGGAATTAATAATAATTGGACACGTGTTAGAATAGTAGGAATGGTGACGTATGTTATTAGAAATTTTACGTGTTAATACATAAAAAGAATCCTAAACTTGACATCAAATTATAACTTTGACATTAAACTTTGACAGTGCACAAATATGACCTTTAACAATTCAAAACTGCACAAATATGACCTCCAATCCTACGTGACAAAACGCGTGTTCAACACGCAAAACTGGGCGTGTCCAGCTTAAAATCTAAGGGCATAATACATAAATATGACCTTAAACTTTGACAGTGCACAAATATAACTTTTAACTATTCAAAACTGCACAAATATGACCTTTAAATGACTCTTCACTATTATTTTTTCATTATTTTCAGCTCAAAGATGAAAATGACATCTAATTTCTTTTGCCATTGCGAAAAAAGAGCAATATTGAAGATTTATTAATTAGGTGGGTCAGCCTCATATGACAAAATCGAGCAGGTATGTATATATATTATAAAGAAGAGAACGAATTTAAGTTATATAATATATCTAAATATTATTTATTTAAATATTAAATTAAAGATGAAACTATACTAATAATAAAAAAATTATAGTTTTAATAAAACGTTATTAAATTAATGTTATTAAGGATAGTAGTAGAAGTATAGTAAATTAACGTTATCAAATTAACGTAATTAAAATGTTATTAAATTAACGTTATTAAAACGCTATTAAATTAATGAGGGGCGGACCTACGTGGTTGCCATGGGGTTCACCCGAACCCACTCGATAAAAAAATTACATTGTATATACATAAGATAGAAAATGTATATTTATGTACGTATATTAATGTTGAACCACATGAGACAAGGCTCTTATATAGCCCAGTGGTGTTATTTGCTCTTCTTGGGGGCTTTCTTTAGCCTACTGTGCGGGTTCGATCCCTGCTAGTGGCTGTTTTTTTTTTAATTAAAAAAAACTTGGTGCTGCTGCTATAGAAATAAATAAAATAATAATAATAATAATTTTAAATTAAAAAAAGATAGGTACTGCTACTATAGAAATAAATAAAAAAATTATTACAACAACAACACCAACAACATAATAAAAACGATGTCGTTTTAACACAAAAAATAAAACTTTGACAGTGCATAAATATGACCTTTAAATAATCAAAACTGCACAAATATGACCTCTCTCCAAGTCAGCCCTTTTAACGACGTGGCACCGTGTGATTGGATTACCTTTCCACGTAGGCGCGAGTGAGACTCACGCATGGGGTTGCAAAATTGGAGGTCATATTTTTTCAGGTTTTGAATAGTTAAAAGTCCTATTTGTGCACTATCAAAGTTTAAGATCAAAGTTATAATTTGATATTAAGTTTAGAGTCATTTTTATGTATTAACTCGTGCTAGAATGATAGAAAAGTTATAAACATGATAACAAGGGAGTATTTATGTATCATCTAACATATTGAATTGTGCTATGATAATTCCACATTACATGACATCATCATCATGATCATCATCATCATAATAATAATAATAATTATTATTATTATTATTATTATTATTATTATTATTATTCCTCCGTTTATAAAAAAATGACCTATATTTTTTTTAGTTCATTTAAAAAAGAGTATCTTTTTTTTTTTTATAGTACTTTAATTTCAATTTCATGTGACATATTTAGGACCACAAGATTAAAAGATATTTTGGTATATTTGACACAACTTTAATTTAAGGTCTCAACATTTAAAAGTTTTCTTTATTTTTTTGAATTTTGTATCAAGTCAAAATAAATCTTTTTTATTTTTTTAACGAGGAGAAGTAATAACATTGAAAGTTACTCAGAGGGAAATTTTTTATATATAAATCTCCCATGACAACTTCATTACTTTAACACTTAAATTTAATAAATATATACATACCTTCGTTAAGAATTTTAAAATAAATTATTTTCAATCGGTCGTTCCTCCAATTAGATCAAGACTAACTTTTGTCGCATCACACTTTTTAATTCATTCACGTCATTAAGGAAGTCGTTTTCAAATTAAATCCAACCCAATTACAATTATATATTGATAAAAAGAAGGCAAAAATTTAGATATACGTAATTTTTAGTTCATAATTATAAAGCATAGTTAAAGTTTGCATAATTACAAAATATAGATATATCTTAAATCTCTTTCTCGCCTCTCTCCTTCTTTTCTCTCTCATCTCTCTCCTTCCTCCATTCTCATCCCTATATCTCGCCCCCCCCCCCCCCCCCCCCCTTCGTATTCTTTTATTCTTTATAATTTCAAGAATGTATATTTATATATGCACTGTGCAAAATGTATATGTACACACTCAATATATATTCTGCAAATATTCAATATATATTCTGTAAATGTCTATATGCAGATATATAGTTATTTAGAGAAAAGACATCATTTTTCTTCCGAACTTATCCGCTCAACTTACTTTAGTACTTAAACTTAACTTCTGTTTATTTACTCCCGTTAACATCTTTAAATTGTATTATTTCCAGCCCTCAAGCTGACGTGAAATTAAAAAAGAAAAAAATACTTTTTTTTATTTAAAAACTGATATGACCCCACTTTTTAATATATATATATATATATATATATATATATATATATATATATATATATATATATATATATATATATATATATATATATTAATACATTTTTTTTTTATAAAAAACCACCTTCTTCATACCCCCACCCCCATTTTCCATCTTTTTCTTCTACCCCCACCTCCATCCCAACCCCCACCATAATTTTTTCTCTCCAAAACCCACCATCACCAACCCCCCTCCTCCTTCAACCACCAATTTCACCACCACCACCACCAGCCCTACCCCCTCCCCTCTAAACCCCCAATTTCTTCTCATTCAATTACCAAATTTTTCACCCCACCTTCAATTTCTCCTTCTTAAACCCACTTAAGATCATTAGAAAAGAATTAAAATTTAATTTCTAAAATTAAAAGTTGTCTTCATGAATTCAAAAATTTGAAATAAAATTGAAATTAAAGAAAGGTTATTAGCGGCGGTGTTAATGGTGGTGGTGGTATTAATGGTATGCATATATTCTTTTGTGGGTTTATTTTAATCATTTTTCGGTGAGTTTTGCCGGACTATGTCGGAATGAAGTGTTTTGAATTGGGACGTGGTGATGCAACTTACATACCACCATGAGATTTCACACAGCAGCAGTAGACTCCAATATATAATGCTATGCAAATTAAGCTACAACAAGAAGTAGCACAATACTTGTTTGTCCGATTGTAAGCTAGCACAATGTAGCAACTGAAAGCAGCGGTGTTTTAGATTTGTGTTGTGCTTGTTGAAATGGACTATTTTGTTTTTGCTGCGTCTTTTTGGGACAGGTTGAACACGTGAAGCGGATAATTTAATGAAAATCTGAATTAAAAAGAGTGGATTCGAGGGTGTTCTGTTGATTGAGGAACAATTTTGTATTGCATTGTTGTTTCTTGAAATGCTGTTTTGATGAAGGAATAATTGGTACTTTTTTTTGCTTAATGGACAACAACAGCGGTTATAGGCAATATGTTTTAAGTTTGAAGAAGATAAAAAATGGAGGAAAGGAGAGAGGTGGGGTGGTTTGAAGAAGATAGAAAATGGAGGAGAGAAGAGAGGTGGAGTGGTTTGAAGAAGATAGAAAAAGGGGGCTGCGTTGCAGGGTAGGTGGGGGGTTGTGAAGAAGAAAGAAAATGAGAGTGGGTGGCTGCATTGCAGGGTACAGGGCGGGGTGGGTGGGGGTGTGAAGAAGAAAGAAAATGGGGGTGGGGGGTGCCTTTTTATTTAATATATATATATATATAACAGTAAATATATATTTTTTATTTTTTAAAAAATAATATAAAAATAATGTGTGGGGGATTAATTTTTTTTGTAAAATGAACTTCTTATGTGGCAATGACGTGGTAGTGACGTGGCGTTGATGTGTAGGCGAGTGTAACACACTCTCACAACCACTCTTCGTTGTGAGAGTGGTATTCAGTTTTAAGGGGTGAAATTAATACACTTTAAAGATGTTAAAAGGGGTAAATAAACAGAAGTTAAGTTTAAGTGCTAAAGTAAGTTGAGAGGACACGTTTGAGGGGAGGGGGGAGATGTCTTTTCTCAGTTATTTAATATACATTATGATAATATACAAACATTCAGATATACAATTGAAAATAAAAAGAAATTAGATGTACATATACAATTAACAACTTATACATATGTGACTTATATAATTGACATATACAATTATCATATATGATTTATACATATATGACTTATACAATTGACTTGTACATTACGACTTATACAATTACATCATATATACAATTAATATATAAATTATACATATACGCATATATAATTGACACATAATATACAATTGATAACAATTTAGTTGTATTAAGAAAATAATGATTGAATTAAAAAAATAATTGTATATTTGTATATACACTATGCAAAATGTATATGTACGCATTCAATATACATTCTGCAAAATGTATATATACAGATATATAGTTATTTAATATACACTATGATAATATACAAACATTCAGATATACAATTGAAAATAAAAATTAGATGTACATATACAATTAACAACTTATACATATATGACTTATATAATTCACATATACAATTGACATGTATAACACATACATATACGACTTATACAATTGATTTATACATATATGACTTATACAATTACATCATATATATAATTAATATACAACTTATACATATATGCATATATAATTGACACATAATATACAATTGATAACAATTTAGTTGAATTAAGAAAATCTTCTATGAAAAAATACAGTGAATGTGTAGGAGAAAACACAAAATATCAAAAAATTTGGAAGAAGAAATAGAAAGAAAAATATTCTTTGTATATGTTAGAATACACTTTGAGATTTATTGAATTAGGAGGAATACATACTGCCGCTAAAATGTCCAATAAAAGAATGACCTTTTGCCGCTAAACACTCCAATCAGCTAAGAGATTAAACAAAAAAATAATTATGAGAGAAAAAGTTTTACTTGCCTTTGATATATACATTAACCATACCATGTAATTATTAAAAATTATTAACTATGAATTATAATTTTTTAAAATATTAACCATACCATGTAATTATTAAATTATTTTATCTATTATGTGTAATTTTTACTAAAAAGAATATATTTGTACCTAATTAAAAATTCAACCCGCTTCAAATCTCAAACAAATACCCTAAAGTCTTGAAGGTATTTTTCATTCCAATTTTTGTAGACAAACATTAAAATCTTGGAGGTATTTTTTATTTACATAGTCTTACATTTTTACCTAGTCAATTTTAGAAGTTTTGAATTTTTTGATTTTTCATTTGCGATTTTTTGCTAAAGCTCTTTTTTTTTTTTTTTTGATGTTTAAATATTTGGATTTGATTGAAAAAGTGCAAAGTTAAGATAGTGAATATATTAGTGATGTTCATGAGGAAGTCAGAATTTTAAGAGAAGAAAAGAGAGCTATCAAAATAAAAAATAAAAGAAAGAGGTCTTAGAGCTGCAAGGGTTAACTTAGGCGGAAAAATATTGGTATTTAATATGATGAGTATTTATCCAAGAAAAAAAATACTTTGGAATATAAAATAGGTGTTGATGAACCATACTTTTATTCAGATGAGAAGCTAGCTTTAAAATAGACATTAACAAAGATGTCTGTAACGACCTGCTTTTTGATGAAATATGTGAAATTGTGAGTTTGTGTGATTTGATTGTTTTACCCCTCCCTGTAGTTGTATTAGGATATTTCTGGGGTGTGGGGGTGATTGTCATGGTTTCTGGTGCATTTTGGTACTAGTTATGCGATATTGTGATTTTTGATGGCTTCGAGAGCCTTACTTTGGACTTATTTGAATATCTTTTGATCCGTGCGACAGATGGATGAATGAAATACGCCAGAAGATACGCAACATCGATTTTATGGTAGTAACATATTTGATGTGATTTTGCAGCTCTTAAATCTCATTTCGATCCTCGATTGGAAAAATTGTGATTTCAAATTTCGGGGGTCAACTCTGTGAGAATGATATTTTTTTCAAAAATTTAACTTCGCCAATGCACTTGGAACGTCGAATTTAGTATGGTTGCATAATTTTTTTGCGTTTATTGGACCCCAAATGGATTTGGACACCCCGTCGGTGTCTAGGTCGAACTAAAAAAACTGGCTTTTCCAGCTGATGCACAGTATAAAAAAACTGGTTTTACCCTTTTTTGGTACATTTTGTCCATTCTTTCACCTTTCTTTTTGAGAATTAAATTAGTGTGAGAGCTTAAAAGTGAAGCTTGTGAGATCTTAGGAAGCTCGATTAACAACTATTTGTTTATTCTCTTACGGATTTAAGGTAAGAAATTCACCCTTTTTCTTGGTAATTTCTTGATTAATTTCTCAAAATCTCAATATTAGGACTTGAATATAAACCTCAATTTCACTCATTTTCACTTGAATAATATTTTAATCTTATAATTACTAGCTTTCATCAACTTAACCTTCAAAACAATTTCGATTCTTGATTTTAACTCGAATTTCAAAGATTTTACGCGATAAAACTTAAAAATAATTTTTCTTCAATTTGAACCTCATTTTTAAATTTATTTTCTCTTGAATTTTCAGGTGTGGGTTCCTAAAAATATGAGGAACACATTTTTACGTAAAGTTACAATTTTGCTCGTCTTTTTCAAAAACCCATTTCGGGAGTTCGTTTTGACCCCGAATCAAATGCAGTCAATATGGGTGTCGTTGGTTTTGTTTTGACATGTAGATTCCATATTTGATGTTATTAGTGGAGTTCAAGACCGTTCCTGAAGAGTAAGGCTTTGAGAGCAAAGTCTTGATTGCGGTATTTCGGCTTTTGAGGTAGATTATGACTTAACTCTTTTAGACTAGGTTGAGTAATAAATGATGGAACAAAACATATGTTAAGGGTGGGAACTAATCATGAAAAAATAACTATCTATGTGTTTTGCTCGTACATGGGCCTATATGTGATGCAATTATCGAAATTGAGATATTATGTGATATGTGTAACCGTGTGGGGTCCCATGCAATTTTGATATCTTTGAATAGTTATATTGTGTTTTTAAAATGGTTAATGTGGTACCATTGGTGTGTTGTGATTATATTCATATTTTATTGACACATGAAACATGTGAAAATTTATGGATGAAACAAAAATAATAAGTGGATATTGACTCAAATGGTGATGAAAATTTATCATTGTGGTTGGTTGTGGAAATATAACATGTTATTGGATGTGAAAATACTCATTGTGATTGGTTGTAAGCATTACATTCTCATATCATACTCATTCATGAAATATTGGTGCCACCGTGGCAACACCTAAGTAACACTGGCAACACCATATAAAATCCTTTCTAATGGATGTGCCGAAAAGGATATAAGATATATGAATTGTATACATATTTTCGAACCCCCCATGGGTTCTGTGTTGGGAGGCTTGCCTTCATATGTGTATATGGGGATTGTGCGACAACCTCGTGTATCGTCATCATCATCATATACATTGCACTTACTTTATTATGTTTATATTGTATTGTATTGCCATAATAACTTGCCATATATGTAATTATCTTTTCTTCTTTTACTTGTATTTGATGATCTTGTTTTCTCCTTGCTTTACTTATATGTGATACTAGACATACTTGTGTTCTATCTTGATGTAATGTTTCAATATATGTGATATATTAGAATATTAGTGCAAACGGTGTGGGCTATAGTTGTAGGACATTTTCTGATTACAGGTGACGTGCCTTTAGTGTGTATATTGTATACTTTATTTTCTAGTTTTCTTGGTCGGGATATGATACCTACTGAGTACAAGTGGACCGTATTTACTCCTACTTTACTCTTTATATGTAGCTTCAGGTTTGGGAGCACCTCAGACTGGGTGGTTTTGGGGGCCTTCAGATCACTCAAGGTAATAGTTGGATATTCATACGTTCGAAGTTCACTTTTATATTTCTATATTAGTTATGTATTTATTAGTATTTAGAGACAAATATTATTCCTTTGTAGTTATTTTTCTGATGTATTTGACTCCTGGTTTGTATTAGTAGTTCTTTACACTATTGACAACTAGTTTTGGACATAATTGGTATTTTAGTAAGTTCTTTCTGCATTGTTATGATTACTTATATGGTTCAGCTTTGTTCTAGAAGCCTTACCTTGGGTTATTTCTATTTTTTTTTTCTCTTTTTGTATCATTTTGGGTAATAGGCTTACTTGTCTAGGTACGCCGCGACAAGTGCCATTAGGACCGTCATTTTAGGTTGTGATAAATTATTATTAGAGCAACCAGGTTTCATTGATCTCAATGATGTTAATAGAGTCTCGCGGATTGATACATAGATATCCTTATCTATCTTCGAGAGGATATAAGATGTCTTTAGAAAACTTTTCTTATTTTTATTCCTTACTATGTAAAGTTCTTTACTATCTTGTATTATGTGTTATGATTCACTCTTTCTACACAGATGGTGTTGACTAGGTCCCATGAGAGTAGTGATGTAGAGCCTTCACCCAAAGGAGAGCCTAGAGTCGTGGACGAACTCGAGGTAGGGAATAACCTCGTGGTGTATCCTTATTTAGGAGTGCTAGGGGACTCTTCCTTGAGCCTCGTGTTGAGCAAGTTAGAGGTGTAGGTCCTACTCCAGTTCTTCATAGTTCATCTACCTAGTGTCGGAGAGATTGTTGGTGCGTATGCTAACCTTTTTAAAGAGTTCTCTTTTGGTTACGTTAGGTGTTTCACCAATCCAGAGTGTGGATCTTCCTGTTGCACCTGCTTCTGGTTTGGGTACTTCTCAGACCCCGAGTCATATTCCATCTTCAGTGCCTATATCTGACTGTGGGGTTTCAAAATCAGGAGTCCAACCATCATCTATGTTAGCTCCCCGGATGGGATCACATCCTGTTAGATTTACTATGGCTCCTCTCGTGGATAGTGCAATGATGTCTTTTGAGGACCAGAAAAGGTTTGACAGGATTACTCGATTAGGTTCTCCCAAATTTGGTGGTGTAGTAGGTGAGGATGCCTATGTGTTTTTGATTGAGTTCCAAGAGAAGTTGCATAATTTAGGTTCGCTCGAGTCTCATGGAGTTGCTTATACATCTTATCCATTGAGAGATGCAGCCAGAGATTGGTGGAGGTCGCGTGCTAGTTATAAACCCTATGATTCTCTCGAGATGACTTGGTATCAGTTCGCTAAGGATTTCCTAAAGAGATTTGTGCCTTTCAATTTGAGAAATCATATGCAGGATAGTTTGATCATTTGGGGTAGGGCTCAATGACAATTGCTGAGTATGAGGCACTTTTCCATGCCCTGTACATATATTCTTATGATAGAATTTTTATCGAGTTTGAGAAGATTCAAAAGTTTATGAAGGGTTTGGATGTCTCCCTTCAATTTGCTATCTCTGATGGTTGTGTTTGGGGATTTTTTTAGAGTATTATGGATCGTGCTAAGATTATAGAGAGTATTCTTAGTGCATCTCAGGGATGCTCCAAGAATGTGTGAGTTTTTTATGAGTTCAGGAGTCAGACCTCTCAAGATAGAGATTTTAGAAGTTCTCGTGGATTCCATGGTAGGCCAGTGTAGGCAGCTTTATAGAGTTCAGGTGGTGGATGTTCTAGTTCAGCAGATCAGGGTGGTCGTCTGGTCTTATTTGTACCTTCTCATACTAAGACTGGTTGTAGAGGTTGTTATGTGTATGATGAGGTTGGCCATATGTCCAGGGACTGTCCCCATTACGTGGTTTGGGCTACTTATATTCAGTTGTGAGGGGGTAAGGGTATATTCAGCTGTGAAGGGTTAAGGGTGCAACTAAAGGTGCGAGGGGCAGAGGTAGTGAAGCTCGTGGGGGTGGTCGTGGGGCCACTCAGGCAGTTGGAGGTCATAGGGCCACCAAGGCAGCTAGTGGTCAGGGTTAGTGTTATGTTATACCATCCATACCTGAGGCAAAGGCTTCTCATGCTTTTATTACAAGTATCGTCCCCGTTTGTTTTTGACCTGCTTCTATATTATTTGATGCCAGATTTAATTTCTCCTATGTGTATGTGCATTTTGCTTTGTGTTTTAGTTCTATTAGTGAGCCTCTTGCCATGCCTATTCATGTATCTACCTAGTAGGTGATTCTTTAGTGGTGGATCGGGCGCACCGATCTTGTCTTGTGACTTTTGCCAGACGTAGGACCTTTGGTAGACTTGCTTGTGTTAGATACGGTCGATTTCGATGTTATTTTAGGTATGGATTGGTTGGATCCTTATGCTTTCTTAGATTATTTTGCTAAGACTTTGACTTTAGCTTCGCCGAGTATGCCAAGGATAACTTTGAAGGGTGCACTTCATTTGGGTCCTAAGAGGATTATATCTTATGTTCAGGCTCATAAATTGATTGAGAGAGAATGTTTGTCTTACTTGGCTCATATTCCTGACACCAGTGTTGGTTTACCTCATTACTTAGATTTTTTCTATGTTGTTCGTGAGCTTATGGATGTGTTTGCTATGGACTTGCCTGGAATGCATCCAAATCAAGATATTGATTTTTCTATTGATGTTGAACCATACACCAAGCCCACTTCTATTCTTCCCTATAAGATTTCCCTAGTAGAGTTGAAGGAATTGAAGATCAATTGCAGGTGTTGTTGGATAAAGGGTTTATCTAACCTAGTGTTTTACCTTGGGGTGCGCCTATATTGTTTGGGAATAAAAATAATGGGTCTATATAGATGTGTATTGATTATCCACAATTAAATAAGGTGATGATTAAGAATAAGTATCCTCTTCTTTGCATTGATGATTTATTTGATTAGATTCAGGATGCTGCAGTATTTTTGAAGATTGATTTGAGGTCCAATTTCTCCAGTTGAGAATTAGAGCTTTAGATATTTTGAAGACAACTTTTCAGACTCAATATGGTCATTACGAGTTCTTGGTTATGTCCTTTACGTTGACCAATCCCCTGCTGCGTTCTTGGAGTTGATGAGACAGGTGTTTTAACTTTATTTTGACTCTTTTATTATTGTATTTATAGATGATATCTTGGCGTATTCTAAGAGTGAGTCTGAGCATGAGAAGCATTTACAAATTGTGCTTCAGAGATTGAGGGATGAGAAGTTGTATGCAAAGTTCTCTAAGTGCGAGTTTTAGTTGGAGTCTGTTTCTTTCTTAGGTCATGTGGTGACTAAGAAATTTATTATGGTTGATCCAGCCAAGGTTGTAGTAGTTCATGACTGGGATAGACCTTCTTCGCCCACCGAGATTCAAAGTTTGTTGGCTTAGTAAGTTATTATCAGAGTTTATTGAGGGTTTTTCGTCCATTGCAGCTCTATTTACCTAGTTAACCCATAATAAGATTTAGTGGTTTGATGCTTTTAAGGCAAGCTTCCAAAAGATTAAGGATTTGTTGGCTTCAACTCCTATATTGTCTTTGCTCAAGGAGGGCATAGAGTTTACCGTGTTTTGTGATGATTCGAGTATTGGATTGGGTACTGTGTTGATGCAGGAGGGCAAGGTGATTGATTATGCTTCTCATCAGTTAAAGCCTCATGAGAGGAATTATCCTACCCATGATTTAGAGTTGTGCGCAGTTGTGTTTGCCTTAAAGTTATGGACGCACTACTTGTGTGGAGTCCGTTGTTATATCTACTCAGATCATCCTAGCTTTAGTACTTCTTCACCCAGTGAGATCTTAATATGAGGTAGCACCGTTGGCTTAAATTGCTTAAGGATTATGACTTCACTATTCTCTATCATCCGGGCAAGGCTAATGTGGTCGCGGATGCCTTGAGATGAAAGTCGACTAGCATGGGTAGCTTAGCGTATCTTTTGAGCCAAGAGAGGCCTTTACCCTTAGAGGTTCAGTCTTTAGCTAATCAGATGGTTAGGCTTAATAGTTTGACACCGGGGCGTGTTTTGACATTTGTGGAGGCAAGATCTTCTTTCATGTAGAAGATTCAAGCTGATCAGTTCAATGATGTTGGATTGAGGTTTATTCGAGATAAGGTTTTGGGTGGGGAGGATAAGGAAGCCTCACTAGATTCAAATGAAATTTTGCAGATTGGAGGCCGAGTTTTTGTGCCAAGAGTGGGTAACTGGATTAGATTGATGGAGGAGTGTTCCAGATATTCCATTCACGCAGGTGTGACTAAGATGTATCATGATTTGATGCAACATTACTGGTGGGCTAATATGACGCGATATGTAGCAGATTTTATGGCTCGTTGCCTATGTTGTCAGCAGGTGAAGAACAAGCATATGAGGCCTGGTGGGTTGCTCCAGAGGTTACCTATTCCCGAGTGGAAGTGGGAACGGATCAACATGGACATTATGATTGGTTTGCCTCGTACATCTCATGGTTCTGACAATGTTCGAGTCATGGTGGATCTATGGAACAAAATAACTTATTTTATTCCTGTTCAGGTTTCATTAAGGGCTGAGAGGTTGACCCATATCTACTGTAATGCCCTGAGTCTGTACCCCAAACACTACATGGTGCTAGCAACCCCGAAGGACCACCAGCTAACTCATAACTGGCACCTGCTGTGAGCACTATATAGTAATAATATTGTAATGGCAACATATCTAAAATAAATGTGGAAGTGAGGCTGTAAATGGCATAAGGTTCGTAACTGAAAACCAATACTGAATACTGATAACTGAATACTGAAACACATGTCTAAAATATTTTAGTCTGAAAGCCTCTAACTATCTGAATTATGGAGTTGATGGGATAAGCCCCCAACTAACTTCGCCTATTGAAAACTGTACTGAAATACTGAAATAATACTCTATCCTCAAACTATGAGGACTCACCACTAAGTCTGCTATAGATAGGCTGCACTGCTAAGTATGGTCAGGAGCCCATGCGTCTGAACCTATGATATAAGACATCATAGCGCAAAAGAGAAGTATGCGCTAGTACTTTGAATGTACTGGTATGTTAAGTGAGGTAGGATGATATGCATGGGTTCATATACATGAACAATAACTGACTGAATAACGTGAACATAACTGAATAGAAATACATGCATGAATACATAAACTGCAACTGAGATCATGTTAACACTGGTAACTGAGTTTTGAATACTGATTAACTGATATCTATATTTACTGATACTGTAATACTGATAACTAAGTAATGGTTTCTGACAGTCTTGATTGATAACTGGGTGACTATTTTTGACAGTCTTGATTCTGTAGAATTGAACTGAGTTCTATACTAAGCTGGGTGACTATATCTGACAGTCCTGATTCTGTAGAACTAAACTGAGTTCTATACTGAGACTAAAACTTAGTCTCTAAATAGACTAATCCTTAATCTGAGAGGTAATCATCTAACCGACATGCCCCTCTCTAAATAGATTAGGGTCCAACCTGTAACCCCAGTTGGAAGAGTGTTAGTACCGTGCCACGGGTAAAGACAAGCTGTGAGTTAACCCTCTCTAACACGAAGTTCTTTCGTCAACCCTCGTTGGTAGGAAAACTCGTACGAGATGTATCAACCCTAGTCTGGAATGAATATATCTCAACCAACCCGAGCTACGTAGTTATGTAACGCAGGGATTGCTTCTAAGGGTTAAACCCTCTACTAGCAGGAATGCCCCCATCCCTGGGTTCGCTCGGTGCTGAATCCTACTCCCAACTGAATAGACTCTGAATTGATTTCTAGTCTATACTAGACTTTACTAAACTGTTACTGTACTATCTAACTAAACTGAACTAAGTTCACTGGGTTCCACTAACTGATGGAATACTACTGAATTTGGTTAACTGACTGAGTTCACTGAGTTCTGAACTAAATACTAAACTGAAACTGATTATTGAGTACTACTGTTTGTGATACTATTGAGACTGTTCTGTAACTAATGTAGCTCTAGGTAAACAGCTAAATTTTTGGGTATTGAATACCCCTAGGACTCAATAACATTAAAAATAAAGCATAGAGTAAACTTGAAAAGTATAACACTGTGCACTTGTTCATAACTCATCCATAGAGACATTTTATCAAACGCTTGTAAGACATAAGTTTACACATATACTAGCATGTCATGATTTTTTCCCATTTAATTCACATGAGCATTTTAACAAACACTTGGGGAGCACCAATATGCACATGATACTAAACCACATGTAGGCATCATAACATCAATTCCTAAATTCACAAATTCAATGGCTTCAACATGAATAAACATGATACTACACACATGATAATCAATTTCTCATGAAACTTGTAATAGACCATGGATTAGAAACCAAATTAACATTATAATCATGAATACACTTAAATCAAATAATGGAAATTATGAAATCAATCTACTTGAAGTTTCAAAAGAGTTTCTTGGACTCCAAAGGTGGAAGAAACCTTGGATGAACACTTTACATACCTGAATACTTAAATTAATGAAGGTTGATGGTGAGTTCTTGAATTTAAACCTTGAATTAGAAGCCCTAGGGTTTTGTTCTTGGGTAATTTTTAGAATAGTGAATGGATTTTGCCTCTAAAGTGGCTAAATCTCGTGTTTTGGGGGCTGATATACATGGGAAAATGACTCAAATACCCCTGAGGATGCGGCTTTTTAATGACTAAAAACTGGCCTAGCAACGCAAAAACCGACGAATCGGGTCGCTGGGATCGACGCAATGACCGATACGCCGTGTCTAGTCCGTATCGTTTCACTAGAAATTGACCTGGGAGCTGAGGGAAAATATTCATCGATGCGATAGGCGACGCAACATTGAGATTGCTTCAAACAATGTTCAAAAAATTTGAAACTCATCCGAGAACACCTACTAACAGTCCTAATCGTGAAACATCTTAAAGATCGACATTTAATGGTCGTAAGGGTCGCAAAATAAGATTTCCAACTATGAAGGATAAAATAACTCTAAGTATGAATACTTAGCTAAAATTTTCTAAATCTAGGACCCCTTAACAAGCTTTAAAGGACTGAATTAAACTTAGAATTTTGCGGGGTCTTACATCTACATTCGTAAGATTGTTCATTTGCATGGTGTGTCGTTGTCCATTATTTCATATTGAGGTTCTGTGGTCACATCTCACTTTTGGAAGACTTTTTAGGATGAGTTGGGTACTCGGGTTGATCTTAGCACAATGTTTCACCCCTAGACTAAAGGCCAGTCAGAGTGGACTATCCAGGTTTTGTAGGATATGCTCCACTTATGCGTGACAAACTTTGGTGGCCAATGGTATCAGCATTTGGCTTTAGCTGAGATTGCATATAACAACGACTGTCATTCTAGTATCAACATGAATCTTTTTGAGACGTTGTATGGTAAGCGTTGTCGCACTCTAGTGGGTTTAGTTTGATCAAGGTACGGACTTGCTTCATGAGTCTTTGGATAGATTTTGGGCCATTTAGGATAGACATAGAGTGGCTAAGAGTAGGTAGAAGTATTATTTTGATCGTAGACTTCGTGCCTTGAGATTTGGTGTTGGTGATTTTATTTTCCTTTGAGTTTCACCAATGAAGGGTATGATGAGGTGTGGAAGAGAAGTAAACTTAGCCCTAGGTATATTGGTCCATTTTAGATTCTTCGAACTGTTGGTGATGTGGCTTACGAGTTGGCTTATGGTGATGTGGCTTATCAGCCGTTCAATAAGTTTTTCATGTTTCTATGCTTCACCGTTACATTTTGGATGAGTCTCATGTTATTCGTTGGGAGTCAGTTTAGTTATATGTTCATGTCATGACCCAATTTCTTCAGTCATGATGGTGCCTACTATAACCCACCTGTAGGTAAGCCAAATCCGTAGTCCGAAATGACTAGTAACAAACTGCCAAATAAAATAAGAAAGAATGAGAAATAAATATAGCAAAAGTTAAAATACATGAATAAATTCCAAAACTTGGTGATATCAGTACAAACGCTTATATTATAATAAGAGTACAAAGTGGAGTTGATGAAATAAATTACACTGATATAACTTATCTCCAAATACAATATAGAGACTAATCTACACATAAGAGGGAGGAAAGTAATACTACAAACGTCGGGAGCTTACTCTGTATCTCCATACCATGGCTAATTCGCACGACACACATATCAACGGCTATATCTCGTACTATGATCTGCAGGATGCAGAAGTGTAGTACGAGTACTAAACAAATGGTACTCAGCAGGCAACTGCCAACTGAGCTCCAAATATAAAGCATATATATACACAACATATAAACAGAATGAAAACTACACCCAAGAGTCTAGAAATCATATAACAAACCAATGATATAATAAGAAACAACTATCCCATTCATATACAATAGACCAATATAATAATATTAAGTAAGTAATAAGGGTGCATTATCTTATTCTAGCCATACTTAGGATTCTCAACACTATCCTGTATATCCCTAGACAATATATGAATAAAGAGCGGAAGAGAAATATATAATAATATACAAGGCCAATGAACAAATTTACAATCTAAACAAATATCGCTATAATCATCAAGAATGCATCAAATCTATACATGCCATCACCAATATTAAGTAAATGAAATCATAATCAACATAATCATATATGTATCCATATTCTACAACCTTATTTTTTACAAGGATAAATACTTATCGGATATCTAACCAATATCATATCACGACCCTTGGTTCGATAATATATCCAGAATAATCACAATATTGTACTCATAACATTAGTCCCAATAATAAAAGACAAGTCCCACAAGGGCTAACGTAAAGTGTGAGCCCCATGAGGGATAAAGTAAATGACAAACCCCACGAGGGCTAAAGTAAATGACATGCCCCACGAGGGATAAAGTAAAAGAGAATCAAGAAAGAGCATATCTTCATAACCCATCATTTGTCATCAAGGACAATTTATCCATAGATATATGAATGCATATAACATGAATATGACAAGGCATTATCAGATTTAACATGGTAAGTAGCATAACTTCTCATGTAGTCAATAAATATGCCTTCTAAAGCCCTTAGTATCACGACTCACGATATTAGCAACAAGAAGGCTTTCTTGCCTAATCACTAGTTTGGTTACTAGTCAAAGTATAGCATTAGTAATATCATAGTCCAAAGCCCAAAATAGTAGTCTAGTTAATGATTTAAATGATAACATAGTCATGGGTTTAATTAATAGCATAATCCATAGATACACATAGCATTAACGATAATGTAGTCAACAACCATATACATAACCATAAATACTATCACCATAACTCATTTTCTACGGTTATCCAACGTGCTCCCAAGGTCATTCTCTAAGATTTTAGCAAACGTCTATGGTCTTCAATGGAACTATAAAAATCCAAGATTAAAGTGGGTCAAGATCCCACTTCTAATCTTCAATTTCCATAATTAGGCAAACTATGCCCTAAACTAGGATAAGAGATCTAGTTTAACTTCTAAATGTTAAGTAATCCATAACCAATCCTAAGATATGAACTTCACCTAGAAACACGGGCATTTAAGCCAACACTGCCCAAATTACAGTTTCAAGATCACTAGAATAGACTAAGGTTAAGCATAATAACTATGATTTCAAAACATAACCACATCCTAAACCAAGCATACTATCATATCCATGCTAGAAATTAGCTTAACCTAGGAAAAAGGCAATAGGGTTCTAAAAAGGTCATAAATATTTCACCTTATGGGTCCAAAACCATCATCTAATTCCCCAAATGTCCATGATAAATAGTAAGCTATTTTGTTCATAACTAAATCTAACATTCATATTCATATGCCATACATAGCACACATCATCTTTGAAGAAGAGTAGGTAAAAGCCTACCTAAAAGAAGAACCACAAAACCTTACATCATTCACCAAATGCTAATCTTCACTTAACGATCCAAATACCATCATGCTATAAGAACATAATCTACTAATCAATACGAGTCTAATGATACCCATATCGCACTATTGTGCTTCGAGTCCAAAAATGATACCAAAAACTCCAAGTGGATCCCACTTTTGGAAAACATATTTTCGACGCCAACCCAACACTCACACATCATCAAGGAATCACAAACCTCAAGAAATGGATAAAAATAAAGCTAATTTTGGGCTAAAATCTAGATCTAAGTGAATTTGGAATTTTGGGTCATAAACTAAGAAATTCATCAATAAAGTGATGAGATCTTACCTTAATTCGAATGAATAATCGCGATAATAGATGATAATCAAGCTCCTAAGTCACCCACACAACTCAATTTTGAGTTATGATACCTATTTAGGATTTTAGGATCTCAAAGATGAAGGGAAAATGCCCAAATTCGCGACCTTGGGGGTTTATGTATTGACCCCTTCGGTTAAGAGATGCGGTATCCCCCTGACAGCGAAGTCATAAGCTTATTTTTGACCCTTGAAACTCATTCAAAATCCAAATAGCATGATCCAATAGTGAAATTTGAGTGTAAAACACCTTTCAAATCCATTTAAATCAAAATAACTTTCATTCGAGATCATTTCAGCAAAAAGTGGGGTCCACAGCTATAGTTTTATTTTTTTATAAAATCCGCTCAATAATCCAAAATAAGTTCGGGAGCCTTGGGAACTGAACCAAGCATCCTCTATCTTAAAATAGACGTTTAGGACGCGGTGGAGAAGCTGAATTTTCCATTTAAGGTAGTTTCAACGAAATGTGAGTCCCACATACATATTCTCAATTTTTCCACATTTCGACTAATAGGTTGAATCAAGCTTGGGTGAATTGGGACCCAAACAAAGGTCTACCTAGCCTAAAATTGATATTACGTATCTACCGGGTCAATTGAAATTTGTATCTAAGATTGTTTCACTGAAGCTTTTGCCTAGTGGCCATTTGGGACCAATAAAAACTTCAAAATAGGATATTGGTTCTAAAAATCAAACGAACTACTCGGTAATCAAACTGCCGATTCCAATAAGTCATTAATGACTAATGGCAGCTTAGGAAAAGCTCAAACAACGAACATATGCGGACATATGAAAAATGATCGAAAGGGTCATTATAGAGCGATTGTCTTTTATTGAGGAGCCGATCTCCATATTGGCTAGGGATGTTAGGCGGTTGCGCTCTAGCTTGGTCCTTGTGGTTAAGGTACAGTGGAAATATCAACTTGTAGATGAGGCTACTTGAGAGGTCGAGTCTGATATACATAGTTTTTATCCCCCAACTCCTCACCGATTCAGGTATTTCTTTGCCTTAGTTTGAGACTGAATGAGATTTTTTAGTAGTGGATGATGTAACGACATAATTTTTGATGAAATATGTGAAATTTATGAGCTTATGCGATTTGACTGTTTTACCCCTCATCATAGTTGTATTATGGTATTTCTAGAATATGAGGGTGATTGACACAATTCTCTATGTATTTTTGTATCATTTATGTGATATTATTATTTTTGATGGCTTCAAGAGCCTTATTTGGGATTTATGTGGATATATTTTAATCTGTGTGTCAGATGGCGAATAGACTTCACCAACAGATCTAGAACGTCAATTTTAGGGTGGTAACATGTTTGCTATGATTTTATGGCCTTTAAATCTCAATTTAATCCTCGATTTTGAAAATTGTGATTTCAAGTTTTGGGGGTCAACTATGTGAAAATGACATTTTTTCAAAAATTCAACTACGGACAATGCATTTGGAACGTCGAATTTAGTGTGATTTCATAGTTTGTTTGCATTCATCGGACCCCAAATGAATCCTGAGCACCCATCGGAATCCAGATCGAACTCAAAAAGATATTGGTTTTTCCAGCTGGTGCACAGTATAAAAAACAGGTTTCAACCCTTTTCTGGGCTCATTTTGTCCATTCTTTCACCTTGCTTCTTGAGAGTTAAACCCTAAAATAGTGTGAGGGCTTAAAAGTGAAGTTTGTGGGAGCTTGGGAAGCTAGATTAACATCTATTTATTGATTCTCTTATGGATTTGAGGTAAGAATTTACCCTTAGTAATTTCTTGATTAATTTATCAAAATCCCAAAAATTATAGGGCCTGTTTTTAAACTTCAATTTCTCTCCTTTTTACTTGAATTATATTTTAATCTTATAATTACTCATTTTTCATCAATTTAACCTTTAAAACAACTCTGATTCTTGATTTTAACCTGGATTTTAAAGATTTTACTCGGTAAAGCTTAAAAATATTTTTTCTTCTATTTGAACCTTGTTTTTGACTTGGGTTTTTAGTTGTAGGTTCCTAAAATTATGGAGAACACCTTTTTGAAGTAAAGTTATGATTTTTCTTTTGTTTTTTGAAAACTCATTTCGAGGGTTCATTTTTGCCCCAAATCAAAAGTAGTCAATACAAATATCGTTGATTTTATTTTGATTTGTAGATTCCATATTTGATGTTTTTAGTAGAGTTCGGAACCATTCATGAGGAATAAGGCTTTGGGAGAATGGTTTTTGATTTAGGTTATCGCTTAACTCTTTTATACAGGTCTGGGTAGTAAATGATGGTACAAAATGTATGTTAGGGGTGAGAACTAATCATGAAAAAAATGAATATCTATGTGTCATGCCCATGTGGGGGCCTATAAATGAAGTAATTGTTAAAATTGAGATATTATGTGATATGTGTAACTATGTCGGGTCCAATGTAATATTGATAGCCATGAATACATGTGAATAATTGTATTGTGTTGTTAAGATGTTTAATGTGGTACCATTGGTGTATTGTGATTATATTCATACTTTATTGGCATATGATAAATGTGAAAATTCATGGATGAAAGATAAATAATGAGTGGATATTGACTTATGTGGTGGTGGAAATGTATCATTGTGGTTGGTTGTGAAAATATATCATGTGGTTGGTTGTGGAAATAGTCATTTTGATTGGTTGTGAGCATTACATCCTTATATCATTTTGATCATTACATCCTCATATCATACTTATTTATGAAACATTAGATATGCTAAAAAGGAGATATGCGATATGTGGATATATATAGGTTAACGAACTATAATAGCCTACAAGATCCAAGAAAAGTTCCCAATTAGTCATCACGTATTAAAGGGTACCAAAGCAATTATTCCACACTAAGTATAAGTGTCATGAGCACTTTGACACCCTTAATATTTAAACATTTTATTTTTGTCCTTCCCGTGTTTGAAATATTAATTTTTGGCTTGAAATATGTTTAGGACTGTTAAAATGGTCATTCGGGAGAGTTTTAGAAGTTTCGGAGGAGGTTTGGGGTGATTTTGAACCACGGAGGCAGTGTTCCTCTGTGATTTCAACGTGTCACAGATGCCACCCTCTGAGATGTGCAGTGTGTCATGGAGGCAGTGTATTTCATGATACACACCATATCACGGATGTAAGAATCTGCAATAGGCAGTGTGTCACAGAGGATAGCCTCTGCGATAGGCTCAATACAATGCTACAGTGTAAAATGTCGTGTAGTCACTTAAGGATTAAGGGCTTTTGGTCCTTTTCTTCCCTTTTAAACACCCACTTGATGACCTATAACCCGAAATAAGAATAATTTTCTCTCTTCTCAATCAGTTATCAACATTCATCCCTCTTTTACTTTCAAGAACAACAAGGCTAGGGTTTCTTCCAAAAATTCATCTCCCAAGTCCCCAGTCTAAGTCTATTCAAGAAGTCGAGCAAATCAAGACATGTGGGGTTTGATCAAGGATAATCTCTCATCCTTGTACCCAAATACTTTAAATTTTAAATTGAATTTATGTGCTTTTAATTAGGGTTCATACCCCAAATATCTACTGTCTTATGTTTATGATATTATCATGTTATTTAAAGTGTAATTTACACAATGCATAATATGTATTTGATCATTGTGGGCTCATTTGAAAGATCTTCAGCAAGGTAAAACTTTGGTTTGACTTGTTCGACTTTCATTAAGGCAAGTTGAGATTTTTTTGACTTTTTATGAAAGTATTTAAATGCTAGTTACTTGTATTAAGAGTAATGGAATTGTGAGATCAGGTATAGATGAGATAACATACACTCATATGAGTATTGATATATCTTGAAAGGATTAAAAGTAACTAACTGATTATTTGGACTGAGTTTCTGAGAATTTAGATTATGTCTTATGTTTCATTGATAATTGAGTTCATGTTGCCTTTATTTTATTAATTATTACGATGGAAGCCTAGAAATATGTATGGATATTAGTATGGATAACATGTGAGATATAACACCTGAGATCCCATCCCGAGACGTCACATGGTGCTTATGACCCCGAAGGACCACAGCTAACCCTTTACTGATATCTGTACCTGTATACTGCATAATATCAGAAATAAATGTGTAAACTAGCCATAAGGTTCAATACATCTATGAATACTCATAATACAGAAAACTGAATACTAATACGTCCATCTGAAAAGCCTCTAAACTATCTGAACTGTGGAGTTGATGGGACATATCCCTAACTAACTCCGTCAACTAAAAATAAACAAAGTCTGAAACAATAATAGTAAACTGAGACTCGTCCTGGAAAGAAGAGGACTCACTGCTACTTCTGCTGACTGGGACTGAACTGCTAAGGGTATGCTGAATCCTGTGCCTCTGAACCTATGGTGTCAAATAAAACACCATAGCGCAAATGCGTTAGTACAGGAATGTACTAAGTATGTAGAAGGGGTAGGCTAATTCAAGGGTTCATGCATGCACAATATCTAAACTGAATAATCATGAAAATGCCGCATGAGAACACATAAATGAATGCACAGAACATGAACACAATCATCACAACTCTAGATACTAAAACTCGGATACCACTTTACTATAGATTGAACTTAATACTGAAACTGAGATACTGAATCACTGACTCATCTGATACTGATAACTGAGGAACTGGATGTGCTTACATCAAGGACTGAACTCTGAGCTTACTGCTTTCGAATGACAGAATTAGAGATCAACTTTGCTAACAGATTATTCCAGAAGCGATTATCAATAATAAGAAGTGTGATCATATCCAAATCTAACAACAAGAATACTCAATAGAATAAAGGATTAGAGATGGATATTAAGCCTATTTGATAGAAGATCTCTAGATATAATAATGCGAATACTCAACATAGTCTGAGACTGAGATCAAGCCTATCTGATTGAAGATCTTTAGATATGATAATAAGCATCTATATATGAGACCAAGCCTATCTGACGGGATGGTTCATGAATCAATGGAACTATCTAAGTTGTTTATAGAGATGGATGACTGTATTTGACAGTCCTGATTTCTGAAGATAGATACTGAAACTGCAACTGTGGGATATAGTTACTTAATCGACACACCCTAACCTACCATAGGTGGGGTCCAACCTATGACCCCAGCTGGAAGGGTGTCAATACTGTGCCATGGTTAAAGACCTCTATGGTCAAGCCTCTCTAACGGGATGACCCTCGCAGAAAGTCGGCCTGAGGAAATATAATAGTCAAACCTCTCTGATGATGATAGCCTCTACTGATGGGAGACTCCTGCATCCTGCGCTGGCTACACAGTTCTGGAGTTCTGGGATTGATCCTAATAACTCGGCCTCTCTGATAGGAGAGCCGCCATCCCTTTCCTCGCTCGGTACTCGCTTCTACTCCCAACTGAAAGACTCTGAACTGAAATCTTGACTGAACACAACTGAACTGAATCTGTTACTGATCATGTTTCTCAAAAGATCTGACTGACGATATAGAGCTTGAATAGATTACTCGAATCGCTTCTGAGATTAGAATTGAATTACTTGAATACTATTAGATCTGAGCTGATTATAGGACTGAGGCTAGATTACTAGCAATACAGAGATTACATAGAAAACAAAGATTACTGAGCGTTGTTAAGTTTTTCACTTGTCTGAAGATACAGAGTTCTATAGTTCACTGAGTTCTGAGAATCATGGCTCGACTGGAGTTATCGAGAAACTGACACAGTCTCCAGACAACAGCTCTATTGTCGGGTATAAATACCCCCAGGACTCGTTAGCATAAAAGTAAAGCATAATCATTCATTCATCATCACAATCATTCATGTATTATCACAATCATTCATGCATCATTATAAGTTCATTAAGACATCACCTCAAACATTTAAGGATTGCAAACCTCTATTCATCAACACAATTACTACAGACTCACTTCAAGTATTTAGAAATCATCAACATATACTAGCATAGAGAAAATATGCAAGTAGATTATACCCCATTCAAGAAGGTCTTACATCAAGTACTTCATACCTATATCAATCTTGACACCTGTTTGAGTATCATATGGCTTGGGGAAACTTCATACTATCATGTCACAACTTACTTACTAACCACTTGACATGTATTCAAAACTTAGCACTACCATAATATCTCAAATTATTCACTAGGGTATTTCAACAACCACTAGACATGACCTATTTTTACACCTACTTGGGTATTTTATGCTATCTTGGCACATTTCACTCACTAAGGCATTTTATCAAACACTAGGCATGCATGGACTATCTCACAATTTGGAGTTTCGCATTCAACATACTATAATGGCTCTTATGTTTCACCTATGCTCTTTATCAAACCTATGGGGAACATTCTTCACTTATTCAACCATTTCTACACCTAAAATTCATGAACACATCACATGAAAAAACAACTTCAAAAGGGTCTATCACAAACATCACATGAATTCCACATACTACGGTCAAAGCTCATAAATTTTGTAGGTACACATAAATCAAAACTCAACAACACATTAAACACCAATTTCAACTCATACAAATCATTAACAACTCATAAACATAAAAATCTTTTAGTTTTAAAAAGGGTTCTTGAGCTTCTTGGATGAAAGGGACCCAAGAATAAATATCTACATACCTTAACCTTTGAAATTGGATGAATCCTAATACTTGAGACTCTATCCGCACTTGTAATAAATAATCCTTGAAGCCCACACTATGAGGAACTTGATTCTTGAAGAAACCTTGAAGAATTTATGGATGATTTTTTTGAAGGATTAAGATTCTTGATAAAACCCTAGATAGATATTCTTGAGAGAATTAGAAGAGAAAAATGATGAATTTAGAGTTTGAATGAGGGTACTCATATTTATAGAGGCTCACAAAAGGTGGGAAATAACCAAAATATCCTTGCAAAAACATCTCTAAATTGCTGGAAAAGAATAGCTGACGACATTCACGACAAGCCGTCAAAACCATGATAGGCCATCACGAAATGTCGTTAAAAAAGGTTGAATTTTTTATTTTCTTCCTAAAGCTTACGACGCCATCAGAAATGTCATCAGAACTGTGATAGGCTGTCAGAAATGTTGTCATCCTTTTCCAGATTGACATGCTGGAGTAAAATGGACATAACTCCTTGCTTCGATATCTTTTTTAGATGAAATTGGTATCATTAGAAATATAATTCAAAGTTATTTCATTTGATATATAGTAGGTATTCTAATTCAATATATACAAGGAGTAATGGTTGATTGAAATTGACCCAAATTTTGACGGTCACTAAAACTTGAACGATAGGAAAGTTTTCAACTCGACCATGATTTAAGGGAACTCTATGATCTTAATTCATGCTCAAATATATTCCAACATAATTCAAAGTATTTCATACTTGGGAGGATATTTTTGAAACATTTTGACTCAGATTTTCTCTTTACCAAATACGCTCTAAGGCTCAGAATGAATGAGGATTTTGTGGGGCATTACAGAGATGCAAACCTTTTTCTTGATAGTTGTAGTGTTGGATTGGTGTCCATATGTTTTATTACATTCCATACCCCTACATGCATATTGTAATGGTATTATTTGTTCTTATGGGATTTTTGGTGGATCTGAAGGTTTTGATTCACTTGAGGCACCATGATTTTTGAAAAAAAAATTATATGGGCCCTGTGGGAGGATTTGAATGAGTTGTTTCGCAATTGTTATCTGGTTGTCCTATTATAAGTTGAATTAAAAAATTATATGATTACTACACCGGTGGCCTTAGAACAAAGTCGAAGAAATCTCCCGTGGATTCTAGCTAACTACATAGGGAGGCAGGTGTATACAAGCAGGACATACATGCATCATATTCATCGTTATCATTATCTCTTTTTTGATTGTATGATTGCATCATACTCTTCATATTCATTTGATTATTTGATTTAGTGTGGTGAGTAGTTGATTGGTTATAAAAATGATATTTCTATCTCAATTTTGTGTTGTAATAATTGATGCTTGATTGGATAAAATTGTACAAATTATTGTTGTTATTAACTGCTAGAATATGTGAGGCTTTCGTAATTGCAGATTTATATGAATTGTATTGGGTATTTGAAAATTAGGTGATTTTTTCCATCACTTTGAACTAACATCGATTGATAATGCTACTAAGTACATAAGGAATAATACTAAAGCTTATTTATTTATGAATTTTAGGTATAGGTACTGAGCCAGTGCTTCTTAGGCGCTAGATCAGAGTCGAGCTTGGGTTATTATCAAGATCAGACATAGTAGCTAATTGATCTCAATGACTATCAGATCTTCTTTATATTTATTTTTATGTTTATTAATCTTAGAGGCTTCTACCTTGTGACTTTCAGTTCTTGAGATGGTGTTATGATTCAGTTAAGATTTATTATTATCATCTCTTTTATGTAATTACTTTGATTTTCATTCTTAAATTATTGTTTTCACTTGCCTATCATAAGGGTGAGACAAGTGTCATTGCGACCTGAGTTTTGGATCGTGACAACAAGCCTAAAACTTCGATACGAAAGCTAGCAGCTAGCATATTCACTATAATTTAGTTGTAAAATTTATCTCATTCGAAAAAGAAATTTAAAGGTACTACATTTGCCACTATAAGATTCATACAATCTCAAGTAGAAAAATTTTATAATATAAGATTATAAATTTATTATGATAGCATTTTTTAAAAATAATTAGAGTTAATATATAACAAAATTATATTATTCATTCAACACTACTGTAGGTTTTTGCTATATATAAATTTAGAACATACAATAATAATATAAATAATTTCCTCCTTTGTCATACTTCTCACACCCTTTTTTGACAAAAAAGATTAATTTTAGGTTTGAAAAGGTTTTATTATTAAGTGACAAAACATGAAAATTTATTTCGAAAAGGATTTTTAACAATCAAAACGCAGAGTCGCCACTTGGCATAAATCTGGTATGCCAAGTCACCTTTGGAAATCCTTTTTCTAAATGATTTTCGACTCTTTAAAACTGATTTGTGAAAAGAGATTCCGGTTAAGGAATTCTGTTGATCGACAGGAAGGTGTTTGGCACCCCTCGGTCTCGCGGTTCAACCACGATCACTTTATGGATTATTCGGCTAGTATGACATAAAGGAATGTATAAACCAAACAAAACACACAACAAAAACAACAAACAATCAAACAAATAAAAATCTAAAAAATAATGTCCAGCCCAAGTATACAACCCAAAATAAAAAGATACTGAAATAAACCTATGCTAACCTATACTAGTCCTAAGCTATGCTCAACCCGATGCCTCGGGCCTTAATCACGAGCCTCCTTTGTGTACAAGAGACTTTGGGGCATACCCCGGTGAATAAGAACAAATGGTTTTGGGGAATTCCGCGGCTAAATGAATACAATTGATATAAATGTAGAAAATAAAATCATTCAACAAATATTTTAAACTATTCACAATTCATAATTCCTAAATTTGCCTACCCGGCCTATCATTTGCCTATCAATTTCATCCTATCATGATACTATTGTATTTAACAACAAAATACTTATTCTGAATTACACTATCATCACTTAACCAAAATAACCAATAGTTATGTTTATCAATTTTCGATTTCCGACCACTTAATCCTAAAATAAAATTTGTCCCAAACCAATTCAAGTCCTTCAATTATTCCATTCAAATGATCAATCAATCAATATCAACCACCATCCATAATTCAAACATAACCAAATCACCTGAAGCAACATTCACATGCCATAAATTTACCACACCAAGTATCAATAATTAAGATTAATTAAGAAGGGATGAGAAATAGACCTTAATGTGGCTTTTCAATTAAGTATTATTCAATTAAACGAGATGTAGTCTGTGCCCGTGAACATCAAGTCGAACTTTAGTAAACGAATCCACCAACTCGATCCAAATCCTAAAATCTAAAATAACCCTCAAATCAATCCGATTGACTGGTACCCATTTCCAAATTGGTCATTTTCTGATTGGGTTTCGTCAGAATCAAATTAGATGGGTCAAATTTTATTGATTTGGTCACCGATTTTGATAATTCCAGTTAGATTAAAACTAAAAATGGGATGGAACTGACTGTTTTGATGCGAGTTTGGTTAGGATGGAGCTAGAATTATTAATTTTTACTTTGTCGGAGCTCCGACAAGCTTGGCAATGATGATAGATTGGAAAATATAGAAGGCTGTAATGTTTTCTGGCGAAAACCTACCAAAAAAGTCTCTCTCTTCCCTTATTTTCTCTAGTTTTCCTCTCTCAATCTCGCCTATTCATTGGTTTTTCACCTTCTTTCAACTTTTTTCTCTATTTTTGCTCTTAATTCAGTCCATCTTTCTCAATTTCTCACTGTTATCTCCTTTCCACACTCTCATTTTTCTATTACTTCATCTACTATGTGTGAATGTGTGTATTTTATGATTGTCAGGAGTGTTGGTGTATGTTTTCAGTGAGTATTGTTGTGTGGAGTGTCTGGTATAGTGTGTGTAATTGTGTGTGTTGTGTCAATTATCAATGGAGTGGAATTGTTGTGTTACTGTATGTATTGAGAGTGTGTGTATTCTCTGAATGAGAAGAAAAATAGGGATTGTGTAGTGTGCATATGTACTGGCAGTGTATGTGTGCCTTTTTTTCTCTTTTCCAGTAAGTCTTCATTTTTTATTTGTGTATTTTTTGTATGGATATACGATTGTATGTGTTCTCTATGTATATCTGTGATGGTGTGTGTATGTAGTGTGGACCATGAAAAACATGACTTGCAGTATGGGTAGGGTAGGAGGTTTGTGGGGTAGGGGATAAGGTAGGGATTAGAGTAGAAAGTTGTTATTTTTATTAGGGTGAGGTGTCAAAAAATAGTTTTGAATTTTTTTATTTGGCTTTTAGTAGGGGGATTATCAATAATTGAGGGTGCATAGTAAGACGGGGTAAATGAGTAAAAATACCCTCTCGGGAGAGACAAAATTACACGTCTACATCATGCCCCTCTTTGGATGTAAACACAAAGTGTTTTTAGATAAAGAAATAAACAATGAGACCAAATTTTGACTCGACTACTATTCAAAGAGAGGAAACAGAAGGAAGGAATGCAATCGATTCTTGATTTTGGACATCTTAATTATCCAATTATGAGGGGATCAAGTCATATGTATTTTAAAGGGTTGGAAGAAGAAGGATCATACCGAGTTGGAGAGTCGATTGAGGCCCTATCGAGGTTTTGGTCTACGGCTCTATTATTACATCAAAATGAAAATTACAAGTCAAAAGATAACCAAAATTACAAAAGTCCTATCTATGCAGCTTCTTTTGGAATCTTGACTTGAGTTTCTTATGCTTTCAAAATCAACAAAAGATCTGATCTTTTTTAGGTTGAGACTAAGAATATATTCTTTCTCCGTACAAAATTTGATCCTGAATTTGAAAATCTTTACCCTATTCTTCAGGCGGGCTCCTGACTTTGCTTGACTTTCAATTTCATCACCCTATTCTCCAAGCAGGATCCTAATTTGCTATTTTTTTACATCTTTTGATTTTTATTTTCATCACCCTATTCTTCGGGCGGGATCCTGACTTGTAATTTCCTTACTTTATTGACTTTAAATTGCTTCACCTTGTTGCTTGACTTTCAATCTCTTCACTTTGTTGCTTGACTTTAAACGTCTTTACCCTGTTTTTCAGGTAGGCTCCTGACTTGCCATTTTATTACCTTGTTCTTCAGGCGGGCTCCTGACTTGCCATTTCATCACCCTGTTCTTTAGGCGGGCTTGTGACTTGCAATTTCGTCACCCTGTTCCTCAGTCGGGCTCCTGACTTGGAATTTCATCACTCTGTTCTTCAGGTGGTTTCCTGACTTTCAATTTTATCTCCCTATTCTTCAGGAGGGCTCCTAACTTTCCATTCATCACCATGTTCTTAAGTCGAGCTCGTGACTTGAAATTTCATTACCATGTTCTTCAAGAAGGCTCCTGACTTGCAATTTCATCACCCTGTTCTTCAGGCGAACTCCTGACTTTCAATTTCATCACCATGTTATTCAAGAGGGCTCCTAACTTTTAATTTCATCACCCTATTCTTCAGACGGGCTCCTGACTTTCAATTTCTAAACCTGGTTCTCCAGAAGGTCTCTTGAAATCAAAGTTAAAACTAGAACAAAAATTATCCCAAACAGAGATTATGATTTAGATTATATTTTTCTAAAAATAAAATCTCATTTTCCAGAAGGGTCCTGCACAGAAAGTTATGCCCCATTTTCCAGGAGGGTCCTGAACAGAAATTAATATCTTATTTTATAGGAGGTTATTGAATAGAAAGTAATGTCCCATTTTCCAGGAGGGTCCTGAACAGAAAGTAAATTCTCATTTTTCAAAAGGGTCCTGAACATGAAGTAAATTCCTATTTTCCAGGAGGGTCCTGAACGTAAAATAAATTCTCATTTTTCAGGAGAGTCCAGAAAAGAAAGTAAATTCCCATTTTCCAAGAGGACCCTTAACACAAAGTAAATTTTCATTTTCCAGGAGGGTCCTGAACATGAAGCAAATTCCCATTTTTTAGGAGGGTTCTGAACATGAAGTAAATTCTCAGTTTCCAGGAGGGTCCTGAACATAAAGGAAATTCTCATTTTCCGGGAGGGTCCTAAATATAAAGTACATTTACATTTTCTAGTAGGGTCCAAAACATAAAGTAATGTCCCATTTTTCAGGAGGATCCTGAACATAAAGTAAATTCTCATTTTTCTGGAGGGTCCTGAACATAAAGTAAATTCCTATTTTTTAGGAGGGTCCTGAACATAAAGTAATGAATCATTTTCTAGGAGGATCATAAAAATAAAGCAAATTCCCAAATATGTTTTCCCAATAGTAGTTGAACTTAATGAACAGAACTTTTCCCCTGTTTCATCAAAGAAACATTTTTCAGTTAAAAACTTAGTGGTGTCTTGAAACACTTGGCTTTCTAGGCATCTTCTCCAGCGCTCGTTCCCTTCATCTTTGTTCAAAAACTTGTAGGTTGATAAACATCCCATATATCTTTCATGCGTTGTTCCTGGCTTTGCTCTATGCAATTGAGGAAGTTTTTAGCAAGTTTTGAAATCTCTTCTCACTTGTTTTGACATATACTTGACTCAAAGACACGAGAAAAATGAAAACAATTTCCCATTTGAGTAACTAACTTAAGAAAATAAAAATGGAAATATAGAGAAGAAAGAAAAGACAATGAATGTCCCTATTGAAACAGAGAAAAGGAAAAAATTATCTGAAAGGTATAGTCAACTCTAATGACTATGACATGCATTTTGGATTAAGCTGCCTGATCTTTCCTTTCAATCTTCTATCAATTCTTGTTGAGCTAATGGCCCTGATATTAAGTTGCTTTCTTGGGCCAATCGCATTCAAAGACCTCGTTCGGCTAGTGACGCCTTGAAAGTGTTTTGCCAACAAACCTTTTTGATTTTCTTTTCTTCAGCTCATCATTGCCCTATGGTGACCGTAAGGGTTCTTACCAATGAGATTCTCTTATTTTTATTTCTCTTAACTCAAAATCATCTTATGGTGCCCGTGAAGATTTTCATTGATAAGACTCTTTCATTTTTATCTCTCTCGACTTACAATCACCTTACGATGCCCATAAGGGTTTTCACCGATAAGACTCTCTTATTTTTATTTCTTTCTTGACTCCTTATGCTGAGGAAGACAAATGGTTCCCTAAATGTATTATCATATGCATTGCATGCTTAGCCTTAACATACTTAAAGATTTATCTGAAGGTCTTTCTTTGATTCTAACTTGGCTTTTGGATATGGTTAGAAGAAAGGATGGCATGAGGACCCAATGACACTTAAAGTGGTGTGGGACTTACAACATTATTTGGAATCGACTCAAACAACGAAGATAAACTTATGCCCCAGTTTTTGTTGGTTGGGTAAATCAAAATTGTTCATTTGGTAGGACCGAGCTCATAGTAGGGCTGCCTACGTATCTCACCCCCGAGAGAGGGTCACACTTAGTTCCGACAACTTGTTCTTTTACTTGATTCTGATTTCTTTTATATTTTCTTATTTGATTGACTTTTTTTTTCCTTTAATACTTTTCTAATTCTATTTTTTACTCTCTTTTCTTTCTTTCTCCTTGGACACATTTTTTTCTTTTTCTTTTTCTCTTTTTTTGAATTTTTTTTTACTTTATTATTTTACTCGATATTTTTTCTTGAACTTTGTTGAATCTATCTTGATTACAAAAGAGGGTATGAAAGAAAATATCACTAAAGCATAAATGGGGTAAGCAAAGGATGACACAACGTTTGGATAGCAGAATAAAATACTTTTGTCATATCAATCCTTGAAAATGCAAGTACACATCATGCAATATGAAGTGAAAGATAAAGATCATTTATGACACTTTAATAATACTAACTTTAACTGAACATGTGTTCCACTTCCTCTTCTACATTTGTCAAAATTACAACTCCACTTTGTTGTACATCCCTCACATCGAATGGTCCATGCTTTCGTGGAGCTGATCATCTTCTTGTTTCTCTTGATGTAGGGATCACGTGTCCACTATTTGACCTAATTAGGATATGTTTTTTAATTTATGACCAAGTTATTCTTGTGATTTTTAAAATAATTGCCTTAATTTTGAAAGAAGACTTAACGTGGTCACCAAATGTGTCAATACTCTATCAATTTCTCGGGTGCTTTTTCTAACTTTAGCCCTTTGATTCAAAGTTCATGCTTAAACTGGATTTTAAGATCTTATTAAAATATTCACCAGCATGTCATATCACTAGAACCAACATAAAATGAACTGTGTAAAGAAAACAAACAAACAACTTAAAACGAGACAAAACAGCAAGGACACCACATTTCATTAAAAGAAAAGATAGAAGGGTTTAAACAACAAGGATAGAGAAACAAAATAAGATACATTTCAAACTACAACACCGAAATAATTCAAAAACAAAAAAGAAAACAAAACAAACTACCAACAATCCTTCTAAGTAAGGAAAGAAGTGACTTCCCAATTGTTGAGCTTAACATCTTAACGACTGGCTTGCATATCAGCATGACTAGAACTTCCACTGATGTCCAACATATTTTTTTCAATAAATAAGTTCTCGATTCCCATGCTTAACTCATTTCTTTCCATGTATTATGCATTACCGTGTGTTGTTGAAGGATTCTATGTGACGCTCATAGCGTCAATATTTTGCACTACAATTAAGTTTTCTTGAATCATCCTTTCTATTTCTCTTTTCAAAGTATGACAATCCTCAATACTATGATCTTGAACATCAAAATAATATGCACATCATATATGAGGATCAAAATTTCTTGAATGCAGGTCAGCAGTACACCCAAGGAGAGGAGTGATCATGCCTCATTGTATTAATCTCTGGAACAGACTAGCATATAATTCTCTAATTAGCGTGAAACTATCTCTAGTCTTCTGCCTCTTTTCATTGTTTGACTTAGATAGAACATCGAGCCTAGAAGGACTTTGATGTGTTTGTGGAGTTGGAGGATGACTCTGTGGAATTAGTATGCGCCATTGTGAGTAAGAAGGTGGTTGAACACATAGTTATGTGTTGTATACTGGGTATGGAGGTAAGAAAATAAAGTACAATGGATTTTGGGAGTGATTATATAGAGCATGGGTATGAACTTTTACTCGAGACTAAGGATAACAACGACATAGTCTTCTTCGACGTGCCTGTTGTCCATCTACAACAGAAATTGCATTTTCCTCATTCTTCTTCCCTCCAGGTCCCTTAATTGATTGCAATATCATCCCAAATGTTTTCTGGATTCCTCGTGTCCATCATACTTCTCAAATTTTGATATCTCAAAGCTTGGAGGAAGGTTAACACTTAAAGACATACCCTAGTTTGTATATGAAACATCTTCTTTATCCACAAGTCCTAGAAAACTTTTCATAGCATTTTCTGTACTCTTTATTTTTTCAACCATTTTCTCTTGCTCTTCTGGCATGCTAGGCTTTTTGGTAAGAAATTTTTGTGATCCTATTATCTTAAATGTAGGTCAGAAGTATATCAATGGTCATCAAGAGTATTGAACATGGGTTTACTAATAACATGGCAAAGCACAATCGTTGGGCGGATAGCCAACGTGGAAGCCTCAGTAGAGGATTGAGCAACAAAATTACAAACATAGGTGTGGTATCATTACATCAAAAAGAATTGGGATATTTTTGGCTTGGAATGAATTCTGAGGCATGTTGTGGTGCATCAACAATTTCAGAAAACTGACCTTGCAATTTTGTAAAAAACTCATGGTATTTGTGGGATCAATAGCGGGAAATAGAAGAAGAGGCAACCCACTGGCCCAAGCTCAGTACATTTATGTCATTTGTTGTTTTAGTCTTAAAATCCTTTGCTTTAAGCTCTCATTTTACCGACTCTTTGATTAATCCATGATGTGTCACTCTCTATATCCTTGTTGGACATGACTAACTCTTCCTTAAACTTGGTGTTATGTGGAGGACCATCTAGAATGCCAAAAACCAAACCACCTTAAACTAACTGAACAAGATATAACAAATGTGTTAGAGTTCAATACTTTTTCAAAAGCTTTTTTTTCTTTTTGAAAAAGATCACCGAACTCAAGAAGGTCTCCTACGTATCTCACTCCCGAAAGAGGAGAATCAGGTGTGCGTAGTTCGTGAAGTTCGTCCAAAGATGGCCAATCAAACTTTCTTACTTTTTCTTTTTCTTTTTCTTGAAAATTTAAGAAGAAAAAAAAATAACAAATTGACGAAACTCTTTTTGAATTTTTTTCAACTTTAAAATCCCTATACAAAATGAAACCTATGAATATCAAAGAAAAATCTTTTGGGTTTTCGATTTTGAATTCCATACCAAAATGAAACTTGAACCTATTAAAGGAAAAATCTTTTTGTAGTTTTCTTTTAAAGATGTATTTGACACACCTACTCTAAATCAAGAGTGAATAAAATCCGTTTGGATTGTTTAAATAAGATCACCAAATCCTAGAAGGGTTTCCTACGTATCTAACTTTCAAGAGAGGAGAATCAGGTGTCATAGTTCATTCAGGTTGGACAATTAAAGATTAAATAACCAGCCGAACCTAACTTGGTAGACACGACCACAAACAGACAATAAAAAAACCTCAATAATTTTTTTTTTTGAGTTTTCAATTTGACACTTCACATAAAAATGACACCAATAACTATGAAATAAACATCTTTTTAGTATTTTCGTTATATGAAATGTACACAACTTCTATCATCTTTTTTAAATTTTCTTTTATAAAAAACACCTATTAAAAAAAACTTTTTTGAAAATTTTGAATTATGAATGCATGCTAAAGGAACAAAATGAAAACTTTTTGAATTTTTGGATTGTGAAAAACAAAATCCATAAAGAACTCTAAAAACTACGAAACGTTTTTTTCACTCTTTTTCTTTTTCCTTTTTTTCAACCTTTCCTTGCCTACACACTTTTCTTTATTTATAGCACGTGTTTTTCCCCAAATCAGTCCGTTAAATGACCCTATTACCCTTAAAGATGCAACAATTAAAAATAGAGATTCTTTACGGGTGAGTCTCCTACAAAGAACTAAGTGGGTCCTGCTAGGTCCCAATATGATGCAGATAATCGTGACCTAAAGGCTGACCTTGGTTGGGGTCCACTAACAAGATTGTTCAGGGGAGCGTATGGTCGATAGTGGTTGTGACAGCTTTCCACCTACTCCATACACCCAACGGCTCCCCCTCCTAAAATAAGGGTGACTCAACTAGAGGTCGTGTACACACGTGTGCTATGGGACTTGTTGCGAAAGAATGACTCTAGGTAATGCATATGATACCAGAGATAATGCAATAACACATAGAAGAAAAACTGTAAATACGTAACACAAAGAACTCAACATGATAAAACAATACAAACGATAACACAAACAATATTTATACACCCATAGTGTCAAACTAAGTCAAAACGACTCAAAAATAAGCTCGAATTCTAAAAATTCTCCAGCAGATTCGACAGAGCTGTCACACACTTTTTTTGACTGAAAAGATTTATTTAAGGTTTGAAAGGGTTTTATAATTAAGTGACAAAAGATGAAAATTTATTTTGAAAAGGACTTTTAACAATCAAAGCTCAGAGTCGACACTTGGCATAAATCTAGTGTGCCAAGTCACCTTTGGAAATCCTTTTTCAAAATGATTTTAGACTCTTTAAAATTGATTTGCAAATAGAGATTCTAATTAAGGAATTCTATTGACCGTGGGGAAGGTGTTAGGCACCCCTTGGTCCCGTGGTTCAACCACAGTTGCTTCGTGGAGTATATCGGCTAGTACGACATAATGAAATGTATAAACCAAACGAAACACACAACAAGAGAACAAACAATCAAACAAACAAAAATCTGACAAATAATGTCCAATCCAATTATACAACACAAAATAAAAAGATACTGAAATAAACCTACGCTAATCTATACTAGTCTTAAACTATGCTCTACCAGATGCCTTGGGCCCTGATCGCGAGCCTCCTTTGCGTACAAGAGACTTTGTGGCATACCTCGGTGAATAAGTACAAATGGCGTTGGGACATTCCCTGGCTAAATGAATATAATTGATGTAAATGCGGTAAATAAAAACCATTAAACAAATATTCCAAACATTCCACAATTCATAATTTCTAAATTTGCCTACTCGGCCTATCGTTTGCCTACCAATTTCAACCTATCATGATACTATTACGTTTAATAATATCAATACTTATTTCAAATTAAACTATCATCAATGAATCAAAATAACCAATATTTACCTTTATCAATTTTTTTATTTACGCCCACTAAATCCTAAATTAAAATTTGTCCCAAACTAATTCAAGTCCTTCAATTATTCCATTCAAATGATTAATCAATCAATATCAACCACCATCCATAATCCAAACAAACCAAATCACATAAAACAACATTCACACGCCATGAATTTACCACACCAAGTATCAATAATTAACATTAGTTGAGAAGGGATAAGAAATGGACCTTAATGTGGCTTTTCAATTGAGTATTATTCAATTAAATTAGATATAGTCCGTACCCGTGAACCTCAAGTCAAACTTCAGCAAACGAATCCACCAACTTGATTCAAATTCTAAAATATAAAATAACCCCCAAATCAACCTAACTGACCCATACCCATTTTTGAATTGGTCGCTTTCCGATAGAGTTCAATCGAAATCGACTCAGATGAGTTAGATTTTATTGATTTGGTCACCGATTTTGATAATTCCGATGAGATTGGAACTAAAAAGGGGACAGAACTGACTGTTTTGATGTGAGTTTGATTGAGATGGAGCTAGACTAACTGATTTTCACTTTTTTGGAGCTCCGTCAAGCTCGGAAATAATGAAATATTGGAAAAAATAGAAGGTTGTAACATTTTTCGTCAAAAACCTACCGAAAAAGTCTCTCTCTTCTCTTTGTTTCTCTAGTTTTCCTCTCTTAATCTCACCTATTCACTGATTTTCCATCTTTTTCAATTTATTTATCTATTTTTGCTCTTAATTAAGTTCACCTCTCTTGATTTCCCACTGTTATCTCCTTTTCACACTCTTTCTTTTCCTGTTACTTCATCTACTATGTGTGAATATGTGTATTTTATGATTGTCAGGTGCGTTGGTGTGTGTTTTCAGTGAGTATTATTATGTACAGTGTCTGGTATGGTGTGTGTGATTGTGTGTGTTATGTCAATTATCAATGGAGTGGAATTATTGTGTTATTGTATGTATTGTTAGTGTGTGTATTCTCTGAATGAGAAAAAAAATAGAGATTGTGTAGTGTGCATATGTATTGGCAGTGTGTGTGTGCTTTTTTCTCTTTTCTAGTGAGTCTCTATTTTTTATTTGTGTATTGTGTGTGTGGATATACGACTGTATGTGTTCTCCATGTATATATGTAATGGTGTGTGTATATAGTGTGGACCATGGAAAAAGGGACTTGGAGTGTGGGTAGGGTAGAGGGTTGGGGTAGAGGGTGGAGCAAAAATTATTATTTTTGTTAGGGTGAGGTGTCAAAAAATGAGTATGAACTTGTTTATTTGGTTTTTAGTGGGGGGATTATCACATGATTGAGGGCGCATGATAAGACGAGGTAAATGGGTATAAATACACTCTCGGGAGGGACAAAATTATGTGTTTACAATACTTTCATCGCTAAATTCAAATTTAATATAGTACAAGATTCAGATTTTCACAGTAAAATAAGTCACAAAAATTTAGGTTATAATTTATGATTTTATGATGCTATAGTATCAAATTACATATATAAGTGTAGCATATCGATCATGTATAAATCATAAATAATTACAAAATATATATGCCTCTATGAAAATATTATCTTCACAAAAGTTTTAAAAAGTCTACCTCAAATTACCTTCTTCAAATTTCATTTTGCACACCACCTACAATAAAAAATACATCACTTACGATAGAAAAAAATTACCACAAAATATAAACCTTAGTGGTGCATAAATATTGGGCATTGAGCCATTAGATTCTCCAATTTTCTTCTTAGTTATACACATCTTAAATGAGACATAAATTAAAAATATCAAATATCAAACCTTAAAGTGTTTCCTACAATCAATATCAATATTTAAAGCGTTAAATGTCAAGAAATCTTGTAGAATTATTTTTAAAACGTTTTTCCAACAACAATTCTTTTTTAAATATGTGCTTCATAGCATCATACAAAGCATAATCAAATATCAAAAAGGACCAAATCCCTAACCAAATAGGGAAAGAATCGTGCGAATTGATATTGAAACTTTCGTACTCATCATTAAAATGCTATATAATATTGAGGAAACTTCTATTCGTTCAGTTCTTCTAACTAATATTTGATTTTATTGAATTTTAAATCTCTTTTTTTCACTCTCTCACCAGACGGTGAGTATCCATCCATTTGCAGCTGGAGATCAAGAATCCACACTCGCTGCTAAGGTCGTTGCACATAGATGAGGAAGTGGACGAAGAAATGAAAGAGAGCTCAAATCGCAGCCCCAACAAAGCATAGAATAGTAACTTCTAACCACGATATTATTACTGAGGATGAGCCGACTCAACCATTTGATGTCGAACTAGAACATAAACTCTTTGATTTTATTGCAAATGATATGCTTCAAAATCTTTTGATACATATATTAGGTCTTCTCGGGGGATGACTAGAAATTTCTATCAACATATTATTTACTGATTTAGATACAAGAGAACAGTCACCTGTAGTAGTGGATTAACAATATATAATTTTTTTGTTATCGAATATTGCTCAACAAACATTGACCTAGCCCACTATGAAAGTGGAAGGTAAAGAAAATTCAAAGAATTCAAGAGAATAAGTGGTTCGCAGTTTAAAAGAGATCCTAGTGTTGATGTGTATGAGTTTATTTTAACTAATTTTCATGAAAGATTTTTTAAGTTGAAATTGGTGAACTAATAATGGAGTGGATTTTATTTATTTTTCAGTTGTCTGAGCCAGTGAAATAGTAGTGGAGAGTCTTTATTGAGAAAAAATTATTTGGGTCCTTTCCTCTCATGTAAAGATTAATTTTTACAAGTGTTCTTGGAGAAATTCATTTCATCATAAGGAGCGTGCGGATGAAAGGACACACATTTCAGATAGCTATAGGGTTTACTCCAAATGGTTACCATCTTCAATCTAGAAGACCATTTCATGAAACTATGCAAACTTTTAAAGGTGGACAGTTCGATATGGTACTTTTAATTAGGGGAAGACTCCTATTGTTCTTTACACATGTCTTCAGAGATTTTACTTGATAGAAAATTATTTAAGTGTTATGATTTGAGACATTGTGTGTGAGATTGCCCCAAGCTGAGGTAGAATGGAAATACTTGGGTTTTGATTCGTCACCTAGACCGGAAATACAATTGACAAGAGGTACTCCCCAAGATAGCAAATATAGTTCTCATTCGGGAGAGGTGGTTCCTAGTATGACACTTTTCTCCTTTTCTAATATTCTTTCTATCTTCTTTGTTTCAAACAATGTATTTGATGTTTTCAATTTAAATTAAAAAAAATAGGGATTCTTGTTCTACGATTTCTAGATTTTGAGAGATTTTTATTGTATTTCACAATTTTATGACTAGTTGACAGTATTATGAAATTCTTACAACTTTTTGCTCTTAATTTTCAGTTAGTTAGCTATAATTAGAATAATTATCTCATGACTCAAATCACTAATCATGCAGGCATCTACTCAACTCTATCTTGAATATGAGAACCCTTACCATCCAATTATTCAATTAAGTGAGAAAATTAAATGAAACAGTTTTCTAAAGGAAACAATCCCTTAATCAAAACGAAGTTCTGATCCAAATACATTTGTTAACTAATATTGCAGAAGAAAAATAATATTTCTCAAAATATAATCTAAATCGGTACAAGAGCACTAAATGATTAAAAGAATAATTCTAGACACAACATCGATGTATGAGTATGATGAAAGGAGCTGCTGAAGAATAATCACCACTGTACCTATAAAAATTTCAACTGACTTGTAATATGGCTGTATCCTTAGATAGAGACATAATAAGTGTAGTATCAGTACGACCACACATATTGATATGTGTCAGTGATGTTATAAATATATAATAACATAGAAAACAAGAAGAAATCATGATAAGCATATAAGTTTAATAACTGAACATACTTAACCTACTTCAACTTCGAATCTTATCGCTTTTTCTTTACTATAGCTTTATTCATTTACTTTTAGGACAGGACTAACTAACACAATTTTATGAATAAATCTAACCCACATTATTTATGCATTCACATAGTTATATCAACGCTACACTTCTCTCTCTCTCTCTCTCTCATTAATCCTCTTTTGTGACAAGTCTAGCTCCTTATTGTACTATCATTAACCATCGAGATTGCAACAATCAAGCTAATTAATAGCATCAGAAACCTTATAAGAAGGGACACTATAATATTCATCACATATAAATGTACACAGAAGAATAATATTTATAGATAATTTAGGAAGTACATAATATTCACACTTTACTACAATGCACAATCACAACCATCAACTCAATCGATCCACTCAAAGAACCATAGTATATGAATAAGGTTTACCATAAATATATAAGTATATACACACTCAATAAATATGAGGAATGTATGCATACAGGGTGTACATATCATCTCATTATCATCTCAACATTGTCATCGCTATCATATAATCATGATCTCAATATCATCATCAGTATCATCACATGATCATTTCAAAATCATCATCTCATCATGGTCGTAATGCCTTTATCTGTATTTTCTAGACATCATCAACACTATCAATACAAATGCAAGATGCGGTCAATAATTATAATGTCCAAGACTAGTCATAAACATTTAACTCAAATGAGTTAAATAAAAGTAACAAGCAGTCAAGGCATAATTCATAATTAGCTGATAATTAATTGTATATTCATAACACTTCAACTCATAGAACCAACAAAAAATTCTTTTCATATCAATCTATTTTAAGTTATTCAATTACGTTACTTACATAAATTTAGTCAACAAGAATCAAAGATAATCATATTCAATAGTTACAATAAATCATCAATCACAATATATCCGGATATCAATCAGTCAAGTATTCATTTTAGAAGTGCGCATTCTACTTGAATCGATATCTACACTCAATTTCAATGTACCTATTTGACACCAATCTAACCCTATTTTATTCTTATCAAAATTGGTAAATTAAATTGCTAACTTGTAATTCTTTCACTCAAGTTATTAGTAAATTCAAGACACTATCTCCTTTAGCAGATTATTCAATCGTTTAGAATAATTCTCTCACTCAAGTCATTATTAAATTCAAGACACTATCTCCTTTAGTTGATTATTCGACCGTTTAGTTCTATTCAACTTACGATTCTGGATAAAATCATCCACCTTTACACATCTCAATTTTTAGCACTTAGCCAAACTTGAATTTGGGTTCTTAAGTTATACCATCATATCCTCTTATCACAATCAATCCTCCTAGAATCTTCAAGAAAAATATATCATACTTCAAATATACACAATATCGGATTTACACTTTTTTTAAACTATTAAAAATTATTTCTATAGATTTAAGTTCTCCCCCTCTATCTATTATTATCCACATTCTCATATTAGTTTTTGTAGATTATTAATAAGTTATATAAAATACAAATACCTGTCAAAGGATCTACACAAAGTATAATAAAACATAATTATATCACTATTACATTAATTTCATATTTTATCCGTTCAAACTTTGTTCTCGCTGGCCTGGACAAGAAATTTTTCTTCAACTATAGTTATTACATGCAACTAATCTAAGTCTGGTCTACATTAAATCATAACCTACTTCAATCGAAGATCTTGAAACAAGAAAGCTACACCAAGGTTATTCTTTTCTTTGCTTCATGTCTCCATTATCTCAATCATCTCAAATTAAATAATTATAGAAGTAATTAAGTAATTACTCTTCAAAGAACTACTTTACGAATTCAATCAACTAATTTTATCCTTATGCAGGGTGTAAATCATTATCCAAGTTTAGTTAACCCTTAACTAATTCTATAATACTCAATCCATCTGCATTAGTGTAGTTTCATAGCTAACAGTTCTAGTTTTGCAGAATTCAAGATTTTCAAGAATCAAATTTCATATTTTAGAATCACTAATTTATGTTAGAAATCGTTAATTAACATTCTAGAAGTGATTCTAGATGATTTTACCTCAACTCATAGATTTCTCCCAAGATATCATAAAATTAGTGTTCAAATCCTCAAGAACTTCATTATTAAAGATTGTTCTAATGATTCTAGGATGTTAAAGGATTGAAATGCGAAAAATATTATGGAAGAACTTGCCTCAATGGATAATCTTCTCCTAAGGACTTGGAAAATCGCTCTCTGGAATATTGACAGAAAGTTTTTGAGTCAAAACTCAAAACTTTATTCAAAACTAACTTAAATGATGTCCGGTTGCCGCTGCAATGATAGATTTACTATTTTGGAGATTAATTTTTCAATTCGGACAGTATTCAGTAAAATAGTCGTAACTTTCTACTCCAAATAAAGATTAACGAAGGTCAGATGTGTTGGAAAGAAGGCTAAAAACTCTTTCATTTGGTGGGTATTGGACCCCGTAATTCATTACATAGAGATATAATTGTTTAAAATTGACTGTAGTTTAAATTTAGTTTGAAACTCGATCGGTAAGAACACTTCCAACTTAACTTTGTGCTAGGGATATTGTATGACCTTGGTCCATGTCTAATGCACTCCTATACTAAAGAATTGATCCTATAACTTATGAAAAATGATGTTCTTATGTATTTACCGCAAGGATTTTCAATAACAACGAAATGAGTCATTACAAATTATGAATGTGCTTCACTTACCGGATTTAGGTGTTGTTGTCCCACAACTTGTGAATTTTGAATCCTGACAGGGGCGGATCTAATATTGTGGGAGCGGGTACCCACCAACGTCAATGTATTTTTGTATACTTTGTAATTGAATTAAAAATCTATTAAATATATAAGAATAATAAATGAGTATATCTCTACGTATTCAGTAAAACAATCGTAATCATTAACAAAGTGGTTAATTGACTCAGTGGTTGAAAAGAGACTTAAAGAACTTACATGCTTGTACCCTAGTTCGAATCTCCTTGGAATGACCATTTTAATTTCTTTTGGTATATTATTTATTTTATTAAGAACACAGAAACTTAAAATTCTGAATTCGCCTGTAAATACTGACAATTGCACTCTTGAATTGTAATCTAGATGTTTGCCTTTTATAGTAATCAAATTCTCAGTCTTTATTATTTAGTTTGTAGTTTACATTTTGATAATCTCAAGAATCTATTTCATGTTTAAAATAACCTGTTGTCATTTAATTATCATTGGTTAATCCAAATATCGTCAAGATATCTTGGTATATCCCAATTAAATCTTTAATTTTTGTATAAAGAAATTTATTGTAAGAAATTTTATATATTCCTTAGAAATGACTTAGTTCTTGAGCAATGCATAAGGTTATTCTGGAGGAAACATAGATATATAGAGAGAGAGTTAACTTAATATTTGCTTGGAATATATCTATATCTATAATCTATAATATATTAAAAGTGTGAAGACCCTTGGAAAAGTGATTTGAACTTTTGGTCCTTCATTAAAGGATTCTCCTTTAGACAAATTGTCTTTTCACTATTTATTTATTAATTAACTATTTTATTATATTAACTAGACTCCTAAAATATATGGGATTCCTAAAATATATGAAAGGAATATCAATTAATTATTTTTTTGTACTGATCAATTAAGGATAGAAAAATTCTCCTAAAATAGGACTCTATTAAGAAAATACTTTTATAAATATTAAGATGCACGTTAAACTAGAGAAGAAATTGATTTACTTATTGTGAAAATATGATTGATACTCATCTAACTTGATTCGGTTGTTTGTCTAGATTGATAGATGCTTAATTTTCTAACTCTCAACTTCTTCACTATTTTTGTCAACATAATAGAATTCAACATGTATGTATGTATGTATGTATGTATATATATATATATATATATATATATATATATATATATATATATATATTGTTTTCATTCAAGTCATTTTTTAGTGTCAAAATTTTCACTCAGAAAAGAATTATTTTCATTAAAACTGAAGCTTTGTGATCACTATTGTATTATTTTGTTGTAGTTTACAGGTCGATGAATTTACAGGTACTAGATGAATGTTGGTCGGATTTGAGAAATTTTTTAGGTAATGGTTAGGTTTAACTGTGTTGTTTTTATATCTCTGTTTTGTGAATTTTTTTGTATAAAGGTAAAGTTTAGTTGGATTATTTTGATATCTCTATTGTTGTATAATTTTGTTATAGTTTACAGATAGTAGATGAGTGTTGGATGACTTTGAGAAAATTTTTGTGTAAAGGTTAGATTTAACTATATTATTTTGATGTGTCTACCATCGTATTGTTTTGATGTAGTTTACAGTTGGTAGATGAATGTCGAATGGTTTTGAGAAAACTTTTTGGCAAAGGTTAGATTTAATTAAATAATTCTCCAAAAGATGTTGAATTTAAGTATTGCATGCATCTATTTTATTTAAACAAATATTTTATTTAGCGTAACGTTTGAACTCAATAAAATGAAGTACACGCGCGAGGCGCGTACACCTAAACTAGTGTGCATATGTATATGTGTGTGTGTGTACACACACACACGATATGCACGGCCCGTGCTAGTACGGGCCCAATATATATATTTTTTATTTCAACTTATGTGATGTAAATAAAATTTAGATAATTAATCTTTAAAATAATTTAAGTTTTTAATTATTATGATTTAAAATATTTTTTCTTCTATTTCAATTTAAATTACAATGACATAATTTTGAGATCCAGTTAAAAACTTTATATTTTTAAATTTTAAAATTCTTAATTATCTGATTTATAATATTTTTTACATAATTTTTCAATAAGATATGAAAACTCTCTTTGTCCCAATTTATGCGGCGTAGATAAAATTTTGAGAATCAGTCTATTTTGTAAATATTTTTATTAATTATTGTAATTTACAGTACTTTTTATTTCATTTTTAAATAATATATGTTGCTTTATATCTTTCGCTGTCTCATTCCAATTTATATGACACTATTGATAGTCAATCAAATTTTTTATGTTGATAAATCATTTTGTTATTCTTATTTTTCCAATACATAAATGACTTATAGTAAGGGGTGGTATAGTAAAATCATCGTTTCAAGGATGACAATTTAATTTAAAACATCAAGAGTTAATTTCGCATTATATATTTATTTTATATTTTTATTAAATATTATTTATTTTCTTAATACCTAGATGACTCATAATAATTTATAAAGAGTGATTTATTATGTTAATCCTATAAAAATTAACATAATTTTATCATATTCAATAGTAATCATCGATAACTTACTGGAGTAGTATATTAATTAAACATGGGAAGCTATAATTTGAATATACAAAATATAATATTATTAAATATTATTGGATAGTGCATTATTTTTATCTCTCACAATAATAAAATTTTATTACATATTTTTATTTATTTCTTTTTTTCTTCATACATATTGACCCAATACAAATTTTAAGAAAATATTCATTTGGAATTTATTTGACTAAATTAAATTTATTTATTTTGTTAAATAAATTCCTAATGAATATTTTCTTAAGATTTGTATTGGGAAAATTAAATTTATTAATTTTGTACTTTAAAAATTTAAAGTTAAATTTACATATTAGTATTTCTATATAAGAAAAAAATAATTTTAGAATTTAAATTTACTAAAATAAATAAGTAAAAAATAATTTTGAATATAAAAGTCAATTAAAATAATAAAATTGATTTACATTAAATATCTAATTGTAATTAATTAAGATAAAATAATTATATTATTAAATTACTTAATTTTAAGGTGCTATATTTTGCATATACAAAATATGATGTTGTTAAACATTATTGGACAGTGCATTATGTTTATCTCGAACAATAATAAAATTTTATTGTTGTTATAAATGTACCATATATAGTGAATGTCTACTTTACCATATATAGTGAATACATACTTTACTATATATTGTGTATGTCTATTTATGGAAAAGTTACAAACCCCAAGGCTAGTTTTCCCCTATAAATAAAGGGGTTTTCCCCCATTGTAATTCATCCTTCAAGAGAAGAAATAACAATTACTCTCTCTACTCTTCTTCTTGTTCTTTATTGTTTTATAATACGTTATCAGCACGAAGTTCTAATCAAAATCAAATATCAAAATCTGGTAAAGGTATGTAGAAGGGTGGAGTAACTTTGAATTTAATATCAGATTCAAAAGGAAACTCAACTAGTTTGAATTGGTTGTTTCTTGATGCTAAGCGTGACTTGTGACATAATGCTTCTCAGCATATCAATTGACATTTGTTAATTTGAAGAAACAATTTTCATTTTTACATATACCTCAAGTTATATATTTATTAATTTAAGTTTATACTCCTTAGAAATTTGAGAGTTAAAAAGAATCAGAAAAAAAGGTAATCTATGTTGTGATTTTACATATTCGGCAGAGTAATATATATTGACACATGTGTGGTGTTTTAACTTCCAAGGTATAGAAACTTATAAGATGTCAGATTGAATCTACGTATAGTTTGATATTCTAATAGGCACTAGAAACTTATTGCACTATTATATTATTTCTTTTATTAACATTGATGAGATTACAGAAATATATTTTTATCATTTTTATTTACTAATATGATTCGTAGAATCATCATATGATGTGATTTTGTTTCTGTTAATTATTAATTTCTTATACATACACAACCAATTTCATATTGGATCTAAGGGAACTAACTGCCTTCTAAAATTTGAAGGCTAAAGTATTATTTTATTTTTTTTCATATGACTAATAATCTTACAAAACGTGAGTTCGTTGCCTCGAGCAAGAACTACCTCTTGTGGGCGTTGGATGCTGAAATCCATTTAGATGCTATGGGTCTTGGAGATGCCATAAATAAAGAAAATACAGCATCTAATCAAAATCGTCTAAGGCTTTGATTTTCTTACATCATCATCTTGATAAAAATTGAGTACCTTACTACTAAGGATCCACTTGTTTTGTGGAATAACCTAAAAGAAATATTTGACCACTTGAAGTTTATCATCCTCCCAAAAGCACGATATGAATGCATATACTATAAAAATAAGATGTTGGGTTCAAACCCTATCGATTTGTTGCCTCTGATGCCTTTGTATAGATAAGACATTGATTTTGAATCTTAATGCACCATATTGTTGATATAATGATGGCTAAGGCAAAATAATGTGTTTTGTGAAAAATTATGAAAGAAACATGTCTTATTAAATATGCTTCATTTCCTGATGTGAATGTGGTAGTAATGCATAAAATGTATGAAAGAAGACAAGCGACTGAATGTACAAATATAAGCGTGAAGAGACAACATGGTAATTATCATCAAAAGTGATGATATTTTCACACGCATATTATGATCATAAGATATGTTAGAGAAAAATTCTCTAGATCATATGTATGTCTCGATTTGCTCCTGAAGTAGCAATATCATGAAAGAGAGGTTATAAGCTATCATAATTTGATAGGCTTAAGGTATAATTATATTCCATTCCTGGGGAATGAGAACCTTGTTAATGTGAAAGTGCACTTGATTGAGATGGTATCACAAATCACCTTTGAATGAGGCAGAATAACTGAGAAGAGTTATTTTGAAATCTACTTCTAAAGTAGTAAATCTGAAATTTATTCATGTAATAGTAAATCTGAAATTTACTAAAAAAAAAGTACATGTCATGGTAAACTTGGAGATTACTAGAATAAAAGTTCATAAATTGATATGAACGATTGTGACATGTCGAAGATGTGCCTATTGAATATTAGATATGTATTGAAGAACTAGAAGATTCTTGGAGAATTGTTTATGTCGCTGGTTCTCATGATAAGTTGGTTGGACCAACTAATGTTGGGATTGAATTCCTTAAATCTGGAAAATATAAAAGGTGAATATGGGCCCGTTCACCTATCATGTGATATGTTGAAAAGATGCATCAATAAGATGATCACATGTACATTCATGGTGAACCTACGTTTGACATTCATAAAGTAACTTGTTCAATATAAATTGAGCATAATTTTCAGATTGTGTAATCAAGATAATTCATCTTGATGATGATGGTTTAGCATTGAATGACTTCCATAAATAGTTGAACCATTACTAATGAGAACAAACTTTCATGTATTGGTATGAAATATGATATATTACATACAATAGCACTTGTATGCATTAGACCAATAAATTATGATTATTTATTTCTCCTCAATTGGTTCAAGGTCATGAACCAACTATTCTATCTAATAGTTTTGACGTGTGGTATACAGTTAATGAATATATCATGATGTACAAAGATGGATTCCTCAAAATAAGATGGAGGATGTATGTTAGTTTTCCCAACATAAGAGGGAGATTATAAGCAGTTATGAAAAATGTTAGGAATTATCATCAAATCTTCATTCAAAAGACAATTCAAGTCAAATTTCGAAAGCATCTCATATTTAGCTACAAGTTCTCCAATTTTGTGTCCTTAAAGGATAAAATTTATGATGCGTAAAGCATGATGGACCAATTGGTTCCAAATAAAATACAACAACAACAAACCCAGTGTATTCCCACATAGTGAGGTCTGGGGAGGGTAAGATGTACGCAGTCCATACTTCTACCTCTAAAGAAGTAGAAAGGCTTTTTTCGATAGACCCCCAGCTCAAGACACAGAATACTACACAAATACATAGTAAAGCATGGAATAAGATGGAATAACATAAATACAACACCCACAAGTAATAGAAAACAGAAAAAAGTAAACAAATTCGTAATAAAGCATGAAACAAGGTATCATAACAAGAATAATACCCCCACCAAATAATTCCCTACACTAGCGACCCAAACTGACCCTAGCCTTCTGCCCTAATTCGCGTCCTCCAGATCTTTCTATCTAAGGTCATGTACTCAGTGAGTTGTAACTGCTTCATGTCCCGCCTAATCACCTCTCTATAGTACTTCTTCGGCCTACCCCTACCCCGCCTAAAACCATCCAAAGCTAGCCTCTCATACCTACGAATCGGGGTATCCATGCCCCTCCTCATCACGTATCCGAATCATCTCAATCGGACTTCCCGCATCTTATTCTCCACTGGAGTCACACCAACCTTCTCCCTGATAGTCTCATTCCGAACTCTATCCTCCCTAGTCAGCCCACACATCCAACGCAACATCCGCATTTCTGCCACCTTCACTTTTTGAATGTGGGAGTTCTTAACTAGCCAACTCTCCGCTCCATACAACATGGCCGTACGGACTGCCACCCTGTAGAATTTGCCTTTAAGCTTGGGCAGCACCTTCTTTTCACACAACACCCCCGAAGCGAGCTTCCACTTCATCCATCCCACCCCAATACGGTGTGAGACATCCTCATCAATCTCATTGTTACCCTGAATCACGAACTCGAGATACTTGAAACTATTCCTCTTACATACCACCTGTGATTCCAACTTCACTACCACCTCACTCTTCAGACTCACATCATTAAACTTGCATTCCAAATACTCTGTCTTGCTCCTACTCAACCTGAACCCTTTAGACTCAAGAATTTGTCTCCACACCTCTAATTTAACATTCACTCCCCTCTGCGTCTCATCAATCAAAACTACATCATCTGCAAAAAGCATACACCAAGGCACCTCTCCTTGAATATGCCTCGTCAACACATCCATCACCAAAGCAAACAAAAAGGGATTAAGAGTAGATCCCTAATGCAATCCTATCAAAACAGGAAAGTGCTCTGAGTCTCCTTCTGCCGTCCTCACCTGAGTTTTAGCTCCATCATACATGTCCTTAATTTCTCTGATATATGCCACCGGGACTCCACTCATCTCCAAGCATCTCCAAAGTACCTCCCTGGGGACTTTATCGTATGCCTTCTCCAAGTCGAAAAACACCATGTGCAGGACCTTTTTTCTTTCCCTATACTGTTTCACCAGCCTCCGTACCAGGTGAATTGCCTCCGTCGTCGAGCGGCCAGGCATAAATCCAAACTGTTTCTCTGAAATAGACACTATCCGTCTCAGCCTCACCTCGACCACTCTCTCCCAAATCTTCATAGAGTGACTCAATAACTTAATACCCCTATAGTTATTGCAACTCTGAATGTCACCCTTGTTCTTATAAAGAGGGATCATAGTACTCTACCTCTAAGCCTCGGGTATTTTCGCCGTCTTGAAAATTTTGTTAAATAATCCAGTCAACTACGTTAAACCAGCCTCACCAGAAAACTTCCAAAAATCCACTAGTATCTCATCAGGCCCCGTCGCCCTACCCCTTTGCATCCTACGAACAGCCTCTCTAACCTCCTCTACCTTAAAACATCTACAATAACTAAAATCCTGACACTTCTCTGAGTGCTCCATCTCCCCTAACACAATAGCTCTATCCCCTTCGTCATTCAAGAGCCTATGAAAATACGACTGTAATATATTCTTAATGTGGCCGTCCTCTACCAACACTGTACCATCCTCCCCCTTAATGCACTTCACCTGGTCGAGGTCACGACCCTTCCTCTCCCTAGTCTTAGCGAGTCTAAACAACTTTTTTTCCCCTTCTTTTTCCTATAACCCCGCATACAAGCTCTCAAAAGCTGTCGTCTTAGCCGCTGTAACTACTAACTTAGCCTCCTTCCTAGCTAACTTATACTCTTTTCTATTTACCCGCTTCTCTTCTTCGTCCTTACTTTCAACCAACTTAGCATACGCCCCTTTATTGGTCTCCACTTTCTTCTTAACCTCTTCATTCCACCACCAATCCCCCCAATGATGCCTGGCCCGACCCCTAGAAACACCCAACACCTTACTAGCATTCTCTCTGATGCACCTAGCCACCCTATCCCACATACTATCCACATCCCCCCTACACTCCCATACCCCCATTCCCACCAACTTCTTCTCTATCTCTCACGCATTCACTGGCATCAAGCCACCCCACTTAATTCTAGGTCTACACTCCACACCCCTTCTCTTTCTATCCCTCTTTATACCCAAATCCATAACCAAGAGCTTATGCTGGGTTGAAAGATTCTCACTCGGGATGACCTTACAGTCCTTACACAACACTCTATCCCCTTTCCTAAGTAACAAAAAGTCAATCTGGATCTTGGCTATCGCGCTTCGGAAGGTGATCAGGTGATCCTCCTTTTTCGAGAAGCCCGAGTTCACCACCACCAGCCCAAAGGAACTCGTAAAATCCAATAGAGTAGCCCCCTCTTTATTTCTTTCCCCAAAACGAAAACCACCATGCACATCACCAAAGCCTCCCGGTAACGCCCCATGTGCCCATTGAAATCTCCTGCTACAATAATCTTCTCCGAGCTAGGCACACCTCTCACCACCTCATCCAAAGCCTCCCAAAACTACATCTTTTTCTCCCCATCCAAGCCCACTTGCATCGCATAAGCACTACACACGTTCAGGGTAAATCCCCCAATGACCAACTTAATAGTCATTAACCTATCGCTGATCTTCTTTACCTCTACTACCTGACCTCTAAGCTCTTCATCTACTAAGATGCCAACTCTATTCCTATACCTCTCGCTCCCAGAGTACTAAAGCTTGTAACTATCCACATCCCTAGCCTTAGACCCTACCCACTTGGTCTCTTGAACACACGCAATATTAATCCTCATCTTTCTAAGAATCTTCACAAGCTCTATGGACTTACCCTAAAGAGTCCCAATATTCTAAGACCCAACCCTCAGCCTACCATCTTTATCCACACGTCTTCTTCTACCACCCCTGAGGCCAAACCTTGGCCTCCCTCCCACACCCGCCCTTTTCTCTTTCGCCGCCCCAACCCCCTCGGACATGACCCTATCCAACCATCAACACCTACAGCCACTGCTATAAGAAAATTTAAGAAAACATAAATAATGGTAGTAACAAAGCAGCAACAAGAAATACAAGGCTCACACAAATTAGAAGAAATAATCAAGAAATAAAACTAAACTCAAATAGGGAGAAAAAACAAAACCGAGATAAGGACAAAACTAACAGTAAGAAAAATAGAGCACACTAATATCCTGGAACCAAGGAAAAGACAAGGAGCAAAATAATATAAAGAAATCAAACTATATAAAGTTACAAAAGAACCAAAGTTAGGATGTCACCGGGACGCCTCCGTGCTGCTGATCCGGCAATGTTGGTGTTAAAAAGTGTTTGATGAAATAAGGTTAAGGGAAAGAGACCACTGGTTACATCACCAAAATGTCCCCGGATATTCGCTGAAGCTTCTTCAAAGACGTCGGAATCTGGACGTCGTCAGACATCGGCCTACCGTTAGGCCGCTGATGAGTACCTCCTACTTTACCTAAGTCAAACTGAGAAGAACCTTAGCCCACCGATAATAGCTGCGATGGGACAAAATAAGAGGTGGGTGTAGGGGAGATGAGAACAAGAAACTGGGAGAGAGAGATCTGAAGGGTGAGAGAGAAAGAGGGGGATAGGGTAGATCTTATACGCTTTTGGTACGTCTGCGTCATTGCCAGAGTCAGAGTTTGCCGATCAGTAGAGGTGGTAACGTTAACAAATCTCAAAAACAGAAAGCCAAAATTTTCCAATTTAGTAAAGTTTTCATTCAATTCCACATAAAATAATCCTTGAAAAGGATTAGGAACAAATAATCATGATAAGAAGGCAATGTGCTCTTGAAGATCCTACAACATAACACTTCATGAAACCTTATGAGAGATTTAGGTACCTGAAAATAATGAAGTGATGAGATATCAAAATATTATGTAGCATTGTGAACCGATACAAAATGATATATCATCAATATCTTTGACACAATATTGGAGCAATATTGTGAAAGATTACGAGGATTTGAATTCTACGTTTATTTAAGCATGCTGACGTAGAAGCATTTATCAAGTGATATGAAAGAGTGTATCTTAGTAAGTGAAAATTTATTTGATTTGCAGTCCAGACACTTGAAGATGTCAACATAAAATGTTGAATATTGTCACTTGACAAAATTTGTATGAAAACTTCTTTAAGGATTCAAAATATAAAAGTTTCTGGGATACTTATTGATAATCCTTATATTGTATAAGCTTATAGCTTGAAAATTATTGAAACTCTTGGAGAGTTTTTCAAAGCAATAGATTATTTGATGAAATGATAAATATACTGAATTACATTGGTTATGGAGTACCATATCTTAGTGCAAGTGGTACACTCATGTATTTTGAAATTACTACAAAGCCTGATATAGCCTTTTCAGTCAATTTGTTAGCAAGGTATTTTTCTGCTCCTACTATGAGACATCAAAATGGGATAAAACACATGAGCTTATTTTATTCTAACGATTGTATTCCCGATCTTGTTGGTTATGCTGATGCTGGGTACTTATCCGACCCATATAAAGCTCGATCTCAAACAGGCTATGTGTTCAGCTGTGGGGGTACTGCCATAACTTGGAGATCAACAAAGCAGTCTATCGTAGCCACTTCATCGAATTACGCTGAGATTATAGCTATTCATAAAGCAAGCCGAGAGTGTGTGGTTGAGGTCCATAATATATCTCATTCGAGAAAAATATGGCTTGAAATGTTACAAATTACCCACGATTTTATATGAAGATAATGCAGCATGCATAGAACAACTTAAGGGAGGATTCACAAAGTACCCCATTTCATAGTGTTGGATAAAGTTCCAAAGCTATTGCGGATATGGTATAACAATATGACTGACTATGGATAGGGAGAAGTATATAAACACTTGGGATTTTTAAGGAGTCTGTTGAGTGTAGAACCACGAAGAGACGTGATAGAGTCTTTGGTACAGTTTTGGTATCCTTCAAACAACGTATTCCGATTCTCCAACTTTGAGCTTACTCCCACACTGGAGGAAATAGGAGCATTTATTGGAAACGGAAAGAACCTTCACCGAGGAGAACCCATGATACCGAAGCATGTCACTTCCGAAAGATTTTTTGAGCTATTACACATAAAAAAAAAAGAACATAGGAGGCTGCCTAGAAAATAGATGGGTTCGTCTAGAATTTTTGTACGAAATATATGGTCAGGAAAGGGGATTCGAGTTGTTTAAATCAGAACTTAACAAGGGGGTGCTACCGAACCTGAAAAAAGCACAGTTCTGAAGCATTCATAGTGGCTTTTTTGGGAATCATGGTATTTCCAAAGAGAGGAGGAAAAATCAGCACCAATTTGGCTGCGTTTATTACCACTTTTGAGAAGAATCCTAAGGTCACCCTCGTGCCCATGATTTTGGCAGACATTTATTGGGCCCTGACGATGTGCAAAAATGGGGCGGACTATTTTGAAGGATGTAACATTTTATTGCAGTTATGGATGCTCGAGCATGTTCGTTATCATCCATTTGTTGTGGATTTTCGAGTCGAATGGAATGATTATATCAATGGCCATGAGAAGATAATGGAGGACCAAAACTTTCCCAAAGGAATAGGAGCTTGGAAGGAGTACTTGGAGGGGTTGACGGCGGACAAGATAGTGTGGAATGATCATTGGTTCCCCTCAAAAGAGGTTATATATATGTCTACTTTCCGACCCTTCATCGTCTCAATGGTTCTCCGAGGTGTTCAGCCCTACGTGCCACTAAGAGTCATGCGACAATTCGATCGACGTCAGCATATACCGCCAGTCGAGGATATGAAAGAGTTCATGTACGAATTACTCCCTGACATCTCTCTAAGGAAGACTGAGATACTTAAGATTTAGGGAGGATGTGTACTTTTGGGTTTCAATCACATGGTGGAAGACCGCGACAAGGGCGAGGTAGACTATTGGTATCTGCCATGGTTTCATGACCAGCCTCCTCCTAAAGCTATGCCAGAAAGGTCAGCCAGAGAGCCAGTGGATCGAGAAGCAGAGATCGAAGTCAGAATTAAGCAGGCACGATGAGAGGTAGAAGAGAACTATTAGTCTACTCTGCACGTCTTAAAGAATGATTTGGAAAGGGCTAGGGAAGAATTGGTTCACCATGAGGCGGGATTTGAGGACAGAATTAGGTCAGCTTGTAGGGAGATTGAGAGAGAGAACCGTGTTGCCATGCATGCCCTACAAGAAGACCTGGATATTGCCACCGGTGCTATGGAGCAGCAATCGAGTGATTTTGAGAAAGAGAAGGCCTTGCTGACAAGTACACAGTCGAAGCTTCGAGCTCAGCTTAAAGCTTCCATGGAACGGGAAAGAGAAATAGCGAGACACTTCACGGCTTTTCAGAAGGAAGTTGAAGTTGAGAAAAACCATTGGATGACCGAACAACAGGCGCTTAACTATCAGATCGATGACCTTCATGAACAAGAAGGAGACCTAAAGCATACCATCCGCACTACGCAGCATTGGGTGCAAAACTGCCATGAGAGTATGATCGAGGCCAGGGGAGAAGTACTTCGGCTCAGTTAAACCTTGATTAATGTTTATGCTAAGTATCTTCACCAAGGTGATGAAAATTTGGGCCGTCAGGCACGTGCTCTCGCTCCACATTTGCTAAAAGCATTATCCAGGATCTACTCAAGTCTGAGGGAGGATTAAGTTGCAAGACATCTTTGGAAGGCATCTTGATGATAATTATTAAAGTCCTTGTTTTCTTAGAGTTAGTTTCTTTATAGGTTTTTTTTAGTATTTCTCTAGTATTCTGAGTCTGTTCTAGTTTTAGATAATTTTAGTTTCCTTTCATTAAAGCTTTGTTTTAAGAACAGTTGGAAATGTATGAAAAATTTCGCATTTGTTTCAAGTTTTTATTCTCTTTATTTTTGAATATATACATATGTTTACTATATCCATGAACTACGTGATGATCTGATTCATGTAAAACATTATACGTAGGCAACCCTCGGTGGGTGCGATCAAATATTTTTTCAAGTTTCAAGTAACAATTTTAAGATGTTGGCGTTAAATTAAAAAAAAAATTAATTCACCAAAGACAGGATGAAATAAGAGGGTTTTCCTAAGTCCATTTTAGGAAGGAAATTACTTAGGTGAATGACATTTGAGTTAGTTATGAGTATATTTAAAAAAAAAAAAGCTTTAAATCCTAACATATTTGTTTCTGTTTCAAAGAGATAAAGAATAAGGTGGTTGGTTGTGGTTAAACTGGCCTCTCACCCGTACAACACAAGGTATAAAGGAAAATGGAAGATGACTCGTAAAGATGGAACAGAATCTGATAATGAAGAAGGTCAAGATCAGTTAGTTCCACGAGAGTTCGCATCTTTGGAGGAGAATAGGTTATTGAAGCAACAAATTGCGGAAATGTATCAGGCCTGGGCGAATGGACAAGCCCCGCCTTCCTCGATTCCTGGCCTTTCAGATGCAAATCATCCCAGTTCTACTCAAGCCCAAGTCGATGATCCACTTTATCCGCCTGGATTTGGTCCATACGCTAATGTGTCTAGCGCTGCTGGCACATCCACCATGCATCCTCCAAATCCATTATTCACGAACAACCCGATTTTTATTCCGGCTGTGACAACTAATATAAATCCTCCATCAATGATACAGAAGCCTATCAATGAGCTAAATCATGATCAAGTTTATCCTCCTGAATTGGCATTCAAACCCATAAATTCATATCAGCCTACTCATCAGCCTGAGTCTCATATCGTGATTGAGAAGGCTATTATGAATGAAAAACGAGAAGAGATAGTTAGAAAAGTGAGGAGTCAGGAGCAGAGTATGAGAAACATACAAGGATTGGGAGGATACAAAAACGTCTCTTTCAAAGACCTGTGTATGTTCCCTAATGTTCATTTGCCAATAGGGTTCAAGACCCTAAAATTCGACAAATATAGTGGTCATGGTGACCCAGTGGCCCACTTAAAAAGGTATTGCAATCAACTTAGAGGAGCAGGAGGGAAAGAGGAGCTGCTTATGGCCTATTTCGGAGAAAGTCTGACGGGAATAGCCTCCGAATGGTTTATCGACCAATACATCTCCTATTGGCACGTTTGGGATGATATGGCTCAAGATTTTGTACAACAATTTCAATACAATCTTGATATTATCCCTGACCGCACTTCTCTCGCTAATATGAAGAAAAAACCATCTGAAAGTTTTCGAGAGTTTGCCATAAAATGGAGACAACAGGCATCTAGAGTCAAACCGCCACTGAAGGACCAGGAATTGATTGACGTTTTTCTCCAAACTCAAGAGTCCAATTATTTTCATCATTTACTAGCCGCGGTTGGTAAACCTTTCGCCAAGCAATAAAAATTGGGAAAATGGTGGAGAATGGCATCAAATCAGGAAAAATCATGAGCCAAACCGCCCTCAGGGCCACTACACAAGCCATTTAGAGTGGACAAGGTAGTTTCAAAAATCGAAAAAAGAAGGAGGAAGGATCCATGATGGCATCAGGACCGGGCAATGCCCAAAGGGGATGAAACTTTCCTTATGTTCATGTCCAACAGGGACAACCCAACCCTCTTCAACATTATTATACACCTCAACCTGTTGTTCTTAATGCTCAAGCGTATGCCCGACCTCCTCAGCATCCACAATGGCGGGCACCTGTGCCACAAAGTTTTCATCCGCGGTAGCCAAATTTACAAGCCCCTCGTAATCCGTATGTTCAGGCAGACTATACAAGAGAACAGAGGCCAAGGGAAAACTTCACCCCAATTGGAGAATCATATACGAGCCTGTTGCGGAGATTGGTCAAATTAGGATGGATTGAACCTATTTTGCCTTTTAAAGTGGATCCGAATGCAAGTTGGTTTGATCCTAATGTAAGGTGTGAGTGCCATTCAAACGTCCAAGGTCACAGTACCAAAAATTGTTGGAATCTGAAGAGAGCCATCGAAAAGTTAATCGAAAGCAAGACAATCGTAATACAAAAAGAAGAAGCATCGAATGTCACCGACAATTCACTTTCTAATCACAGTAACACACACGTCGTGGGGATGATTTTTAACGATAGAGACTATAGGCCAACAAGCCAAGCAATGATGGAAATAGGCACCTTGAAGGAGAAGCCAGGTGAAGCACTGAAGTATATGCAAAGAGAACCACTGATTATGAATGGAGCGAGTTCCATTATAAAACCCCAAGATTCAGAAAAGATGGTATTGTATGTTCCTGCAAAGCTAAAGGGAATAGCACAAGATGGGCCAAAACTATATGTTTCGAGTGGCCCCGCATGGCTCGACCAACAGCACAACAACATGAGAAAGATAACAGAACCAATTGTCATAAGACACGCAGCACAGCTCCAAGTGACAAGCTTGAAAACCATCCCATGGAACTACAACAAAACCACGGTGATATACAAAGGAAAAGAGGTCATGGAAGAAACAAACGAAACAGGGGGTTTGACTCGATCAGGAAGATGCTATGTTCCAGAAGAATTAAGGAAACCAAAACAGTTTAAAGATAGTCAAGGGCCAATGAAAAAACTTGTCACAAACGAAGAGGCTGAGGAATTTCTGAAGAAAATGAAAACCCAAGACTATTCCATTGTCGATCAATTGAGGAAAACCCCGGCTCAAATCTCATTATTATCCCTGCTGCTATATTCTAAAGAACATTGTCAGGCATTGATTAAGTTGTTGAATGAAGCATACGTCCCGAAGGAAACTATGGTATGTCAAATAGAAAGGATGGTTCGTAGAATATTTGAAGCAAATAGAATCACTTTCACTGATGATGAGTTACCCACAGAAGGTTCGGGTCACAACAAAGCTTTGTATCTGACTATCAAATGCGACGGATATTACATAAAAGGGGTAATGATCGATGGAGATTCAGGAGTAGATATCTGTCCTCTCTCTATTTTGCAAAAATTAAAAATCAGCCCAGATAGGATTCGATCCAATAATGTATGTGTTCGAGCTTTTGATGGTGCAAAATGAGACACAATTGGTGAGTTAGATCTTGCTTTGGTTATTGGACCAGTTGAGTTTACGATCACCTTTCAAGTAATAGACATGGATACTTCCTACAACCTACTTTTAGAAAGACCATGGATCCACACGGCCATAACGCCCAAACTACAGCTCTCGTAAGAGTGTAAGCGGTCGCTGTCAAATATAGAACCCAACTGGGTTGGGTGTTAAATCCCACAGGGAATACTTAGTCATTAAGTGTTGCAACTATTAGTAGACTGTTGGTCGAAAATTCCACGAAAAAGGGGGATTGGTTTTAGGCGTGAAATAATGTTAACAAAATAGAGAATGAAATGATTAATGCAGTAAGATTTAATCACAGAGAATAATAAGTTAGGGTTATGTCCACCTTATGAGTTCTACGTATCTATTAACTATGAGTAATGCGGAATTTAGACATGCATGCACTTAAAGAGATTCTTATTCAAATGGTAAACCCTAGTGTTTCTCAACCATCAAGGATTATTTCACTTTAACTCTCTCGAGCTTAAAGCGTATAACTAATGGTACGAACTCTCCAAGAAATTAATCCGGTTAAGGCATTAAAGTGTAAATAGGGGTTGGTAGCCCTATTTCCTTGTCACACTCTCTTTTCTAAACATGTAACTTTTCTCTCGAACAAGTTAATGCTATAATGGCATGTTCTCTATGTTTACAACCATGAGAATTAAATTATAACAAAGAGAGTAATGATATAAGTAGCATACACATCAAGAATTCACAAACTCATAGCAATAGATAGTATCTCACAAGGCTTCCATAACCCTAACAGAGAAGTTTAGCTACTCATAGGTACAACGGAAATCAAAGTAGACATCATCATCATACCAAAACTAGAAGAATCAACACGATGAAGATGGTGTAGCATCAAGAAGGGGATGACGTTTTCCCTCTTTTGCCGTTGCCCCCCACTCTAGCGTGTTTTCCCTTAGCCTTACAGATTTTGTAAACTGAATAATCCAAAGTGTCGAATGAATAATGATCGAATCAATGAATGCTGAAAAATTCAGCAAATAATATTTTTATAACATCCTTGTCCTAGTCCTACTAAGTTACTGCTGCACCCCTAAGTATTTAAAAATACTGATTTTGCCCGGGACAAATTCGTCATGTGTCACATTCAGTCCATAAGCTTCCAAAAGCTGCCTTCCCTCTTATGTGAAGTTTTCCTTTGCTGCCCAAAGGTCCACAAAGTGCTGAAATCTTCATCATTAATACCTGAAAACATGCTAATCACATAGGTTAGCTCACTTACAGGAAAATGGACTAAAAGTGCAGGAATTATATATTTTATCCTCAAAACTTAGCTATAACATGGGTAAATTATGGTGCTTTAGGCGTGTAAATATGCCCAACATCACCAACCCACACTTAAAGCTTTGTTCGTCCTCGAACAAAATATTACGTCCATGCAACCATCTAACTAGAATATCACAGCAGCAACACAAAATGTTCAACAAGACATGCACGGCAATTATTAACAAAGAGTAGTTTTTCTTGATCACTACTAGAAACAATTCAACCTCCAACATAGACTCGAGATGATGGTTAATTCGTATCCACAAGTTAAGCCACAAAGAATCATATAACACTACCCAAGACTCATTAACCATGTGTGTCTCACACAAGATATCACCCATAATCACTCACAATTTTTGCATTTTTTGAAACATGGGTACAAGATTCTCCTTGCTCTCACTCTCACAAGGAATTCACATGTTGCAACTGATGACCATAGGCTTGCCCTTAGTGTAATGCTCCACTAATATCAGAATGCTAAGCTTAGGATCAAATAGGTCTTTACAGGTTGTAATGTAGGCTAAGGGACAGGTAGGACTATTTTGGCCAGAAATAGCGACTATGTTCCCTAAGCGCTTTAATACATCACATTATGCCATTAACACTCTCTTTTAAACAACCCCTCTACTTTCCTTTCATCTACCACCCCTTTTCACCTATTTTGTTATTCAATTATAAACACAACTATCCTTTTTTATTAATTTCTGTTTTCTTTTTTTTTCTCTTATTTGATTTATTTATTTATTTGTTTATATTTTTTTTTATAATCACCTCTATGATAGCCATTCTTTTTCACAACAATTTCAAGTACCAATACACTCTGAGGCATTACTCTCACCCAATTTCCTCTTATTTTGTCACATGACTCTACAATTTAAATCGCTTAGGAATTTGGATCAAATTATGGTCTTGAAAAAAATGGATTAGGCTACATATGAGGCTGTCAAAGAAAATAGCTAAAGGCTCAAAGGGGGTTAACTAGGATAATGTACACGGGTAGGTAAAAAAAAGGTAAACAATCACAGGCTGCCAAAGAAATGCCTAAATCATCTCCTAAACTCACACTCTTTATTTCGCTTTACACACACACCAGGCAAGTTCTAGCATCAGTCACAACACAGAATATACTATAACCTCACACACACAAGGCACATGGTCAACTTTATTAGGAGCAGTATAGACTCTTGACCCAACAGATGAATGAATTAAACCACACACTTATCACACAGTGAGTCATACTTAGAGCCTAAACGTCTCAATAGTTATGATTTTAGCACAAACTCTTGTCATAATACCATGCCGCCTATCAGAACAATTTCATGCAAAATCTAAAAAAATCTAAAAATCTAAAAATTTAACTACAAACAAGAATAAATAAATGTAGGCAATGAAGTACAGCATACAAATACTAGCACCCCACACTTAGACGGGACACACTACCCTCAGTGGAAAATAAATAAGGAAAACCTGATTAGTCGGACTCCTCCTCTATGTCTGGGGTCATACCCCCTGCATCAGAATCATCATCAGAGTCGTCGTCATTAGAGTTCTTCTCCACGTCTGAGTCTGGCATTCAGCGATCATCATCAGTCGACATGTCATCATCGAGAGGTTCCTCAAAATGTACCCCTACGCCGCACATAGCCCGCTCATGCTCATTCATCAGGTAGTCGTAATCCAACTGCTGGAGCTCTGCATCAGTCGGAATTCGACCCCCACTCATCATGGTAAACCGAGCCATGCCATATAGATGGCGAAAGAAACTTTCATCCCGAGCATGTCTTTCTACAGTGGTCAGGTTGACGCCATGCCAAGTTTCAGGATCTTTAACCTTTGTCAGATCAACCTACTTCGGGTTGTACAAAAGCTTATGATCTGCAGGTTCCTCTTCAATGTGCTCCTTCCTCAATATCGCAGTCAACAAATTGCCAAAGCTGAAATGGGACCTCTTGTGCAGCCTAGCCTTACGCATTGATGATTGTATAACCGCACCAATGTTGATGGGAATATTAGTCATCAGAGCGTACACCAAGCATACTCTATCACGTGTTATCTTTGTGTACTGTGTCCCAGGAATGAGGCAATAGTTGACTATCCTTAACCATATACGAGCTTCTCTGTTTAGGGAAGCATACGGGAAGGTAATGTGCCGACCGGTATCCTTGTGATGATTCCAACGTGCCATTGATCTAGTTCTGCATAGTGTGTGTCTGATTGCCCTGTACGGAGGTTTGTGATAAAGCTCCTTGAGCAGTGATGGATCTACAGATGGAAAACCCAGAAAAGTATTGAAAAACTCCGCATTCAGTTGCAAGACTTGGCCCCGAATCTTCACTTCACTTCCGGTAGTCTTTGGGGACCAATTGGCATAGAACTCTCGTGTTAGATCAAGATTGCATTCTCCCATATCTCGGAAAATGAAATCAAGATTTAGCGCCATGATTTTAGCCAAAATGCGAGGTTCTCTCTTCGCTAGACTTTCCTTTTATATCAAATCCACATGAACATATTTTTTCACTTTGTTGTTCTTGTACCACTCCTTTCCTTCTTCCTCTAGGACCCACTTTATCCCAAAAGTGCGTCGAGGTATTTGCAGCGAGGAGGGTTCAGTTTGCTCTTTTCTTCCCCTTTTCTGACCTTTCTGTGAGGTGGACACTTTTTCTTTTCCTTGTCTTCCTTTTGGTGCCATTCTACCTAAGATTAAAATAGATTCATGTTAGCTCATCTCGGAAGATTTAATCGACAAACAAAAAATAGTGGCACCACCCCACACTTAATTTGTTGGCACAAACTAATTAAGTGACTGATGTCGATTACTCAGACTTCATCGACATACATTTAGGCGATATGTTCCAACAATATGTTCAGCACAGTCATACTGTCATGTCATCTTAACTATCCTTTCCAACTCTATTTCATGTAATCTTGACTATACTTTCATGTTTGGATTAATGCACCTTTTGAACAAAACTACTACATAGAGATCGTATCAAGTTATGGCATAGAAAGAATCACAACATCTCATGATTGTATTCAATCATGATCTTTATCTCGATGAACGAGTCATTCAAACATTCAAGCTTTCAATTTTGAAGAATATGCAATTAACTTCACCATGTCGATTCCGCAAAAGTATGACAGTGTATCAAAATCAAATACAAGTCAGAACTAAGTCAAGAACACCCACACGTATTCTTTCACTCAACTAGATGTATCATAACAAATCAACCATATTCTAATCATTAACACCACTTTAAAGTCTAAAATACCATTATAAGTGTAGTATTGTAACAACTACAGAATATAAAAGAAGAAATTACTTGGTGATGGATTCGAAAGATGATCTTGCAAGGTTAAATGAGCAAAAAGAAAAGTTTTGAGAGAAATTGGAAGCTTAGGCGACACCTAGGTTGAGCAAACAATGTGATTTTGTTCTAAGGTTGAAGTTCTATTTATAGACCAAGGCTTGGGTCGGGTTTGATCCATAAAAAATTGGGTTAGGAGACTAAATTGCATAAGTAGGTAGCGCCTAATGCTTTTCCTATGCTTAGCATAGGCGGCGCCTTTAGCAAAGCCAAGTTGGACATAGGCGGCGCCTATGCTATGGCATAGTTGAAACAGTGAGCATAGGCAATGGCATAGGCGGCGCCTATGCTATTGCCTAGTTGGGCATAGGCGGTGCCTAATGCTTTGCCTAGATTTACATAGGCCTTGCCTTGTTCGTTGCCTAGTTGAGGCAGTGAGCTTAGGCAATTACATAGGCATTGCCTTGTTTATTGCCTAGATTTGCATAGGCCTTGCCTTGTCCATTGCCTAGTTGAGGCAATGAACATAGGCAATGACATAGGCCTTACCTTGTTCGTTGCCTAGATTCGCATACACAATGCGTAACCGATAGCCTTTACTCCTTCATTCCTAACTTACCACCTTTAACATGGCTCACTTTCAAATCAAAATTTTGGGATTATTACCCTCCTTTGTACGTCTTGCACCTACACTTAATCAAAAACAACAAAAACGATTAAAACGATGGGTTGCCTCCCACCAAGCGCCTTAGTTTTGGTCGTGGCTCGACTCTTCTTTTTGTATTTTTATTTAACAAAAAAAACTCCTAGGAAAACAAAACGATTAAAAACAATGGGTTACCTCCCATGTAGCGCTTGATTTATTATCGCAGCACGACATAGTTATCTCGATTACTTAGACTTCATCGAGACATATGGTGCATCATTTTCTAAATGGATTCAGACGACGCTGATGCTTAATTGTGGGCACGCAATCTTCTTTGAGATGAATCTTGTGCATACATATCCCAGGAGGGATACCAATTATATCATCAATGGTCCAACCAATAACTCTCTTGTACCTCTTCAGAGCAGAGATGAGAGCCTTTACTTGTTGTTCACCTAAATCGGCCGCAACAATCACCAGAAATGTATTTCCACTTCCCAAGAACGCATACCTTAGATGACTAGGGAGCTCTTTCAATTTTAGTACTGGTGACTCTTCAATGGATGGTTTTTCTGGTGGTGAAGGTTGTTTCTTAAGATCAAGGTCCAGCTTATTAGGAGCATGATAATAGGACCTTATTCCTGTTAGAGCACAAACAGTTTCTTCATATTCTTCAACCTTCTCACACTCAAAATTCAACAGCACAACAGACCATGGCTCAACAGTAAGTTGCTTCTCTACAGATAATTCTTTATCATCCTCATAATAAACATCAGCTACAGAGAACACATCCATATCTCTAGGATGCTTCATCGATTTGCATACATCAAAATGGACCACTTCGTTATTAAGCCGAAATAAAAGCTCATTAGCTCTTAAATCAATAAGCACACTTCCAGTTGCGAGGAAAGGGCGTCCCAAGATTATGGGAACTTCAGAATCCACCTCGCAATACAAAATAACAAAGTCTGCAGGAAAAATGAATGTAGAAACCTTCACCAATACATAATATAGGATACCAACAGGTCATTTTACCGACCTATCTGCCATCACAAGTCGCATTTTGGTTGGTGTAGGATCGCCCAAACCCAACTTTTTGTAAATGGATAGCGGCATCAAATTGATGCTAGCTCCCAAATTCATAGATCCAACTGTGTAAGGAATAAGGAAAGCACCAGGATCTGCCTTCTTCTGTACTAAATACCTCGTGGCAATTGCACTGCAATGATGAACATTATCTGCCAGCTCATAGATTACTGCCTATTTTTTTGTCAAAAGATCCTTCATGAATTTAGCGTACCCAGGAATTTGTTCTAGCGCCTCCACCAAAGGAACATTAATAGTCAGCTGCTTCAACATAGTCATGAATTTACTGAACCTGGTGTCATCAGCTTTCTTCTTTAGTCTCTGAGGAAAAGGTGGTGGTGGAAGGGGAATAGTTTTCTCCACCACTTCCTTTTTATGTTGCTTCCCATTATCAATATTTTCAGACTGCTGACATCTAGGTGTAGTATTATAAACATTCGCCATCTTCTTCAGTCTCTGAGGAAAAGGTGGTGGTGGAAGGGAAAGAGTTTTCTCCACCACTTCCTTTTTTATCTTGCTTCCGATTATCAACCTTTTCAGGATGGTGACATCTACGAGTAACATCATGAAAGCTCTCATTCTGATTTTCAACTTCTACAGAATCATCACAATCTGCATCAATAATATTATCTGTTATATCATCAACCACCTGCTTGCCCTTGGATGGATTCTCTAACACCTTACCACTCCTGGTAGTAATAGCCATACATGATCCATCGTTCCTTGGATTTTTCATAGTTTCACTAGGTAAAGTGCCAGCCTTTCTTTGATTGAATGTCGCTGAAATTTGACTCAATTGTTGTTCCAGTTGTTTTATTGAAGTGGAATACGAGTCAACTAATTGATTTATTGATGACAAATCATTCTTTACCTCATTTACTCCCGTATTGGTTGCCTCCACTCCTTTTAATAGCTTAGCCATCATATCTTCCATGGACATCTTCTTAGAGCTAGACGCCACGGCCTCACGGTTTCCAGGAGGAACATACAAACCACTCCTGTCAGTCTTATTCTTCCAACTACCTTGATCACGGTCCTTGTTTCCAGATTTATCATAATAGTTCCGATCTTGGTTTCCTTGGGCATTGCCTCAAAACCCCCCCTGATTATTCAAGTAGTTAGCTTCTTCTTCAGAATCGGATTCATCTCTTCCCTGTGACACAACAACTTTGACTTTTTTGGTCTTCCCTGATAATAAATGCTTAGTAAGAAGATCCATCTGCATTTTCATGTAAGCCATATCTTGATCACGTTCCTCCTATCTTCGCCTTTGTTCTGCAGTCATGCTAATAGATACAGTAGAGCTTGCTACCTCAGAATCCCTTGTATACCAAGCTCTACTCTGCTTTGTCATACGATCTAGCATATCACTTGCCTGAATAAAAGTAAGGTCCATGAATGACCCTCCTGCAGCATTATCAACCACTAGCTTAGTCACCAAATTTAAAGACCTGTATAATATCTCCATCAAGTGGACATTGGTCATATGATGATTTGGGCACCACATAAGCTTCTTCTTGAACCTCTCCCATGTTTCGTGGAGAGCTTCAGTTGGAAGCTGTCGAAAATTGCTGATCTCATGTCTTAACTGTGCTCTCTTGGATGGCGGAAAGAATCTTTCTAGGAAAACGTCTTTCAATTGCCTCCAATTAGTTATAGAATCAAGAGTTAGCCCATTCAACCATAGAGTTTCCTCTCCAGATAGAGACATTGGAAATAAGCATAGCCGAATTACATTCTGTCCAACTCCTAGATTGTCAAACGATTTGCATATTGAGATAAAATTGATTAGATGCATATTCGGATTATTGCCTGTAAGTCCACCAAATAATCCCTTGAGCTGCAATAGCTGAATCATGGTGCTAGTGATATTGAACTTGGCTCCGGGTGCCAAGGACGGAGGAATAATAGCCCCTGTGGCACCAGCTCCATCCATATCGTCATCATCATCATCATCAAAAGAAACCTGCACAGCTCGGCGTTCAGGTCTCATTCTAGATTGACGATCTCTCCTGTTCATAGGCGCTGCCACATCATCTGCACGCCTTGGATTTAGTAACTCAATATCACCCAGGTCCTCATCATCTGGATTTGTTGCCCGACTTGGATTATCAATATTTTGTTGATGCACTTGAGCCGCTGCCAATGCAGCTAATCTAGCCCACTCCTGTTGAGCAGCCCTTCTTTCAATGTCTCGTTGTGCATCCATTCTACCAATAAGATGTGGTTCAGGATTGATAGGTAATAACGGTTAACCTGAACTTCGAGTGTTTGGCAAGCACTCAACCGAACCTGAATAAAACAAAAACAACAACTAAAAGTAAAAATCTGAGAATTTTTTACCAAAGGGTCTATTAACTATTACAAACTTAGTTGACAACCGTATTCCTCGGCAACGACGCCAAAATTTGATAACGCCCAAACTACAACTCTCGTAAGAGTGTAAGTGGTCGTTGTCAAATATAGAACCCAACTGGGTTGGGTGTCGAATCCTATAGAGAATACTTAGTCACTAAGTGTTGCAACTGTTAGTAGACTGTTGGTCGAAAATTCCACGGAAAGGGGAGATTGATTTTAGGCGTGAAATAATGTTAACAAAATAGAGAATGAAACGATTAATGCAGTAAGATTTAATCACAGAGAATAATAAGTTAGGGTTATGTCCACCTTATGAGTTCTACGTATCTATTAACTATGAGTAATGCAGAATTTAGACATGCATGCACTTATAGAGATTCGTATTCAAATGGTAAACCCTAGTGTTTCTCAACCATCAAGGATTATTTCACTTTAACTCTCTCGAGCTTAAAACGTATAACTAATGGTACGAACTCTCCAAGAAATTAATCCGGTTAAGGCATTAACGTGTAAATAGGGGTTGATAGCCCTATTTCCTTGTCACACTCTCTTTTCCAAACATGTAACATTTCTCTCGAACAAGTTAATGCTATAATGGCATGTTCTCTATGTTTACAACCATGAGAATTAAATTAAAACGAAGAGAGTAATGATATAAGTAGCATACATATCAAGAATTCACAAACTCATAGCAATAGATAGTATCTCACAAGGCTTCCATAACCCTAACAGAGAAGTTTAGCTACTCATAGGTGCAACGGAAATCAAAGTAGACATCATCATCATATTAAAACTAGAAGAATCAACACGATGAAGATGGTGTAGCGTCAAGAAGGGGATGACGTTTTCCCTCTTTTGCCGTTGCCCCCCACTCTAAAGTGTTTTCCCTGTGTTAGACTTACAGATTCTGTAAACTGAATAATCCAAAGTGTCGAATGAATAATGATCGAATCAATGAATGCTGAAAAATTCAGCAAATAAGGTTTTTATAACATCCTTGTCCTAGTCCTACTAAGTTACTGCTGCACCCCTAAGTATTTAAAAATACTGCTTTTGCTTGGGACAAATTCGCCATGTGTCATATTCAGTCCATAAGCTTCCAAAAGCTGCCTTCCCTCTTATGTGAAGTTTTCCTTTGCTGCCCAAAGGTCCGCAAAGTGCTGAAATCTTTATCATTAATACCTGAAAACATGTTAATCACATAGGTTAGCTCACTTACAGGAAAATGGACTAAAAGTGCAGGAATTATATATTTTATCCTCAAAAACTTAGCTATAACATGGGTAAATTATGGTGCTTTAGGCGTGTAAATACGCCCAACATCACTAGAGCCATACCTTCTACTTTTCATCAAGTAGTTAAGTTTGAACATGACAATCAGGAAATCATTATACATGGAGAGGATGACCTTCCCATACGTCGAGATCCTTCTGTACCCTGTATCGAAATGAAAGGGGGTTGTGAATCTTCCATTTATCAAGCCTTTGAAATTGTGACAGCTGATCAAGTCGTGGAAGGCACGCCGATTCCAGGGCCTCATCTCTCTTCTACTTCAATCATGGTGGCTAGGCAAATGCTACAAAATGGTTATGAACCGGGAAAAGGATTAGGGGTTTCACTGCAAGGAATTATAAACCCTGTAGATCCATGTGGTAGCCACAACTCCTTTGGCTTAGGCTTTAAGCCTACCGAAGCAGATAGAAAATGGGCAAAAGAGCAGAATAAGAAGGCTTGGAAATTGACAAGTCCGGTTCAACACATTAGCCAATCTTTCACAAAAGCTCAGAAGAAAGAAAATCAATACCCATATGCTAACAAGGATGTGCATAAAATATGTCAAGGTCTTAAGGAAATGTTTTTTGAAATAGACATGGTTCAGATGGAAGAAGGCCCTAGCCATGCAGATGTGCAGTTCGTCGGGCCAAATATCAAGTTCACTAATTGGGAAGCCACTCCTCTCCCCACAAGGAAGGAGTCTTGGTAGTTTATTTTGTTGTTTTATTTTTCTTTCTTTTGTATTTTAGACTATTCTCAGGGTTGTAGTCCACATAGTTTAGTTGCTCTTCTTTCATGTTAACCCTCCTATCCTTTCCGATTCAACTAAATGAAATTCAAGTTTTCTAGTAAATTTATCTTTTCTTCCCTCTTTTAATTTTTATTTTTTTTAATCTTATTTCAGTTATGTTAATACTGGCTTCGATAACATGGCATGTACGTGGAGTTCACATTTAGATCCTAAAAAGTTTTCTAATCTCGAATCAGCAAACCAAACGGTAGATGAATACGATGAAGGTGAAGCTGATAAGGAAGTCAAAATAGGATTGGATCAATTTGAGGATAAGCCCAAACCCAATTTAAATGACACTGAGATAATAAATTTGGGAACCAGTGAGGAGGTTAGAGAAATAAAAATAAGTATTCATGCGGATTAGAATATCAGGAATGATATTATTCAGATTTTGATCGAGTATAAGGATGTTTTTGCTTGGTCTTATGATGATACGCCGGGTCTAAGCACGGATTTGGTAGTCCATAAACTGCCTACATACCCTGATTTTTCACCGGTCCAGCAAAAGCAAAGAAAGATTAAAACTGACATGAGCGATAAAATCAAAGAGGAAATCATGAAGCAATTGAATGCGAACGTGATCAGGGTCGCTCAGTACACCACATGGTTGGCTAATGTGGTTCCCGTGCCGAAGAAAGATGGAAAAATCAGAGTTTGTGTTGATTATAGGGATTTGAACAAAGCAAGCCCTAAAGATAACTTTCCGCTACCCAATATTCATATCCTTGTTGATAATTGTGATAAACATGAGATCCAATCTTTCGTGGATTGTTATGCCGGATATCACCAGATCTTGATGGATGAAACAGATGCAGAAAAGACTGCTTTCACCACCCCGTGGGGTACTTATTGCTATAGGGTCATGCCGTTTGGTTTAAAGAATGCGGGAGCTACGTACATGAGAGCTATGACTACTATTTTTCATGAAATGATGCACAAGGAAGTAGAAGTATATGTTGATGATGTCATTATCAAGTCCAAGACATGAGTCGATCATGTATATGACTTGAGGAAATTCTTTGAAAGATTGCAACAGTATAATCTTAAGCTCAATCCAGCCAAGTGTGCATTTGGAGTTCCATTCGGAAAACTTTTGGGTTTCATAATTAGCCACAGAGGCATTGAATTGGAACCCTCCAAGGTAAAATCCATTCGAGAATTGCCGCCTCCGAAGAATAAAACTGAGGTCATGAGTTTTCTTGGAAGGCTGAATTATATAAGCAGATTCATCGCTCAGCTCAGCACTGCATGTGAAGCGATATTTAAGTTGCTAAAAAAGGATGCTGCTATCCAATGGACAGACGAATGTCAAGAATTATTTGATAAGATTAAAGAATATTTGGCAAATCCTTCAGTATTGGTCCCACCGGAACCTGGTAGGCCTTTATTTCTATATCTGTCAGTGATAGATAATTCTTTTGGTTGTGTTTTAGGACAGCATGATATCACAGGCAAAAAGGAACAAGCAATCTATTATTTGAGCAAAAAGTTCACGAGTTACGAGGGAAAATATACTCTTTTAGAAAAGACATGTTGCGCCCTAACTTGGATTGCTCAGAAGTTGAAGCACTATCTTTCGTCCTACACAACCTACCTCATATCTCAAATGAATCCTTTAAAGTATACTTTTTCAAAAACCTATGCCCACAGGAAGATTGGCGAAGTGGCAGATTTTACTTACAGAATTCGACATTGTGTATGTTACTCGTACTGTTACGAAAGTGCAAGCATTGGCCGATCATTTGGCAGAGAACCCAGTTGACAATGATTATGAGCCTTTGCGAACTTACTTTCCTGATGAAGAGATAAATTCAATTGAGGAAGAAGTTCAAGATGATATGTATGCGTGAAAATTATATTTTGATGGGGCAGTCAACGTCAAAGGAGTAGGAATTGGGGCGGTTCTTGTCTCACCGACCGGGCATCATCATCCCGCCACATCACGACTCCGTTTATTTTGTACTAATAACACAACAGAATATAAAGCTTGCATCATGGGGTTAAATATGACAATAAATCTGGATGTACACAAGCTAGTGGTGTTGGGAGATTTCGAATTACACATTCAACAAATTCAAGGTGAATGAGAAACGAGAGATATCAAGCTCATTCCATACAAATAGTTCTTAGAGGACCTTAGCAAAAGGTTCAAGTCTATCGAGTTTAGATATATTCCCAGATCCCATAATGAGCTGGATGATGCCCTGGCTACCCTAGCTTCTATGCTCCCATACCCAGGAAATACGCATATCGATCCATTAGAGATACAGATACGAGATCAACATGGTTATTGCAATATAATTGATGCTGAACCAGATAATGAACCCTGGTACTATGATATCAAACGCTTCCTAAAGTCAAAAGAATATCCAATACATGCCAATGCAGATAAAAAAAGGACTATTAGGCGACTTGCTAATGGTTTCTTCTTAAGTGGGGAGATTCTGTACAAACAAACCCCAGACTTGAACTTGTTGAGATATGTTAATATTCAGGAAGCTGAAAGAATCATGAATGAGGTACATTCGGGGGTATGTGGTTCGCATATGAATGGCTATGTTTTAGCGAAGAAGATTATGCGGGCAGGATATTATTGGTTAACTATGGAGCGAGATTGCTTTCGCTTTGTTCACAAGTGTCATCAGTGTCAAATTCATGGTGATTTGATTCACTCGCCACCTTCAGAGCTGCATCCTATGTCTGCTCCTTGGCCTTTCGTTGCTTGGGGCATGGATGTAATCGGTCCAATAGAACCAACAGCTTCTAATGGGCATCGATTCATACTGGTCGCTATTGACTATTTCACCAAATGGGTAGAAGCTGCTACTTTCAAATCAGTCACGAAGAAAATAGTAGTGGATTTTGTTCATTCGAACATCATATGTCATTTTGGTATACCAAAGTCCATTATCACAGACAATGCAACCAATCTCAATAGTCATCTAATGAAGGAGGTTTGTGAGCAATTCAAGATCGTGCATCATCATTCTACCCCTTACCGTCCTAAAGCAAATGGAGAAGTTGAAGCAGCAAACAAGAATATTAAAAAGATTCTTAGGAAAATGGTCCAAGGATCTCGATAGTGGCATGAGAAATTACCGTTTTCTCTTTTAGGATATCGTACAACTATCCGTACATCGACTGGCGTAACTCTTTATTTACTAGTCTATGGGACTGAAGCTGTGATACCCACAGAAGTCAAAATTCCCTTGCTTCGAATCATTAGTGAAGCCGAAATTGACGATAATGAATGGGTCAAGTCTAGACTAGAACAATTATCGTTAATAGATGAAAAAAGGCTGACGACAGTTTGCTTTGGTCAATTATACCAGCAGAGGATGGAGCGAGCTTACAATAAGAAGGTACATCCTAGAAAATTCGAGGCCGGCCAACTTGTTGTAAAATGCATCCTTCCACACCAAGAAGAGGCTAAAGGAAAGTTTGCTCTAAACTGGCAAGGTCCATACATAGTTAAACAAGTATTATCAAATGGAGCTTTGCAACTTGCGGATCTGGATAGAAAAATGACAAAAAAAGCTATCAATGTCAATTCAGTCAAAAGATATTATATTTGACACACTTGTGCTTAACATTCTCAAGTTGAGATGATGAAAGGCCAGCATTCTACTTAACTAAATGTCATTAATCCCTTATCAGCCCTTCGAGCCTTATTTATCTTTCCTTGCTTACCCTCTTTGGAGTAAAAAAAAATGTTAGCATTAAACTACGTTCGACCTGATTCCTAAATGGATACATAGGCAGCCCTATCTTGGGGTTCGGTCCAACAAAAGAAAATCTTGGTATTTAAAAAAAAAAAATTAAAAAATAATGAGATATATATCCTATTGTCACTTTTATATGGCTCTCAAGTTGTAATTTATCCTAAAAATCCTTTTCCCTTTATCCATTAAAGACCTTCCGATCAATTTTTGAGAATGTCAAGCCTTGCGTGCTGTATATATGTATATATATATATATAAATCTTATTGGTGAAAACCTCAGCAGGAATGACTTTAGTCAAACAAAGTTTATCATGACAGGACAAAAATCAAGAAGGATGATTTGATTTGATTGAAAGGTGCAGCCTAATTCGAGATTAGACAGTTTTGAAAGATCAAATATCTACTCCAAATTGTGTTTCATGCGTTATTAAAGTCAATATACACCTCCAAATAAGCTTTCTTACTTTCTATTCAAACATAATTCTTTTATTCCTTCTTTTGATTTTTTCTTATTTCATTTTTACACGCTCTGTTTTTTATGGGTAAGTCTCGCACCAAATGCAAAATAAAGAAAAACGCGCAAAATTGACCAGGGCTCCCAGTGAAATTGAGCAGAGATTGTTGGGCGTTCACCACCTTGAAAAGGACAGAGAGCCAGTTAAGATAAGTGTTACGAGTGAAGAATTTGAAAATGAAGAACAAAATCATACTGAAACGAACAAAAATACAACGGAATTTGAAAGACAAAGATTCAAGCTCGCCAACCAATTAGTTGAATCAACTGTATCAAGTTGGGGTAGAGATAAGGAAAACCTCTAAGGAATTCAAGGCCACAAACCAACTACCAATTTTAAAACTCACAATTCTTTCTCTCTCTCTCTCTTGCTTGAACAGGGGCAAAGCAATCTTGTGAAGTTTAGTGAAAAAAAAAAAAGTATAGCAAAGCTAAGTTTTCTTAAATTTTTTCTTTTTTGTTATACTCCTATAATTCTAAGTTCGTATCAATATAATAATAATAATAATAATAATAATAATAATAATAATAAAACCCCTCATATTCAAGACTGGGGCATTTTTTTTTCTTTTCTAACAAAAAAAAATCCTAATCTTTTTCGTCTTCATAGGGCGCCATCCCCTAGTTGACATCTTATCTCGTCTTCATAGGGCGCCATCCCCTAGTTGACATTTTTTTCTTCTTCATAGGGCACAATCCCCTAGTTGACATCTTATCTCAGCTTCATAGGGCGTCATCCCCTAGTTGACATCTTATTTCGTCTTCATAGGGCGCCATCCCCAAGTTGATATCTTATCTCGTCTTCATAGGGCGCCATCCCCTAGTTGACATCTTTTTCGTCTTCATAGGGAACCATTCCCTAGTTAACATCTTATCTCGTCTTCATAGGGCGGCATCCCCTAGTTGACATCTTATTTCGTCTTCATAGGGCGTCATCCCCTAGTTGAAATCTTATCTCGTCTTCATAGGGCGTCATCCCCTAGTTGACATCTTTTTCGTCTTCATAGGGCCCCATCCCCTAGTTGACATCTTATCACGTCTTCATAGGGCGTCATCCCCTAGTTGACATCTTATTCATCTTCATAGGGCACCATCCCCTAGTTGACGTCTTAGGAAACACCATTTCCTAATTTTTCTTATCCGTCTTCATAGGGCGCCATCCCCTAGTTGACATTTTTATTTCGTCTTCATGGGGCGCCATCCCCTAGTTGATATTTTAGGAAACAAACCTTCCTATTTTTCTTCTTTATGTCTTCATAAGGCATACAAAATCTAGTTGCATTTCAAGAAGCAAATATCCTAACTCTTTTTCATGCGTTCATAAGGCACAACTTCCTTTGGTTGCATGCCTGACTTTGATTTCTATCATTTCTAATTATTTATTTTTAAATTGTTGTGTAGTTTTTCTAATAACTCACAAAAATTTCCTAGTGCAAACTTGGGGCAGAAAAATTTTGTTTGTTTTCTTTTCTTTTCTTTGATGGCTTGCAGGTTTTCTGCAAAACACAGGTTTAATGCCGAGAATGGCATTCCATCTCTGATTTGAGCAGTGGAGAATGATTAGTTTGAAAATACAGAGTCATCTATGCATCTGTAGCGGCCCAACATCCCAAGAATCATCTGCATAACTTCTGATCAAGAGAACAAACATCCAAAAGTATTTTATGAACTATCCTTTGGAAGAGTGTCAATGACACAATCCAAGTTGCAAGTTCAAATCTCAAATCCTAACTTCAAGATCAAATCTTGAGATCAAGGTACCCACCATAAGAAGGTGAAGCGATAAATGAGGACCCAAGAAGAAGATCTGAAGCAAGAGAATCAAGACAATTAGAATAGATAGGATTTTTTATCTTTCATTTTTAGCTTCATTTTCCTTTTTCTGATGTAATAAAAAGAGCCACGAACCGAAAACTCGGCGGGGCCTCAAATCGACCCTCCAACTCATCCATTCATTCCCACACCCACTTGAACTACATGTGACCTGATTCTCTTATAACCCGAGATATGTAGGATGTCTAAAACCAAGGCTCGGTTGCACCTCTTTTCTACTTATTTACTAGTGAATAAATGGTTGAGCCAAAATTAGTCATGTTTACTTCTTTGCTTGGAAATTCTCCATATTTCCAAGCAAAGAGGGCATTCTGTAAACATCTAATTTTTTGACCCAAACCTAATATTTTTATACCATTTTAATGTTCAATTAATTTTTATTTTTTTTATTTTAGGCATTTTAAATTTATCTTATTTTTTGAGGTTTGTTAAAAATTTTGAAAACCACAAAAATAGAGTCACATTTTAAATAAGTTTTTATTTTATTGTTTATTTATTTAAAAAAAAAATTCTAAATTATATTTGTTTTCTTCTTTCAACTTTTAATAAAGAATGTTGTGATATTAATATTTCTTAATCATATTCCTAAGACTAGTTATTAACTTATATTATATTAGTTTTTAATTATTTTTATTTTATTATTAATAATAATAATAATAAAAAGAAAAAAAAAGAGACCTAAACCACCCCACAATCCCACTCCCTCACAATCTGCTAATCCTTCAACTCCCACGATACACAATCTGCACAACACTTCTTATATAACACAAAAAGAACACACATTATGGAGACACCACACACGGACAAGGCAAAGGCAAGAAACAAAAGAGAAAATCAAAGCAAAAAAAAAAAAAAGATCATAGAGGGGACAAACAAAAAATAGAAGAGAAGAAGAGTTGGGTTTTAGAGTTTGGAGTTCCGTTTGACGTTTTTGGTGAATGCTTCCTCGCTACATTACTTGATTTAATTTGCTACACAGGTTCTCATTTGATTCAACACTTTTGTTTTATAAGTTTTATTGTAAACCAAATTATTAATAAAGTTGTCTAGATGATTTGTTAGGTTATTTAATATGTGTGGTTGATTAATTATGTTAGTCTTTGTTCTTGACGTGAGCTATATGTTTAAGTTACTAAGCACTCATATTTTATGTTTAACACGCTCTTTGTTGATTTTATGAATTTAAATTTTCTACTATATGATGATACACATGCTATATATAGAAAAATAAAATTTTAAGAATAAATAGTAAAAAAAAAAAATGAAAAACGAGACAGAAGAATAAATTAGAAAAGAATCAGAATATAGAAATAAAAGAATGAGAAAGAAAAACAATGAAAGAAAGGGTTATAAACTCTTAATCGTGGTCATTTTTGGGCTAATACAACATGCTATGTTTGCTTAAATATTAGTACTACCATTCTAATAGTTGAGTCAGTGGGACACTTACTCACTCTGCATGTAACCCCCCCCCCCCTCCCCACACACACAACATAATTTTACCTTTTAAGATTTAGATATAAATATTAAAAGTTTATCATTACTTGAAAGATAATGTATTTGGTCTCAAACGATAATATATGTTTATTCCTATCATGTAAAAAAAAAAGTGGTTTGTTTACTGTTATGAGATAATAAATTAGCTTTATTTATTTGAGATAAAATGTTGCTTAGATGTTTTAACATGAAAGATGAAGCTTAACCGGAAGTCCCCAAACATGATTTAGTAATAATAATAATGATAGACTAATAATAAATTAATCGCCTAGCCGATCAGGATAGGTGTGTCTTGAATTTACACTTATTTGCCTTTCTTAGAATAAAGTTGATTATATTTCCCTAAAAGAAAAAAAAACTCTTATAAGGTCTTAAGCTGCATATTTCGGTAATGTTTGATTTATATGCATTAAGATTTTATTCCATTTTGAACCAATTCATTAGCATGAGGAAAATAAGAAGTTTGAGTAGCGAATTAGTTTTGAAAACTCCAGTATTAAGAGCTTTTTCATAATTCATAAAAGAATGATTTAGATTCTCAATCTTTAGAAAACTAAGAGTTTAATATATAAATGAAGGTTAACGATGAAGTTGGAAAGCCCTGCTACCGACCATTCGTTATAGTAAAATCTAACTTATCACTTTAAAATCGATCTAATCAAGTCGGGTAGATTCTGAACATATTAGGTGCTTATTTAGACTCTGAAAAATGGAGCGATCCATAAATGTCTCAAAGACGGGAGTGATATACCGAAACTCGTGGTAAGGCCAAAAAGTACTACTATCGGTAAGCCACACATCAATACAGTTTTAAATAATTTAAAATAAATTCAAAGTAGGATGTAAGTAACTTTTAGGCTAATAAATGTTTTACGTATCCAAGAGATCAATTTAAGCTAGACGTAAGTCATTAAAGCGACCGTACTAGAACCACGGGACTCGAGGGGTGCCTAACACCTTTCCCTTGGTCAACAGAATTCCTTATCCAGATTCCTAGTTCGCAGGTCAAAATAAAAATAAAAATAAAGAGTCATTTCCTTTTGAATAGGGATTCAATAAGGTGACTTGGAACACCCAAACTCAATTCCAAGTGGCGACTCTGTAAATAAAATAATCCCGTTTCAAAACGTCACTTTAATTGGAAAAACCCATTTTCTCTAAAACCAACTCCCTAGCGGGGTCGGATGCGGTGAAAAATAGGGGTGTGACAGTGTTGATCTGTCGTTTGCGATCCTCTAGCGGAGATCGGAGATAATACTTCAACTCTTCCCGTTAAGTTGATATGTAAGCTTCCTCCTTAACACTGTTCCAATAAGGTAAATCATAAAAGTGATCAGGAAAAGCACTATGTGCCGTCCTTTTAGAAGATGATGGGTCCTCGGGAGGACGAGGAGTGACAGTTATAGTGATATTTGTCGGCATAGCTAAATCAACTAAATCAGCATAGTGGTTATATAATTTATCTATGCAAGCGTTCGCATCGGTCATAGCCGTCCACAAATCAGGTTGTTCTTGTTCTTCATCATCAGAATCATTGTTAGTATTTATCTCTAAGTTAGCATAAATAAAGGTACTAAAGTGGCACATAGTAGTATATTTCATGCACGCATTTAGCATAGCACCAACCAAGTAAATAGGGGGAATTGGAAAAAAAATATTTTTTAAATTTAGCAAACATGGCACCAACAACTTCTTTGTAACCTTCTTTATTTTTATATTCTTTGAGCAAGCCAGAAATATCGGCTATATATGCCAAAACATTACAAACAATAGGATAATAAGCACCAAAAATTCAATCGTAGCTATATAATTTTTTTCTAAAAACTTAACAAGATCATTAATTATAGCCCAGTCAGAATCATGTAGCATGCAGTGGGCAGAATCATCAAATGAACCACAATGTTGGTTAAAAGATAGTGTAATAGGAACTCTATATTTATAACAAGTTTTTAAAAAATCATATGTAGCATTCCATCTAGTATCACATTCTTCAGGCATCAATATAGGTGCAAGTCCATTTTATTCACACTTAAGTTTAAAGTCTTTAATTCTTCTTCTACAATTATTTTCTTGAATAAAACCAATGGCAAGCCGAATTTTTTCAATATAAAGTTCAAAAAACTAAAGACCATCTCTTACAATTAAATATATATATGATAAGAACATTTAACATGAAAAATTTCAGATAACGGCGGAGATAACTTAGATTTTAACTTGGTTATAGCAGTCTTGTTGTTAGAAGCATTATCAAAAGTAATACATAAGATTTTATTTTCAATACCGTAAAATTCTACAACTTTAGCAATCGAATCAGCAATAAAATCTCTTGTATGTTTACGATCTTCATCATATAAAAAAGCAAGAATATGTTTTTGCATAACAAAATTACTATTTATTCAGTGACAAGTAATGGTTAAATAATCACTTTTATTTACAGCACGATCAAGATCAGAAGTTAGGAACATTCTACATTGAATATTTTTTAACAATGTTGATAAATAAAAATAATATTGTGAATGATGTCTAAAAATATCGGCCCTATACGTAGTTCTAGGAATATCATTAAACATAGGATTATAAATTGCTTGAGTATAATGAATAAAAACATCAGAAGAAGGAAAACTAAAAGGCAAACAACCCACAGCTACCATTTTAGCTATTTCTTTGCGGTCCTTCAATTTATTATACTTCTTCATTACCTGACCGGTTGTTGGGTCCATTCTAATTTGTGTTGGCCCACCAACATCCGCACTATCTCGTGCAGTATTTAACTCACTTTTGTGATTATCACTTATATGTCTCATTAACGTACCCGTACCCCCTTGTTTTCCTCCTCTTTTATGCTTATATATTTGTTGACAAATATTGCATTGCACCTTAATATCTGATATACGGTCAAAAAATTACCATGCAATACTAGTTGGTTTACGAGCTCTTGGGTCACGGGGAGGACGGGGAGGAAGATTAACCGATTCAGATCTAACATTAGCATTTTCTACTGCGGGTGTCTCACCAATATTTTCATCATCTTCGTCTAAATTAAACTTATCTACTTCATTTTCTTCTGCTATACCATAATTTTCCTGAGTTTCTACATAATCCATATCGTAGACACCTACACCTAAAGGTACACCTACTTCTTCATCAAAAGGTTGATTAAGCGGTGCCGGAGGCACACGGGTATATCTACTACTTGAAGTACCTCTACTGCTAGTAATTCGCTTTTTACTACCACTACCACTTTCGGGAAAAAAAATTTTAACACCTTTAGTGACGAGGTTTCTTAATTTACCCATAATATAAATTAAACAAAAAAAATTCAAAATACACAAATATAATAAAATTAAATATTCAACAATTAATACACTAATTAAAATTAAATGTAAGAAATGGAACGACAATACCAAATTTTAGAAGTATTCGAAGGTTGCGACTTTAGAAACTTCCACTCGTACTTTGTAGTCGCAAAATTAAAAAATTAAAGTGAGCACTTTAGGAAATATATATAATATTTGAGAATTGAGATTTGAGAGAGAATGAGATTTGAGAGAATGAAAAATTGTGTGAAAAATGATTTTAAAGTGTAGGGTATTTATAGAATTTTTTTGGGATTAAAAAAATAATTTAAATGATTTTTTTTTTAATTAAAGGGGCCATTTAGCCGTTTTGGGCTCCCAACAGTCATATAGCCGTTGGGCCCAACAGCTATAATGGCCCAACAACTATTTTTCAGAAATTCTCCATTTTTTTTAAAAAAAAAATTGGTTATCCGGGCAGGGTCGGTTAACCGGCGGGCATGGATCGATTTTGATTCGGACCGGGTTAACCGGGCACCAAAAAATAACCCAGCCTGGGACCCAATACCCTACAGTCCGTCGGCTGATTGGTTCTGGCTGGGCCGATTCGGGCCGGGTCAACCTAATTGACAGGTATAGCTAGATATCATCATTCATCTAGTAACTGCAAACTAACCTGCACCCAGTTTACATCCCAAGGAGGAATGTAGAAGAGTAGGATCAGTACAAACACACGTACTAGTAGGTATCATCGACCGACTAGTGTTAGTCTACATAATCATAAAATATAATCAAAGAAGAAATCATGACATCTTAAATGGAATATGATCCAATAAGTCATTCATGACATTAATTCAAGGAGTACCATTATCAAACAAGCCTCTCATAGGCACAATTCAATAAATCATCATCATCATCAATTTAACCTCTTATGGGAATCCAATAGATAAAATATGTTTACCAATACTAAATCAAGAATGTCATAAAATAAATCACAAATTAAACATTAAACCATACAAGCTACTATTGGAGCCTTCATTACTCATTAATTATTAAAATACCACTATCTTCTCAAATACCACAACATGGGTTCTAATGTCGCCACCTATAACTAGAACATTCAAGCATATCATTATCCTCTACCACTTTTCACATAATACAATCCTCACAATAATTTAAGTCAGCTATCCCTTAAATATTACCATACTCATCAATATTCGATCCTAGCATAATTCTCCTCATCATATTATTGAATAATATATACAACTAATTAATGCCTTTGAAACTCAACTAGATTCATCACTAAAACAACTCAATGACATCATGCTTGCATACTTTATCAGCATATAACATATAGTATCATGGAAGTAACACATAATCAATCAAGAAGATAATTTTTTAAGATTAAAGCAAGTTTATATATTTTTATCCACCTCAACTCTATGCCCGCAAGTCTAGACGTGTTTTCTCCCATCAATTCTATGCTATGAAAATGTGAAGTAACACAGTCTTTTACTCATTATACCTAACCTACCTGAACGCCAAACTTTTGGAAGAAGCAAGCTACAACAAGGATGCTCTTTCTTTTCTTTTATATCTTGGAATAATCAATCATCTAAAAATCAAGCACTAATAAGAGAAATTAAATAATTACTCTTCAAACAAATATCTTGGGGATTCGAACTCACTATTTAATTCAAGGTTTATATCATTCCCCAAGGTCAGTTAACCATTAACTAATTCTTTCAATCTTACTCATCTCGATTAATAGAGTTTTTTATGCTAAAGGTCTCATCTGTATGAAAGTTAAAGTTCCTAACCATCAAAATTAATAATCTAGTTTGCCGAATTCATGTTAGGAATCTTTAATTTATAATCAAGAATAAGCTCTAGGTGATATTAAGAATATCCATAAGTTTTTTTCAAAAAGTTCGCTATTAAAGGTCTTTTTAAGGATTCTAAGATGTTAATGAATTAAAAAACGAAGAAGATGATGGAAAAACTTACCTCAACAGAGAACTTTCACCTTGAACCTTGAGGAATCAACTGTCTAGGATTGGGGAATGATGTTTTGGGATTTTGGATATGAAAGTCGACTCAAACTGATTTAAATACCACTAAAATTCTCGCTACAAAAAAATTCTCATTCTAGCCAAATAGTGTTTGGTAAAATGGTAGTAAATTTTTACTTCGAACTAAGATTGAAAAATAGTTTATTGCGTTGAAAATATGACTCAAAGATCTTTGATTTTTTTGGGTATTGGGCCCTTTAACTCCTTATATTCTAAGAGATGTGCTCGTTTGAAGTTGGTCCAAGTAAAAACCCATATCAAAACTCTATCGGAAGGAAAGTTTTCAACGTAACTTTGTGCTAGGAATATTTTACGATTTTGATTCATACGTAAATAACTTTCGAACTAATGAATTGATATTAGTACTCATGAATAATTAAATTCATTGGTCTCAATTCTATCTGGACACACGAAAGATTTAAATCTTAGCCGAGAAACTTGAGGTGATATAATGAACAAAATGATGGCTATTTTGGACTCAAGTTAATATTAAGAAATTAAAATTAAGAATTTTTATGATTTTTTCATGAATAACTTAGTAATACAAAATGAATCGTTATAGATAGTTTACAACTTTGTACGAGGTGGTCAAATAATTCAATATAATACTGGATTAGGCAAATGATATCCAAGTTCAAATCTCATCGCCATCCAAAAAGAAAACAGAAAATATTTTCATGTATGTTTTGTTCATGAAAAGGAATTAATCAAACACAGAAGAGGATCCGAATTTAATCCTGATTATTGGTTCAAAATTTAGTTTTATAAGTGATTTTTTTAGTTGAAGGTCTACTCAAAAACATCTTTCCTACTGCAGAATGGTAGGCTAAAGTTACATATACCCATGGGTAGAGTCACCTTAGGTGCAGGGGCGGCTCAATCCTTTTTAAAAAAAGGCGATTGTCTTAGACCTTAAATTTGAGGAACCTCATTTTCATGTAATAATAGATTATAGATTTTTAAAATATATATATTAAATATTATTTGTAAAAAAATAATTTTTTTATATAAATAAAAATATTATTAGAAGAAGTTTGATATATCTAGAGTACTAAAACTTAAATGCATTGATTATATAATTAATTAAAAAAAATTATTAGAAGAAATCGATTGTATAATTTTTAACATAGATTTATAAAAAAATTTCTTAAAACTTGAGGCTTCCATTTGATTTGGCCTTAGGCGACAAATATATTTGAGCCACTCCTATTTAGGTGAAGGGTTGTTCAATACATGCATTCATCGAAAAATTATGTGGTGTGTCTAAATGTTACATTGTGAGTATATATTTAACTTTGCTAAACACAACTGAAAAGAAATTTGCACAACCTTCACTAAACTTTTTAGCTCCGCCACTGTATATACCCCACCCTTTCATACCCTGATCATGAAATCAACCACACTAAATATGTGATTGTGTTGTCTAAATTATACTAGTAATTTTTCATGTATATCTACGTCTTGTGTCGAATTACATGGTTCATGAAAAGAGTTTGCATATGCCTCTACCTTGTGGAGACATAATATATAATTAAATAATAAAAGGTATATCCTTTCTAATAGTTAAAACATTTCTATCAAATATCACACGCATCAACATTGTAATTGTAAAATGAAAAGTGACATAATATAATGCCTGCATGGACCGTTAGTTTATTGGTGGCCCTTCTGTTAACACAGTCTGAGGACTGGTGAAATAGTATCTGAATTGCCTAATTCTTGGTATTGAGAATGGTGTCTGTTCACTCCTGATGCTCTTCTTGCAGTTTTAATTTCCAATTGTCCATTGTGAATCTGCATACTGATTTTGAGATTCTTAGTGTTTTACTTTCTTCGTTTTATATTAATTGTCAACTTTTCCTCTAGCGTATCACTTAAGAAATAAAAAATATGAATGACAATTTTATTAATTTACTCCTTCTGTTTCGTTTTAGTTGGTCCTTATTGATTTGATATACCCCTTAAAAATTATTTAATAAAGGCTTATTTTACTAAAATAACCCTATTAATTATGCATTGAAAATATGAATTTGAATAAATACACTTTGTTTAATCATTTAATGTTGAGGGTAATATTGAAAGAACATAATAAAATCCTCTTGATTTCATAAAAGGGACAGCTAAATTGAAACAAATATTTTTAAAAAGAGGGTCAACTAAAACGAAACGAAGGGAGCACCATTTAAGAGACTCTTTTTGAAACTTTATAAATTTATTTATACTACTTTCAAAGGAAATTAATTATAAGGATAATATGAAAAAATTAATTAATTCTCTCTTAATTTTATAAGTTGACACATAATTCAAGATAGCTATTGTTAATAATGCAATTAATTAATACAAGACTGAGGAATGGTGTATACGAAAGGCTAAAGCTGCTGCAGTGAATTTATAATCAATGCATGCAGATTACTATAAATTGGAGTATTAATGGGTGTGAGCACGTAAGAAATATCATGAATCCATCTGCTTCAATCTTGATGGGCAATAACTAATTTAATTCAATACACTCCCTCTTTTTTATTTTATTTATCCAATATTTTAAAAATAATTTTTTATTTTTATTTATTATTTTTAACATGCAGAAAATACATCAAATCATTCTTAAACTTATCCGTTTAATTTACTTTAGCACTAACTTTATGGATATTTATATACTCTCTAAACAACTTTAAAATGAATTAAACACCACCCTAAAATTATAATACCACTCGCACAATGACAAGTGCCTTACACACACATCATATCATTGTCATATCAACATCATACCATTGCCACATAAAAGTCACGGCAATTTTATTTCAAAAAAAAACTAGCCCCTCTAATATGTATATTAACCCACTCCTTCTTCTTCTTCAACCCCTCTCCCCCTCCAAACCCCCGCCTTTATCCTTTTGCTACTCTAGACCCCCGATTTTTGTTCTCTTTCTTCAATCCTCCCTTTCTCCTTCTACATTGATCACCTTCCTCTTATTCTTTCTGAACCCTAAAAATTCAATCAATTTATAATTTAAAATATAAAGAAAAAAAATTATCAATTGCATCATATTTAAAGAATTATAAGTACAACAATCTCAAATTTAAAATTTTTTTGAGCAGCTTTAGAGCAAAAAAGGATTAACCATATCTTATTTTCAAAGAAAATAAGCATTGAAGATCATAACAATTAAGAAAATCACTTTAGATGTAAAGAATTGAATTGAATTTTCAGTTGTAGAAATGATTCTTTTCCATGAATGAAGTTTTAAAAGAAGAAGAAATGATGATTGCTTTATTCTCAATAATGAAATTTGTGAAAAAAGTATTTAAATCGTAAGTTATTTATCCGTATTTTTTTCTTTAAAAAGTTGATGAAGTGTGGTAGAGATAGGGTGGGGGGTTTGAAGAAAGAAAAAGAAGTATCAGATTTGCAGAAGAAGAAAAAGGCATGACGTAGGTGTGGTGAGGTTCGAAAGAAAATGGTGTGGAGGTGGTTGGGTTTGAAGAAGAAGGATATTTTTAAATAAAAAACACGTCTTTAATTTTTTTAATGTCACGTCAGCATTAGGGATGATATTAATTCACTTCAAATAAGATTAGAAGGGTAAATAATTATTTGTAAAGTTAAAGTGTTAAAGTAAATTGAGAGGACAAAATTTAGGAGTGTTTCGATGACTTTTCTCTTTAACATATTTTGAAAAAACACCTATCTTTTTCTTATTTTACCTTCAAGATTTATTACTTATTTTTCAAAACATTTCTCAATATATCTATCTATCAATTAATATGTATATTATGATAAAATACTCATATTATTAATTATTTTTTAAGAGGCATGCCAAATCCAAAGTAAATAAGTAAAAGCAAACGGAGGAAGTTCTTTCTTCATTTTTATTTTCTTCCCCTTATGTTAAAAAAAATCTTTTTACTGGGGTTTTTTAGTACTCATCAGAACTACTTCAATTGTTACATTTTTTATTCACACGCCCCTAAATAAATTATGTGTATTGACTATAATACTCGTATTATCGTTAATAATTTAAAATGTTAATCTATGTTCAATAAATATTATCTTTTTATTATCTCTTCAATTGTAGCAATCCTTAGACTGATTTTTTAATTTCAGTACATTTTGATCATTTCCTATAGGTGTTTTATGGCATTTATGATCTACGGGTGTAGATGACACAATTTTTGAGGTGGTCGACTGAAAATTGTACGGGATTTTTATTTTGGAAGGTTTGAAAGTTGGTATAATTGACTAAAGTAAATCTTTGATGATAAAGAGGGCGCATGAGATTTTCGACAATTTTGTTAGCTCTGGTATGTGATTTTTTAAGTCTAGAACTTTTGGTTCGGATCTCGAGATGGTCGGATGGATTTGTAGTTAGTTGGAAAGTTCAAAGTTTAAGGCCTAGATTCGACTTTGATCAACATTCGATTAAGCAAGAGTTGTTTGGTTATTTGACAAAGTCATTGAAACAAAGTCATTAAGTCCAGATGTCATTTTTAGTATAGTAGTGTAGTTGATTTGTGTTCACGAAATTTCTCACGAATTTTGAGGGGCTAACCAGTGTTTTTGAACTTTTGCATTTTTGCTGCCATAGCTTAATCAGATGCAAGTTCATTTTGTTCTTTGTGATCGCGAAGAAGTGAATGTGGTCATTGTGATTGTAATGAATGGTCCGAGTTCGTGAGGAAGGATCTAAGTCGGGGGAAATTTTGTGCAATGATTTTGTGATCAAACCCATGCGATCGCGAATAATTAGTGTTGGGTCAGCTCGCGATCAAGATAGGGTCCTGTGATCGCAATGAAGAAAACACCTGGACAAATTTAAAAATTATTTTTCGATCTAAAACTCCATAACTTAATTTTTGAAACTGAAAAATTCAATTTGGAAGATTCAAATGATGTTTCTCAAGGATTCTTCTTTGGGTTGATTATTACATTATATTTACACATATCTCAATAATTTATTTATGAGTTCATCTTCAAATCTTGATTTTTAAATTAAAAATTTCGGAGATTTTAGAGTAAAGTTAAAGAATGGTATTTTGATGATTTGATGGTCGAATTTAACTCTATTTTTGATAAAATTTCACATTTGAATTTCTTAAGTTACGGGTAACGTGATTTTAAAATAAAATTTAGTTTTGTCCTTATGGACTCGAGATTGACTTTTGAATTGATGTTTTGACTTCATAATTGAATTATATAGCAATATGGGTGTTTATGATTTTATTTTCTTAAACAGAATACGTATTTGATCACATTGGGCGGGCCCATCTGGAGACTCTATGAAAGAATAAAGCTTTGATTTTACTTTTTGGACTTTCTATAGGGCAAGTTGAGCTTTTTTTTTTAGTCTTGTACGGAATGTTTATGTGTTAGTTACTTCTGTAGGAAGTAACAGAGAGATGAACGTCTCATATATATGAGACTAAGAGCATCTATATGGGTACCAATGATATGTGAAGAGTTAAAAGGAATAATTGACTTGGTTGAATTAGTTTCTCTTATTCTTGATAGTTGAGTTACAGTGTGAAGAGTGGAATCGTGATTTCTTAAGCATGATAGTTAGTGAATATGATTGTACGCTCACTTATGAGCATTATTCGAATAGATTGATAGTTAACTTTGGACTTTTAACAAGTGATTTTGAGTTGAGTATGGTCTTTGTCTTGATTGAGATATTTGAGTTCTTCTTTTCACTGTGAATCATGCATACTCACTCATATTTCTTCCATGGCATTGTTAAAGAGATATTGTTGAGAAATATATTTTGAAATGACTTTCATCTTATGGGACAGTCTTCTTAATGGATTTTACTGATTTTTGATTTATTTGCCCGATGGAAAAATATATTAAAAGGGTTCTTGATTTTTATGCTCGATGAGAAAGTGTTTTGAGCTGGTATATGGACCTCATGAGTCCTCCATGAGTACCAATTAGCTATACATGGTAGTGGATGTGTACTGTAGCTTATGTTGCATTATATGAATTCATTTCATTATCTTCATTTGATTTATATTGATATTATATTGAATAGTGGTTAAATGATCAATTATCCTTATTCTGATTTGAGGTAATTTTGAATTTTTGTACAGTGTTGTATCCCTATTACTATTGTATAATTGTTAGTTTAGGTATGTTTTTTTCTGATTTGACAGGTATTTGAGGATATAGTTGATAATATTATGTTAGGTGGTTCTTTCCATCGTTTTGAATTGGGATAAATCTATGATAGTGCTGAGTACATATAGATTAGTACTTAGACATGTTTATTTGTAATAACTCGTATTAGTGTTAGCTCAGTTCAGCCCATAGTACATGCATAAGAGGCTTCAACAACAACAACATACCCAGTGTAATCCCACCATGCATAAGAGGTTTAGAACTTAAAAATTTAGCTAAGTGTTGGGGACTTAAGTTTATACATGTTCACTATATGATCTCAGTTACCTTAGTACAGTACTCTCAGCCTAACTAGTCTCATTCGAGGATGAATGTTTCCAAGTGGGAGATATTGTAATAACCCGTACTAATCCTAGCTCGATTCAGCTCTTAGTAGCATGCTTAAGGGGCTTAAGGATTAAAATTTTTACTAAGTGTTGGGGACTTAGTCATTTTCAAGACCCCTAACTTCGAGGATTTTTATTTTGATTTTATCGATTCTGAGATGTTAGTTTTTGAGTTAATTCATATTCAGTGATGTAAGAAGTATGTCTCGGGGGAGTTTCAGATTTTTTGGACAAGGTTTGGGGCATGTTTGGATCACGAATCCAGCAAGTCACAACGATAGAGCCACGTTGCGGTGACATTCCCTTTGGCACTACATCGGATCGCGATGAAGGTGTTTTCATCCAGTTCTTGATTTATAATTAAATGCATGTGTCATGATCTTTATCCTAGTGTGTGAAGTGCTTATGAGGTGAATAATGTTCATAGGAATCACTTAGAACAATGTTGAGCTAGGAGCCTTTGATTTGTCCAAAATTTGGTATTCGATTCTTCAAAGGTCAATTTTGAACGTGTATAAATTTTGATATACGTGAAATTTTCAGCTCAAGACCCACCAAATTGTAGATAATTGAATTAGCTTTTCAACTATATCAATTTTGCCTTAATTCGATACCCGAGAGAAAAATTATGATCATTTTCGTCAGAACCAGTAAGCCACTGCGATAAGACCGTGTTGCCGGGACCCTGTAAACCGTATTCCAGTTGTGAATTTAATTATCTAAGGGAAAATTGTGTCTTTTTCCCTTAACCCCATCGTCCATAAAATAATTTGGAGTATATTTTAGATCGTCATTGGCCTTCTTCTCCAATTCTCCTCTCAAAAAACCCTAATCCTCTCCCAAGAACATTAATTTCATTACTTTCTCTCTAAGGAAACCAAGAATTCAAGTTCTCTAAGTTCAAGAACCTTCAAGAAAGCTTCAATAATGGTGATTCCTTACCAATATTAAGGGTTTAAGGTATGTGAGAGTTCATCCATGGGTCCCCTTTCACCCATGGAGCCCTAAAAAGCTTTTCTTTAATTAAAGATATGAACTTTCCTTTTTGTTTATGAAGTATCATGTATTAAAGATGAATTTAAATCATGATTTTCTTAGTAATTTGACTAAATTAATGTCCAAGGATGTTTTCATGAAAATTTAGGTTATTTCATGCTTTAAGTTTCAATTCCCATGACATATCCAATTGAATTTCATGTTATCATATCGAATTATGAACTTTGCCATGTCTACAAGTGTTTCCAAGTGAATTAATCTATTCATGCTTTGAGTTGAAAGTTTTCATGTCCTATTCTATTGATTTCATGTTAAATTCCTAACTTATGAATTTAGTCATGTACTCATGTTGTTTTCACATGTATACCATATTCCCATGTTCAAGTTCATGACTCTTATATGTTTGACGAAATGTCTAAATGTTGGGTTTTGAGCAATGATCCTTTATTATGATTTTTAAAGCTTCATATGTCCTTATTGTTATTTTCATTTAGTGCTGGAGGGTTATGAACACCTGATACTTAGTTATTTACATAATTTCAGTATCTTCAGAATAATTTTAGATAAACCGTGAGCATTGTTATTTAATTAGTATCATGATCAGTTGTTTGCTCAGTTAAGATTAGTTCAGCCTAGTAATCAGTGTCATTCAGTTGGGAGTAGGATGTAGCATCGAGCGAACCTAGGGATGGAGGCTCACCTGCCAATAGAGAGTATGACCTTTAGTAGCAGTCCTTTAGTTCCAAAACTACGTTTCCAACCTAGGTTAGAGATATCAACCTGCCAGTTGAGGGTAACACATATCTCATTAGAGCACCTTCCAGATGAGGGTGACTCATTAGTCCTCAGGACATTAGTTTAGTGGATCCACACAGCCAACGTTAGTACCCATGGCATGGTACTGGCACCCTTCCAATGAGGTTACAAGTTGGACCCCAATTAGCTCCTCTTGGGGCATATTGGTTAGATGATACCTCCTATAGTATTAGTTTAATATTGAGTATAAAATTCAATTCAGGTTTGCTTGACTATATCATACAATTCATCAATTATCCAGTTACCAAATTTTAGTATTTCAGTTTACAGATTATTTCAGAATTATGCTTATACTTGGTCTTGCATTCTTAAATAGTACAGTTTTCATGCATTCATGCTCAGTTGTCTCATGTTATTAAGTTAGTCGTTATCTCACATACACAGTACCCCACAGTTTTAGTCCAGTTATTTAGACTAAGTACAGTTTAGGATTACATGGTCAGCTACTCAGTGTTTGGCTATCAGTAGTCCACATTCATATAATAGCTACTCAATATATAGGCATTAGTCATCCCTTTACTTAGATTTCAGTCATTCTGTCACCCGATCATCATTTATTTAGTAAATCAGATCAGCTCAGTACATGTATATTTGGTTTCGTATGTTCATGTATTCATGTTTTATCGTATTCCAGCTTCAGTTCTACTCATCCTATAAAAGTAAATCTGTAAGAAACTAAGTGTAGTGATTCACCAGTTCTAAGATTATATTTGATACTCATATTTTAAGCTACTTTAGTCTCTTGGTAAGTCTACTTACACTCAGCATGCATGTTTTAAGATTACGTATGAAATCAATTTTACTTATTGCATTCACCCTCACTTACTCAGTATATTCCAGAAGTACTGATCCATATATACATCTATGTGGCTACATTATTTCATAATATAGGTACCATTTGTAGTCCACACATCATGACCAGGCAGTTATAGTTTCCAGCCAGCAGGTGATGAGTTCTCTTATTTTGGGGACTTCATTTAGATTTTGTTCATGTACTTTACTTTATTACTCATATGTATTTATTAGTGGTAGCTGAAGTCATGTTCCAGGTATCTATAGTCAGTATAGTAGAGGTTTCATAAATGTCAGTCAGAGTCAGTCATGTAATTTCAATTCTCTCTTTAGTTTTATCAGATTATAATTTGTACCAATATTAAACTTCTTCCCAGATTTTGTCATGATTATATTTCCATATAGTAGAACCGGATATTTAATTTATCAATCAGTTGCTTAACAGTATGCCAATTCATAGGTAAGCTTGAGATCACTTGTGGTTCCAAGCATCGTGTTACGCTAGGGGTAGTCTCGGGTTGTGTCAAACATGGTATCAGAGAACAAGTTTCAAGTGTCCTAAGGTGTCTATGAAGTCGTGTCTAGTAGAGTCTTGCGAAATGGTATAGAGACTCTGTACTTTTCTTTGAGAGGCTATAGGGCATTTAGAAAATATTTCTCTTCTTTCATGTCTCAGATCGTGCAGTAGAAGTGTTCTCTAAAGACCTTATGCAGATTCTTACGTGGATCTATTTATGCCAACTCCGCCTTATTCTTAGGGCAGCTGAAATGGTCAATCTTAAAATCCTTACAGATAGAGCTTTCTTAGACAGTCCTCACCGACAGTTATGGGATTAGACGCAGGCTCAAAAGTAGCCCACAGTGACTTTATGTTCCAAAGTATAAAATATTTTATTCATGTCCATGAAAAATCATGCATTGATCCACAGTCATATGTACTTTTAGATCCCTTCTCAGAATTCTATGATAGCATATGATCTAGAGTTAGAAGCATGTACCCAGAAGTTTAGCAGTAGTAAAGTAGGGACAGTGTTTGTCCGGATTTAGTAGACTTTGTATCCATGGGGCTAGTTGTATAAAAGGTGAATCAATAGGCTTGAATCAGTGTATTCAAGAATTTAAGTTTGTTGATTTGAAATTAAGTATGATGATATGTGTATGATCTAGAGGTGTACCCAAGGTGATATGGGATCATCTTATTTCTAAGTTTTAACAGTGTGTGTGTGCTTAGATAGCACCCTTAAGTTGTTATGTATTAGAATATAAGTTTGAATCTTAGATGATTGAGCTAATAGAAAGAAGAGTTCAAGTTCTAGACGGTGTGAACTCACGGTATGATGATACTCCTAAAGATTCCAAGTTAGTAAGTGTTTAAGTTATTGTATAATGACTATCGGGGCTATAGAAACTTAAGAGTTGTATCTCAGAAGAAAGTATTAGCAGGGGCTTTTACACTTTTAGGTGTAGTCTTTCAGGTTGAGTCATTATTTATATATATTGTTATATCTCATACCCTAGGGTAAAAATAGTTGCAGTTCAGTTTAGAGTTTATTAAAGGGGTCCATAGGCTTAGAGAGATGGCTTAAAAATAAGACGGTGATGATAGAACAAGTGACCAGGTCAGCCTCTCAGATTCCAGTAGTGATGCAAGTATGTGTAGAAAAGCAGTAAGAGAGGATGATACCCAACCCATTCTTATCTCAGTGCAAAGTTTTTCAGTTTTCACGATATCTACTCATGTCTTATATGTCAGATCTATGATCATATTTCATGTTCAGGCACATAATAGAGAATTGTGTACTCTCCCAGTTCCTAGTATGAGGAGTTCCAATTCATTCAGCAGTACGAATTAAGTTCCAAGGATTTATGAACTCCAAACTCAGGTCATGCAGCTCATGACTTATGTACCCATGCTTTATAGTATGTTCAGTTCTAGGCCTCAGTAAAGTGTCAAGTTATGCATATTATCCCTTCATGTCTTGGGTTCTCATGTCCTATCCTTCCGGTGACCTTTCCTTATATTAAGATAGGGATGATGAACAGTTGTTTAGATGAGAGAGAGTAAATATTTCTTGTTGATAAAAGATTGTCGTATGCTTGTTTGATCTAAGGTTATAAGTGTGAAGTAAGATTGAGGACAAGTTTTTGATATATGTCATGGTTAGTTGGAATTTTATGTGTGACTTTCTTAAGAATAGCACATGGAAGTTGTTAATGATAGAGGTTTGGAGGATATGAGAAAGATGATTTTATGGGTGTTTTTTTAGAAGTTCAAATATGGTTATGATGATACGCTTGAATGTCATGTTTATATATATATATATGGATGAATTCATTGCGCGTCAGTGAATGTCTAGAGTCATGTTCCAGTTATCTATAGTCAGTATAATAGAGGCTTCATAGATGTCAGTCAGAGTTAGTTATGTAATTTCAGTTCTCTCTTCAGTTTTATCAGATTGTAAATTATTTCAGTATTATAATTTTTTCCAGATTTTGTCATGATTATATTTCCGCACACTAAAACCAGTTATTTAATATATTATATATCAGTTGCTTAATAGTATGCCAATTCATGGGTTAGCTTGGGATCACTTGTGTTTCAAAGCACCATGTTGCGACTAGGGGGTAGTCTCAGGTCGTGACACTTGGTTTTGGCTATTGTCTGAAGCATGTCCCGACATTTTATCAATTTTGGATGGTAGAGGCTTTGTAGATTACTGTGGACTTGGGTGTGTTGGTTTAGTGTGTTGTGGTGATGAATGGTTTAGATGTTTCATAAGCTATTTCTAGTCTCATTTAGCATATCTTGTTATATGTCCAACACTTGTGGTTAATATGTTGGTTAGGTTAGGTGAAGGGGGTGATCTTTAGTCCACCTGGGACTTGAGATACCCATCACGGCTAGGCCCTAGTTTGGGTTGTGACACTTAAGGATCAGAAATTGTATGCAAAATTTTCTAAGTGTGAGTTGTGGTTAAGTGTTGTGACCTTTCTTGGGCATATCATTTATACCAAGGGGATCAAGGTGGATCCACTGAAAGTTGAGGCAGTTAAGTAATGTCCTAGACCCACAACTCCAATCGATATTAGGAGCTTGTTGGATTTGGTAAGTTATTGTCGGAGATTTGTGAAGAGTTTTTCGTCCATCACTACCCCGCTGATGAAGTTGACTCAGAAAAAGGTTAAGGTTTTTGTGGTCTGATGCTTGTGAAGGTAATTTTCAGAAGTTAAAGAATTAGTTAACTTCAACCATTTTGACCCTGCCCAAGGGTACTGATGATTTTGTTGTGTGTTGCGATGTATCTCGTGTAGGCCTGGGTTATGTTTTGATGCAATATGATAAGGTTGTAGCCTATGTTTCTAGGCTGCTTAAGGTTCATGAAAGGAATTACCTGACTTATGATCTAGGATTGGCAGTTGTGATCTTTGCTTTAAAATTTTAGCGTCATTATCTTTATGGGGTGCATGTAGATATTTATTCAGACCATAAAAGCTTGCAGTATGTGTTTACGCAAAAGGAATTGAATCTAAGGAAAAGGAGGTGGCTAAAATTGCTTAAGGAGAAAAAAAAGGTTTGTGAAGGATATTTATAGGCTGGATAACTTGGGAGTCTATCTTTTGGACTTTGAAGATAGAGGAGTGATTGTTTAGGAAATGGTTAAATTATCTCTTGGTGCTGAGGTGAAGTAGGTTTGGATCCCATACTTATGCAGATTAAGGATGACATAGGTTAGCAAAGGGTTATGGTATTCGATATTGAGGGAGATGGCATCTTTAGGTACCAAAAAAAGTTGTATGTTCTCGATATCGATGGGTTTTGGGAAAGGATTTTGACTGAAGCTTAGAGTCACGGTATACAGTTCATCTAAGATGTATCATGACTTGAAGGAAATCTACTGGTGGAATAATATATAGAGAGATATGGTGAATTTTGTTACTAAATATATGGTTTGTCAACAAGTCAAGGTAGAACATTTCAGGCCCGATGGCATGTCCCAAGAGATAGAGTTGCCCATAATGACCCTTTCGGTTATTTTTCATATTTTTGCTTATCTTTTTCATTTGAACTTCTCAATAGCCTCCCAAGTCATTTATGACTTATTAAGATTGATAGTTTGATTATCGGGCAATTCGTTTGGTTTTTAGAGTCAATCTCCTATTTTGAAGTCTTCACTGGTTCTAAATGGCCACTGGGTGAAAACATTAGTAAAACGATCTCGGATGTAAATTCTGATTGCACTGTCATCTTCATAGTATTAATCTTAGGCTAGATAGACCTTTAGTTCGGGTCTCAATGCACCTGAGTTCATTTCGATCATTGGTCAAAAAGTTAAAAAATTGGGAATATGGGTGTGGGACCCATATTTGGTCCAAATGACCTCGAATTGAAAATCCAACTTCTCTATCACATCAGTAACATCGATTTTAGGCTATGGGAACCCTTGGTTCAGGTCCTAAGGTTCCTAGAATTATTTTGGGTTATTAGGCAAATTTTATGAAAAATAAAACTATAGGTGTGAGCCCCACTCTTTGCCGAAACAATATTGGATGGAATTTTTGATGATTCCAATGGATTTGAAATGTGGTTTATACTTAAATTTCACTATTGGATCATATTTCTTGGGTTCCGCATAGGTTCTAAGGGTCAAAAATAAGTTTTTGACTTTGTCGTCATCTAGTACCCAGGGTGATACCGCGATCACGAAAAATGGTATGGCGATCGCCGTAGTGCGATAGGAACCCTTGTACGGTGATCACGGCATCTCCACACCTAGTAGGGGTATAAAAGGGCACCCTAGGCAATATTTTGGTCATTTTGACTTAGTTTTGGGACCTAGAAGCTCTAAATGAGTGTGATAACTCAAAATTGATCATTGTGGGTGACTTGGGACCATGCTAAACATCAAATATAATGATTTTCATCCATATTAAGGTAAGATTTCATCAATTTCTTGGTGAATTTCTTAATTCTTGACCCAAAACCCTAAATCCACCTAGGGCTTGATTTTAGCCCAAAGTTTGCTTGGTTTGTACCCATTTATGAGGTTTATGATTCCTTGATATCCGACAAGGCTGAAGGATATTGTGATAATGATATTTATACCCAACAAGGCCGAAGGACACTGTTATGATATATTGATATGCAGTAAGGCCAGAGGTTGATTATAATGGTGATAATAATTATGATGAAGATGGTTATAATGATGTGATTGTGATATTGATAGTGTACCTTGTACTCATTGTTATATGCACATCGCCTATCACCAGTATGTGCTTATGTCTATCAGTCGGTATGGGATGGTTGCATAGATATGGTAATGATTATGCTTTGTATTATTATGTGTTGATTGAGCTTTCCGAGTCTGGGCGGTGGAGGGTACACATAGGCTCGACTAGGTATTTGGTTATTCGGAATAGCTGGTTACTCGTGTTATTGTTGATATTGTTATTATCATTGTTATAATCACTATTACGGCTAGTTATGACAGATTGGTCATTGATTCGGTATCGATATTTAAGGTATATTTTTGGCCTCTTCTATCTTACAATTGCATTATTATGCACGATTATTTCATGTCTAGCTATGTTAATTAGAAACCCTAAGTATGATAGTAGTAAATCCTGATAGGTTTATAATGAGGTCTTAAAATGAGAACATGATAATTTAGGTTATAATTTGAGTTGACCTCATATTTATAAGTATATACATAGTATATATACCTAGCTATAGGTAGCTTTGTATTACCATATATACCATCCTTCATTATTCATATTGTATATTCATTCCTTGGCCATGAATATTGTTATCTATCCTTTTTTACCTTTGTTCATATATTGTTCTGGGATATACAGTATAGTATTGAGATTCACGAATATGGATGAAATAGGATAGTTCATCCCTGATACTTCCTTAGCCTTATTATGTTAGTCTCTTGGACATGTCTAGAATATGTTGTCATTATTATCTCGTTGACTTGTTGATACGGGATAAATGACTATCTTATCTTTTGATGACATCTTTAGAGACCAACACATAAAGGCTCAAGACTTGGTCACCTCGAGGATACAAGAACATGCATGGAGGACCCATTTTTAGCATGTCATTAAACAAAGCCGTGTGTGGAAGATTGCGTGGGGGCTTACATTTGATACCAATTCGAGACTACAAGTATTGAAGTGTGACCCCATGATTTTGAAGCATTGAAGAAGCACCCTTTATTAAGGGTATTTTGGGGATTGCACATATTAAAGAAACAACCCATGGCCTCTCCTTTCATTAAGGGTATTTAGGTCCATTATACTATGTAATAAGCTAGGCTATATATAGTCTCTTATTAGGTCTTTTCTCTTTTGTTTTTTAATGATGAAAATATGAGACATTGAAAATCCTCTCTCTTGAGAGTAGACCACCTTAGTGTTGTTCTTAGTTAGGGCTTGGACTATCCATTGCAGCTTAGGGCTTGGAAAAGCCAATATTGTTCTTTGCTTGGAAACGGTGGATCTTGAGGTAAGTTGATTCCCTTGGAGGTCACCGTAAGAACTTGGTGCTTTTAACGTATTTTGTAGATCATTTAGAGTTTAATTTACTCTTTAGTTGCTACATTATTTGTTCTCTTTGTGTTAAGTTACCTATCTTCCTTTTCGTTTAAGTTTGTGTTTGTTGTTCCGTTTGGTGTCTTGTCCTGTGGATGTTTTGCGAAGATTGTGGACTGTTTTGTGCTCATTTAGATACTATTTGGTATCATTTGGTATCAAAGTCATCATTGATTTCGTTCCCACAAGGTCAATCTTGGGTTTGTTCACTCAAAAATAAAAAAAAGTGTTGAAAAGCTGAAAAACTCAAAAATAGTAGTTTGTCCATGTTTTTGTGTTTAGGCCAAAATTTAAAGCCTAGTTTTGTTGCGATTTTTGTGTGTTTTGTGTGTTCTAGTGTTAGATCTTTGTTTTCTAACATTATAAGAGGTGTCCAAGGTCAAAAATCTCACAAAAAAGAGTTATTCTACGGGTTTGGTGTCTTGGCCAAATTGTTGTTGTTGTTTGGCCAAATTTGTGTCTAGATTTAGGTGTTGTTTTGATTGTGTTTGTTGTTTCTTGTGTTGGTTTTATTTCTCTCTAACACTACTTGAGTCTAACCCAAGTTCTTGAGTAAAAAAATTGCAATTTATTGTGGGAAGAGTGGACGGTTTTGTTGTTGTTGTTGTTGAAGTTCTTGTGTTGTGTTAAAGAAGTCTTGTAAAAGGTTGTTGTTTGATCCAAATTCAAAGGGAAGAGAGTGTGGGTTCTTGTTAGTCTTGAAACAACTTTCAAAACATTACCAAAGGGAAAAAAAGAACAAAAAACCTCCCAAAAGTCTTCATACCAAAAGGGAGTAAGTTGATTTTTCTAGACAAGCCAAAAGAGGAAAGGGGGACAAAACCTCTAAAAGATTGTCTTACCAAAAAGCTAAGAGTTGGTCAAGGTTTGAATTTTGAAAAAAAGGACTTAAAGTCTTGTTTGTTAACCTACCAAAACCGAAATTCCCCCCATCTTTGTGAAATTTGAACAACCAAAATTGTGGAACAAAATTTTTCAACTTCAACAATATTTTTTGTCCATCGACAAATAGTCGAGTGTTATGTCATCAATAGCTCAAGAGCATTGGAATTCCTAGTTTCACTTTTTTAATTCTATTGGTTTACATTTTGTTGGTTCTCATACTAATTAGCAAACTTGTAAATACCTACTAGATTGTAGATTAGTTTTTTAGTACGTTTTCTTTCGTGTTAAGCGTTGTATTGTGAACTTTTCTCATTTATAAGTCAAGTATTTTCTTTTTTTCTAGTAAGTAAGTAGATTTTGTTTTTATGTCTTGATTTGATCAAACAAGATTCCATTCCGGCCGCCAAGTAGAATTGACATCCTATTAACTACCGGACTATGAGCAACTTTCAATATTTGTCGCTCCAATTGTGAGAATCACAAAAGTGGGTGTATACGAGTGTTGGTGAGGAGCTTTTACTACTAATCTTATTTGTTCATTGTGTAGGTACAAAGGTGATATAAGAGGAACATGTCTTCGATAGTCGGGGATTATTGTGACTACAACATGGGAGACTATGATTGTAGTGAGGGGTTTTATGGCTATGAAGTTGAGGGAGATTACTGAGGCTATGAAATAGCCATGATCAAAACTTGGGCAGATTTGAGAGTTACGGTTTTGAGGGGGAAAATAAGGTGAATGAAGTGCCTAGTGCTTATGGTGAATTTGGAGATAATATAGGACCTCGTGATGGATCTTATGATGATGTTGAGGTATGTGAGGAGCCTTACACTTCTCACTCTGAACCTTGATTTTGTGTTAGGTATAACCCTTTCATTCGCAAAGCTTATGAGAGCTATGACGAGAGTACACGTGAGGACTGTGGAGATTTATATTCTCCACCTTTTAGTACTTTTTATCAAAGTCGATATAGTGTGAATGGTTATACTAGCTCTAGTGGAGGTTGTCCAATGAGAAGAAGAGGGTATGCATCTGCAACACCTAGGGGTACTCGTGTGCTTTACACTGTTGATCTGAGAAGGGGTATACACTCCAGAAAGGTGACTATTAATAGGATACCAGGCCGCCTCATTGTGTTAAATGATAGGTACTTGTCACGAACCAAAATCCCATCGGGCCGGACTGGCACCCGAAGCCGAGAAGGCCCGGGAGAACCAGTTCAAATACCTGTACTTTCACTTACATGTCACCAAAAATTTGGACAGAACTTCGTTGCATATAGAAGGATCTAATTACCTGTATCAGCACAAATATATATTTATAATACTTGGCCGTCGGGGCCACCACATATACAAATATAACATCACTATATAAACTTCCATGACTTTACTCTTCCTTATGTCTACAAAGCCTCTAGGATATACATGACATAACTAGGGTCGGGACAAACCCCCGCCCACACATGACTCCTGTACAATAACAAAACATAAGGAACCGACTCGAAAATCTCCGAAGCAAACTGGAGCTCACCAACAATAGCTGTATGACCTGACTCCTATCTATGCTGTGAATGAGCTGAAGCACCTGTGCCTGCAGCATGAAATGCAGGTCCCCCGTGAGGGACGTCAGTACGAAATATGTACTGAGTATGTAAAGCTGTAAATAATCATATGTGATATAGGGGATCAAGAAAATCAGACGCAAGTGAATAAATCATAATAGAAGTGAACCACACTTCATAAACACTTTTAGGATCATGTACATTATCATTAATCTGAATTGGGTTCTTGAATTCAAACACATTTGTGGAACGGTATACATTCGTTCATTTCATTCTTTACAATTATCATTCGCCATTACCTCCTCCTCCCGAACCTCCAACCACCTAATAATAATCAATACTGTATCGTACTGTGACCATTAGGCTACCCCCAGTACGTATCAACTGGGATCGACCCATGCTAGGCTTATGCCCCTGGGATACCACCCATAAACACATAAATAGGGATCGACCCATGCTAGGCTTATGCCTCTGGGATACCACCCACACGTATATCAAGTAACACACATAAGAGATCTTTTCAATAACTTAGTTCAAAAGCTTTTGAGGTTATTACATTAGTGTTCATGCCAATATAGTACCTTTGGAACAATGATACATCAATAGGAATCAAGTAATAGACCTTCTATACAATAACAATGTCATAAAGACTCATTGGTACATCAACAATGTGTTTCAGAATCATCAATATCACAATAATGAAATAGGAGCCTTTTGGTATATCAATGAAACATTTTGACACTTTATAGAATGGAAACAACTTCGTTGGTAATGTAGAACAATACATGTTTTTGGACAACCTCGGAATCTTACTTGACGGAACATTGGTGTTTTCATGCCAAAGAACATCGTTAGAGTATGCTTTACATACCTCGTTGTAGATTCGGATACCAATTCAACACAACTTCCCGCCTTTACAAATCACTTATCTACAATGAAATGTTTGGCATCTAGTATTAGCAACCCAACACCACAATTCTCTTCCATAATTCCATACAACCAATATTTGCAAAACATTCCAAAAACCAACTTGAACAATAGGTTTATGTGTATATATATATATATATAATCATCATTTCAATACCACATCATCACACCAAATCCTTTCACAATTCAACATAATCCAACCATGCACAAGAATAATCCAACATCATTTCCAATCATCTTTCAACAACAATCAAATAACATACTTCTTATGCTCACATGCATATAAATACATATCCATATAAATAACACCAACATAATTTGCATCCTTACCATAAAATGGCCCTTTTGATTTTGAAGTCCTGTTGGCACAAATAAGGGGTGCTTCTCGAAGCCCTCGAGACGGTGAACACAACTACGGAATCAATTTGGATTTTCTACGGTTGAATCACAAGATAATTGGAGTTGAAATTAGGCTAGGGTTTCTTATTTTCAATAATTTGATGATAATTGATGGATATGAGACTAATTATATGTATATAATGACCAATTTTCGTCCATGAGGTGATGGAAAATGACCATATTGCCCTTAAAAATTTAAGTAAATCCGAATCTGTCCATGGTGGACTGTTTTGACAGGCTAAAGTAAATCGGCTATAACTCTTTGCTCCAATATCATATTTGGGTGAAATTGGTATAGTTGGATAGATAATTCAAAGGGATTTCATTTCATATAAAGTAGGCCACCCAGTTCGTCTTGTACAAGGAGTTATGATCGTTTGAAGTTGACCCTAAAAATCTGTTTTGAGAGGCTGAAGTAAAACGAGTATAACTCCTTACTAAGATGTTGGATTTGGATGAAACCAATTGAATTAGAAAGAGGACTCAAAGATCTTTCTTTTGATAGGTCGCATCTCTCCCAGTTCATTATATTGAGGGAGTTATGATCGTTCAAAGTTGACCCAAAAAACTGGCAGGCCTCAGTAGTTTGTGTGCAGGAAAATTTCCTGCACATTTACTATTCACCATATCCCGACCACCGTTTTATAGTTTTGAACATGCTCGATTATATCCGAAAATTATCCGTTTTTTGAAATCTTTATATCGTTGGAAAGCTTATTCAATAACCTCTGTATGGAGCCATCGACGGGCAAATTCCGGTATAAATAAAATAAAAAATTAATTCCATATAAATAAGACCAATACACGTACTTGAATATGTCAATACATGTACTTGAATACGGGGTGTTACAGTACTATAGAAACTACATCGTTCCATTCATGGTTGACTACTTGGGGTTATTTCGCGAGCCTTTACTTGTTCCATACTTCTTAGAAGGGTTTAAGGTTATCGAGAGGGTCAAAGTTGTCTTCTCCCAATTTGAATACCATGAGGAGGTGTGGTGCGATATTCTTTCATTAACATACGGTCATGTATGCTTAGGTGCCGATTGGTTTACATAACATAGAGTTCCAAATGTGCAAAATTGGCCAAATATTATATGAGACCGGTGGGGAAATTACCTCGTGACATACAGGCTGCCCAAGCAGCAAAGAAAAGTGAATACTTACTCTAATCTGAGTGCTTATGAGAGACAAAATATTGAGAGGAGTAAAGGTGTGCAAGGTGGTAATTCGAGAGTGGAAAAAGCCACCAAACTGAGCTAACATTGTTTGTCCTTCATTTCTAAGGATATTTGTGTAAGTACCGACATGGGAAGTGAAGGAGAGCAATGCCGAAGTGAATTTTCTGCCCAAGCTTGTGTAGGTCCTTCACAACACGGCAAAAGAGAGTCGACTCAAGAACTTCAAGGTAAAATAGCTAACTTTTATACTTTTTTGCATGTGAATGATAATTGTGTGGCTGGTAGCCCATTGAGTGTGAGTAGTAGTTTACTTACTTGTGAGTTTAATGATTCTTTGCCTTTTGTTGATGATGTACATATTGTGAGTGTGGATACACTAGTTGATCCTATTGATGACCAAATTGACTCTTCCTGTTAGATCAATTTATGTCCACCTAGTGTTAAAGCCTATATGTTGAACGGAAGTACATCGTCTTGTGTAATTGGTGTTGATCAACCTATTTCTAAAAATCTTGCACCACTTGAGTATATGTGTGATGTGATTAATCAAAATCAAGTGAGTGAAGTATTTAAAAAAGTTGGTCAACAAAAGAGGAGTGAACCCGAGAGCTATTCTTGGGACAATCTTGTGCTTGAAACCGCTTTGAAACTTGATATTGATCTCTTAGAGAGTGAGGAACTTGCTTGTTCTAAATCTGCCCGTGGGTTGGATCATGCACTATTTAGGTATAATGTCTTGTTTGAAAATAATATAAAAACTCCTAATAAGCCTAGTGGTGAAAAAGATAGTATAGCTTACCTTGGAGGCTATAGCCTATATGTTAACCCACTATGGTGTGACAACATTCCTCCTAAAGATGAAAATCTCTTCTTGGAAGATGAAAGTACTCTTAAGGGTAAGGAATATGTAGTCTTGGAAGTTACTCCTTCTTCTACTTTGTGTGACTTTATTGTTGAGAGTACTTATGGTGATGATTAGGAAACTAGTAGTGAGTACCCACATGAGGGAACCTAAATAGAAGTTGACTTGAGTGATACTTTTCTCTACTCTCTATTTTCTTTCAATGATGTGTATGTTATTGTAGAGAGTACGCCATTTAGTTTGGGTGGAGACCACGGGAAAAGGGAGTGTTTTCTAGACCCATGTCTATGGCCACTCTTCCCGTTTGACCTCGGTGCCAAATATGGAAATGGTGATGTTGGTGTACCCAACTTATTGCTTGGTCTACATAACAAGCAGAATCCCATAACCAAATCCTTCGTACATCTTTCATTGAGTTTTTAATATTTAATTCAAAGGATCCTTGGTTATATTGCAAATATGTGCAACCTTGTTATGTTTAGATGATTTTTTGTGCTAACCCTAACCCTCATGCCATGAGGATTTTGTATTTGTTTGTCCTCTCTTCGATTTTGCAAGGTTTAGATCCAAGGTCGAATCCTTTTCAAGAAGGGGAGGATGATACGGTACAAATGGTCATCTTATCTTTTGATGACATCTTTAGAGTCCAACATATATAGGCTTAAGACTTGGTGACCTCGAGAATACGAGATCATACATGGAGGACCTATTTTGAGCATGCCATTAAACAAACCCGTGTGTGGAAGATTGTGTGGGGGCTTACATTTGATGCCAATTCGAGACTACAAGTTTTGAAGTGTGACCCCATGGTTTTGGAGAATTGAAGAAGTACCCTTCATTATGGGTATTTTGGGGAATGCACATGTTAAAGAAATAACCCATGACCTCCCCTTTCATTAAGGGTATTTTGGTCCATTATACTATGTAATAAGCTAGGCTATATGTAGTTTCTTATTAGGACTTTTCTCTTTAGTTGTTTAGTGATGAAAATATGAGCTATTGAAAATTCTCTCTCTTGAGAGTAGACCACCTTATTGTAGTTCTTAGTTAGGGCTTGGACTATCCATTGTAGCTTAAGGCTTGGAAAAGCTAATATTATTATTTGCTTGGAAATGGTGGATCTTGAGTTGAGTTCATTCCCTTGGCGTTCACTGTAAGGACTTGGTGCTTGTTAACATATTTTATAGAGGTTTTAGAGTTTAATTTACTCTTTAGTTGCTATATTATTTGTTCTCTTTGTGTCAAGTTACCTATCTTCTTTTTCATTTAAGTTTATGTTTATTATTTTGGTTTGGTGTCTTGTCGTGTGGACTATTTTGCGAAGATTTTGGACTATTTTGTGCTCATTTACATACTGTTTGGTATCACTTGTTATATAATTTATGGACTTCTGGGTATAGTTTCCATTCTGTTTATATTACTACACTTCTGCAACCTACAGATCATAGTACAAGTTATTGCCATTGATATGTGCATTGTGCGGAGCAGCCATGATTCATAGACTTAGCGTGAGCTCCTGACGTTAAGTGTATTACTTATCTCTTTCTTATGTATTAGACTAGTCTCTATATTATATTCAGAGATAAGTTGTATCAGTGTAATCCTCTGATATTTCACTTTTGTACTCTTATTATATTAGAAGCTCTTGTACTGATACCACTGGATTTTTGGATTATATTATGTATTGATCTTATTTCACATATTCGGCATTATTTTCCTTTATCTATTTGAGTAGTCTGTTACTAGCCATTCCAGATTACGGGTTTGGCTTGTATACTGGTGGGTTATAAAAGGCACTATCATGACCTAAGAAATTTTGTCCTGACATTGTCCATATAAAAGTGGTAGATGATCAATATGGATGTCATTAAGGGTCTTCTACGGTCTCACAATCAATATGATTCAAATTGGGTCTTTGTGGATAGGATAACTAAGACTGTTCACTTCTTGCCTGTGAGGATTATGCTAAGTTGTTCATTTAGGAGATTGCTAAGTTGTATGGGGCTCTACTATCCATCATTTTAGACTAAGGTATACAATTTTCTTCTCACTTCTACCGTTCGTTTCAAAAAGATTTGGGCACTCAGGTGAACCTTCGCACTGTTTCCACCCTCAAATGAATGGACAAGCAGAACGAACTATTAATACTTTAGAGGATATATCAAGGGACTGTGTGATTGACTTTAAAGGTAATTGGGTTGACCATTTTCTCTTATTGAGTTTGCATAGAATAACAATTATCATTCTAGCATGCAGATGGCTCCTTTTGAAGTTCTCTATGATAAGAGGTATGTATAGGTCTCCTATTGGATGGTTTGAGGTAGGTGAGATTAGGCTATTTGGACCCGACTTCATCAGGCCATAGATAAAGGTGAAAATGATTAGAGAAAGACTTAAGACTGCTTAAAGTCACCAAAATTCTTATACAGATGTGAGGTGGAAAGAGTTAGAGTTCGACGTTAGTGATTGGGTATTCTTAAAGGTTTCTCATTTGAAGGGAGTCATGAGATTTTGGAAGAAAGGGAAGATCATTCCTCATTATTTCGGTATGTATTAGATTATGAGGAGAATTGGGAATATCTCTTATGAGTTAGAATTGTAGTTTGGCTTCTGTTCATCCTACTTTCTATGTGACTATATAGAAAAAGTGTCTGGGTGACCCTTCGTTGATAGTTGAGGATGTTAGTGTTACGAATTCTTTATCTTATAAGCAGGTCCTGGTTGAAATATTGGATAGAAAAGTTCTTAAATTGAAGAAAAAAGGTGTAGCTTTGGTGAAGGTTCTTTGGAGAAATCAAAATGTAGAAGAAGCTTCATGGGAAGCTGAAGAAGGTATGAGAGCCAAGTGTCCGTTATTGTTTCCCGTGTAGGGTGAAAGTGCTAAGGTATGAGTTTAGTTTTCCTCTTATCTCTTTTTTGAATTTGTCCTTGGATTCTACTGCATTTTTGTTATTCTCACTCTAAAAGTGTCCTAACTCATCATTCGGAGAAAAATGATCCTAAGGAGGGGATAAGGTAAGACCCCATAAAATTTGGCCAATTTATTTTTGCCCCTCCCGTTGCGTAATGTCCATTTTGACTTAAATTATGATTAGGGATATTAAAAGGATATTTTGGAAAAGTTTTAAAATTTTTGGAAAGGGCTCGAGGTCATTTTGGGACCCTGGGACAGTAAGACTCCCCAATAATGACGTGTCACAGAGGTTAGCCTTCGCGATAAGGGCGTGGCACGAAAGCTACCCTCCGCGATAAGGGTGTGTCACACTCCTGTTTTAATTTCATTCAGTTTTTATTTTTTTCACTTGGGGTGAGGAGTTTTTGGTCTTTTTACCCCTCGTACGACTTTTAAAAATAAAATTATTTTAATTTCATTCAATTTTTGTGGTTTTTCACTTGGGGTAAGGGTTTGTTAGTCTTTTTACCCCTTGTACGACTTTTAAAAATAAAATTGACCCTTTTCCGACAGTTTTCAAAGATCAAATTTTATTTTTTCTCTCTTAAACTCAAAACTCAAGAAAGCTCAAGGGTTTTACAAGGAATTCACTGTTCAAGCTCCAAACTTCAAATTCTCTTCAAATTGTTCTATATTTATGGCATATTGCTCATCCCTAACTGGTTTTTTTACATTGTGGTATCTATTTAATCAATGTTCATGTGTTTTAATTAATGGGTTTGAAATTGGGTTAAGGGGTTTTGATTATAATTTCTTGAATTGTTTTTCCAATGATACAAATGGATTATTCATGCTTTAATTTATGGTTTTTGAAACTGAATTGGTGCATTATGATAATGGTTTGGATAGAGGATATGGGTTTCCCTAATAGATTGAATTTTGGCTTGATAATGGCATTAACCCCAACCTACTTTGTAAACTTGATTTTGAATATGGATAATTGTATAGTTTAACTTGTATTTTGAACCCATTGAATTGCATTAAGGGATAAATAAATGAATATGGTTTTCTATGACTTTGGTTTGGATTTTAAATAAAACTTGGGAGTTAGTTGGGTTATATGGACTGGTATGATGATACCAAATTAGTAAATGCCTTAATAAATGACTCCTGTGTTAATGGTTGGTTTATGTACAAAGTGTTTTAATTTTTGCTCCCGTAAAGGTGTAGGTCCCAAGGGGATCAACACTAAAAACCACGTTTGCTGGCATTGGGGTCCATGTAACTGTATTCTCGGTGTATATATATATATATATATATATATATATATATATATATATATATATATATATTAAGAGGGTTATAACCTTGATGTCTTTATCCTTTCCTCAATTTTTCTTGGTTCGTGCAACTATCACGCATTGGGCCCTTCCAGCAAGAGAATTTCTACAAATATAGTCCATGAGTTCCTTTAGGATGGATCGATCTATATAGTTCTGGATATATCTTTAAACTCTCATGTTCATGGCAATTGTCCCTATCCCAACATCTTATATATGTATATGAATGTGGTGCATATGGTTTATTACTTGATTTCGATAATTGCATAATTTTATCCTATTCCCTAATTAACATTCTAGTGCTCTCCTAACTGGCCGTCCTTGGATGTAGATGATGTAGGGCTCGAAGGGTTTTTTGCTACTCTTATACAGTGTTAAGAAATTTTGAATTCCTATGGATCTACTATAAAGTGGTGAGGCTCTATTCATTCAGAAAGCCCTGTCATTTTGCTAGTTTCTTTATTATCTTAGTATTTTATTTATGGATACTTTTTGTCATAGTATGATATGATTCAAGTCATGAGGGATCGAATCTAGATGCGGGAAAATAAAGATAGATGGATAAGATAATGAGGATAGAAATATAAATGCACAATTGATACCGAAAGAGCAATCGAAGGATGTAACACCTCTTAATGACTATCAATAGACATCTAACTCTTACGGTGACTACAAAAGGGATTAGATCTGCCCTACAACCAACGTTTCTAAGCAAGGTTCAACAAATGCTTTTCTAAGCACTCTAACTCCCATGGAGTTCTCATGAATACATCATGTCAAAATTATCATAAAAAAATTACCTAATGAAATGTCTATGAACCTATTTATATAAGTTGCCTTTACAAAACTAGCCTATTAAAAAAATAACCAAAATTGATTATTTTAGAAATAACCCATAAGGACTCTTCATTCCTCATGCCATAGCTTTCCTTGGCTCCAAACTATCTTTCAAACATGACGTTGCTTGCTTAGGATCTCGAAGTAGGTCCTCTAAGTGCATTTTTGAGATCTTTGCTTGACCATGCATTGGACCTCTATGTATTGTCCTTGAATGGTGTCATCAAAAACTATGATGCCCATTTGGATTGTATTGAGGTCATGTCCCTACTAAGTTGGTATTCTGATTTAGAGGCTTTTGTGGACAAGTATAGGTTGGCTATTTGTTTGGATTCTTAGAACTGTCTTTTGATTTAATTATTATCATTACTATCTTGGTTGGCTTCCGTTTTTTATAATTATATGCTCTTGAGTTAAGGCTAAAGGGGTGTCTCTGGCCCACGGTGGGCTTAAGATACCTTTCATGATCAGGCCCGGGGTCTAGTCATGACAGTGTTGCAAACCAATAGGTAAGTTTTAATTGATGGATCGAGTTTATCAATCTTGTGTTGTGAATCTTTTAGGAAATATACTTGGATGGACTTAATTATTTTAGATATGATTGATCTTGTTATGATTTTTGGCATGGATTGATTTTTTGCTTATCACACTATTCTGGAGTATTCTGCTAAGATAGCCATTTTAGTTATGTTAGGTACACTGAGGTATGAGTTGAATGCAACTGAGGATTTGTATTCTAGGCGAGGGAATTTTTTCCTTTAGGCTCAATTGCTTAAAGAGATAGGGTATCTCCTTTATTTTTCTTATGTTCATTATACTAGAACTAACACGCCTCCTTTATAGTCGGTGAGGGTGGTTAAAGAGTTTTAGATGTATTTTTTACAAATATTTTGGGTGTTCCACTAGATAGAAATATTGATCTTTAATTTGGAGCTGCACACTAAGCCCATAGTTGTTTATTCTTATAAGATAGCTCTGGCAGAGTTAGAAAACTAGCTACTAGACTTGTTGAAAAAAGAAATCATTAGACCTAGAGTTTCCTGTTGGGATGCTCTAGTGTTGTTTGTGAAAAATGGATGGGTCTATACAAATGTGTAATTATTATTGATAATTAAACAAAGTGACAATTAATAATAAGTATCCTCTTCCGTTCATTGATGATTTATTTGATCATTCAATATGCTTACATGCTTTTGAAGACTGACTTAAGGTCAGTACACCATCAATTGAAAATAAGGGCCTTAGATAGCTCTAAAATGTCTTTGAGGACTCGTATGATTACTATGAGTTTCTTATCATATCATTAGGGTTAACTAATACTCAATGACATTTATAGAAATTATGTATAAAGTATCTTACCATTATCTCAATTCTTTTGCTAATGTGTTGATTGATGATATTTGGGTGTATTCCAAGCATGTGGATGATCATGTACAACATTTAAGAATGGTGCTTTAGGAATTTAAAAATGAACAGTTATATGCCAAGTTTCTAAAATTTGAGTTTTGGCATATTTTTGTTTCATTCTTGGGACATATAGTATCCAAAGAGGGTATTATGATCAATCTGAACAAGGTTGAGGCGGTTTGAGATTTATCTTGGCCTACTTCACCTACCATGATTTGGAGTTTTGATGGTCTGGTTGGCTACTATAGATGATTCATGGAGGTTTTTTCTTCTATACAACTTCTTTGACCATATCAACTAAGAAAAACATTGCTTTTTAGTGGTATGATAAGTGTGAGGCAGTTTTTTAAAAGCTCAAGGCTTTATTGACTACGACATCCCTTTTGACCTTACTTGTGAAAGGTGAAGGCTTATTGTGTACTGTGATAATTTGGGAGTTGTATTTTGTGGAGTTTTAGTGCAGAGAGGAAAGATTATAACCTATGCTTTGAGATAATTAAATGCTCATGAGAAGAACTACCTTTCTTATGACTTAGAGTTAGTAGTGACAATTTTTTTTTTGAAGTTGTGAAGGCTACTTCTATTGATTTCATTGTTAGTTGTTCACCAATCATCATAACTTACAGTACACACTCAACTAAAAGGATATAAATTTGAGACAACACGGGTGGTTGAAGTTGTTGAAGGACTATAAATGACATGGCCATTTTATATCCCATGGAAAGGTTAATATAGTGGTGGATACCTTGAGTAGGAAGTAGGTGAGTATGGGTAGCCTTGTGTTTTTGTTAGATATGGAGGAACCTTTGGCTATGAATGTTTGGAGTTTAGCCAATAGATTTGGGAAACTTGATAATATGGAGCCTGGAAGAGTACTTACTTGTATTTAAGGCATGGCCATTGTAGATAATTAAATTTAAGATAAACAAATTAAGGATGGGAGTTTTCATCGTTCGAGAAAAGTTATTGAAAGGTGAAGTTAAGAATGTGATTCTTGACTAAGAGAGTGTTTTAAGGATTAAGGGTCACGTTTGTGTTCCAAGAGTTAGTGACTTGATTAGATTGATCATGGAGGAGGCTTATAGTTTGAGGTATTCTATTCATCGAGGTGTGGCCAAGATGTATCATGATTTGAAGAAGCATTATTGATGGTGTAGGATGAAGAGACACATTGCGGAGTTTGTGATTGAATATTTGAATTGTCAATAGGTGAAGTATAAGCACTAGAGATTGGGTGGTATGGCTTAAAGGATATAGATACCTGAGTGAAAGTGGGATCTATTACTATGGATTTCACGGTTGGTTTGCCCTAGACTTTAGAGAAGTTTGACTCTATATAGGTTATTGTTGAAATATTGACCAAATAATCTCATTTTGTATAGGTCAAGACTAACTACAATGCAGAGAGATTGGCTAAGATTTACTTGGAGAGATAGTTTGTTTGTATGATGAGCCTATTTTTATTATTTTAGATAGAAGTACAAAGGTTACATCACATTTCTAAAGTTCTATGCAGCGGGAGTTGGGTACTTAGCTGAAGATGAGTATAATATTTCATCCCTTGATGGATGGATAATTAGAGTGGACTATTCAGGTATTAAAGGATATACTTCAAGCATGTGCTTGTTGACTTTAATCATCAATGAGACCAGGTCTTGCTTTTGGCAAAGTTCACATACAACAACAATTACCATTAATATCCAAATGACACTATTTGATACATTGCAAGAAAAAAGTATAGATCTCTAGTTGGTTGGTTTGATTTTCTTAAAGTTAGGCCACGGGGACAGTCTTGTTAAGAGATTCCATGGATAAGGTAAAGTTGACTTAAGACTGACTTATAATAGCCTAGAGTGGGCAGAAGAGTTAATGCGGATTGGAGAGTTCGTAATTTGGAGTTATTCGTTAGTGAATGGGTTTTGTTGAAGGTATCATCTATAAAGGGTGTGATGAGGTTCGGGAAGAAGTGTAAGCTTAGCCAGAGGTTATTAGTCCTTTTGAGATTCTTCGTCATATTGGGGATGTGGTCTTTGAGTTGGGTGTACCTCCGGGTCCTTCAAGCATTGCTCCAGTTTTCCATGACTCAATATTGAAGAAGTATCATTCCAAAAGTTCAGATGTGTTTGGATGAATTTAGATTAGAATTTGAATTTTGAGGAGGAGCCCGTGGTTAATTTGGATACACAGATTTAGAAAATGAAATCTAAGGGAATAACTTTAGTGAAGATTCAGTGAAAGAATCTACCAGTTGAGGAGGTCACTTGAGAGAAAGGTTTGGACATACAAAGAAGATATTCTTAGCTATTTGGCAGTCCAGGTATGTTCTTTATCCTTAGATTCGAGGAAGAAAAGGAATTTCAGTGGTGGATAATATAATAATTCTTGTTGTATGTTTTGACTTTGGTGCATTTTGATTATTTTGCCCATCCCCATAGTTCTTGATAAGAGAGTTGTGAATGAGAAAGTGATGTAGTAAAGGCGTTAAAATTTTTGGCACCACTTTCTAAGTCTATTCCTCCATTTCAACAGAAGTTGATGAAAAGAGCGAAAAAAAAATCATACTCGAGAAGTATACTAATATTTTGGAATAGGCAGTGCTTCATGTTTTATTTTAGAGCATCCAGGAGATGTCAGAAATTACTAAATATTTGAAAAATGCACTAACAAAGAAGATGATTGTGCAAGCAGAAGATGTAAAAGTCACTCTCTAGGTTAGTCTGATCATATCAGTAGAAGAGATTAGGAAAAAGTAAGAACCAAGTGCTTTTACAAATTGTTGCACTGTTTCCCATTATAAGTTTTTAGAGTTCTGTATGATAATGTTTCTAGTATAAACATGATGCCATTATCAACTGACAAGAAATTGGGGCTAAGACAGTCAAGGCAGACTAACAATTTATCTTAAATATCTTGATAAAAGTGTGAAAAGACCTATTGGGGTAGTTTATGATGTGATGGTAAATTTAAGGAGGTTCACTTTAGCTGCTGATTTTGTCATCATTGATCGTGGGATTGAAAAAGAGATCTCTATCATTGTTGGATGACCTTTCCTGGAAATAGTGAGCGCTTTCATAGACTAATAAAATTATGGAATAAAGTTTCGAGTCAAGGGTGAGAAGGTGATTTTAAAAACCGATATGAAAATGTAACTACCAAGAGCCTATGTTGCAATCTCTATTATGGAAACAATAGTGTATACAATCCCTATGATGAGTCAAATTGTCTGATTTAGGATATGATTCATTGATTTTGCGACTTGCATCATGCCATCATGTCAAATCAGACACTAATTAAGAGGCAGCCCATAATTACCACCTTGTTGTGGTACCTGCGTTATACCATAACATTTAATCAAATGTTATTTGAGAGGCAACCCACGCTTTTTAGTTTTTTTTTATTTCTCTTGGTCTTCTCTGTGTGTTGTTACTTTTTTATTATCATCTTAAATTTATGAAAAGACTTATTTATGGCTTACATTATTTTTATTGTTGTCTTCAATATATTTTTATTTCAAATAATACACTATAATTTAGGTTGGCTTATCTATCGATGAGTTAGATAAATGTCATCACTTTTCGAAATTTCAAATCATGATAATGGTGGATTGACTCTTCAACCTAGATGGATGTTAAGTGCATTAGCATGAAGGTTTAACATAGAGTAAGCAAAACGTAGGATACTAAACTAGTTGGAAGGTACTTACTTACGCCGGCAAAGAATGGTTTGTTTGCAACTGGTACACTCCATTAAAATGAAAGGAATAATGAAAATAGCAGCCCTGATTGAAATAAAAGTCTTAATTTAACTTATAAGAATTGGATACAGTGTTCATCCCAGTCTAAGACCTTTAAGGCGGAGATTAATATGTTGCCAAATACCAACGCTAGATATCATCGCAATAATTCAACCTCTATATATTAAGGCATCAAAGGCTACACCAACTGACTAGTGCGCTTAGTTCTTCATAAGGAGTTCTAACTCCTTGTCCTTTATTTATTTTTGATGTATTAGAACACCGCAAGATTTTTAGTTCGGAGAGGGATAGTCTATTTTTGCCTCATATTTTGCATTGATATGATATTTTGTGAAGGCTTTTGGTCCTTTATTTCTGTTATAAATAAGTAGTGTTGTCCTATAAAAGTTACCTCTCAATTTTCTTAGCCATAGTTCTTTTTAAGAGTTTATTTTTATGTTAAATCAAATAATGTATAGGTATAATTGAGTCTAGAGTAATGACTTTTTTCAATGATAGAATGGTAGTTGACATTTTAAAGAAATAAGCCATGTTAGTTTAAGTAAAATAAAGTAGATTTGACTTAAATGATGGTAGTTTATTTGCTTATGGTATGAAACTTGTTTCAAATCCTTTATATTAAGAGAAGCTTGTTTTGAACATGTCTTTTTTTGACACTAATAATAAAATATGTGGCTAAAACAAACCTAAGTTAGGGGCAGAAGAGTGAAAAGAATGGTGATAAGTGATATTTTAAGTTTAAGTTGGTGCGATAAGGCAGTTATGTATCGATCATGATGTGGTGTGATGGAAAAAGAAAAGGAATAAAAGCAAGACTGATAAACGTGAATAAAATATAGTGATCAAAGAGGATGTTATCACTATTTCTTAAATATGTAACCTACCCATCCTTGAGCCTACACTCAGAGAAATCCTTATAAAATCGTAATCAAGCATTTTAAAAGTATTGACACTAAAAAAATAAAGATAAGCCTATGATATTGCATGAGTAACATATTAAATTCTTTGTGAGTGTGAGTGTTTTCTCATTTATTTAGTCTTTGTGTCCCATTTATTCATTATATATGTGTGTGTTGCATGTTTTGAGATATTTCTATATATATGTTAGGAAACTTGGATTAAAATAATTGAATAACTTAACCTCTTGGATTAAGTCTCTTGTATGCATTGTTAATGTTGTCAATTAGGAGTAAATTAATATTTAAAAAAAGAAAAAAGAAAATTGAGGGGCCAAAATTATTTTATAGTGAATGCATGTAGTAACTAACTAAAATTATTGTAGACAATTTACTTGTTGTGCTTAGTCTTAGATATAATAGTGTCCTGTGTAATTTGTTTGAGCACAAGTAAAGATTTAAAGTTGGGGGGTGTTGACGTGTCTTGAAATTAGGACACATTTGATGTCCTTTACTTGATTTATATGTCCTTTTAAAAGTTTTTATGTGTTTTTAGTATTAAAATATTAGTTTATAGATTTTAGAAGTTTTAGCGACAAAAGGGAGGTAAAACTTACAAACTGTCAAAAATGCATCCACCCTCATGGATTGAAATATGATCCATGAATCTCATCTTGAAAAAGTTCAAAGATAATGTAAAAAGTATACTCTATAAATAAACAAAGTACGTAGAAAAATATGAGTCGTATGTCACACTCATTGTCCGTACATCTGAAGAAGATCAACCAGCAGGAAGATTTATGATTGAATAGACGTACCCTGGATCAGCTTAGGATTGTCGATTAATGCACATCTGCAGAGTGAAAATTCTAAAATAGCATTTACGATGAAGTTAAAGGCAATTCATAGACTATGAATATTAGCATGGATGATGTCGCCAAAGAATTTGATTTGTGTAGGATTCTAAATTTGTGTGTCATTATAAATACTTTTTATAAGATAATTGCAATAAGAAGTCACACATATTTTCTAGTCATCAAATCTTAGTAGTTTGTAGCTTTTCATATTTCTCTCTCTAATTTTAGAAGTTTTTTCAAGAACACTGAGCAAAGTCATTATCATGATTCAAAATAGGTAGGTGATTACACTTTTCAAATTCACTAGACAAGTAAGTCTAATACATCCTAAAAAACACAGTTTATGAAAGAGGAAATAAAAATAGAGAAACGAATAATTCCAAATATGTGCATATATATATATATATATATATAAATACGAGACACGAATCTTAAAGATACATCTCAAGTTTGATTGGCATCATTACAAGCCTCTAATACGGATTTAACTAATAGAAATGATCATCTAAAATGTCTTAGATGTGAATAAAACATAAGGCATAAATAGAGAGATCCGAGATATTTCGAAGTCCATCAACAACAATTTCGATTTTTGCGAAGTCAACTCCAACGAAATGTCATCTACGATCTACCAATCTAACCAATACCTGCATGAAGTACAGAAAAATAAGAAAGAGGAAAAGAAAAGCAATAGTGAGTTAAAAAAATACATGTACTCAACAAGAACCATCAATAACTGACCCTAATCCAAAGCGATGGCGAGAATCACTACTCCAACTATCCAAGATATCTCGAACAATCTATAATTTGCCAAATTATAGTACTTTATCGTACCAGGTAATTCAACACAACGGTCAATAGGTATATCAACTATAGTGTAGGCACATTGATTCAAGCGAGTCAATAATATTCTTTTATATTCAACAACACGAAAAGTTATTTATGAAAAGGTCTTACAAATACGATAAACAGGCTTAATCAATTATCATTAATCAATTACTATGAAGTAGAAACACAATGAGTGTACATATATGTAAGGGTGCATCTCATGCTACCCAAAGGTGCTACCCATTTATCTCTCGTAGCAGCCTACCATTACAACAAAAGGCATCTATAGCTACGAAAACTCAGTTATGAATTGAGAAATCGTAGTTATTGACTAGTAATAGTTACAACATTTTGAATTTCATAGCTATTTAAAAATTCTTAAAATTTCTTAGCCATGAAAATTAAATTGACTAAGCTAATTCCTCATTTTTTTTCTATAATTACTAGTAATGATGACAATAATTACCTAAATAGCTACAACTTCACTATCACAGTAAAATTTTGTAGCTAATCATAAGTTTTTGTAACGCGATGTTAGTTATTGTGGCAATTGTAAGCTTTTAGCCATAACAAAATATTTGAAATAAAATATTGTAACTAAATATTTTTTTTTTTAGCTTCAAGTCATAAAAAATTGTGGCAAGAGTTAAATGATATAGCTATATTTTTTTTCCTATAACATACTTTCATAGCTAATTATTAATTTTTGCCAAAAATTAAAATTTATTATAGCAATAGTAATCTTAGCCATAGTAAATTATTTGAAATTAAATATTGTGGCTAAACTATTTTTGCTTCAAGTTTCAAAAAAATAGTGCAATAAGTTAAATATACATCCATGGAGTTTTTTCTATAATAAAATTTCATAGCTAATTACTAATTGTAATGTGTTGAACTTCTCGTAGCAATAATGACCATTTAGTCATTAAAAAAGTTATTTAAAATAAAATATTATTGCTAATAAATATTTTGGCTTTGAGTTTAAAAAAATCGTGACAATTGTTAGCGTAATAATAACTATACTCTCTCCATTCTTAAATAAGTGATACTTTTAGTTTGGACACGCCCCTTAGTAAAACTATTCTATCCTATAAAATAAAGATATTTTTAGTAATGTATCCTTGATAAATACCTTGAAGGGCATGTAATTTTTTAATAATTTCTTATTTATGTAAAAGAAATATTTATTTAAAGAAGGATAAAATTGAAAGAACGTCATTAATGTCTTCTTAATTGTCTAAAACATAACATATTTGGAAACGAAACAAAAAATATTAAAATCACTTATTTGGAACGGGGGAGTAATTATTTATCATGACTAAATGATATGACGACAAATTTAATATTATTATAAAATTTTGTAGTAAGTAATTAGATTCCACGAGCTGAAATTTGTTATTGCAAAACTAATTTAGTGTAATTAGAGATATTAATCATTTAATTCGAATAAAGACTACTTGACTACTTGAGAATTTTAAATATAAGTTCAATAAATAGTAATTTCAAATTAATTTGGATTAAATAATTATATTGAACTTAATAAAATTTTATTTAGTCTTACTAAAGCTTAATCTCAGTCAAGAACTACAAAATTATTATTTGGCTCAAACTTATTTCACCCAAAATAATATATTTATAATTCTGATGTGGCTGAAGGTATTAATTGATTGATTTAATTTAATTTTACAGCTTGTAAGTCCTAAATATAACTTAAATAAATGTTCGATTATGTTTATTTCAATAAACTAATCATGCCAAATTTCAAAAAAACTTCGTATCAGTCAAATTTCATCCCAACAAAATATATATTTTTAGAATTATTATTTGATTTGAATATAATGTATTGAAATAATACATTTAAAAATTAAATGTAATTAGAGGAGTTTATTTTTCAACTTGATTCAATTTTATATGATTTTACTTTTAAATTTCAAATATTTCTATATAATAGAAGAGAAGGTTTCGACATATTTGCTTCAACAGGCTGCTTGCTCCGTGATCTTACTATATCACTCTTAATTAATTATTGTAAATTATTTATATATTAAAAAATTAATAATATTTAATTAAAAAGTAAAATAGACATTTATGATATGTCTGCTTCAGCTGCTTCAACTGTGATTTTACTATATCACCCCTAATTAATTATTATAAGTCATTTACATATTAAAAAATTAATAATATTAAATTCGTAATTTTACTATATCGCCCTTAATTAATTATTATAAGTCAATTATGTAATAAAAATTAATATTATTTAATTAAAAAATATAAAATGGACATTTATAATATGTCTACTTCAATAGTAATTTTACTATATCACCTCCAATTAATTATTATAAGTTATTTATGTATTAAAAACTAATAATATTTTATTAAAAAAGTAAAATTTACATTTATAACATGTCTGTTTCAGCTACTTATAAGTCATCTAATAATAATATTTAATAAAAAGGTAAAATATATAAAATAATAATTAAATCTTGATATTTTAAACTAACGTGACGTTTTATTTGAGGTCCACATAAATTTTTTTCACAAGTATTTTATTTATAGTAATTTTGTTATAGCACTTTTAGTTAGTTGTTGTAAGTCATTTAAAATATGTATGTTTCGCTGCTTCAATCGTGGTTTTACTAAATCACCCTTAATTAATTATTATGACCATCAAAGCATTGTGCCGCTTAAATTTGGAATAGAAATAGTATTATAAATCACAATAATTAAAAAATTAAATTATTTTTAAAATATAATTGACTATCGATGACACAAAAATTTGGATAAGGAGAGTAACATATATTATTTGAAAATTATATAAAAAGTATTATAAATTACAATGGTTAACAACTTAAAATATTTTAAAATAATTATCTATTATATATTTCAAAAATATGTAAAAAATACTATAAATCACAAAAATTAAAAACTTAAAAAATTTAAATGATATAAAATATTTGATTGACTCTCAAAATTATATTAGTCACTTAAATTGGAATAGAAGAAAATTATTATAAATCACAATAATTAAAAATCTCTGTTATTTAAAAAATATAATTGACTAACAACGCCACAAAAGTTTGGACAAAGAGAGTAACGTATATTATTTAAAAGTTACATAAAAAATATGAATGACTAGATAACCCTTTATCATATGATTAAAGATCTAAACTTAAAAACGCACCAAATTTTGTCATTTATATGATTAAAATATACATAATTATCTTTTGAGACTTGGTTCCTTAAAAAATACTATCAAGTGGTTAATATGTTAATTTTATGTATTCATGTTTTATAATTCATAATTCGAATTGACATCAATTTAACGTATATAATTAAAATATTTTAATATTGGGCCCGTGCAGACACAGGCCATACTCCTCGAGTAATTTAAATAAATAGGAGTGTGTGCATAAGAATCAATTAATTTTCAAATAACAAAACAAAATACCAAAAAGAAAAGAAAAAGTAATGTACATACTTATAACCTCAAACTTATTATTAGTTAACTCTTAAACATATCAAGTTAATGTTTTATCTTATTTCAACATATTATTTTGAATGTTAATTGTACTTTTTTGGGAAAAAATATATATAATCAATTTTTTTTGAAAGTTGTAAAGAAATTTATTTATACTTGATACTTTATTGTTTAAAAATAAGTACATTTTGTTTATATTTATGAACTTATTTTTTTAAAAATATATTCATAGACACATCAAGAAATTGCATTTGAGTTTAACATATTTATTGGGTTTGGGGATGATTTTTAAGTTCTTAATTAATTAAATTGCAGCCAATAAGAAATGGTCATGTATTAAATGAAAATACTACTTTGTTAAGGAGAAGGGTAAAATAGAGTCATAGAGGTAAATGGAAGGGTATTTTAGACCCCAAAAATAGAAGAGGGATATTTTAAGATTATTTTCAATACTTGAAAGGTATTTTAGGGCCCTCTTCGCAAAATATGTAATATGAATTTCTTTCTAATTTTCTATCATTGAAAGTTTTATTTTATTTTTGCATATTCTACTCTAAATTGACTTTTTAAGCCATATAATGTATATAATTATTTAAATTTTAAATTCAAACTAAAAAGTTGCAATTCAAAATTCATATTTCTATTTAAATTCAAATTAAAATAGTCGAATGTTATGGAATATGATTCAACAATAATGTGACACTTTAATTTGAATTTGAATGCATATTGTTGACATAAAAATATATTGAATTAAATTTTTGTTTTAAAAAAAATTCTGTCGTAAAATAATTTTCAAATTGAAATTTTTTCGGTGATGAAACTTGCATTTATATTGTTTCCCGTCATATAAATAAATTAGATAGATTTTCTTATATTGAAAATTTTAATTTATTTGATTTTGTCTATTTTAAACTTGGTGATTTAACTTATTGAAAATTAATTTACTCGCTTTCCCTATTAATATACATAAAATAGCCAACATATACATAACATTCTGTGTATATATGAGATTTTTGTAATATGTTTAAGAAGTTGAGATTTTTTGTAATATTGAAAAGATAAGTTGTGTATTTATGTAATTTCTAGAAATAAAAAGGTAAAGAAAAGCAAAAACCAATTGGCCAAAAAAAAAAAATCAGCCGCCACACAAACCCCAAAATTTCTTCCCATTTATATCCACCCAAAATCTCCCCCCAAAAATGAAAAATTGGTCCAAAATTTTAAAATCTAATTTTTCATTAAATAACCCTAATCCCACTTAACAAACACAACACTCCCTCTCCTCCCTCCATGCTCTGGGTCCCTAACCATTTTTTTTAATTTTTTATTTATTTGATATTTTTATGATGTATAATTGATTAATATTTATTTTTTCTTTTGTAGGTTTTACAATATGAAATTCTCTAAGTGGATGGAGTAAGTTTCACAATATGAGTATTGCATTGGATTGTATATATTCTTGTTAATTTGAAGGTAATATTTTATCCGTGGATTTAAAAATTGATATCTAGTTGCTTGTGATATTACATTGAATATATTTTTGTTATTGTATTGAAATTTGAAATTCATATCTTTATGTTTTAAGAAGTTTAATAAATTTACAGGTTTATTTACTTGTTTGATTGCTTTGCATTTTTCTTATTTGTATTTGTTAAAAAATTTAGTAAAAGAATTACTTAAGAAATATATTTTTCTCCTTGAAGTTCTACATATACACACACTTGCATATATAATTAGTTGTTATTAACGTTCTTGGTGCTAAAATACTTTACCATTATTGATAGATATACTAATAGAATAAGAGCATATAAATGATAAATTAAGGATATTGATCAAGTTGAGGTGCAGTAATGATACATTAAGAGGGATGTTGATCAAGTTGAGGTGCAGTTGAAGACTACAGTAGAAAAGATAGTAGAAAACAATGTTGCGTTGGACTCATACAAGATGGCCTCTCAAAAGAATTCTATATTGTGACTATTCTCAAAATTGTAACATGTAATTATAAGTAATTTGTCAATTTCTTTAGAATCTCAAAATTGAATTTGTAGTTATTTTATATAGTGAATTTGTAGCTATATTATGTAACTTTTCTCATTGACAAAGCTTGTAGAAGTTTTTTTTAATTTGTAGTAATGGAATTGTTGATTTTTTGAAAAAATATTTATCTATATATTACAGAAATTCTTGTAATTAATAACATTTATGAAAATATTATTCGATTTATAGCAAAAAAATTTTGTAGCTTTATATAATTGTAAAAAATATGGCTATATATATATATATATATATATATATATATATATATATTCATTTTTCGTAGCAAATTAAAAGGCAGCTATAATTTATATATTTCATGGCAAAATGAATGAATTCTTAGCTATGTACAAAATGTTTATGGCAAATGCTTCATTTTATAGTTACGAATTTTCTAACACGTAGCTAAATGTAAGGATTGTTATTATGATACTAAGACATAAATTAGTCACAAATTTTAAATTTTCATAGCAAAATCTTTTGCCACAATAGAATATACTATTGCTATAATATAAAAAATTGCTACAGGTTCTATTTGTCGTGGCAAAGAGTAAAATTATTTGCTATAAGTATATATTTTGTAGCAAGATTTTTTTACCATCACAGCTACAACACAACTTTTTTATATCTGTAAGTATTTGTCCTTAGCCACAAACCATGAAAAGTCTATAGCTAATTTTTAGTTACGCCACTTCTTGCTACGAATGCTACGGAAAAAAATTATGGCTAAAGTGTTTAGCTATGAAACTTTACATATTTAGCTATGATATATTATGTAGCTATATATGCATTTTGTTGTAGTGTACGTCCATACTGCATGTCTCGTAATATCTCAATCTCCCTAGTCAGTATAAGATGATATAAGATAATGTAATGAAATGAATGATCAAATACAATATCAAAAAAAGAGTTCGATGATGGAAACACAATACAAAAGTAAATAAAAATATAGTATCAAACCAAACCAAGAAATATAATGCAATACAAATGATGCAACGCAATGGAATGATGATGAATAGTGAAACCCATCGCATGACTTTCTGTATATATCCACCGAGCTTACAACTACCAGGGAGGCCCATGAGGGATTCGCAATCCATATACTCATATAGTCTCAATCTCATGTCTCAAATCAATCTTATCAGCACATTCTTTGGTATAGACATTTTACAAAGTATCTCATTTTCTTACAAAAATCAAAGTATCTCAGTGGTACCAATGTCTCATAAATCTGCATGCGTGATATGAGGATGTAATGCTCCCAACAAATCAATATGAAGAACAAAATTCATTCAATACATGTATAAGTGAGCTGTAAATCAACTCAGTGTATCAATAATTCATTATATCAATTTTTACTTGGTACCATCAAAATAAATAGTCTTGTATTGATCAATAATATCACTTTCAACCCCTCACTTGGACATCACTATAATGATAATGCAATTAAATACGCAAATAAGGAATACGATGGATCCAAAATGAATTTGAAAAATAAGTTTAAAAATAAAAGAGATAAAATTAAAATTTTATTTAAGAATAATGTTCCCAATATGAAGAGGAGTCTTTAGTTGGAACCCTAAGCAAACTGAAATAGAAATCGGGCTCAAATAAAAAAAATTAATATATATTGTACTGAGTAAAATCCCCAAAACATATTTAAAATCATGAACTTCAAGTTATTTTGGAGATCATTGAGAATGATGGAATAAGAATTTGGGAACTAACCAATTGCCATAGATCGAGCTCTCAATGGTGAAATGTGATGAGAATAGGGTTTTGAGTCGAGATGAAAATTAAATTCTTTCCGAGTTAAAAATGTCCTTTGCGAATGCGTATACCCAGGCAGCGAACGCGAAGGTAAAACTAGCTCAAACCCCATGATCAAAGATAAAATATTTCAAACGTGATAAAGAAATGAACTCAGCTCACTAGTTACTCATTGCGATTGCGGAACCCGCCATTGTAATTACGAGGAAGGGGAAATTTACTCTTTGAGAATGCGACGTGGTTATCAGGAATGCGAATGGAGGGAAATACTACTTTGCGAACGCGACAGAGGATGTCATGAATGGGAAGGGTCATGCACCAGCAACTGCAACATCAGCAAAATGCAAGGGTTGAAATCTTCCGAATGGATCCTCGAAATTCATTTGAGATTCAACAGAAATAACTCAATGTACTATTAGTCTAATCTCAAATTTTCAAACTCAATGGAGATATTGGATTTTCAAACGACTCGTTTTCACCAAATTACCCGCGGAACCTCTTTTAGGCCAAATTTTAATTAGTTTTCAAATGGAAGGTGGAAATGAAAAATAAAAATTTTAAACTTGAATCAACCCCGCTACTAACTCAAAACTGATATTCTAGATCTAATGGCGTTGTCCAAATCTCCATTCGACACTCGGATAGAAAAATATTGATCAAAGTCAAACCTATCCTTTTAAGGATACTCAAAACCACAAACTCAAATAAAATACTTCCAAATGCATCTGGGACCATGCCAACCATCCCCGCAACTCATAAATCAAATAAAACAATCCGAAGAGAGACAAAATGATCAAAACACAGAAAGTTCTAAATTTCAATGCGAGGGTCATTACAGTTTATCTCCATCTTCAATTCAAAGCAATCATTATGTCTTTAATCAATCCTTGCAATTATTTACTTCCATTACTAGTAACTAAATTATCTACTGAGGTTGTGAATTCATTTGGGACGACATTCATAAGGTTTTCGTGCGTTGCATGATTTTCGGAAATTAAAATATCAAAATATTACTTATTTTTCTTTATTGATTGGTCGCTGCAAACATCAATTTATACCATAATATCTTAATTTTACTTGAAAAGACAAATAAGAATTTGATAAGAATAATTTGCATGAACTCAAGGTGTTTAACTCTTATTCTATAGATTCTCTCATAAATAAGTTGAAGTTAGGTGGTATAATCAGTCGTTCTTATTTAAATAAATCATACAAATTTAAAAAGATCTTATTAAAATAAATTGTTCAAATCTTGAAAAAGAATAAGTGATTGAGGTAAGATCTAGATGTATATCTAGAAATTCGATTATTTATAATTGCATGAAAATCAAGAAGGGTGCATTCCATCGTGGGGGCGCAACCATAGTTCTTTAATCATATAGTTAAATTCAAAAGTATTACTGCACTCTTGGTCTCTAGATATAAACAAAATCTTTTTTACCTCACGTATTCGCGCCGTCCATAATATTTTCTCTTATTTTTTGTGGATTCAAATTCAACCTTTGTTAGATTATTATATTTGCATACGATCGTGTTATATCATTTTAAGGTGTAGTTTTGAGTGTATCATAAAATAATAACTTAGTCATTTTATGTAACGAATGATTTAGTGTAATCACGTTGCTACCCTTTTTTTCTTCTCAGTTTATTTTTGCTTATTATCTAATAATTTTATTTTAATCTTTATCCTACTTTTTATGATAGTTACACCCTCTATTCTACTTTTTACTTTTCTTATGGATATATTCTTTAAATTATTGATGTGTGACATTATGCATATAAAAACATGAAATGATATGTGTATTCAAATTTCAAATAGTATATTTATTCTCATCACAATAATATAGTACATACAATACAACCATGCAAAGAAGGTGTAACCGTGTAACCATATGCCCAGAACACTAAAACTTACATCTCGCAATACTTTTGCTCCCAAACCGTTGTGATGACGAGAGATTAGTCCAAAACTTCTTTTAAGATAGTGATTTGAAATCTATCTTCACTATGAGTTTTAAAAAAAAAAAAAAGATAAAGTAGTAAAGCATAGTAGTCCCATGAAAAATAACACACACAATAACTTTCGGTGATATTATGTCAGAAATCACACACAATTAACTTTTGGGTGATATTATATGTCGGAAAGGGTATAGGTATGTATCCAAATTCCAAAGGACTTGGAGTGGAGAGACGAGAAAATGTATTTGGGAATTAGTGAATTTGAGGTGTCTATGCCATATTAGCCACTCAATCCAAGCAAGATGACCTCACACTTAATATTTCTTCATCAGTTTTTTTTTTCTTTGGTAATATAAGATAGATATATTAGCATTATAACAAAACACTACAGAGAGGAGTTTGGTGGCACTGCCAGCATAGTATCTACACTTAGTGCTATATTTACAGGACATCCACCATTAGTATTAGGCCAAGCCAAGATATTAGTAGGCAAACTAGTAGGTATATTAACAGAGACGCTAGGCGGCAACACCCCATAGGCCTTAACACGTCTAGTAGTAATCTCTCCCCGTTCATCACCGCACAAAATTTGTAAAGAGTCTTGAGGAGGCACCCAAAAAGTAGTAATAGACATAACTGGAGAGATAAAAGCTAGGCTGGATGGTAGTGCAGTAGTAATGGCCCTTCTTGCTAAGCTATCCGCAAGTCTATTCTGCTCTCTGTAGATATGGATAAGTGGTGGACTACCTAGACGTAGAAGAAGGGACCTGCAATCAGCCAATAAAACAGAGTTATTAGGATTAGATTCTATATTAGTAAAAACTTAATAATCTGCTCTGCATCAATATTTATTTCTAACGGCCCGAGATTATGTAGAAGTGCCAGTTGCAAGCCTACAAAAAGAGTCCGAAGTTCATGATAAAATATATCCTTCACTAAAGCATGTGCAGTGAACCCCATAATCCATTTGCTGCTACTGTTTCGAAAAACACTCCCCCAAAGAATCTATCTGTATATTGGATGATAAGGATACGTCAGTGTTTAGCATTAGGCAATCCCTTTTCGAAGGGTTCCATTTTACATATAAGGTAAAGGGATTGCATGTATGAGTTGGTTCACCTGCTAAAAAACATTACTCATTTGCCAAATTATCCGCAAGCGTTGGAGACGGAGGCTCCAGGTTACCCTCGAAAATATGTTTGTTCCGACTGGTCCAAATGAACCATAAACAGTAGGGGATTATAACGTTAAGAGGTAATCTGTGGTAGCCGTGTTCAGGCATTTGAAGAGAGTGTTTTAGCCAAACAGTGAAGGAATCATAAGAATTCGGGGACTTCAGTGAGAAGGTAGTGTTTGGTGCTAACTTTTCCCAGAACTATTCAAGTTTTGGGCAAGTCGAGAATATATGAGATATAGTTTCAGGCGTTGAGTTATTGTAACTCTTTCAATACGGTGACTCCAGGCACGATATATAGTGAAGATACACCGATGTTGGAAGACGGTTAAGAACCAGCAACCATAGGAAGTGCTTAATTTTAGGAATTTTGTTGTGCTTCCAAATGCACACAAAGTCCTAAGGGGCCGTTAGCAAATTCTCTGCAGCTATCTGATTATAACAACTACAAACCGTAAACTTGCCGGTATTGGTGAGACCCCACTTAATTTTATCATAGTTGTTCGAATATTAAGGAAAATGAGTTGATTGAATTTTGTTAGAAATAAGATTAGGTAGTTCAAAAGGAATGGCTGAAAGGTTCCAAGACTTATTCATATGGTAGTCTGAGATAACTTTGGATTCCTCTGCTCGAGGTAGTGGGCCATGGATGAGAGATCGTAGAGTAGATTCTGGACCTAGCCAAGGTTGGTACAAAAAATTAATATGCTTCCCGTTGGAAGGTTTCCATATATGTCCTTTATGGCAGTATCTCCATCCTAACTTAGGTTCTTCCAGGTAGTCGAAGTGGAAGCCGAGGAAGGAGTTGGATTCAAATATTTATTCTGTAAAAGGGATGCCCAAATGGAATCTTTGGAGTGAAATAACCTCCAAGCCGAGGAAGCAAGTAACACATAGTTTTTATTTAATAAATTTTGAATACCTAGACCCCCATATCTTTTAGGTGTGGCCACAATATTTCAATTAATGAGATTCAACTTCTTATGCGACTCCGTCGTTCCCCATAAGAAGTCTCGTTCAGTTTTTTCAAATTTTTGGATGACTTTAGCAGGCAATTTGTTGGTTTGCATAATATGATTTGGTAAGCTATTGAGAACGGATTTGATAAGAGTTACTCTCCCAACAGTATTTAAGAACTTACCTTTCCAGCCCGCCAAGCGACGCTTAAAGTTTTCTAGTAGGAATTGACAGTCTCGAAAAGCGGGTCTGGAAGTAATTATAGGAAAACCTAGGTATTGGCCAAAAGAATCTCATTCGTTAATTCCAAAATGGAGCAGACATATTCCTTACTTCTAATCGATGTATTAGAAGAAAAAATAAACGTGATTTGGCTAGATTAATTTTTTGTCCCGATGCTACGCTAAATCGGGAGAGAGTAAGGGCTACATTTCGACAAGAATTACCCGTGATTTTGCTAGTAAGGATAATATCGTCTGCGAAAAGTAGATAAGATTGAAGGGCCCCTTGAGAAAGTTTTTGTAGGTGACCATAAGCCCATACTTAATTGAGCGTCAATTACTCTTGATAATCTTTCCATACACAGGATAAAAATGTATGGAGATAGAGGATCGCCTTGCCTTATTCCTCTGGTTGGGCTGAAGAAAGGCAAAGCATTCCCGTTGACAATGATGGCAATAGAAGTTGTAGTAACATATGACATGATTAGTTGCACAAGATTGTCCGGGAATTTAAAGTAAAGTAAAGTTTCACGAATGAAAGACCATTCTAAACGATCAAAAGCCTTTTTCAGATCAATTTTCATAAGGACATAAGCCGCTTTACCTTTTACTCGTTTGAAATAATGCAGGAGTTCCTGAACTGCTACAACATTAGGACCTATTATATCAGGTAGCTTAATTCTATTCACTCTGATTTTGGTTACTACTTTATAAATAGTATTGCAAAGACTGATAGGTCGAAAGAGGGTAATTGAGGAAGCTCCCGAAACTTTTGGAACCAGGCACAAGTAGGTATTGTTTATTTCCTCGGGGATAGCAAAATTTGTGAAAATTTGGTTGCAAACTTCATCAGTTTGTTTTTATTCATCATGTTTATTTCAAACTAAACTAAATTAAATTACTTTAATTTCTTATATTTAAGATTTACATATTCAAAAACCACATATAAGAGCGATATTATAAATTATAATTTTTCTCGTATTTTTATGACAAATAAATATATTTTAAAACATTGATCAAAATCTATGTAGTTTGACTTTCAAAAAAGGGAAACACGACAAGTAAAAATGAGTGAAAGGGAGTATTATAATAATTATTAAATATTTGTCAATATCGATATATCTTTGAACTGATGAATTCCTGTGAGTATTATAACATATTATAAAATATTTGTCAATATCAACACATCTTTGAATTGATGAATTCCTCTATCATTAGTGAATCTGAGAATTCTATGCCATATAAGCCACTCGATCAAGGCAAGATGACATCACTCTTATATTATTATAAGTATAAAATATTTGTCAAATTCTAATGTTTATAGACATGTCTTTGAATTCCTCCATCACAAGTAGTTCACTAATTAAATGCAACCATTATTTTAAGCTATTTCTATTTGGAATGGTCCAGAGATCGTTTCAGAAAATTAAAAGAAATTCATGAGGGAAGTTGATGTTCTTAATTGACAATCACGAGAGTAATTATTGTTCGAGGGAGACGGTGTGAAAAGAAAAAAATATGGAGAAGGAGAGGAAGCACATGCACATCTTTAAGTTGAGTTATTAATGCAAAAAAAGAAATCATTATACTTTGTTACTCTTTTATCATAATTAAAGAAAACATGACATTAAATATATATCTCTAAAATTATTATATTATATTATCTGCATTTAAAAATAGTTGGTCTTTGTTGACTTGATACTCTTCTTACGAAAAAAATTATTAGACCAAATAATCTTATTAATTATGCTGTGAAAATATAAATTTGAGTATATACACTTTGTTTAGTCATTTGGGTCTCAGGTTCGATCCTGGGTATGAAAAAGTCTTTGGTAGAGAGCGCTAACAAAAATGAGTCCTATCCGGCGCGAATCCGAATTAATCAAGCTTCAATAGGGGTATCAGATTTCGGATGAAAAAAATAAATTATAAAAATAGTATTGATAGAACCTAATAATATTCTCTTGTTTTCATAAAAGAAATAACTAAATTAAAACAAATACTTTTAGAAAAATAGTCAACTATTTTGAAATAACTAAATTAAAACAAATACTTTTAGAAAAATAGTCAACTATTTTGAAACGCATGGGAGTACAAATATTACATCTTTATATAAGAGAAGATTCAGATTTGCGGCTAAACTAGTCCTCTGATCGAGTGACAAATAGGCGGATTGAATTGAATTGAAGTGAGTTAAAATAGATCGGATGAATAAATATGTCAAAGGAACGAATTAGCTGAATTTGACCAGATAAAAATGAGTCAGATGAATAAATGAGTGGTTATTTACTTGGTTGAAATGGATTAAGCAAAAATAAAGTAAGAGTCAGGTCATAACTCAATCTATTCAATTTTTAATAAATTTTAAATTTTTTAATTATTTTCTCTTAACAATAACATCATATTCAGTGTAGTTCTACAAAGTAGAGTTTAGAAAGGTGGAGTGTGTGTACGCAGATATTACCTTTACCTTAAAGGTGAGGTAAAGAGATTGTTTCCGCTATATCCTCGACTCAAGATAAAAATTGTCAGGAAAAAGACGTAATGGAGGTACAAGAAACAATAAATGGTAATAAAAATAACAGATAGTAGCAGAACAACACTACAACAAAATAATACTACAATCGAACTACACGATACAATAGACAGTTAATAATTGATATCCTTGTAAATTTTTTCTTCTAGTGTCTATTTTTTCTTCCAGATATCCTTATTTTTAATCCTATCTCTTCTAGTGTACTCACACATACATGGTAAAGTTCTCATCTCTGTCACTTTCATATTTTAAATGTTCGAGTTTTTGACTGGCAACACTACACTCCAAACGATATAACTGATCTAACCACCTATCTGTAAAACTTGCTTTTAAATGTTAAGAGTTCATAATTTGTTTAAATACCTAATTAAAAATTCATAATTTGTTTAAATACCTAATTAAAAAAATCTTCTTATATGATAGCTATATATACAAGATATATAAAAAAAAAAAAAAAATCTTTTTAAAAATATCTAGATAAAATTTTCTCATGAATCAATTGAGTTGTATATTGATCCAATTTTTAAATGATGAATCAAGCAAAGCAATCAGCTTAATAAAATAAGCAAGTTATTATTAGTCAATCAGCTTAATAAAATAAGCAAGTTATTATTAGTCCACCCAAATCTAAATAAACTGAACGAATCATAATTTTATGGGTTGATTTTGTCAACCCCACCACTAATGCACATTTGGTTAATTCATGTCTTTAATTATCAAATTATCTCATATTTGTTCGTCACTAATATATATTCAGCATAAAACATATTGATTCCACCTATTCAAATTCATCAGAAAAGAAATCAATTTAGCTTTGAAAGTTGATTGCAATTTTAAATTACCTTCAAAATTTGAATTCATTTGGGATCAATGCAAAAACCAAACTTAGACACTAGTGGTTTGGGTCATAGGTGACAAAAAAGATTTATAATGAGGTGTAGGTGATATAAGTCTTAATAATTGAGTAGAGTTGACAATTACTTAATTATGGTTTAAGAAAGTTTAGAAAATTTTAAAATAATCCACAAGTTTTTAAATTTACACTTTGATCCAAATGTTAGTTAATATATAACGGGGAACGAAGGGAAAAAATATTTTTTCTCTCTCCTCATCCGTTGTTATTTTCTCTCTCTTCGCGATATTTGTTGTTCATTGTTGCTGCTGTTTTATTCATCATCTTCTGATTCATTATCATCATCATATACTTCATTATCATCTTCATATTCTTCTTGTTGACCATTGTTGTTGTTGTTGTTGTTGTTACCCCAACTGCTGCTCTTTGACCAAATTCTTATGTCAAATTCTGTTTCGTAAATCACTTTCAACTTTGAAATTTACTTGAGAGGAGATTTTGGTAAGTCAGATTATGTTTTTTAGTTGAATTTGGGTAACTGCTAGTGTGTTGTAGCTAGCACGCGAACATGAATGCAATACAAGAGCAATCTGTTTAAATAGATCCATTATCTGCGGCACCAAATAAATGTTCTGTTGTAACAGTAGACTCATGTTGGATTCATGTTTATGGGTTCTAGGTGCCCGTAATATGAATCGAATATATGTGTATTCTGTTGCAACATATTAGTAATCTGTTTCAACAGATAAATAATCTATTTCGTCAGATTACTAATATGTTTCTAACAGCAAAATACAGCTCCTATCACACACAAACACAAACCTAACAGATAACTCATATGTTATTGCTATTGATAGTGGAATCAAATTATTCCTTAATTGTAGACATGTCATTCGTTAAGAAATAGAAATAGACAACACGAAAATTAAATAAAAAATAAAAAGTCAAGTGCATCAAACATAATTTTTTATAAAACAAACAAAAAAAATACATAGATAAAAGAAAAAAAAAGCTTAATTATTATTATCATCATTATTATCATCATTATTATTTGTATGGCCGGCTGACCAATCTTCAACGGGCAGCAGGAGCGCCCTCCTCAGCCTGTGGATCTCCCGCAGTATCCTTACTCTGATGGCGGCCAACTCCCAATGCAGGTCATGAACCTCCTTCTGCAGTTCCCGCATGACGTCTCGTAAAATAACGACATCCCACACAGGAACAACCATATCTAGAAAACACATAAGTTGACAAAACACACGTAAAAACAAAAGTAAAAAAAAGAAAGAATTTGAATGTAATGTAATATACAATGAATATTTACACAAAAATCAAGAAAAAAACTGACCAGAGACAAGAAAAAGCTATCAAGTCCTTGAAGAGAAAGTAGTTGAAGGTGTAACAAGAGCAATGAATAAATAGTATGTAGTAGAACGAACGACTGAGTAAGGAGGGACCTATCTATAGAGGATTGAACTTGAATGAGTTAGGCAAAAAATCGGAACTGTTCACCTCCATTTATTAATGACATTCTTGATTACTGTAAAAAGTTATGACTTAATTAAATTAATTAATATTATGATAAGTCATGACTTTTCAGCGTTATTATTATTAAAAATTAGTTCTTTCCAAGTACCATTTTTTTTACATTGAGTTGGACAACAGATAATATATCTGTTGCATCAGAAAAATCATCTGTTACAACAGATATATCATTATTTGCAACAAATAGATAACCTGATGCATCAGATAATATATCTGTTGCAACATATAATATATATATATATATATATATATATATATATATTTAAAAAAATAAATTATCTTTATGACATCCAAATTTTTTGACATTTTAATTATATAAATTAATAAAGCAGATTTAAAGGCACAACTGTTCACCTCCATTTATTAATGACATTTTTGATTACTGTAAGAAGTTATGACTTAAGTAAATTAAACAATATTGTGATAAGTCATGACTTTTCAGATTTATAATTATTAAAATAATTAGTTCTTTTTAGAAACCATTTTTTATTTACACTGAGTTGGACAACAAATTATATATCTGTTGCATCAGAAAAATCATCTGTTACAACAGATATATCATTCGTTGCAACAAATAGATAACATGTTGCATAAGATAATATATTTGTTGCAACATATAATATATATATTTTTTAAAAAAATAAATAAATTATCCTCATGACATCCAAATTTTTTGACTTTTTAATTATATAAATTAATAAAGCAGATTTAAAGGCACAGCTATTCACCTTCATTTATTAATGACATTCTTGATTACTGTAACTTTTAACATTAACTTCAGACGGTTTCTGATTGGTACGGCGGATGCTGGTGATGGCGTAGCAGCGTCGGAAATAGGTGCAACTCTCTTCTCTCTCTCATCCTCTCTCTCTCTTTTCTCAACCCTTTCTCCTTCTCCTCCCCCTCCCCTTTGTTGTTTTGTCATCTAGCCACTACTATCGCTGAAGGATTAGTTTCTTCGCCATCTCAACTCCGGTGATGGAGGATTTGTGAATCACCGATCAGATTCGGCTTAACTGAGCAGGTAAGACTTTAACCGGAGACCATCTTCCGGTAACACCAGGAAGAAACCCAGGTGACATTCCGGCAACGTGCAACTAGTCGATTTCTGGCGACTTTACTCCGACAACCAATTTCGACATCAAAATTGCCATATCCAACATACACAGGAATATTCGGGTGACATCCAAACTTTACTACTTAGTTGTTTTACATTCTAGTTTTGTGTAATTTTATTCTCAGTTTCCTGTGATTATTGAGTGCCTGGTCTTCTTATTGGCAGATATTTTTATGTATTTTTGTGCGTGCCTTCTACTGTTTTCCCACTGTCCCTTTGTTTTGGTGGTGGGTTGTTTTGTTTTTTTTTTATTTTTACCACGTATTGCCGGTATCTTTACTATTGGTAATTTGTGATTGATTAATCTGTGTGTTAATTTGGTGCCTACTATCTATTGCTCGCATATTTTGAAGGTATTTTTAGTGCTTTGTGGGTGCCTTTTACTGTTGTGTTGTTGTGTACCATTTTCTTGTTGTCCAATTTTGAGTAGTGGCTTTGGGGATAAATGGTGGAATAGGGTCATATCCTGTGGGGTTAGGGGTGGGGGTAGGGTCTGGCGTTGGGGTCAGGTGTAAAGACGGAGGTATTAGGGGAGGGGTTTCCAGAGAAGATAGGTTGAGGGTAGGGTCGTGGAATATAGGGACCCTTCAGGGTAAGTCGATAGAGTTGGTTAAGATCCTTAGGAAGAGAAGGATCAATATTGTGTGTGTACAAGAGACTAAGTGGGTAGGTTTTAAGTCTAGGGATGTGGATAGGTACAAACTGTGGTATTCGGGTAATGGGAGGCATAGGAATAAGGTAGGTATATTAGTAGATGAAGAGCTTAGGGAGCAGGTAGTGGAGGTTAATAGGGTTAGTGATAGGGTGATGACTATTAAGTTAGTTATTGGGGGGTTCACGGTGAACATCTGTAGTGCTTATGTGCCACAGGTGGTCCTGCACGAGGAGGAAAAGAAGAGATTTTGGGGAGTTTTGGATGAGGTGGTTAGTAGCGTTCCTAGCTCGGAGAAGTTTTTCTTAAGAGGGGACTTCAATAGGCACATCGGGGCTTTACCGGTAGGTTATGAGAAGGTGCATGGTGGCTTTGGATTTGGGGATAGGAACGATGCATGAGCCTTTCTTTTGGATTTTGCGAGAGCCTTTGAGTTGGTGGTAGTGAATTCTTGCTTCCCAAAGAAGGAGGAGCATCTGGTTACTTTTTGCAGTAGGTTAGCCAAGACTTAGATTGACTTTTTACTGCTTAGGAAGGAGGATAGAGCTTAGTGTAAGTGTTGTAAGGTCCTTTCGAGTGAGAACCTTTCGACCCAACATAGACTTCTGGTGATGGACTTGGTTATAAAAAGGTAAATAAGAGAAGGGGTAGGGAGGGTCGATCTAGAGTAAGGTGGGGCGACCTGACCCTGGCTACTTCTTTGGAGATAGGGGTGAAGTTGGAGAGATTGGGGCTTGGGAGTGTAGGAGGGATGTGGATAATATGTGGGATACGACTACGAGTTGCATCAAGGAGACAACTAGAGAGGTTTTGGGTGCCTCGAGGGGCTGGTCTGGCCGGCTTTGGCGGGATTGGTGGTAGAATGACGAAGTTAAAGAAGAAATTAGAGTCGAAGAAGGTGGCTTACGTAAAGTTGGTGCTGATTAAGGATAATGCGGAGAAGCGAGTGAGCAGGGAGGAGTAAAAGTTAGCTAGGAAGGAGGCTAAGTTAGCGGTCACCGCTGCTAAGACAGCAACATTTGAGATATTGTATGAGGGACTTGAGAAGAAGGGCGGGGAGAAGAGGTTGTTTAGGCTTGCAAAAGCCAGGGAGCATAAGGGTCGGGATCTGGACCAGGTTAAGTGCATTAAGGGAGAGGATGGCAGAGTTTTGGTTGATGACATTCTTATTAAGAAAAGATGGCAGTCATATTTTCATAAGCTCCTGATTATGAGGGGGATAGAGGCATTGTATTAGGAGAGTTGGAGCACACCGAAAAATTTCATAATTTTGGTTTTTGTCGGCGTTTTAAGGTGGATAAGGTTAGTGAGGCTATTCGCAAGATGTGAAGAGGCAGGGCGATGGGGCCCGATGAGATTCTGATGGATTTTTGGAAGTTTGCTAGCGGGACGGGGTTGAGGTGGTTGACCGACTTATTCAACAATATTTTCAAGTTCGTTAAGATGCCTGAGGCATGGCAATGGAGCACGATGATTCCTCTTTATAAGAACAAGGGTGATATTCAGAGTTGTAACAACTACCGAGGTATTAAGCTGTTGAGTCACACGAAGAAGATTTGGAAGTGGGTGATGGAGTGGAGGTTAAGGAGGATCGTGTCTATTTCGGAGAATCAATTTTGTTTTATGCCTGGTCGCTCGACGACTGAGGCAATTTTCCTAGTGCGGAGACTGGTTAAGCAGTATAGAGAGAGGAAGAGGGATCTTCACATGGTGTTTATTGACTTGGAAAAGGCGTATGACAAAGTCCTTAGGGAGGTTCTTTGGAGATGCTTAGAAGTGAGGGGGGTCCCTATGGCGTACATTCATTTCATTAGGGACATGTACGAGGGGGCGAAGACTCGGGTAAGGACTGTGGGAGGGGATTCTGACCATTTTTTGGTCTTGGCTTGATTGCACCAGGGATCGACTCTTAGTCCATTTTTATTCGTCGTGGTTATGGATGTGTTGACAAGGAGTATTCAAGGTGAGGTGCCATGGTGTATGATTTTTGTGGATGATGTAGTCTTGATGGATGAGTCGCATCAAGGTGTTAATGATATGTTGGAAGTTTAGAGACAAACCCTGGAAACTAAAGGTTTCAGGTTGAGTAGGACAAAGACGGAGTACTTGGAGTGTAAGTTTGGTGACACAAGGCAAGAGGACAAGGTGGTAGTGAAGTTGGAGTCTCAGGTGGTGTGTAAGAGAGATAGTTTTAAGTACCTTAGGTCTATGATTTAGGGGAATGGGGAGATTGACAAAGATGTCTCTCACCATATTGGGGCAGGTTGGTTGAAATGGCGGCTTGCCTCGAGAATCCTTTTCGATAAGAAGGTGCCTCTCAAGCTTAAAGGCAAATTCTACAGAGTTGCAATCCGGATGGCTATGTTGTATGGTGCGGAGTGCTGGCCGATTAAGAACTCTCACGTCCAGAAGTTTAAGGTGGCGGAAATGAGGATGTTGCGTTGGATATGCGGTATCATGAGGGCTGATAGGGTTAGGAATAAGGCTATTCGAGATAAGGTGGGAGTGACATCGATGGAGGATAAAATTCGGGAAGGAAGGTTTAGATGGTTTGGGCATGTAATGAGAAGGGGCACGGATGCTCCAGTTTGTAGGTGTGAGAGATCAACCTTGGATGGTTTCAAGTGGGGTAGGGGTAAACCGAAGAAATACTGGACATAAGTAATTACACGTGACATGGAGCAATTACGGCTCACTGAGGACATGACCCTTAATAGAAAGGTTTGGAGGAAGAGTATTAGGGTAGAGGGCTAAGGGATGTGGTTAAGTCATAGGCTGGAGTTAGAAGAGTTTCATGTAGCTTGGTTGGTAAGGCTAGGGTTGAGGGGAGGGGGTGCCTTTTGTTGGTTCATGTACTTATTTAAGGTTGTTGTATCGTGTTATTTTATCATGTTGTATGCTTACAATATTTGAACACGGTCTCGGTCCTTTTCTTGAGCCGGGGGTCTATCGGAAACAGCCTCTCTACTTCTTCGGATGTAGTGGTATGGACTGCATACATTCTACCCTCCCTAGACCTCACTATGTGGGAATATACTGGGTTTGTTGTTGTTGATTCTTGATTACTGTAAAAAGTTATGACTTAATAAAATTAAGCAATTTTGTGATAAGTCATGACTTTTCAGCTTTAGAATTATTAAAATAATTAGTTCTTTCCAGCAATCATTTTTTTTTACACTGAGTTGGACAATAGATTATATATCTGTTGCATGAGATAAATTATCTGTTACAATAGATATATCATCCGGTGCAACAAATAGTTAACCTGTTGCATCAGATAATATATCTGTTACAATATATAATATATATATTGTTTTAAAAAAATAAATTATCTTCAGGACATCCAAATTTTCTGACTTTTTAATTATATAAATTAATAAAGAACATTTAAAAACAAGAATATTTCTGGTGAATTTTTTATGGTTTAAATTGTGTTTATCATTTATTTCCTTATTCTTTTCTGTGAAAAGAAATGACTTAATTAAATCAATCTGGTGAGTTTTTTATTATTGTGACAAGTCATGATTTTTCAGCTTAGTAAATTTAAATAGCCTTTTTCTCAATTTAAAAATCGAGTACACCTGGTTTTCAATAACCGTTTCGTTTCTTTCTTTTCTTTATAACCATTTTTATTAATTGAGTTATGGCAACAAATTGTCTATCTGTTGCATCAGATATCTGTTTCAACAGATATACCATCTGTTGCTATAGATCGACCATCTGTTTAAGGAGCTTTTTTGATTTCTTCTAACTGATTCATCAGTCGCAACAGATGAGGAATTTGATGCATCAGAAGCGTTTTTTGTTTTTGTTTGTTGAATGTGTTTAGACAAAAAACACAGTCACAACTATTCATTAACTTTTTCCTTAAAAATCATATCATCATTTATCTTAATTAAATATATCCAATGTTGTGACTTTTTTTTAAATTAAATAATCTTTCTTTTACGATTATAATATCATTTATTTCCTTATTATTTATTAACGAACTATTTTTAGGAGAATTTCTCATCATCAGTTTAACCACCATCTGTTGCCACAAGTGCTCAATCCCTACCTCCAACCGTTGACATGTTGAGAATAGGGAGTAAATAGAATCATAATTCAATATTGAATAAGAATTAAAAATTCAAAATTGACCAAACCAAACTAAACCAAATATATACATGGTTTTTTTTAAATCCCTTATTGGTAGATCGGATATAAAAAAGGAAAATACATACTCTAAAAGAAAGAAATACATAACCTAATTATTATTATTATTATTATTATTATTATTATTATTATTATTATTATTACTATTATTATTGTCAACCTGACAATTTTCATCCGGCAGCAGCTGGACCCTCCTCAGCCTTGCTCCGAAGTCGGCCAAATTCCTCTGGAGTTCATCAAACTGCCTTTGAAGTTCCTGTAAGGACTCGATATGAACCTTCTTGTATGAATCTGGATCATCCATATTAGTATTGTAAGTATAGTAGAATGAACAAGTGAGTGAGGAGTGAGAGTGAGAGGAGGGCAGAGGGACCTATTTATAAAATCATTGAATTGGAACGGACTGGACTTGGTCAAATAAAAAGCCACGACTGTTCATATCCCTTAATTAAATAAAACTGGTGACTTTTTGAATATGTAAATTAAAAAAAGGATCTAAATACAACATTTTATCTTATTATTGTATTTCGAAAAAAGACAGATTGGTAATCTGTTGCAAAATATATTCCACCTGCCAGATAACAGATAACTTACAATACAATATATGGACAATCTGTTGCAATAGATGCCTATATCAGTTTGATTTTCCATCAGTTGTAGCGTCTGTTGCACTTGCTAGTCATCTGTTTATTCAATTTCATCGAGAGCAATCAATTTTTCTAAACACTTCTTGGCCAAACTCAATTTTCGCTCTTGAATTGTTTCTCTTATTTTCTTTGCAACCTTCAACCAAATTAAATTTTTGCTACTGGATTGATAGCAAAAATTGAATTTGGAGGCCAGCTTGAAGGATGCAAAGAAAAAAAGAGAAGCAATCCAAGAGCAAAAATTGAGTTTGTCCAAGAAGTGCTTAGAAAAATCTATTGTTCTCGATGAAATTGAATAAACAGATGACTAGAAAGTTCCAACAGACACCACAGCTGATGGAAAAATAAACCAATATATCCATCTGTTGCAACAGATTGTCCATATGTTGTATTGTAAGTTCTCTAACAAGTGGAATATATTTTGAAACATAATACAAATCTATCTCTTTTCAAAATACAATAAAAAGATAAAATATTGTAGTTAGATCTATTTTTTTTAAAATTTAAATATTCAAAAAGTCACTAGTTTTATTTAATTAGGGGATATGAACGGTCATGGCTTTTTTTTAACTAAGTCAAGTCACCACCACTTCCAATTCAATCATTTTTGTCATTATGGTCGTTAAGCTCAGTATAGAGCTCGCCTGATAAATCCTGTGCTGCAGCATATATGGATAGTGCAGCACTCAATGCAAAACTATTTTTGGGTAGAAGCAAGTCTTGAGAAGACATAATCAGTAATCTATTGATATCAGCTTTCGCTGTGTCAAGCAGTTCTATTGATATCTTGTCTTCTATGGAGAAGATTGATCACCAGAAAAACCAAGTGATTGAGATCGTTTAAATTGTTGACTAACTCAAGCAAAGACATCTTCTAGATTATCAAAATTCATAGGGTAGTCTGGTGGTTCAATAACATCAGAAGTCTTATTTCCGGTATTAGCTAATAATGGGGAGATTCTGTCTTCCTCACCATCCTGAAAAGAAAAAGCACTCAAAATTAGATGGAGTATCTCTACATAATGAAAAAAGATGAACTAAATCTAGCATTAAGTTTTTCCTTCCTATTCCTCACTCCTTTTTATCTTCTTACCTTTATCAGATCCGAAATTTTTCTTTTTTTGGATACTTGATAATGCCTTGGAAATTGCTTTCTTTCTCCTATTAGCCTTAATCTCTAATAGAGTGAATGAAACTGAAATCCTCTTTGATCGAATGACACTACTGTTAGATATCAATTCTTTTACATCAGCAGTTAATGCATTAACAGTGTTAATCACACCATTATGTTTTGCCTTGCACTCTTCACATTTGCATGCACAAGATAAGCATGGAGGGGCAAGATTGATCATTCTTCTACCATATAGAGGACAACATATCCGTCATGCAAAAGTCTACACCATCATCATAAATGCTTACCACAGTGAAATTCTGTAGAAGGCGTGATAAATAAACATGAGCAACATCGATATTAAATCTTAACAAGGTATCAGAATTATATTCATGGTCCCTCAACCTTATCACTTCGGACCTACCAAACTTAGCTGTAAAATTGCAAATATGTTGTTTGAATGATCTATGACTAATCGGTAAAAACAACATTCACAAAATTAGTGTACTCTATGTGTGTTTCCATGATAACATTATCAGTAATACATACCTCCCTATATGAAGTGGTTTCATCTGCATGCAGCTAATTTCTCCGAACCTATCTTTACTGCAGCCTCTTGTGATGTTCAGGCAAAAGTTGATCAACTTTCAGTTCCTTTTATATCTACAAATAAGAAGGAAAACATTTATATCACAAAAAGAAAATTATCTTTCTGTTGCAACAGATGTAGAGTCTGTTGCATCAGAAGAGTAGTCTATTGCATCAGATGTGGAGTCTGATGCAATAAATATGGAGTCTGTTGGAATACATAGCAGCCTTGCTGGTGGTTTGATTTGTTCCAATAGTCTCTCCACCTGTTGCAACATCAACAACAACATAAACTACAAACAATAAATAAAAAAACATCAACAATAAAGAAAACAACAACATTTTTTCCAACAACATCATTAACAACAAAGAAGCATACATCCTATGTTCCAACACCATCAATAACCAGGGACGGACCCACACAGAGTCCTCCGAATGTGCGAGCACAGACTAAACTCGTATCAAACTTTATATATGTATATGGAAATTAAGAAAAAATGTATATAATCTAATCAGTGAGCACCCATAGTAAGAGTTATTTGGTTAGCCTAGTTGTTGTTTATGGGTGCTTAAGGCTATTTATTTCATTTAGTCTTGAGTTCAATTCCCACTCAGCACATTTTTTTATTAATTTAGGTAACCAACTCTTCTCTCCTTATTCACTTTAAACTTTCTTTTATTTTTTTCTCCCTTACTCCTTGTGTTGATTGTTCGAACTCCACTATTTTTAAGCTAAGAAGTAGCCACCGTATAAAAAACCTGGATCCGCCACTGTCAACAACACCACATCACAAGTTCCAACAATGCCAACCCCACCAACAACATCAATAACAGCATTAACAACAAAGAAACAAACAAAATACATAAAAAAAATGATACTGCCAACAAGGATTTTAAACTTCTCCCAACAGATGACTTTTTCTTGCATCTTGTAATAAAAATTCTCAGTTCGTTTATTCAACAATTAAAAGTTCCTTCAAATTTTTTAAATAAACATGATATGGGAAAATGGTAATTAAATAAAAAAAATGTAAATAACTTGCAAGAAGAAGACGAGAATGAAAGAGCAATAGTGAATCATAGCGTACCTTAATGTCAAAAGGGGGTCAAAACAGTAATTTCAGTCGATAAATCTAAGATATGGATATGGATCGGTTTAGATCCAAACAAAAATTTATGAGAAAGAGGAGAGAAAAAAGTTTGTGATAAACCTAAAGAGGATAGAAAGAAAAAATATGAGAGACGAATAAAATAAATTTAAGGTTGAAGTTAAGGAGAAGAGAGATAAGATAATTCTAATTTCTAAATGTACTACCCTTAATGTTAAATGACTAAACAAAGTGTATTTATTCAAATTTATATTTTCAAAGCATAATTAATAAGGCTAATTTTGTAGTAAAATAAACCCCTAATTAATATTTTCTTAATGGGTGTGCCAAGTCAATAAGAAACGGAAAAAGTATTATGGGTTTCAATATTCATTAATTAATATTTTACTAATAATTTGAGGGGCATGAGGAAGAAAACGGGTGATATTGAAAAGACAGAACAAGTCTACTCAATGAGATTTTTGAGTTATCCAAGAAACATTTTTTACCACTTTTAGTAGTACTACTACTTTATCTAGTCGGACAGAAGCTTGCTTTAAAATTAAAAGAAAAAAATTCAAACAGATATGTCGTCTGTTGCAACAAATTTAAATATTTGTTTGAAAAATTCCAACAGCTCAGTCATCTGTGACAACAGATGAAACGTCCATTTGATAAATAAATCAGAAATGTCATCTATTACAACAGATATCAATATTTGTTTGAAAATTTCCAACAGCTCAGTTATCCGTCATAACAGATGAAAATGTCTTTTTGATAATTAAATTAGATATGTCATATTTTGCAACAGATATTGTTATCAATTTGAAATTCTCCAATAGCTCAGTCGTTTGTTGCAGCATATTTCATTGCAATTGATTTAGGTGGAACTAGGGATGAAAGAATGAGATCCTCATTAACTTAATGTTAAGATTAATAATAGTACCTACATCGATCTAGGTGGAATGAGGGATGAATGAATGAGCTCAAAGGATCAACTACAAATCCAATTGAGTCATCACATTTGCAGTGTTAGTATTGCGTTCATCCCAACCCGAGTCATCGATCGATCACTCTGAATTGAAATAAGTTCTCATTAACTTAATGTTAAGATTAATAATAGTACTTACATCGATCTAGGTGGAACTAGGGATGAATGAATGAGCTTAAAAGGTCAACTACAACTTTAATTAAGTCTTTTGGTAATTGCATGATGAGATGGTACTGCATTTCTCCTGATAAGAGTCATCGATTGATCACTCTAAGACGAAACGATTCTTACTACCTTGTATGTTTAACTAATACCTTAATTAAATAATCTGGGACTAGAGGTGAGTTCTCATAGGATCAATTACAACTTTAATTGAGTCTTTTGGTAATTGCATGATGAGACAAGACTGTGTTCCTCTCGACAAGAGTCATCGATCAAACACTCTAAGCCGAACCAATTATTACTACCTCATATGTTCAACTAATACCTTAATTGATTAATATAGGACTAAGGGTGAGTTCTCATAAAGTCAACTACAATAGATGACAACGCCTATTTGATAATTTGTAACAGATGGGTAGTCTATTGCGACATTGACTTAATCTATTTGATAATTTACAATAGATGGGTAATCTGTGGGAATAGATTACTTAAAATATTTGATAGTTTACAACAAATTCATGATCTGTCACAAAAATAATGTAATCTGTTTGATAATTTACAATATATGTGTAATTTATTGCAACAACTTAAATCATCTGTTTGATTTGATCTAACAGAAAAGACATCTGTCGTAACAAGTTGAACATTTGTTTATATATAATTTAATTGAGTTCATATGTTAGACTAATACCTTAATTGAATGTGAGTTCTCATAGGTTCAACTACAACTTCAATTTAGTATTTTGGCAATTGCATGATGAGACAGTACTGCGATCCTCCCGACTAGAGTCGTCGATCGATCACTTTGAGACGAACTGATTCTCACTACCTGATATATTAGACTAATACCTTAACTAATTATTCTAGGAATATGGTACTAATACCTTAATTGAATAATCTAGGACTAGAGGTGAATTCTCATAGGGTCACCTACAACTTCAATTGAGTTTTTTGGTAATTGCATGATGAGACGGTACTGCGCTCCTTCTGAACAGAGTCGTCGATCGATAACTCTGAGCCAAACCAATTTTCACTACCTCATATGTTAGACTAATACCTTAATTGATTAATCTATGACTAGGGTACTAATACCTTGATTTAATAATCTGAAACTAGGGGTAAGTTCTCATAGGGTAAACTATCGATTAATCTAGGACTAGGGGTGAGTTCTCATAGGGTCAGCCACAATAGATGGAAACGCCTATTTGATAATTTACAATATATGGATAATCTGTTGTGACATATGACAATCCATTTAATAATTTACAACAGATGGGTAATCTATCGCAACAGATGACTTAATCTATTTTATAATTTACAACAGATTCGTAATCTGTTGTTACCTAATTTGATTGATAATTTACAACAGATGTGAAATATGACGCAACATGTTGAACATTTATTTTTTATGATTTCAATTGAGTTCATATGTTAGACTAATAGTACCTAAATTGATTAATCTATGACCAGGGGTGAGTTTTCATAGGGTCAACTAGAGTACCCAGTCAACTACAACGTCAATTGTTTTTATACAATTTCAATTGAATTAACCTTTTGTCAATTGCATGATGAGAGGGTTAAAAATTATGCATATATTTTATGATTTTGAAAATAATTAAGATCAATTCGGACCAAATTAACATTTTCAAAACTACTTGTCATTCTTTTCCAAAATATAAATCAACCCATACAAAAAGTTTCATCATTTAAAATATCAAGGTCTCGCTCTTTCTCTCTCATTCTCACTCAACAATATAGTACAGACAATAACTACTCAATAAATTTGCTCAACCCTCCACAACAGATCATTTTCCTTCTCATTTTCGACCATATAGGTGTTATTTGACTTTATTCTTGCTTGTATCAGTCATTTTCTTTGTATTCATAGGCAATAGAGTTTGAGAAGAGCTCATATTTGTTATTATTTTCTAAAAAATAAGGGATTTTAAGTTAATGATGAAAAATAAAACTTTTAGTATTATTATCTTCGAGAATGGGTTTACAATTTTGAGTTTTGATGGTAAAATCATAGGAAAAACACAAGAAATCCTTAGTTTCCATTGCAGTGTTCCGTTGATTATCGTGGTATTGTTGGATGGTGTTTGTGGTATTGGTATTGGTGGCGGTGGTGGTGTTTGTGGTTATCGTGGTGACACTGGTGGTGGCATTGGTTGGTGGTGTTCGTGGTGGTTGTCGGTGGTGTCGATATTTGTGGTGTTTATTTTGTTGGAATTGGTTGGTGGTGTTTGTGGTGGTGGATGTTAGTGTGTTAGTATTTGTGGTGTTTATTTTGTTGGCATTGGTTGGTGGTTTTTGTGGTGATGGTTGTTGGTGTGTCAGTATTCGTAGTCTTTGTAATGTATTTTTTAAAATCTATGCATACATCAATTGTAATGTAATTTTTGTTTTTCTTTGTCTGTAGATAAAACATGTCTCCTAAAAGAAAAGAAAGTGAAAGTGGATCAACGTCTGACCACCTTAAAAAAAGGCTACAGTACAGAGGGATTCGAAGGAGATTCATGAACAATCTCAGTCAGAGAAAAATGAAGCTGGGGTGAGATGTAAAAACAACATTGAGGGAGGTGGACAAGGGTATATAGATGGTGATGAAGAAAATAAAAGTGATAAAGAGGAGGAATTGAAGAGTGAGAAAGAGAAAGAGGATGATCATCAACATGATGATAATGGATCATCGATGGGGAGTGAATTAATATTGACATCTCAGCATGATCCTGTCAAAACTTTTAGTATTGACATATTTCAAGTTGTGATGCTAATAAATGACCCAGAAGGAAAACAACTAACTGGTCAAATTGTACTTAAATGTCAGATGGGGAAATTTTTTGAACATTTTATGAAAATTATGAAGAATGAAAACATAGGTGGACTTTTTAAGAAGAGCTGTGTTGGATGCTTTCTTGAGCTACCTGAGGACCCCTCTGCCCGTATTCGTTTCCCTATGATAATGGTATATGGTCTTCTCAAGCGCAGGATCAAGTACGCGGGGGATGATAAAGATCCAGAGGAGGGGGCAAAAAAAATATGGATAAAATCTGGATCAACTACTATGGCATGCCTATTTGTTTTGGCTTGCAAGAGCTTTCCATAGTAACGGGCCTGAGATACCATCATCTAGAAAGACCACCACCCTAGAAAAGATCCAAGGTAAGAAAATGCAAGGAAAGAATAAATTGGTTGTTTTACATTGCTTGACGTGGCTACAAAGTATCAGATTTTTTGACAAATCTCGAGGATAAAACCATACCAGAGAAGTACAGGGAGCAATTGTACATAGTTTGATTTTCCCATTCAGTTATATTGGTAAGAGACGTCAAAAAGTCATAGAAGATGATTTGTTAGCGCGTGCTGAGGATTTTGATAATTTTAATAATCATCCCTAGGGATATGACAGCTTCTACTTGACTATCCAATATTTACTGACAAAGTTATCCTCAGGGACGACCACATTATACAGTTTTCCTTGGGCTTTCATGGTAAAATTAATCACTAATTTTACTCATCCATTAATTTATATTGAATATAGTTATTATGACTTTTTTTTTGGATTGCTTCCTGTTTACATTTTTTAGGCTTGGGCATTTGAAGTTATTCCTCCCCTCCGAAAGTAGTTAATCAATTATCCGGATGAGGTTTCTCATTCAAGGATGTTTAGGTCGTTGGCTGTAAAGAGCAACACCAATATTAAGAATGCTGATCTCTTTAACTCCCCAGATTATGCAGTACGTCTTCTTAAAGTAAAATAATTCTACTCAAAGATAATAAAGATATTGAACAGATGTTATATCTGGTGCAACAGATATTATATCTGATACACCAGATGGGACATTTGTTGTAATAAGGTATATCTTGCATTAGCTTACTCATCTGTTGCTTTGGTTCTCTGAACTCGACTCCTAAAATATTAACCATCTACCATAAATTATGCAGTAGATGTGCAATCTGATAACATATTGTTCATCTGTTGTGATGTACAGATCATCTGTTGTATAACAGATTACTCGTCTTGTGCAACTGTTGCAACAGATGATTGATATTTTGCATCAGATTATCCATGTGTTGCTCCATTTATGTGAACCAGACTCAAACGGATTTTAACCATATACTGCAAACTATGCAACAGATGGTGTTTTTTTAAATTTAGTCTAACTGTGAAAATTATTATATTATGTGATTTAAATACATCGGTCTTTTTTTATTAGTTGTGCATCCATGGATCGTACCTACTGAGGAGGAGTCGATGATCGCTTCTTATATTACTCTAGGTCATGTTGATACTATAGCAGACCCAATGGTAGAGTTAATAAAGAAGGAATTTGCCAGAGCAGCAACCATAAGAAGAGCAGTTAGGCAAGGTCAACCTAATGTTAAGGCTCTTCATGACCAACCTTTTACTAAGGCAGATCCAGGTACTTCATCTGGTGGAGTTGTTGGTGTTGATTGTAGGTATGTTGATGCTACTACCACTCATGATGATGAGAATGTTGATGCTCAAGAAAGAATAAATATTTTTGAAAATACCCCTTTTTGCCCTTACACAGGTCCTTCTCACCCCTCTTCACCCTTGTGTTCTCGTTCCAAATATGAAGAGTGCAAAGACAGACAGGATAAACTCTTTGAAAAAGTAGAGGCTATCTCTAAAGCTATCGAGGAATTCAAATCCAAAAGGTGTGTCATACCATCCAAGAAAGTGAAGGAGTCGCACACTCCTACAGTGTTGGTTAGGAGAAAGAAAAGAGCAATTAGAGACGTACTCTCCTGATGGAAATCAAAAGAAATTGCAATTCCTTCCTCTCCAAAAGCTGTTGAAGTTCAGGAGCCAATCAAGAAGGTGGACATATACGTAGAACTTGGCGCCGAAGAGAAGAGGGATCTGCGATAGGCCAAGAATGCCAATCCACGCACACCACATTACCCCAGGCCTCCCTTTCCACCCCAAGACTTCCATACTATGACTGATATGTGTATGCTGTACGAGGACAAGGCAAGTTTACTTTTCCTAACCTATACCTTCTAATCCTCTCCATGAAGAAGAAGATACGGAACATGTTTCATATTTGTTGTAACAGTTGGGTATACTGGTGCAACTGGTAGTGGTTCTGTTGCAACTTATTATCCATCTATTGCATAAGTTACGTTAGATGGACCATCCGTTAAACCTTTACTATTACAAACCTATTTAAAAATTAACTTCATATCTCACATCATGTTGACATAATTCTCTGCCTCATGAGGAAAAGGCAATTAACGTATCAGAAGCTTATGATGCTGCCGATAGGATAATGGACCTTGACTTCTGCAAGAAGCTCAAGGATAGGTATGATCAACTCAATGGGGAGGCGTTAGCCCTTGGTGTGGGACTTGATTTCCTAGTTCCAATGTTGGTCTTGGATAAAGAAGAAATGATAAAATATGTTAGAGGGGACAGGACAAATCCACACGGCAAGGGCTGGATCGAGGCAAAAAGGATTCTTGCAGTCATTAGCGTGAACGGCATGCATTATCGGGTTATTGAGATACTACTCGAGAAGGAAAAGATCATTATTTATGACTGCTGTATGATCAAAATCTAACATATTTAATGCTTTTTAGCTCAAAATAATTGTGAAATCTTAAGCAACTGTTGTTGTTTTGATATGTTTACTTGTGATATTACAGAAAAAGGCAAAATGAATGATAATAAACAACAACGAATCAAAGGAGTTGAAATTGGAGCAAAAAAAGAGGAAGACATGGCTAACGACATTCATGATAAGTCATCAGCCTCATGATAAGCTATCAGCAGTGCCGTCAACCTAAACTAGAGATTGGAATTTAGGAGAAAGTTGTGACGACATTCGTGATAAGATGTTAGGATTGCGATAAGATGTCAAGGACATCATCAGCCTTAAGTAGAGAATCAGGATTTAAAGGAGGAATCTGATGAAGTTTGCGATAAAGTATCAGGATCATGATGCGGTGTCAGAGACAACATCATCCTAAGGCAGTACTTGAAGAAAATTGGAGCACTTCATCAGCTAATTCAATAATTTTATTTATTTTGTTATTTAATTTCCATAATTAGGTTTAGGTATAAAGAGAAGTTTTGAGGGTTTTATTCAGGATCTCTCAATCTTGTTTTTGGAACTGAGGAAGAATGTTCATTGCCTTATTTTTTTCATCAAGTATTTTTCTTGTTTTCCCTTCAACACTTATCAACTATTGTGGATTATTCTCTTGTGATTCAATTGAAGAAACAATTGTTTTTTTCATCCATTCGTAGGTTTATCCATACTATCATGAATTCAACTTTTTATTTCATTCATCAAATCATGAGCGGCTAATTCCATTAGCCCAAGTTATGGGATCCATGGATTAGGGTTTGATATGCTGCTAGGTACTTAAGGGTTCAAAGAGTAGTAGGACGTCTTGAAATTCTGTTTTTTTAACTTAAAACCTATTGGTTGCAAACAATAGGTTATGCCTTAGGTTTATGTGCTTGAACAGAGAAATAGACTAGAGGACGTGAATTATCAACAGGGACTTGGAAGCTACCAACTTTCTATTTAATGATTGATGCCGTAACTAGATAAATCTACCTGAGATAACATCCTATTAGAAATAGATATGTTATCTAAGTTTGAAAGAATTAGATAATAAATTGTCTAGTGAGGTCGAAAGATTAGTCAAATAGTATCGTCGTCAGGGATATTCTGTTTTTCCTACTTACTTCAAGAGTCTTAAGCAGTACCTAGTATCTGTAAATTCCCAAAACCCACAGTGAACATAACTCTGGTTTTTCAATTATATTGATTACAAACATTAATGTTAAAACCCCATTTTATATTTTTGTATCATTTGTTTGAATTTAACTTGTAGCTACAATTTCAAACTACTTTAATCACCACTCACATTGTTTCCTGTGGATTCAACCCCAACTCCAAAGTTGGGTAAATATATTGATGACGACCGCCTTACACTAATTGAGGTGTAAGTTGAGCGTTATAAAAAATACGCCGTTGCCGGGGAACAATTTGGCGTATTGATTTGGTTTGGAATTTTCCCTTACTTGCTTGAATTTGAACTTGTAAATATTTGTTTGTGATTTTCTTTATTTCGTGTGTTAGGTAGATTTTCTTATTTTTTTCTGATTTCTTACTATGGCATCATGGAATGAATGTGAGTTTGATGGTTGGAAATCTTATCTGGATGATCCATGTCCATATTGTGATGGATCCCACTTTTGGCATGACTATAGATATACTACCCGGAGAGAGATGTGTGTACCATCTCCATCCTACCGGGAGTATAATTGTTCTTTATGTGGTGGTCAAGATGGACATTGGAGTAATTTCTCAAATTCCCCCTCCCCCTATTATGCTAACCCAAATTCTAGTTCTTCTTATGAGTTTGACAGGTCTTATAGTCAAGAAAAGGAAGAACGAAGCACCGGTAAGTGTGGCATTGAGCTATGCTTCAACTAATGTTAGATCGTGTGGACACAATAAATGATGTCATACATGATATACATCAATACATAAGGGTAATTAATGAGAAAAGAAGAATTATAGATAAGATGGATATCGAGGTGAATCATTTAAAGCACTCTTCTACATTATACTTAGATGATATCTTGTCTGTAGAATCATTTAAAATAATGGAAGAGTATGAAAATGAGGAGAAATAATCTAATGTTAATGATGAGCTTGATGTTGAGCAACCCTCGGTGATTTCCCAATTAACCAAACCATTTATGAATTAAGATGCCAAAGACGAGGAAACAGTGCTAGAATCGAAAGAAAAAACCAAGAAAATCTCTTCTAAAGACTAGCATAATGTGGGGTGAGGATTACCAGAAGGATGCAACTCTGAAATTAAGTAGAAGACCTCATTCAAACCATTTTTCAACATTGTACTTGGTGGATGTGATGAAAGTCGAATCATCCAAGCAAATGATAAATTTTGAAAATGAGGAGGAAGATTCTTACATTTTGGAGTTTGTCCTTCCAAAAGGGTATACTACAACCCCAATCTTGAAGGCCAAGAAGATTAAGGATCGATGTCCATTTAGTGGTTGTTTAAGATTCTCACCATTGCCAAATGAGCCCACACAAGTTTGATGCAAAATTGGGTAAACAGTTCAAGTCTTCATAGTGGCGTGATAGAACATTCCTCATCACACCCTCACATTTTCCCAACACACCCCAAAGATGTATTGATCAAAAGTTGGGCCGACGTTTCAAATCCTCCAAGTGGAGACATAAATAATTATCAACAAGGTATCTTGATGAAGTCTGAGTAGTCAAGATAACTGAGTCGCACCGTGATATTAATCCGGGCACTTCTTGGGAGACAACCCAAGGTATTTTGTTGTTTGTATTAGTATTATGTGATTAACATCACATCTTCGCACCCATGGTGCCAAAGGTATATTTCTAACTCTCTTGTTTTGGTTTGATGTATTGGAGACATTGCATGATTTTAAGTTGAGGGTGGGGCTACTTGTGGGTGATGATGTCCTCCTGGGGTTTTTGTTGTCGTGCCTCATTTCCCTAGAGTATTTTTCCTAGTATAGTCGGCATGTTTAGGCATATTTTTTTTGCTTTGTGATGTGTTATGGTTAACAGGGAGAAAAATAAGTATCTATGGTTGTTGACATGTTTTTGGTTAATTTTTCTTGGAATGGTAACTAGCTCTCCAATTGTCTATGTGGTAGCTGTGTGAATTGTATTCATGTGTAACCACTGTGCATCTTGTTATGGCCTTAACAATTGCATAAACTGGATGACCAGTAGCTGGTAATACACTTATGTCCCATATGTGTGTGTGAGATCTTACTCAGTTCCCTTTGTACTGCCGAATCTAGAACTTGCCCAGTTCATCTTACTTTAGTTGAAAGATAGGGGTTAGGAAAGGATCATAGGCTGTTTTGACTTTTAGCCATTTTTAGCCTAAATAACCTTCCGTATTATGTATGCTATCACTTGATCCCTGTTTTGAGCCAGATTTACCATTTCTTTCTATGACACCTATCACCTTCCCATTTAGATCATAATGAACTTGTTTTGGCCCTGGTCCTCCTTGGACACTATGCACCTTGACTTAGGTAAACAGCCTAAGTTGAGGGTGGATATCATGGGGGTGCGTGATGTAAACTGGGTATGAAGAGAGGTAGAATAAAAGAAAAAGAAAAAGAGAAAAGGAATAAATTGGGTGGTGTGAATAAGAATAATAAAATAAAAAGAATGAAAAAGAAAAGTCACATCTATCCTGAATAATGGGTGATCAAGAAGAGGAAAAGAGAAAAAGAGGAAAAGAGGAACAGAAAAGAAAAGAAAACGAGAGAAAAAGAGGTTAATAAGTGGACCCCACAAGTTAAGGTAGTGCCAAGGAGGTTAGTCACTCTGAATTCCATTTAATATCATACCAGCCCTTAGCCTACGTTACAAGCCAAGAAAGACCTATAGTGATCCTAACTCACATACTGGATACCTTGGTAATGGAGATAAGGGCAAACATATGGTATCTAGCATACACTGGCTGGAACTTCATTCTGAGAGTGAGTGTTTTTGTGCAAATCCACATGTTTAAATTTTGATTTCAGAGATAAGAGAAAAAGAGAAATTTCTTTGTTGTGAGTGCACACTAGTATCTTGCTAGGCTACTTACTTGTATGGGTAGTGTTATATTGATAGATGCATGACTGTTGGTACTTAATTGATGCCATGGCTAGAATCCTTTGTGTTACATTGTTGCTTTTGAATAATCTACACAATTAGTTTAAAGTGGTTGACCTTGGATATGGTAACTGAGTTTTAAGCTGAATTGGTTGTTGGCTGTTGGATGTGCTTTGTGTTCTCTTAGTTTTTTTTGTTGCTTGAGGAAAAGCAATCTTTTTAAGTTGAGGGTGTTGATGTGTGAGCAAAAGCTAACATATTTAATGCTTTTTAGCTTAAAATAATTGTGAAATCTTAAGCAACTGTTTTTGTTTTGATATGTTTACTTGTGATATTGCCGAAAAAGGAAAAATGAACTATAATAAACAACAACGGAGCAAAAGAGTTGAAATTGGAGCAAAAAGAGAGGAAGACATGGCTTAAGACATTCATGATAAGTCGTCAGCCTCATGATAAGCTATCAGCAATGCCGTCAACCTAAACCAGAGATTAGAATTTAGGATAAAGTTGTGACGACATCATGATAAGAAGTCAGGATCGTGATAAGGCATCAATGACATCGTCAGCCTTAAGCAGAGAATCAGGATTTGAAGGAGGAATCTGATGATGTCCGTGATAAGGCATCAGGATCATGATGTGGCATCAGAGACGGCGTCATCCTAAGGTAAAACTTGAATAAAATTGAAGCACATATAACGTCATTCTCGATAAGGCGTCAGATCCCTGATAGGGCGTCACCCACATCGTTAGCTAATTCGATAATTTTATTTATTTTGTTATTTTATTTCCATAATTAGGTTTAGGTATAAATAGAAGTTTTGAGGGTTATATTTAGGATCTCTGAATCTTGTTTTTGGAACTGGGGAGGAACGTACATTGCCTCATCTTTTTCATCAAGTATTTTTCTTGTTTTCCCTTTAATACTTATCAACTATTGTGGATTATTCTCTTGTGATTCATTTGAAAAAAAAAAATTTTGTTTGGATCCATTCGTAAGTTTATCCATACTCTCATGAATTTAACTTTTTATTTCGTTCATCAAATCATGAGCGGCTAATTCTATTAGCCCGAGTTATGGTATCTATGGATTAGGGTTTGATATGCTGCTAGGTACTTAAAGGGTTCAAAAAGTAGTAGGACGTTTTGAAATTCTGTTGTTTTAACTTAAAATCTATTGGTTGCAAATAATAGGTTATGCCTTAGGTTTATGTGCTTGAACAGAGAAATAGACTAGAGAACGTGAATTATCAACAGGGATTCAGAAGCTACCAACCTTCTGTTAAATGATTGATGCCGTAACTGGATTAATCTACCTGAGATAACATCCTATTGGAAATAGATATGTTATCTAAGTTCGAAAGAACTAGATAATAAATTGTCTGGTGAGGTCGAAAGATAAGTCAGATAGTATCGTCGTCTAGGATATTTAGTTGTTCTTACTTACTTCAAGAGTCTTAAGTAGTACCTAGTATCTGTCAATTCCCGAAATCCACAGTGAACATAACTCTGGTTTTTCATTTATATTGATTCCAAACATTAATACTAAAACCCCATTTTATATTTTTTCTCATTTGTTTGAATTTAACTTGTAGCTATAATTTCAAACTAGTTTAATCGACACTCACATTGTGCCCTGTGGATTCAATCCCGACTCCAATGTTGGGTAAATATATTGACGACGAACGCCTTACACTAAAAAATAGCGTTGTTGACAGGAAAAATTTGGTGTATTGAGTTGGTTTAGAATTTTACCTTACTTGCATGAATTCGAACTTGTAAATATTTGTTTGTAATTTCCTTTGTTTCGTGTGCTAGGTAGACTTTCTTTATTTTTTCTCTTTATTTTTGCTTATTTCTTACTATGGCATCATGGAATGAATATGAATTTGATGGTTGGAAATCTTATCTGGATGATCCATGTCCATATTGTTATGGACCCCACTTTTGGCATGACTGTAGATATGCTCCGCGGAGAGAGATGTGTGCACCATCTCCATCCTACCAGGAGTATAATTGTTCTTTATGTAGTGGTAAATATGGACATTGGAGTGATTTCTCAAATTCCCCCTCCCCCTATTATGCTAACCCAAATTCTAGTTCTTCTTATGAGTTTGATAGGTCTTATAGTCAAGAAAAGGAAGAACGAAGAACCGGGAAGTGTGGCATTGAGCTATGCTTCAACTAATGTTAGATCATGTGGACACAATGAATGATGTCATACATGATATACATCAAGACATAAGGGTAATTAATAAGAAAAGAAGAATGATAGATGAAATGGATATCGAGGTGAATCATTTAAAGCACTCTTCTACATTATACTTAGATGATATCATGTCTGTAGAATCATTTAAAATAATGAAGGAGTGTGAAGATGAGGTGCAAGAAATCGATGTTGATGATGCGCTTGATGTTGAGCAACCCTCGATATTTTCCCAACTAACCAAACCATTTATAAATAAAGATGCCAAAGACGAGGAAATGATGCTAGAATTGAAAGAAGAAACCAAGAAAATCTCTTCTGAAGACTCTAGCCCAATTCGGGGTGAGGATTACCAGAAGGATGCAACTCTGAAATTAAGGAGAAGACCTCATTCAAACCATTTTTCAACATTGTACTTGGTGGATGTGATGAAAGTCGAATCACCCAAGCAAATGATGAATTTTGAAAATGAGGAGGAAGATTCTTATATTTTGGAGTTTGTCCTTCCAAAAGGGTATACTACAACCCCAATCTTGAAGGCCAAGGAGCTTAAAGATCGATGTCCATTTAGTGGTTGTTTAAGATTCTCACTATTTCCAAATGAGCCCACACAAAAGTTTGATGCAAAATTGGGTAAACAGTTCAAGTCTTCGAAGTGGCGCGATAGAACATTCCTCATCACGCCCTCATATTTTGCCAACATACCCCAAATATGTATTCATCAAAATTTGGGCTGAAATTTCAAATACTTCAAGTGGATACGTAAATAATTATCAACAAGGTATCTTGACGAAGTCTGAGTAGTCAAGATAACTGAGTAGCGCCTCGATGTTAAACCAGGCGCTTCTTGGGAGACAACCCAAGGTATTTTGTTGTTTGTATTAGTATTATGTGATTGACATCAGATCTTCGCAACCATGGTGACAAAGGTATGTTTCTAACTCTCTTGTTTTGGTTTGATGCATTGGAGACATTGCATGATTTTAAGTTGAGGGTGGGGCCTCTTGTGGGTGATGATGTCCTCCTGGGGTTTTTGTTGTCGTGCCTCATTTACCCGGAGTCTTTTTCCTGGTATAGTCAGCATGTTATGCGTATTAATTTTTCTTTGTGATGTGTTGTGGTTAGCTGGAAGAAAAATAAGTATCTACGACAGTTGACATGTTTTTTGTTAATTTTTCTTGGAATGGTAACTACCTCTCCGATTGTCTATATGGTAGCTGTGTGAATTACATTCATGTGTAACCATTGTGCATCTTTTTATGGCATTAATTTTTAGTTGCTTGATAATCACTGCTAACAATTGCATGAACTGGATAACTAGTAGCTGGTAATACACTTATGTCCCATATGTGTGTGTGAGAGATCTTGCTCAGTTCCCTTTGTACTGCCGAATCTAGAACTTGCCCAGTTTGTCTTACCTTAGGTGAAAGATAGGGGTTAGGAAAAAATCATAGGCTGTTTTGACTTTTATCCACTTTCAGCCTAAATAACCTTCCCTATTATGTATGCTATCACTTAATCCCAGTTTGAGCTAGAATTGACCATTTCTTTCTATGAAACCTATCACCTTCTCATTTAGATCATAATGAACCTGTTTTGGCCCTGGTCCTCCTTGGACACTATGCACCTTGACTTAGGCAATAGCCTAAGTTGAAAGTGGCTATCATAGGGGTGCGTGATGTAAACTGGGTATGAAGAGAGGTAGAATAAAAGAAAAAGAATAAGAGAAAAAGAATAAATTGGGTGGTGTGAACAAGAATAATAAAAGAAAAAGAATGAAAAAGAAAAGTCACATCCATCCTGAATAATGGGTGATCAAGAAAAGATGAAAAGAGAAAATGAGGAAAAGAGGAACAGAAAAGAAAAGAAAAAGAGAGAAAAAGAGGTTAATAAGTGGACCCCACAAGTTAAGGTAGTGCCAAAGAGGTTAGTCACTCTAAATGCCATTTAATATCATACCATCCCTTAGCCTACATTACTTACTTGTTTGGGTAGTGTTATATTGATATATGCATGACTGTTGGTACTTAATTGATGCCATGGCTAGAATCCTTTGTGTTACATTGTTCCTTTTCAATAATCTACATAGTTAGTTTAAATTGGTTGACCTTGGATATGGTAACTGAGTTTTGAGCTAAATTGGTTGTTGACTGTTGGATGTGCTTTATGTTCTCTTAGATTTTTTTTTTGCTTGGGGACAAGCAATTGTTTTAAGTTAAGGGTGTTGATGTCTGAGAAAAAGCTAACATATCTAATGATTTTTAGCTCAAAATAATTGTGAAATCTTAAAAAACTATTTTTGTTTTGATATGTTTACTTGTGATATTGCCGAAAAAGGCAAAATGAACTATAATAAACAACAACGGAGGAAAAGAGTTGAAATTGGTGCAAAAAGAGAGGAATACATGGATGACGACATTCATGATAAGTCGTCAGCCTCATGATAAGCTATCAGCAGTACCATCAACCTAAACCAGAGATTGAAATTTGGAAGGAAGTTGTGACGATATTCATGATAAGACGTTAAGATCGTGATAATGCGTCAAGGATATCGTCAGCCTTAAGCAGAGAATTAGGATTTGAAGAAGGAATATGATGTTGTCCGTGATAAGGCATCAGGATCATGACGCGGCGTCAGAGACGGCTTCAGCCTAAGCCAGAACTTGAAGAAAATTAGAGCACATATGATGCCATTCTTAATAAGCCACCAGATCCCTGATAGGGCGTCACCCACGCCATCAGCTAATCTGATAATTTTATTTATTTTTTTATTTTTTTATTTTGTTTCCATAATTAGGTTTAGGTATAAATAGAAGTTTTGCGGGTTCTATTCAGGATCTCTCAATCTTATTTTTGGAACTGGGGAGGAACGTACATTGCCTCATCTTTTTCATCAAGTATTTTTCTTGTTTTCCCTTCAACACTTATCAACTATTGTGGATTATTCTGTTGTGATTCAATTGAAGAAACAATTGTTGTTTTCATCCATTCATAAGTTTATTCATACTATCATGAATTCAACTTTTTGTTTCGTTCATCAAATCATAAGTTGCTAATTCCATTAGCCCGAGAATGTGATCCATGGATTATGGTTTGATATGCTGCTAAAGAGTAGTAGGAAGTCTTGAAATTCTATTGTTTTAACTTAAAATCTATTGGTTGCAAACAATAGGTTATGCCTTAGATGTATGTGCTTGAACAGAGAAATAGACTAGAGAACGTGAATTATCAACAGGGATTCAGAAGCTACCAACCTTCTGTTTAATGATTGATGTCGTAACTGGATTAATCTACCTGAGATAAGATCCTATTGGAAATAGATATGTTATCTGAGTTCGAAAGAACTAGATAATAAATTATCTGGTGAGGTCGAAAGATAAGTCAGATAGTATCGTCGTCTGGGATATTCAGTTGTTCTTACTTACTTCAAGAGTCTTACGTAGTACCTAGTATCTGTCAATTCCCGAAACCCACAGTGAACATAACTCTGGTTTTCCATTTATATTTATTACAAACATTAATACTAAAATGCCATTTTATATTTTGGTATCATTTGTTTGAATTTAACTTGTAGCTATAATTTCAAACTACTTTAATCTCCACTCACATTGTTCCCTATGGATTCGACCCCGACTCCAAAGTTGGGTAAATTATATTGACGATGATCGCCTTACAGTAATTTGAGGTGTAAGTTGAGCGTTATCAATGACTCCAACGTACCTCTAAACGATTATTTTGATTTTTTTCTCCACGTGGAGCCATTGATGGTGTTGTTGCCCATCTTATTAAGGGAGAGTAAACTGATGAATCATTTGCCAAAGAAAGTGTTAATGAAGAAATCATGGGATTTTGAATGTCGAAATAAGGGAATGATCCTTCCAAAACATGATGCCACTAAAACGATCAGCTCACACAGTCTTGCACACATCGAATGTTTACTGACCAGCACAAAAATGGCCGATCCAACGACTTTTCTGTGCGATAACACTGTGGAAATCCTGCAAGAGGTCTGGGCTTATGGGTTACTAACTGGACGCTTAAAGCCTGTGTATATAGAAGAGCCTGTGAAATAGAAATTTTTAATTTCAAGCCACCCTTCACTTTATTACATGTACATGTAGTAAGAATAATTTTTTCTAATGAAGTTGAGTTTTTTATAATGCAATAGATTAGATTTCAATCTACTGTAAAATATATTTAATCCGTTCTGGCAGATAGTTTATTTGTTACAATAGGTTGGTCATCTGTTACATTACGCCGGTGTTATTTCTATGAATAATCTAATAATCTAAGTCTAATCTGTTGCAACAGTGGGTAGACCTGTTTGATAATTTCCAACAGATAACCTAAATTTTACAACATATGCCTAAATCTTTTTGATATTTTCCAACAGTTACGCTTGAATATCCATGTGCTCGACAACACCAAACCAATAGCAAGTACACACACCACCATGAAAATTTCAGCAATTAGGCTTGAATATCCATGTGCCCAACAACACCAAACCAGTAGCAATAACGGCAATAATGTAGTATCTTCTTGTTCAATTTTGTTTCTCTTCAAAAGCCTTGACTTTGTTCAACAAACCCCAGATTTGATGATTTGCTTGTGAAGGGTGTCATTCTTCATACCAATCAAAGTAATCGCATCCACCCAGTTTCTATAAAAAAGAGAACACAATTACAAAACAATTACAAGTCAATAATTAGTCAACTAATTAAATAAAACTATATTACCTTTGAAATCTTACAAGTAAAAAACCTACGACCCGGATTTTGTTGAGTCCAAGAAGTCTTTAACAGATCTTCATGACCACACTTAAAATATCAAAAATCTTTATCACAAAAAATAGTGGAAGATGCGCTCGACATTGTCAAGCTCAGTTGGAAAAAGTGAAAGAAATAATTTGAAGAATTTGTATAGATAAAAGAAGATGACGATAAAGAAGAAGATTTGGGAATTTAGGGTTAAATTTTAGGAGGAATATGAATATATAAGACAATGGGGAGAAAAAAATGACCGTTGGGAGCCAAGTGACAGCAAGTCAACGAAATGTGCCAGACTGACACATTTGATGTCTATTTTATTTTACGTGTTTAAAATGAACATTGTTTACTTGATGCCTATTTTATTTTAGGTATTTGAACTGAACACCGTCGATGGGTTGCACCTTTTTTATTTCAATTCAATTCACTTTAACCTTTTTACATGTAGTGGCAATTTTTTATGTCCAACGAAAGTTGAATTTTTATAATGCAACAGATTCTCCATCTGTTGTAACAGTTATTCTACTTGTTTTGACAAATAGTTTATCTATTGTAATAGGTTGGTCATCTGTTGCATTATCTCGATGTTTTTATCTAAAGTTCATCTGTTGCAATAGTGGGAAGACATGTTTGATAAATTTCAATAGATCACCTACCTGTTGCTACATATGTCTAAATCTTTTCAATTTTTCCAATAGATGTGTCATCTGTTGCAACAAATACATTATCTTTTGTAATATTTTAATCTAGTATTTCTTTTCAATTAATAAGTTCAAATATAAGGAATAAATAAAATCTGTAGAAAAAATAAAATTAATCGAAGCCTTCATAAATTAGCTGAAATAAGTCAACAAATAAATGAAATGTAAAAAAATTGTTATGGGTACAGATCTCAACAAATACATCAACAACAATTTAATTATACTGCCAAGGATTGCTTTGACAGGCTCAAGCTATAAAGATCTACTCAGTATGGATAAGTTTTCTTCATCCGGTGCTATGGAATTTGGCTTTGCTCATTGTGGATCTTTATTATCGCTTACGTACGAATTTTGCGCTTTCTGTTCTCTGTATTTCCATAAAAAGATTAGCATATTGTCAATACTATTTAGCAGTAGCTTCTTTTACATCCACCTAGAAATCCAAAATTGGTCAACGCTAATCACGAAGATACAACAAAATGGAAAAGGATAACTCATCTCTTCTAGCAAATCAAATAGGTCTTCTTTCCATTTTAAATTGTCCTAAACAGATTATATTTTTGTTGCAATAATGAGTCAACTGTTGGGATAAATTTCTACATGAGTAGACCCTGTATGATAATTTCCAATGGATGAACCATCTGTTGCAACATATGAATCATCTTTTACAGCATATAGGTCATTTGTTGGTACAAATAAAAGCGGTACGAAGAGTTGTTTGATTTTCTAAAACAGACGAGACATATGTTGCACCAGATAAATTATCTGGTGCAACAGTTTAGTCAACTGTTGCAACAGATGTATATATCTGTTTGATAATTTTTAGCAGATGTGTCATCTGTTGAAATATATATGTGTGTATTTGTTTTGTCAGTTGGAAGACATATAATATATTCACCTTCTTCAGCTTGTGCTGCTCTCCTTTGGACATTGTACGTTTCTTAGTTCAACACACAGACAGAGGAGTTGCAATTTTGCTTTTTTGGATGCTTGATAATGCCCTGAAAATCACTCTCCTTTTCCTATTAGCCCTAATCTCTAATTGAGCGGATGAAAATAAAATCTTCTTTGATGGAATGAGACCCGTCTTAGATGTCAATTCCTTTATAGAAACAGTTAATGCATTAATATCATTAATCACTACATCATGTTTCGCCCTGCAATCTTAACATTTTCATGCAGAATATTCGTTGGGAGAGGTAAAATCTGTATAACCAGTATGATCATACTCATAATGGTTTGCTCTAAATACTATAAGAGGAGAATCATTAGCATCGACAGCAACACCACTACCACTACCAACAGCTCCATCACCACTAAGACCATCAACAACAACAAGTCCACCCTCCAAAATTATTTTTCTTGTAATGGTTGTTGCCCCAAACGATTCTATTTTTATTCTGTCGATGACCTTAGGGTCCGATAAAGTTTGCACAGATCGTAAAGTAAGAAAAAATGTCATCTTCAACTCTTGATTGGTCGGAACTAGCGACAGATACACAATCTAACATAAATCATTACATATATTAGAATGATGATTAGAACATTCAAAAAAAATCAATAATTAAAAGAAAAAATTAATTATAATTATACTTACTGCATCCTTCAGGGGGTTGAAGAGATCAAGAAATTTTGTATTTTTATTAGTTTTGGCCGACAACCATCTCATGATTCTTGGACAGGAAACTCCTTCCTGGTAGTTTACTTGTTGTCTCAAATAAGGAATGGCTTCAAACGCCCAAGCCTATAAAATAATACCAATAAATTAAAACCATTATTGAGTGAATAAAATGAATGATATCATAATAGAAGAAAGAAACATTTACTATGAAAGCCCATGGAAAGACATATAAGTTGACTGTCTTTGGTGCTAACAGAGTCAACAATTATTTGACAGTCATTTTGAAGCTTTCATACCCCCAAGGATAGCTTTAAACGCCTCAAGATCCTCGGAGAGTTTATTAAACCGAGGCTTATGTTGTTGTTAACGTCTCTTGCCCAAAGAATATTATGTACAAACCAAACAAAGCACAATGACTACTTGTGCTTCTTTGAAAGTCCTTTACCTTTCAACGCTTCTATCAAATTTTTGTTTTTGAAGCTTGGACCAATAATGGACACTAGGTCATCACGATCATAGGACTTGCCTTTGCTTTTTTTGGGTGTGCGGGGTGCTTTTTGGGTTAGAATAAGTATAACTTGAGAAGGAGGATAATATTTTAGTCCAATAACTATGGCAAACTCCTTCCAACCAAAACAAACAGGCATTCCACAGTAATTTATCCACACCTCATTCATCTTATCTTTGTTTTCATAAATAAACTAACGCTTGAGAAGTTCATATTCCATTTTCATTTGAAAATGAGCATTGTTGTCCTCCGGAAAATCAAGATATTTTCCAAAGCAGTTGTCCCTAAAATAAGCATCTAATTTTTGTTCTCAAAGTATTTTTTGAAGGCGTCGAAAGATTTTCCCAGGGCTGACTTAACCACGAAATTGCCCGTTAAATCTATGGCACCATCGCACTGCATTCTCCTAGGATAACGATCAATGCTAAAGGCTTTGACCAACTCTTAGGTGAAAGGTCTATTAGTATCTACATCATCTCTTTTGAAATATTCCTCCTCTTCGTATTCATCATATTCTGCTTCCAATTGAGATAACGCTTATAAATCAAGCTCATAGAGTGGTGGATGTAGCCTAGCTGCTTCACTTGTTCTTTTACTTGAACTTGATTTGATTTCTGTTCTTTTGAGAACCATATTATCTAAAATTAACAAGAATATAAAATAATATATTATTGTTGATTAATGCATTGTGAAAAATGGATAATAGTAAATCAAACAAGAAAAACAGTAAAATAACAGTTGCAATAAACCATCTATTTGTTGCACCAGGTAGTATATCTGTTACAGCATATAACCAAACTATTGCAGTAGATGTGTAATCTATTACAACAATATAAAACATATCACTCATCTTTTAAGACAGATGAATGGTCTGTTCAACAGATCACACAACTGTTGTGACATCATCTGTTACAATATATGAGTGATCTATTGGAACAGTTAAATAATTTGTAGCGACGGCTAAGTAATCTGTTGCGATAATACAAAATATATTGCTCATCTGTTGAGAAAGATGAATGGTTTGTGCAATAGATCACACATCTCTTGCAACATATGAGTGATCTGTCAGATCAGCTAACTAACCTGCAGCAATAGCTAAGTAATCTATTATGATAATATAAAATATCTCACTCATCTGTTGAGAAAGATGAATGGTCTGTGCAATAGGTCACACATCTGTTGCAACAAATGATTCATCTGTTCGAACAATTATCAACGGTCAATATTATTTAGATTTCTTCCAACATAGGGTCATCTATCACGGCAGATGAATGATCAATTAGAAAAATTAAGTCTTGGATATTTCCTGTAGGAAGAGTTAATAGGATTTTATCTAACAGGAGGTTCATCTGTTGCATCAGATCATTAATCTGATGGTTCTTCCATTGCACCAGATGGTTAATTAGTTGCATCAGATTTTTTATTCGATGCTTAATTTTTTGCAACATATGGTAAATTTGTTGCATTAGATAGTTAATCTATTGCATTAGATTATTAATCTGTTGTATCAAAATTATAATCTTATGGTTCATCTAGTGCATCATATGGTTGATCTGTTGCATCATATGATAAATCTATTGCATTAGATGGTTAATATGTTGCACTATATGGGTAATATGTTGGAGGAAATAAAAAACAGTAGCACGATTTTGTTCAACAAAAAAAAGCAATTTCACCATTTTTACCAAGAACAAATCAACCCAAATTGTCATTTTGTTTTTACAAACACAAACAATAAAAATTAAACTTCAAAAAAATACAACAAACAAAAAAATATCATAATTCACTTCGAAAAGAGAAGAGAAGAAATACCAGAAATTAGGATTTTTTTCAGAACGCATTTCAAATTAGTGCAACAAATATTGAAATTGTTAACCAATACTATAAGAGAAGTTGGCTCAAGTTCCCCATTTTCTTCAAAACTAAAAAAGCCATAAATTTTTACCTGTGAAAGAAGAAAAGGAACGATGAAAAATTCAAAGTTGTTATGGTCGGAGAGCAAGGCTGTCACGTCGATTCAAGGTTGAAGTCAAAAAGGAACTCGAAGCCCAACTATTTGTAGTTGGATATTGAAGTCGCCGAGGATTGAAATAAGAAATTTACAGAACAGTTGGTTAGGAGAGAGTTGAGAGAAGCTGTCTAGAGAGGGATGAGAGACAGGTTAATTTGAATTGAAGAGGGGAACTCGAAGCCCAACTATTTTTCATCGGAGGTAGAATTCACCGGTGGTTAAAGGGAGAAAAGAGGGGAACTCAAAGTCCAACTATTTTTCGCCGGAGGTAGAAGTCGTTGGAGGTTAAAGGGAGAAATTTTGCAGAACTGTTGGTTAGGAGAGAGTTGAGAGAAACTGTCGAGAGAGAGGAGAGAGTGGTTGATTTGGATTGAAGAGGGGTGTGGGTTGGGTTGATTTGTATTTTTAAAAAGATTAGAAAGTTTTGAAAATATTAATCAAGTCCACAATTAACTTAATCAAGTTTTCTAATGATGTTTGATCCTATCTGTTGGTCAATGTCATCAAACCTTCATTCAATACTTAAAATACACCTTTCCTTCAATTTTCTCAAGACACTACTTATTTAGCTTCGTGTTTAGGGAGTATCAATTGATTTATATCACAATATGTAAGAGACATATTAATTAAATTAAGTAGTGAGCGCTTTATTCTATTAGTGAGTCTATTAGGCATGGCGTTAAATTAATTGAGCTAACAAATTTTAGATGCCAAATGTTAAATTAATAAACAAAACTATCTTTCAAAAGAAAGTTCTTTTAATTTCCATTTCCCGTAAGCTATAAAATATAGTTTCAATAGATTTAACAAACATCACTAGAAAAAGATTCTGCAAGAGATAACGTACACACCTAACATTATAAGTTAGCTTCTAAACAATTCGATAACCTAAATAATCTCATTGTACTAAGTTAAGACAACCCAAACCTCCAAAAAAACGGTTTCACTGTATAATCTCTCATCAAAATAATGCCAGCAATAAATAATATCTATTATGAAATATAAAGTAAATATAAGAAGAATAGAGAGAAGAGAGGAGACTTCTTTATTTCTCATGAGGATTCTTGAGGGGTGTATTACAATGAAGGAAAACCCCTTTATTTATAGAGGAAAATTAACCTTATGGTTTTTTTAACTTTTCCATAAATAGACATTCACTATATATGGTAAAGTAGACATTCATTATATATGATAAAGTAGACATTCATTATATATGGTAATATATTTATAACACTCCCCCTTGAATGTCTAATTGATAGATAATGTGACTCGTTAAAATCTTACTAGAAAAAAATAGTAGGAAAAAAATCTAGTGAAGAAAAAGAATACACATCTCTAACAAGATGCATATAGGCTGCCTCATTAAAAGCCTTACAAGGAAAACCTAGTGGGACAAAACCTCGTAAGGGAAAAGAGTAAAGTGTGTATTAACTCCTCCTAATAAGAACATCCTTGAGCCTTTACATCCCGATCTTGTGCACCATCTTCTTGAAAGTTGCAATTAAAGGAGACTTGGTGAATAAATCAGTCACATTTTCACTTGAACGAATCTTTTGCATGTTAATATCATTATTCTTTTGCAGCTCATATATGTAGAAAAAGGTTTTGATGAAGTGTGATTCGTTCTATCTCCTTTATGAATCCTCCATTAAGATGTGCTTTAAATGTTGCATTATCTCTGCATAAAACTGTGAGTACATTGTCATATTTCAAACCATATTTTTCTCGAATGAGATGTATCATGGACCTCATTCAAACATATTCTCGACTAGCTTCATGAATAGCTATTATCTTATCATGGTTCAATGAAGTGGCTTCTTGAAATATACCTCTTTTTTAACTAATCAAATTATTTGTGGTAGACAAGAGAGAGTTTTTTGCTTCAACGCATATAGGTTTACTTTCATTCTGCCTCCGATGCCTTCTATTTATAATCTAAAACTTTACAAAAGTTTCTCTAATTTTACACATTTCTTAAAACTTTACAAAAAGTCCTAACCTACTTTACGATACAAAAAGTCTAAAAAGACAAAAGCTATTAATGCTTTAGACTAATAATAGTCAAACTATACAATAGTTTCTAATAATTTACGTAAAGAAAATTGTGAAAGTTTGTTACATGTCGGTTTCACAATTTAATAGCTTGTCTTCTATTTTTGCTCCGTTGTTATCTTTTTTTTTGTCGTTTCTGCTGCTTTGTTATCTTCTTTCCTTTATTTATTCTAGATGTACGGCTGAGACAATATTATCTTCTCCATTATATCTCAAACATTTATGATCTGGATATTTGTGTCCAATTATCTTGCAATATCTTGTTAATAATCCGTCTGAAATAAATCCTCTCTTAATTGCTCTTGCAGTAGATTATTTTTCTGGGTTAAGTAATGTCATTATCTATTGTCTAACATCTTTCATATTTGTTTGTCGTAATTCTTTTGAATTTGAATAAATCATCTGATGGTCTCTTGAATAATAGTTTCATATTCGGTTTCTATTAGTATAATTGTTTGCTAGTTCTTGAATAATTGTAGCTAGTCCAATAAGTCGTTCGTTTGCATAAAAATCAGGTATCTCGATTCTGGGTATCTCTGGTTGCTGCACAATATCTTCTGGTATAATCATATCTCTGGTTAATCCTATTTTTACAACTTGTATAACTGATTTTTTCTCGTCGTATAATATCTCTGCTGGTGCAGTATAACACTTTATATAAAATAGAATTCCTTTGGTTACTCTTTTATAGTTGTTGAATAGTTTTTGAAATTCTTCCATAGCTGATAGTTCTTCTCCATCTTTGGTGTATATGGTATTTAATAATCCATAATCAAAATAAGTTTTTATTAAGCTTGGGTTGGTTTTGGGTAGTATAATTAGCTTGTTGTGACCTTGTAATCTTTGTGTTATATAGTTTGTGTTGGGTTCTTTGATATCTGTAGCTCTGGGGTTAAGCTTTAGAAAAGTTTTTACTCGGTAGATATTTTCTATGTATTTTTGGGTTGTATAGTTATAAACTTTTTTATCTTGGCTTAGACTATCTCGATATATGGTAACTTGTGGGGGTATGTTCAAGAGGTCTTTTTCTATTTTTGGTGTAAATGGTTTTTCAAATGTCTTATTTAAGTTCATATTCTGGTATCTTTGTCCAATAACTCCTTTGCTTGTACCTGCAATTGTAGATTGATAAACGTTATGGGTTTTTCGGAGTGTCCCAACGTCTCCTTCTAGCTCTGGAATTTTAATGTCTTCCGATCGACATAGCTCTGCACACTGCTGAGTTAGTTGATTTGTAGCTACAGACTTCAGCTTATCTTTATTAGTCTTTAGCTTTTCTATTTCATTACCCATACTGTCTACTTTCATTGAAAGCATAATTAGGGTTTTCAATATCTTTTCTAAAGCATCATCTTCTATTATATCAGTCTGTGTAGCTTTGTCTTGATATGTAATCTGCAATAACGTTTTTGTTAGTACTAATTACTTCAATTGTAAATGTAAAATTTAATATATTCAATACTAGTCTCCGAATCTCTTTTGTTGTAACTGAATTTTGTATTTTCTTTGTTAGCCACCAACGTACCTGTGTATTATCTGTTCGTACAATAAACTTGTTATATACAACATATGGCTCAAATGCTAATAAACATTTATAAACATTTATATAATGAACATAATTTTTTTCTATTTATTTTCCATTTTATTTCTGTTTCATTAAACGTTCCTGAATAATATCTACAATAATGTTCTATTTTTTCATTTTCATACCTATATTTAAGTACTCCTCCATAACTACATTCACTAGCATCTACTTCTACTATATATATAAATTTTCTATTTTAGTTTGGAAATTGTAATTTTGGTAATTCTTTACAAAGTATTTTTATTTTCTGGACTTATTTTTTATCTTCTTCGTTATAAATATATTCTACATCCTTTTTAAATTTTTTCTGTAAAGACTTTAGATTTTCTGCTAATTTTGATATATATTCCCTTACTTGGTTTACTAATCCCAAAAATGATTATAATTTTTTTTTTGTATCTAATTCTTCTTTTGAATTTATTATTTTTTGTATTATATGTTGTTGCATTTTTACTCCACTTTTATCTATTTGTATTCCCAAAAATTCTATCTGGTTTTTTCATAATCTCAGCTTTCTTTTCACTTAAACTTATTCCCGAGTTTTCTATTATATCCGTAAATTGTTCTATTTTTTTCTTAATTCTGCTAATTTTGATATATATTCCCTTACTTGGTTTACTAATCCCAAAAATGATTATAATTTTTTTTTGGTATCTAATTCTTCTTTTGAATTTATTATTTTTTGTATTATATGTTGTTGCATTTTTACTCCACTTTTATCTATTTGTGTTCCCAAAAATTCTATCTGGTTTTTTCATAATCTCAGTTTTCTTTTCACTTAAACTTATTCCCGATTTTTCTATTATATCCATAAATTGTTCTAATTTTTTCTTAATTATTTCTATCTTATTTATTGAAAATATAGTTATTTCTTTTTTATTTATTGAAAATACGACTAGTTCTATTATATCTTTAGTATTTTTTATAGCTTCTAATTGTTGTGTAATTTTTTCACTTCTTTCTATCCAATCAAGTTTCTTTCTTATTTTATTAGTAACTCTTTTTGCTCTTACTTTCTGTTTACATGGTGTTGTAAACCCCCAATCTGTTCTAGTTATAATATGTGGGTATAATTTATCTAAAAACGGCATTACTAAAAGTATATCTTTTGATGTTTGCTCATAATTATAGATTTCTTCTATTGTTAATATTTTATCTCATACTTGTGTTTTTACATTCTTAGCTTTATAAGTAATTAAGCTTCCTTTGTTATTAAATCCTTTAACTATTATTGGTGTTTTTAATTTATCCCATTTACTTTTATGGCAAACAATTATATCTACATAAATTAGCTTCTGCTCTTGTATCTATCATAGGCGTAGAATATCTACTGTAATACCCTTCTACTACTATCTTCATTAATACATATATTTCATATCATGTTAAAGCTCTTCTTAAAAATAATTTCTCTCTGCTATATGTTATAGATAATTGTGTGTGCTCTATGTTATATGGTTTTACTTGTTCTAGCCATTTTGTTCCTAATATTATGTCTGCTTTTTGCATTTCTTCCTTTATTTCAAATTCTATTTTTATTTTTCTAACTCCTATTGTTATTTTTTTTTCTGCTATATTTTTAGTGTTTACTAAGCTTCTTGGTAGATCAGGCATATATTATTTTTAGATTTTATTTCCTCATTTTTTATTAGATATCTTGCTATATAATTTTCGTCTTGTCCTGTTATTAAGAGTATTAAATATTTTTTTTTATTTATTGTTCCTGTTATGTAATATTGGTTTAAATTAGTTGTTGAACTTTTTTCATAACTTGTTCTTTTTTATGAACTTGATGATTCTGGTTTTTCATGAGTTATTCTTTTTGTTGTACTTATTCTATCATTTATTATTTCTAAATTTTCTTCTACATCTATGTCTCTATAACTATAATCATTATTATCAATTGTTTTTACAAATTGTTCAAAAGGACTTTCTATTTGTATTTTGTTAATTTTATTTTTTTCTCGTTGTTTTATGTTTTATTGTTAATACATATAGATTTTTACATCTTACTGTAAATATTTTACTTCCTGGGGTTAGTTCTATTCCTGATATTCCAATATAATACTAATGATTTATCTATATTTTTATCTATTATTGCTACTAAATAATTTGCATTTATTATAAATTTAAGTTTTTGGTATATTAAATTTCCTTTTATGGCAATTATTATACTTTTTTCTATAGGTTTTATAATTCTATCATCTGCTAGGTATAATTCTATTGGTGTATCTATTCCTTCTCTAAAACATGCTTTTATCAATATCTCTGTTCCTCCAAGGTGTACATATTTTATTACGTCTTTACTTTTTATATCGTTTATTTCTTTATTAATTATTCTTTTTGTTACTAGTGGTATACTAGCTCTTCCTTTTACATATCTACAATCTATTATATGTTCTTTTTGACTTACTACGTAGTATTCTTATTTTCTTCTACTACATATGTCTTTTATTGTTGGTATTTTAAATATTTTTCTAAACTTAAATCTAATTCTTTTCTTTTTATTTCATCAAATATATGACTATCAAATATTATTTTTTGATCTGTTCCTTCTTCATTTAAATATTCTTCCTTTGTTATTATTTTTATATCTTTTTTTCAGTTATTTAGTTTATTCTTATATCTTCTTCAGTCATTTAATTCATCTAATTCACTATCTATTTCATTATCTGTTTCATTCTCTGAAATTTCATATATACTATCTTCACTTTCTAATTCGTAATCTATATAATCTATCTGCATATATTCTGTATTTTCTATTTTTATTTCCGATATTTGTTTATTTTTGGGGTTTTTAGGTAATTTACAATCTCTAGCTAAATGTCTTAATTTTCCGCAATTATAACAAGTACATTCTTTTATAGATTTCTTTTTCCTTTATGGTCTTTTATGTTTATAATTTTTTACATAATATCTTTTTCTTGGTTTCTTATATTTATATTTTGATTTTTTGTATTTCTTATAATTCTTATGTCTTTTTCTTTTCTTATAATATTTTTATTCGCATCCAAATTGAGGTGTTATTTTATCTTTGCAACATGCTAAATTTCTTATTAATGTTTTTCCCATTTTTATTTCTTCTCTATATTTTTCACATAGGTTTCTATACCATTGTTGTAAAAATTTTATTCTTGCTCCTAGAGTATCTACTATTTTTGCTTCATCCCAACTTTTTATTATTTTTGAACTAAATGGTTTAGGTAATTTATTAAAATATAATTTTCTTATTTCTTTACTTTCTTCTGTATTATATGTTCCTTTATAATAATATTCTTTAAATGCGCAAGTATATTCATCTATATAACACATATTACATATTGCTAATTTTAACATTAAATTTCTATTTATATCCTTCTCCTCATTTTGTTCTTCTTCTGTTGTTGTCATGCTGCTAAATTCGTCTTTTATAGTTATTTCATATTTTTTTAATAATTCTATAGGTGTTAATTTAGTTGTAGTTGTTGATGATGTTCCTTTTGTAGGTTTATCAGTTCTTAATACCTTCTTGATATTTTCAGTTAAATTTGAAAACCATAATTTCACTGTTCCTATTAGTGTTCTTTCTATGTATTCTGGTGCATCTGTTACGTTTATATTATTATCTAATAATTATTTTGTCATATATCCTATCCATACTTGTATTATTTTTTTGTATCTATTACACAATCTAAGTCTAAAATGTTATAATTTTTATTAGCTATTTATTTTGGTGTCGATTTGTCATATTCATCTTTTAGATTATATCTTTTAAATTTATTCTTATAACATGTAGGTTTTCTTATTTCTGATGTTCTAGGTATTATATTTTCATCTTCTTTTTTATCAAGAGCATTTATTTCTGTGTTTCTATTTTCTAAGTTTTCTTCATTAATTACTTCTTGTCTTTCATTGATTTCTAAATTTTTTGTATTTGTTAAGATTTCTGTATATTTTTCACTATCTTCTGAATCATAATTATTTGTTTCGTCAACTTCTATTGTATTTATTTCTAATTCTCTGGTTTCTATTTCTTTATTGTTTATTTCTAAATTTTCTTTAAATTGATTTATCTCATTTAATAATTTTTGTTCTTTATCCTTTTCCTCCTTTTCTTTGTCTTTTTTCATACAAATCTTTTAACATTTGTAGTTCTTTTTCTAATTCAGCAATCCTACTATTTTTAGTTTCTTCTATTTTTCATATTTCTTCTGTAGTTTGTTGTTTAATTTTTTCTATTTCTTTTTTTCTATCTATTTCTTCATTTTCTTTTTCTTTTCTTACCATAGCTGTCAATTTATCTTCTAATTTTAATTCTTCTTTTTCTAACATTAAATATAACTATTCACTTATTTTCTTATACCTTCTTCCTAGATTAGAAAATACTATTTTTATTTTTAATCTTTCATGATTTTCATATATTTTTTCATCTATTATAAATTCTTCTTTGTTCATTTTTTATTTAATTGTTAATAGATCATGTTGGTATGTATATTCTAGACTATCTATTCTCGATTCTAAATTTGATATTTCTTTTTTTTTGTGCATTTATTGAGTTTTTACTAACTCCGACAATTATGTTATATTGTAGTTTTTCTGTCCTTATTTTTAATTCTTTTTGTTTTTTAGATATTATTTGCTTTAATTCTTTATATTTTGGTAATTTTTGTACGTTATTAATCTAAATAATATTTTGGGGAATATTTAAATGTATTTTTATCAAATAAGTCATAATTAATAAAATAATAAAATAAATCCAAATATATACTACTTTCGTAACTTTAAACAACATAGACTCTAATGGAAAAAATTCATTTATATTAAAAAAAAAAGTAAATAATTTATAATAAAATTAGCTAGATTCTATGTATTACTTACAGTTTTCTTTCTCTTTTTTTTTTCAACGGTAATTTAACAAAAAAAATGTTTTTTTCTTCTTTTTTTATTATTTAAATAAAACTATTTTCATTTTTCTTTTCAAACTTTTCTCGTGCAACTCTTTTTTTATATATCAATATTGTATAAATAGTGTATAAACATGTATATATGATGTACAAATAATTATGTAGAATATCTGTAATGTATCATTAATTATGGAGTGTATGTGTAATGTATCGATGTTGTATAACTAATGCACAAACATGTATCGATGTTGTATAAATGTTATGTAAATATTTTTAAATATTATATAAATAGTGTGTACATGTGTATGATATTGTATAAAAGTTATGTAATACATCAATATTGTATAAATGGTGTAAAATATGTACTGATATTATATAATGTATATGTAATGCACCTATAAGTGAAAAAATAGCATTAATTTTTTAGAAAAATTTCTGAGCAAAAAAGTTTTAAAAAAACAACAATAAAGGTTCTTTTTATAAAAAAGTAATGCAGCAAAAGAAAACAAAAAAAGTTTTTATTTTTTCTAAAAAAATCGATAGAGTGCTCTGTAAAGACTGTAAAGTTATACCTAGCGAGAATCTTTCAACCCAACATAAGCTTTTGGTGATGAACTTAAAAATCAAGAAGCACAAAAAGAAGAGAGTTATAGAGGATCGACCCACGATTAAGTGGGGTAGCTTGACTTTGGTCAGTGCATTGGAGAAGGGAGAAATTGACTACTAAGGGGTCTTGGGAGAGTAAAAGGGGTATGGGTCGTATGTGAAAGAGCACTGTCAATTGATCAGGGAGATAGCTAGAGAGGTGTTAGATGCCTAGAGAGGTCGATTAGACAAGACATCGAGGAAACTAGTGGTAGAACGAAGAAGTTAAGAGTAAGATGGAGACTAAAATGGTATCTTATATGAAGTTGATGGGGAGTAGGGTTGATGAGGAGAAGCGGATGAATAGCAGGAGTATAAGTTATCTAGGAAAAAGGCTAAGTTAGTGGTTACTGCGACTAAGACAACAACTTTCTAGAGCTTGCATGCGACTTTAGAGGAGAAATATGGGGATAAAAAGTAGTATAGGATGGCCAAGGCTAAAGAGAAGAGAGCTCGTGACCTTGACCTAGTGAACTGCATCAAGGGTGAGGATGACAAAGTGTTGGTGGATGACACCCTCATTTGGAAGAGGTGACAACCTTATTTTTATAGAATTTTAAACGTTGAGGGAGATGAGGTGTAGTGTTCGGGGACTTGGAGCACTCAGAAAGATGTCGTAATTACAGTTATTATAGATATCTTTAAGGTTGAAGTGGTCAATAATGCTATTCGTAGGATGCGTATGAGTAGGGAGACTAGGACAGACGAGATTTCGATATATTTTTAGAAAAGCACTAATAGAGCAGGTAAGGAGTATCTGAAAAGATTATTTAACATTATTTTTAGGATTACAAATACGCTGAAAGCTTGGAGAAGAAGTACGATGATTTCTTTATATGAGAACAAGGGGTACATTCAGAATTGTAACAACTATAGGGGGTATCAAGTTGTTGAGTCACACTATAAAGATTTGGAAAAAAGTGGTAGAGTAAAGTCTGGGGAGGATCGTGACTATTTTTGAGAATTAGTTTGGTTTCATGCCAGGTTGCTCGACTATCGAAGCCACTCATTTTGTGAGAAGATTAGTAGAGCAGTATAGGGAGAGTAAAAAAGACTTGCACATGGTGTTCATCGATCTTGAGAAAGTGTATGATAAAGTCCCTGGGGAGGTCTTATAGAGGTGCTTGGAGGTTAGAGGTGTACTTGTGGTGTACACTAGTAGATTCATGACATGTTCGATGGAGCAAAACCTCATGTCAGGATGATGGAAGAAGACATAAAACACTTTTATATTTTGACTAAGCTACACCAGGGATCGACTCTTAGTTTGTTTTTATTTACCTTGGTGATAGATGTATTGATACAACATATTAAAAGGGAGGTTCCTTGGTAGATGTTATTTGCTGATGATGTAGTGTTTATTGATGAGACTCGAAGATAGTTAATAATAAGTTGGAGTTTGGAGACAGACCTTAGAGTATACAGGGTTTAGGCTGAGCAAGACCAAGATGGAGTACTTCGAGTATAAGTTTAGTGATTTGTTGCATAAGGCTAACGTAGTAGTGAAGTAGGATTCTAGGTCATTAGGATGAGAGATAGTTTCAAGTATCTTGAGCCTCTGATTTAGGGAAATGAAGAGATTGACAAGGATGTCATGCACCATATCAGTACAGGATGGTTGAAATGCAGGCTCGCTTGGAGAGTCTTGTATTATAAGAATATGCCTCTTAAGCTTAAAGGTAAGTTCTACAGAGTGGCATTCTGACTGAATATGTTGTATGGAGTGAAGTGTTGTCTAGTTAAGAACTTCTACATCCAAAAGTTGAGGGTGACAGAAATAAAGATGTTGAGATGGATGTGCAGACTTACTAAGAGGGATAGAATTAGAAATGAGATTATTGTAGGTGTGTCTTTGGTGGAAAACAAGATGTGGGTAGTGAGGTTGAGATGGTTTGGGTATGTAATAAGGGGGAGCACGGATACCCCAGTACGGAGGTGCAAGAGGATTGCCATGAATGGTTTTAGATAGAGTAGAGGTAGGTCAAAGAAATATTGAAGGGAAATAATTAAGCTTGACATGGAGCAGTTACAACTTATAAAGGATATGAACCTTGATAGGAAGGTGTGGAGGGTGCGAATTAGGGTAGAGAGTTAGTGGGTAGGAGTGCATCCTTACTAGTATGGAGGAGTGCTTTGTTTGTCGATATACCTGTAGTCATAGTGTTATGCATGTGTCTTGTAGTTTCTTATTCGTGGTATTTTGGGGATGTTTGTGTTTTTGGATAGATAGTTCATAATAGTACTCTATGGAATGTCTTGTTTTTATTATTATCTAGTGGTGTGTTACCTCATTTTATTGTTTATTATTAAGTTTCTGCTTGTTATACTGCCATTTGTCATGAGCAAGGGTCTATCTGAAATAACCTCTCTACTTCATCTGAGGTAGTGGTATAAACTGCATACACTTTACCCTCGCCAGACCCCATTTTGTGAAAAAAATTAAGTATGTTGTCGTTGAAAAAAAAGGCACAGCGAAACTGGAAAACATGGTAAAATGGCGAATGTCATTTTTGTTGTAATTTGTTAGGCCGACCAGCCATTTTTGGTTACAATTTTAGCCGATAGGTAGTTTTGCATAAATAGTGGTTAGTGGATTTTTTTTGGTGTGTAAAAATTTAATTCAATGAACACTTTTTATGCCTATATTTGATATTGGCTCCAATATTTAAAAAAATGGCAAACTTGTAACTCAGGGCTTTGAGCTAAAAGTGACAAAACAGTTTGAAAATTAGGTGTAGGTGACTCAAGTCATAACAATTAAGTGGAGGTACAATGACTTTATTATGGATTAAGAAAGATAAGTTTGAGAATAGCCCACAAGTTCTTAAATTTATACTTTGATCCAAATATTTACCTAATATAACAGGAAACAGATGGAAAAAGGTGTGTTTCTCTCTCTTCTTATCCATTGTTGTTTTCTCACTCTTAGCAATTTTTGTTGTTCATTGTTGCTGCTGCTTTATTCATCATCTTCTGGTTCATTATGATCATCTTCTACTTCATTGTCATCTTCATCTTCTTCTTTTTTACCATTATTGTTGTTGTTGTTACCGCTACAATTGCTATTTGACCAATTTCTTATGTAAAATTTTATTTCATACATTACTTTCTATTTTGGCATTACTTCATAGGAGACTTTGGTAAGTCAAATTATAATTTTTAGTTGAATTTGTAATCTAAGTAACAACTATTGTGCTATTTTTTCAATAATGGATAGCATGCAAACATGAATGCAACATAAGAGCCATTTGTTTAAATAGATCAATCATCTGTTGCGACAGATGAGACATCTGTTTCAACGGAAGACTCATATATTGGATTCATGTTTATAGTTCTATAGTATCGTAACATGAATCGAAAATATGGATCATCTGTTGCAAAATATGACCCATTTGTTACAACAGATTAGTTATCTAGTGCAACATGATAAATATTTGTTACAACAGATTAGTAACCTATTGCACTGAACTCAATTCTAACAGATGTGCCATCTATTGCAACAGGGTAAATATCTGTTGTAATAGATTAGTAACTTGTTGCAATAGAACCTGAACTCGATTCCAACAGATGCATAGTTTGTTACAACAGGTAAGTCATCTGTCGTAACAAGTTAAATTATTTGTTGAAACATGTCACTCATCTGTTGGAATCAACTTCAAAGATGCCTTAGTACTGTAACATCTATCCCAATAGGCACTTCATCTATTGTAACAAGTATATAGTCTGTTGCAACATATGATTCACCTGTTATAACAGATGACTCGCCTGTTGAAATCAGCTTCAGGAGCATAACATGAATCCCAACAGGTAAGTAATCTGTTGTGACTGATCACTTACCTGTTGCAACTTATTTTTCACCTGTTGCAACAGATTACACATCTGTTAGGATTCATGCATGACACTATGAAATCACTATTAACTTTTTTTAACAAATAACTTTATTTAGGTACCACTAATGGAGGGATCAATAACAATAGGAGTGGATTGTCACAGTCAATGGATCGAGAAGAGCAATCGATACATATGGCATTGCAAGGAGGGTGAAATGCTAGACACAATAGCTATGACAGTCCAAAGTGATATTTCGTATGATGATTTTTTGAACTTAATCATCAGCTATTATGGACTGAATTATAAATCAGAAGAACTCGTCATCAGCTACATGCATAGCTCCTTTGAAAATCAGAGGGTACTACCTTTCAGGATAACCAATCAGGATCGGTTGCATACTTATCTTAGTGATTCATCCAGGCCAATATTAAGAGTGCACGTGGTTGAAAAGACAAGAGAGAATGATAACCAGAATATAGAAGAAGAACAACAACAACAAGACATCTTTGATGATAGGTTGGATGATCTGGACATAAATATTCCAGATGATGATCAAACACCTACGCCCGTTGATGCGACCAATACGGTGGCAAGTTCTTTTTGATTGACACAGTCTGGAATTCTTCAAGATGACGGGACCAACTTTTTCAATGGAATGTCATTTAAGGACAAGAAAGAACTATCTACCACTTTATTTATTCCTTTCTTGAAAAAAGATTTTAGAATAAAGAAGTGATTAATTCGAGCAGTGTCTTTTCCTACAAATATGCTAATCTGAACTGCAAGTGGTGGTTTAGAGTGGTGAAGTACATAAGATCTAACAGATTCGTTATTTATAAACATGAAAAGTATCACACATGTGGTTTGGAGCACATCTCGGGCCAAAATCCTCATGCCACATCAGAGGTCCTCGGTAAATATTTCAAGAATAGTTTTCCTGATGGCAAAGGCCCTTCTACAAGGGTTATGGACAATCAAATCCTTACGAAATAGGGTGACCTGGTCAGTTATTAGAAGATATATACATCCATGGAGATTGACAAGGACTTGGTCATGGGGACACACGAGCATGAGTATGCAGTCCTAGATGCCTACCGTTACATGATTGAGTCCACAAATCCCGAAAGTAAGACGGTGTTGCATATTGATGAAAATGGAAGGTTTAAGTACTTTTTTGTATCCTATGGTGCTGGATTCAAGGTTTTCGGTATTAGAGAAAAGTCATAGCCGTCGATGATACCTTCTTGAGGAGCAGGTATAATGGAGTTCTGCTAGCGGTGGTGGCACAGGATGCGGAGAATCACATCCTTTTTGTCGCTTTTTGTATAGCAAAGAAGGAGTGTGATTCCCCTTATGGATTTTTTTGAACAACTATGAATTTGCGTCGAAGATACCGAAGAGTTGTTTTTTATTTCGGATAGGCATCCAAGTATTCCAAAGATGGGTTTAATTTTTTTCACTTTAGCCTACTTTGGTTGTTGCATCAGGCATCTTGGAGAGAACATTTGAACCAACTATCACAACGAAAGGGTCATGACCCTTTTTTCATAGAGCAGCTAAAGCATATAGTAAAGAGGAGTTATTAGGCCATTTCAATCAAATAGCGGATATGCATCCTAAGGCAGCAGAACATCTCATATGTGTCGATTTTGAGAGATGGAACCGGGTATTCTGTCCTGCAGATAGGTACATTCTTATGAATTTAATGTCTTTTTTGAGTTACAAGTTTAGTATGATGTCTTACTAAGTGATTCTTTTGTATAAGTACAATATTATGATATCAAACATAGTTGAATCAGTGAATTCATTGTTTGGCGATGAAAGAGAATTTTTTATCAAGGCTCTATTTGAAATAATAAACAAGAAGTATGACCAATTTTTTAACGAAAGGCGTACATAGTTCGAGGGTACAAGAACCCCATTTGTTCTAACAATAAAAAAAAAATAATATCAACGAACATCAGTCTGGGGAATAAGTTGTTATCTCATCCAATAGCACATTACAAGTTCAGTATCAACGGTTATGGTGATGTTACTACGGTCGATCTTCAAACAAGATCTTGTATGTGCAGAGTTTTTGACTTGGACAAAATGCCCTGTCCACATACTATGTCAGTGCTTCGAGCTCAATACGGTGCAAAATATGGACCCAAAATTTATGAGCACTCCTCTCCATATTATTCGGTGAAAAATATAAAATGGCATATAGTGAGCATATTACTTCGGTGCCTCCCGAAGAATCTTTGGTTGTTCCTGTAGAACGTTTGGGGAGATCAATACATCCTCCATATATTGACCCAAGCACTATCAAACCAGGAAAAATTCATATAAGTAGAGGCATGAAGTCGGAGAATCATTTCCATCAACAAAAAACAAGTGCTCTGTATGTAAGTGCACTGGCCAGAAAAGAACTACATGCCCGAATCATAATCCACCATGATTGTTGTAATTGCAAAAACTTGTGTTTTTGTTTGTTGTGGACTTTTATATATTTAACTCATTGTTGTGAATGTAATGTTATTGTTTATTTTATATAAAATATCTTTTTTAATAACTTGTGCATTAATAAAATGAGGCAAAACATGAACTACACACAGCAGACCACAATTATTTTCAACAGATTACACATCTGTGGCAACAAATGGACATTAGCTGGAAGAACACAACATAGTTCCATCAAACTGGAATGTTTTCCTCCAAAAGATGGATAATCTGTTGACTGAGACCCGACTGATCTGTTCTATCAGATGGTCCATCTTTTGAAAGAACTCAAATGTCAAAATTGCTTTTTCTACTGGATTCAAAATTGCTCCTTACTTCCAACAGTCGACATGTTAACATGTTTAGAAGAAGGAATAGGCAGAATGAAAATTAAATAAGAATTAAAAAGTCAAAGTCGACCAACAATAAATTTTTCATTAAACAAAAAACAAAATACATTAGGTATAGATCCGATATAGAATTAAAGAAAACATATTCTAATTATTATTATTATCAGCAGCAGCATTATTATTGCCAACCATCCAATCTTCAACCGACAAAAACAAGGCCTTTCTAAGCTTGCGAATCTCCATGATCATCCGAGCACTCATGGCGGACAACTCCCATCGAAGGTTGTGAACCTGCGACTTAAGTTCTCGGACAGTTTCTTGTAGAATTGCAACATCCCAAATTGTATCAGTCATATCTAAAATACGCATGAATTGACAAAAAAAAGTAAACAAAAAAGTAAAGAAGAGAGTCCGAATGTAATACAATATATACTACGAACTGGTAGATTTACACAAAAAAAACACTTAGCTCAACGAGAAAGGAATATGCTCTTTAAAGAGAAGTGGTTGAAGATGTAATCCGAAAAGACAAAATTTAAGAACTAAATAAAAGTGTAGGGACCTATTTATAGAGGATTGAATCTGAATGTGTTCGGAAAAAAGGTACGACAATTCAGGTCCATTGTATTAATTACATTCAAACTGCTGGCTTTTTGTTTTTTTGTGAAAAGACGCAACTTTTTCTTTTACATCCAAACTTCTCACCTTTTTAAAACGGTTTGAGACTTAATAACAGTCGTTATTATTGAGTCGTTGCAATAGATCATTTAGGCAAAAAAGCACAACTATTCAGGTCCATTGTATTAATTATATTCAAACAGCTGGCTTTTTATTTTCTGTGGACAGATGTGACTTTTTCTTTCACATTCATAATTCTCACCTTTCAAAATGGTTTGAGACTTAAGACTTAATAGTAGATGTTATTATTAAGCTGTTGCAATAGATCACCTATCTGTCCCAACAGATAACCCACTGTCACAACAGATTTACCATTAATTTCAACAAATGGTTTGTATGTGCAACATATGATACATTTGTTGTAACATATGGATCATCTGTTGTGATAGATGGACTACTTGTTGGAGGAGAAGTTTTAATTTCTTCTAATAGCAGATTCATCAGTTGCAACAGATAGAGAATTAATCCAAATTGGTGACTATTTTATTATATAAATAGATTTGACAATAAAAGAGGTGAAAAATCACGACTTGAAGCACTTGTTTTTTCTTGACGGGTATGTAGTACTCTGACATTGAAGATGGTTACACTTTGAGCCTCCATAGTCTTGTACACTACTTAACAATGGAAAGTGAAGAATAAACATGTCTGGCATTAATGGTGTAGGAAGAATAAGGTGCGTGCAAATGAATGGATCCACTTTCATGTATGGACTTATGTATTACTGATCAAGCTATCGTGACAGAAAACATAAAGTACAATGATTTTGTGAATGCGGTTTTTTACTGATTAGACATTGATCCTTCAAATGAGATCCTACATTTTACAATTTAGTTTGATAAGTGCGAATTGATAAGGTCGAAGGGTTCCAAGATGGTGGGGTCGATACCCTGTTACAATTTAATGATGTTTGCTCATATTTTTATGTCAAGTTTGGGGAAAGGTTTAACTTTTTGGCAAAAGTGTAAATATCAAATAGTGATTGGACCGATTTGAATGGTTCAATGAACTTTTGAAAGGCCTCCGAAGCCTCACACTTAAGCAAACAAGAATGGAAAACTAATAGAAATTCTCCTGTTCAAAATTTATACAAATTGGTTGCTTGAGGAGACTATTATACAGAAGAAGGTTCTTGGGAGAGTACTTGTATAGGAAAAGGGAGGTGGAGAAGACCATATACCATTTCAGAACTTGTTTAAGAGGAAACACAGGGAAGCAAGCAAGGAACTTTTAGCCAATCTGGCCAATGAAATTGACTTGAAAGACGAAAAAACTAAATGAGCTTCAAATGTGGAAGTACATCCAAATATTAAAATTCTCCAGTTATTCTTGAAAAACAAAAAATAGTAAAGAGGACTAGAGCTGGACACTTTGCTAGAGACTGCAACTAGCGAGCGTGGGTTGAATTAAAACCCACAAATATGCAGGACGAGAACTCTAAGAAACCAGCTTACGAGCACCGATGGTGGTAAGATTGTTGTTCAAGCTCAAAACCTGAACCAACAACTCCTGAAGTAAAAATAAGGGATCAAACCAAGGCATCAATTTCAAAAGTATAACTTGCATGCCATGCCTTCTGTTTGTGTTCAGATCAGGTCAATGGCAGTAGAAACAAAAAGGTCTGAAGTTGGGCAGAAATCATATGCCTTGTTGTTTCCACTGTCTTTGACCAAACCAGAGCCATAAACACGAAGCATGGGATGCAAGTTTAACTTGAGAAATTTCCACCTTGGCTTGATCCTTTATTTTTACTTTAGGAGTTGTTGGTTTAGGTTTTGTTCCTGGCCGACAATCTTAACACCATCGGTGCTCGTAAAGATGAAATCTTAGAGTTCAAGTCCAGGATTTTGTGGGTCTTCATTCAGGCCACGCTAGCTAGTTGCAGTCCCTTAACAAAGTGCATAGATCCAATCCACTTTATCATATTTCTTTTTCAAGAATGATTGATGGATTTTCATTTTTGGATACACTTTGACACGTGCAGCTCATTCATTTTTTTATTTTTCATGTCAATTTCATTAGCCAATTTTGCTACACTTTCCTACCCTGTGTTTCTTCTTTAAAAAGTTCTGAGTTTATATATGGTCTTCTCAACCCCCCCCCCCCTTTCCTGCACAGGTATTCTTCCAATCACCTTCTGCTTTATAATAGTCTCCATGTGTAACCCATCCATATAAATTTGGACTGGGGAAATTTCTATTGGTTTTATATTCTTATTTTCATCAATGTGAGGCTTTGAAGGCCTTTCAAAAGTCCATTGAACCCTTAAAATTGGTCCAACACTATTGGATATTTACATTGTCTCCAATAACTTGAATCTTTCCCCAAACTTGACAAATAAACATTAGAAAAATCTTCATTAAACTGTAACAAGATATCGACACCACCTACTTGGTCCCTCATCTTTACCAGTTTAAACCTAACAAACATAACTATAAAATACAGGATCTCATTTGAAGGATTAACGCCTAATAGGTAAAGATCCAACATTCATAAAATTAGTGTACTGGATGTGCGTTTTCATGATAGGTTGATCAGTAATACATACCTCCCACATATAAAGTGGCTCCATTTGCAAGAAGCTTATTTCTCCAAACCCATCTTTACTCTAGCCTTTAATGTTGGTTGGGCAAAAGTTTGTCCAGTTTCAGTTTCTTTTATCTGTAAAAAGGAGAAAAATATTTGATGTCAAACAAGAGAAGAACAAAAAGAACATTACAAAAGGGTAACACATAATTGAATAAATATAACACATTATAATAATCTGATACAATAAATGACCAATTTGATGCATCAGATAATTAATCTGATGCAATAGATAATCAATCTAATGTAACAGATAATCAATATGATGCAATATAATCAATTAATTGCCATAGATGCATCGTATATTACAATAGATGATGAATCTATTGTGACAGATGACCAATTTAATGCAACAGATAGCAATCTGATGTAACAGATTCCTTCTCTATTCAACAAATGAGTCATATATTGCAATAAGCAATACATCTGTGGCCACCGATGGATGACATATTGAAACAGATGGGTCATCTGGTGGAATAAATCAGACCAGCCTTGCTACTGGTTTGATTTCTTCCATCAATTGCTCTGTCTGTTCCAATAGTTGATTCATCAGTTGCAACAGTTAAGAAAATTGTTGCAACACCACCACCAATATCAACAATAAAGAAACAACACCATATATTCCAACACCATCAACAACACTAACACCACATGTTACAACAACACCAATACCCCAACATTAGCACCACCAATAAAGTAATAAATAACAGATGCAAATATCTAATTTAAATAACATACAAAGAAGAAAACGAGAAGGAAAGAGCAATATTAAACCATACCCGCAATGTCAAAAAAAGCAACAAGATCAGAACACCTATTTTAGTTGAGAAAAGATATTGATCATTTGAGATCCGAAAGGATCTTCATGCGAAAGAGGAGAGAAAAGAGAGAAAAAAGAGATGGTTGTGATTACCCTAAAGATGAGAGAAAGAGAATTCTGAAAGTAAGAAATAAGCTAAGTTAATTTATGGCTAAAGGAGAGAAAATTCTAGAGGTGGGTTTTAAATATTCATTAATATCTTTGAGGGGCACGAAGAGACGATAACATTGAAAAGACAAGATAAAACTACTCAAGAAGGAAATTTTTGAGTTATCCAAGTAATATTTTCTACCGCCTTAGTATTTTATATTTTTTATCTCGAACGGGAAACTACTTGCAAATAAAAAAAAAGATCTTAAAACATAGAAGTCATTTGTTCCAACAGATGACAATATCAGTTTGAAAATTTCTAACGACTCAGTGATCTGTTGCAATATATTCAATAATCTATTTGATAAATTCCAACAGATTACCTATGTGTTGCAACATATATAATAATCTATTTGTTAAATTTCAACAGATTTCTCACCTGTTGCAACAGGTTGAACATTAGTTTTTATACAATTGCATGGTATAAACTACGTTTTGCTAGATCTAGGGATGAGTACATTGGGTCAACTACAACTTCAATTGAGTCTTTTACAATTTCATGGTGTTGGTGTTGGCGTTGGTGTTGCGTTTCTCCCAACCCGAGTCGTCGGTATATCACTCTGAGATGAAACGATTCTCATTAAATTATTATTATAAGATAATACCAAAATTAATTTAGCTAAAAATATTTAAGATCAATTCGGACCAAATTACATTTTTAAAACTTGTCATTCTTTTCTGAAATACAAATCAGCCCATACAAATCATCAATTTGTGAGAAAAAGTTTCATCATTTCAAATCTTGAGTTCTCGTTGTTTTCTTTCTCTCTCAACAATATAGAAAATAACTACTCAACATATTTCTCAACCCTTCACAAGAGGTCAATTTTCTTCTCATTTCCGATCAAATAGGTGTTATTTTTTACTTTATTCTTGCTTGTATTCGTTGTTTTTCTCTGTATTCATAGGTAACAGAGTTTGAGAAAAGTTCTATATTTGTTATTTTTTCTAAAATTTAGGGTTTTCTAGTTAATAATGAAAAAGAAGACTTTTAGTTGTATCATCTTCAAAAATAGATTATTAATTTTGAGTTTTGATGATAAAATCGTAGGAAGAACCCGATAAAATCCTAGTTTTTATCGCAGTATTCCGTTGAATATGGTGGCATTGGTTAGTGGTATTTGTTGTTGTTGGTGGTGGTATTGGTATTGGTGGTGGTGGTTGGTGGTGTCGGTATTCATGGTGTTTGTAGCATTGATTGGTGGTGTTTATGGTGGTGGTTGGTGTGTCGGTATTGGTGGTGTTTGTAATATATTTTTTAAAATTTATGCATACATCAATAGTAAGGTAATTTTTCTTTTTCTATTGTTTGTAGGTAAAATATGTCTGCCAAAAGAAAAGAAAGTAAAAGTGGATCAACTTCTGACCACCTAACAGAAAAGGCTACAGTACATAGGGATTCGGTTGAGCTTACTGAACAATCTCAGTTAGGAAAAAGTAAAGCTAAGGAGAGATATGAAAACAACATTGAGAGAGGTAGAAAAGAGTCTGTAGATGGTGATGAAGAAAATAAAAGTGAGAATAAGGAGGAAGTAGAGAGTGATAAAGAGCATTATCATCAACATGATGATAATGGATCACCAATGGGGCGTGGATTAATATCGACATCCCAGCATAATACTATCAAAACTGTTAGTATTGACAAGTTTCAAGTTACGATGCCGATAGATGACCCTGCAGAATTAACTGGTGAACTTATACTTAAATGTCAGTTGGGGAAACATTTTAATTATCATAGAAATATTACGAAGAACAAAAACATACATGAACTTTTTAAGAGAGGCTGCTTTGGACGCTTTCTTGAGCTACCTGAGGACGACACTACCCGTTCCCAAATGAGAATGGTATATGGTCTTCTTAAGTAAAGGATCAAGTACATGGGGGATGATAAAGATTCAGAGGAGAGAGTTAAAAAGATAGATGAAATCTAGTCAACTACTGTGGCATGTCGGTTTATTTTGGCTTGCAAGAGTTTTCCCATAGTGACGGGCTTGAGATATGATCGTACAAAAGAACTTATCGCCAAGGGAACACCCCATAAAAGGTCCAAGCCAAGCAAGACAGATAAACCACCACAATCAAACAGAGGAAAAGCATTATCCCAGTGACCACCCAGCAAAACCAACAAACGCAAGGAAAAAATAGATGGGTTGTTGGAAATTACTGGACGTGGCTACCAAGCATCGAATTTGATGACAAATCTCAAGGATAAAACCATACCAAAGTAGTACAGGGACCAATTGTGCTTAGTTTGGTTTGCCCATTCCATTATATTGGCAAGATACGTCAACAAGGTCATAGAAGATGATTTTTTAGTGCATGCTGAGGATTTTGAGAAATTCAACAATTATCCCTGGGAATATGATAGCTTCTACTTGACTGTCAAATATTTACTGACAAAGCAATCCCCAGGGATGATCACATTATTCCTTGGGCTTTCATGGTAAAATTAGACACTATTTTTAGTCAACCATTAATTTATATTAAATATAGTTATTATGATTTTTTTTGCTTACTTCCTGTTTATATTTTTTAGGCTTGGGCATTTGAAGTCATTTCTCCCCTCCAAAAGTAGGTAATGGATTACCCAGATAAGGTTTATCATTCAAGGATGTTTAGGTTGTTGGCTGAAAAGAATAACTAAAAAATTAAGGAGGATAATCTCTTTAACCCTCTGGATGAGGCAATACATCTTTTTTCAAGTAAAATAATTTAACTCAATGAAAAATATTGAACAGATGTTATATGTGGTGCAACAAATGTTATATCTGGTGCATCATATGGGATATCTATTATGAAAGATTACCAGTTCTGTGGCAATTGGTGCAACAGATGGGTAATCTGTTGCGAAGATAATTCATATTTTGCATCAGATTACCTATCCATTGCTTTGGTTCTCTAAACCTTACTCTAACAGATTAACCATCTACTGTAAATTATGAAATAGATGGGTAATTTGATATAACATATTGTTAATCTATTGTGACATATAGATCATCTATTGCATAATATATAACCAACAGATTACCCTTCTTATTCTAATTGGTGCAACAGATTGGTAATCTATTATAACAGATGATTGATATTTTGCATTAGATTACCTATCTATTGCTTTAGTTCTCTGAACCCGACTCAAATGGATTAACCATCTACTGCAAATTATACAACAGATGGGTAATCTGATGTAACGTAATATTAATCTTTTGTGACATACAAATCATCTGTTGTATAAGTTATCTGTGTTAACATGTAATCCAACTGTGAAAATTATTATATTATATGATTTAAATATATCTGTCTTTTTTATAGGTTGTGCATCCATAGATCGTGCCTACTAAGCAGGAGTTGGGGATGACTTTTTTTATTACTCTAGGTTATGTTGATACTATAGCAGACCCAATGGTGGAGTTAATAAAGAAGGAATTAGCTGGAGCAACAGTCATAAGAAGAGCAGTTAGGCAAGGCCAGCGTAATGTTGAAGCTCTTCATGACCAACCTACTGTAGTAGATCCAGATGTTTCTTCTGGTGGAGTTGTTGGTGTTGGTGGAAGGCATGCTGATGCTGCTACCACTCGTGATGATGAGCACGTTGAAGCTTAAGAAAAAATAAATATGTTTGAAAACACCCCTTTCACAGGTCCCTCTCACCCTTACACCAGTCTCTCTTACCCCTCTTCACCCTCGTATTCTTATTGCAAATGCGAAGAGAGCAAGGACAGTTAGGATAAACTCTTTAAAAAGGTAAAGGCTATCGCTAAAGATGCTGAGAAATTCAAATCCAATAGGGGTGTCATACCATCCAATAAGTTGAGAGATTCATACACTCCTACACCGGTGATTAAAAGGAAGAAAAGAGAAGTTAGTGACATACTCTCCAGTCGAAAATCAAAAAATATTAAAGTTCAGGGGACATTGAAGAATATTGACATATACGCAAAACTTAGCGCCAAAGATAAGAAGGATTTATGACGTACCAATAATGCCAAGAGAGGCGCACCAGATTACCCCAAGCCTCCCTTTTTCCCCCAAGACTTCTTGATTATGGTAGATATATGTATGTCATACGAAGATAAGATAAGTTTATGTTTCCTAACCTATCGTTCTAATCTACTCTATTAAGAAGAAGCTACGCAAGAGATGTGAAATCGGTTGCAATAGCTGGGTATTCTGGTGCAACTAGTAGTGGTTCTGTTGTAACTTATTATCCATTTATTGCATAAGTTGCGTTGGATTAATTCAGAGAGCCCTATGCAACAGATGGATCATCCGTTGTATCTTTATAATTACTAACCTATTTAAAAATTGTCTTCTTATATCACGGTATGTTGATGAAATTCTCTGCCTTATGTGGAAAAGGCAATTAGCCCATCTGAAAGCTTATGACGCTGTCGATAGGATAATGTACCTCGATTTCTACAAGAATTTCAAGGATAAGTATGAATAACTCAATAATCTAGCATCATCCTGTGGCGCGGGATTTGATTCATTAGTTTCTACATTTGACTGGGATGAATAAATGATAAAATAAGTTAGAGGGAGAGGCCAAATCCACACGGCAAGAGATGGACTGAGGTAAAGAGGATTCTTGCAGTCATGAATGTGGATGACATATATTATTGGGCTGTTGAGATACTACTCGAGAAGGGAAAGATCAAGGTTTATGACTGCAATGAACCTTCCATCGATGAGGTCATTTTTTATCCACATGCAACCACTAATGGACCTGTTCCTCATCATATTGAGGCAGAGTAAACTGATGTATCATTTGCCAGAGGACGTGTTGATGAAGAAATCATAGAATTTTAAAGGTTGAAATAAGGGCATTAACCTTCTAAAAATGATACCAGTTTCGAGTACAGCTCGCACGCGCTTGCACATATCAAATGTTTGTTGACCGACACAGAAATGGCCAATCCAACGACCTTTCTGTGCGACAATATTGTGGCAAACCTGCAAGAGGTCTGGGATTATGGGGTACTAACTGAACACTTGGAGCCTGTGTATAAAGAAGAGACCGTGAAATAACAATTTTTTATTTCAAGTTACACTTCACTTTATATTACATGTACATGTAGTGGCAATATTTTTTTCTGATCAAAGTTGAGTTTTTTATAATGCAATAGATTGTTAATCTGTTGTAAAATATACTCTATCTGTTCTGGAAGATATTTTACCTGTTGCAATCGGCTGGTCATCTGTTGCATTATGCCAATATTATTTCTATCTAATCTAAGTCTAATATGTTGCAACAGTGGAAAGACCTGTTTGATAATTTCCAACAGATGACCTAAATTTTACAATATATGCCTAAATCTGTTTGATATTTTCCAACAATTACGCTTGAATATCCATGTGTGCGACAACACCAAACTAGTAGCAAATACACCACCATGAAAATTTCAGCAATTAGGCTTGAATATCCATGTTCCCAACAATATCAAATCAGTAGTAATAACGGCAACGATGTAGTATCTTCTTTCTCGATTTTGTTACTCTTCAAAAGCCTTGACTTTCTTTAACAAACCCCAGATTACACGATTTTCTTGTGAAAGGTGTCGTTCTTCATACCAATTAAAGTAATCGCATTCATCCAATTTCTATAAAAATAAGAACACAATTATAAAATAATTATAAGTCAATAATTAATCAACAAATTAAATTAAAAAAATATTACGTTTGAAATCTTACAAGTAAAAAATCTCCGACCTGGATTTTGTTGAGTCCAATAATTCTTCAATAGAGCTTCATGACCGCACTTACAATAGTAAAAATCTTTATCACAAAAAATAGTAGAAGATCAACATTGTCAAGCTCAATTGAGAAAAATGAAAAAAAAAAACAAAGAAAGACCAAATACAAATAATTTAAAGAATTTGGATAGATAAAAAAGATGATGAAGAAGAAGATTTGGGAATTTAGGGTTAAATTTTAGGAAGAACATGAATATATAAGACAAAGGGGGGGAAATAACCGTTAGGGGCCAAATCAAACGCCAAGTTAGCAAAGAAAGGGGTTCAACGAGCCCTGACTGCGTGAATCACACGTGATCTGCCAACAGGGCAAAAAGTGACAAACTAACACATTTGATGTCTATTTTAGGTGTTTAAAATGAACGTTGTCTACTTAAGGTGCCAAAGTGAAAGATCGCTGCAACTTTAGGTGCCTGTCGATGGGTTCTGCCTTTTTTTATTTCAAGTCACTTCACTTTACATTACACGTAGTGGCAATTTTTTTTGTCTCATAAAAGTTGAATTTTTTATAATGCAACAAACTATCTATCTGTTGTAAAATATATTCTATCTGTTCTAACAAATGTTTATCTGTTGCAATAGATTTATCACTTGTTGCATTATGTCGATGTTTCTATTCTGGTCTAATCTATTGCAATAGTTGGAAGACCTGTTTGATAATTGTCAACAGATGACCTACATGTTACAACATATGGCTAAATTTATTTGATATTTTTCGACAGATATTTCATTTATTTCAATAGATAAAGTATTTGTTGTAATATTTGAATCTAGTATTTCATTTCAATTAATAAGTTCAAATCTAAGGATAAATAAAATTCATAGACAACATAAAATAAATTGAATCCTTCAGAAATTATAATTTAAAATAAAATATAAAAAAATTATTATGGGTGCAAATCTTAACAAATAAATCATCAATTTAAGTTTTGATGCCAATAATTTCTAAGGAGGGGTGAGGCTATTACTTTGACAAACTCAAGCTATAAAGATCTACTCAATATGGACAAGTTGTTGTTCATCCGGTGCTATGGAATTTGGCTTTGATCATTATGGATCTTTAATGTCGGTTGCGTATGGTTTCTACGCTTTCGCTTCTTTGTATTTCTATAAAAAGAGTAGCATATTGTCAATGTTGTTCGGCAGTAGCTTCTTTTGTGACATCCACTCAGAAAGCCAGAATTGGTCAATGCTAATCACAGAGATTAAAACAATAAAAAATAATAACTTATCTGTTTCAGCAAATCAAACAGGTCATTCTCCTATTTTTAAATTGTCCAAAATGGATCATATTTTACTGTAACAGATGGATCAACTGTTGGGTAAATTATAACATGAGGAAGTCTTGTGTGATAATTTCCGACAGATGAACCATCTATTGTAACATATGACTCATATGTTTGGAAAAACTGAAATAGTAGGAAGTCTTGATTTAAATTATCCTAATAGTTGATCCATCTGTTGCATCAGATAGGTCATTTATTGATACAAATAAAGATGATATGTAGAGCTGTTTAATTTGCTAAAACAGATGAGACATATGTTGCAACAGATATTTTATCTGATGCAATAGGTTAGTAAACTATTGCAATAGATATATATATCTATTTGATAATTTTCAGCAGATGTGTCATCTGTTGAAAAAATATGTGTGTCTGTTAGTTGGAGCAGACAATATATATTCACCTGCTTCAGCTCGTGCCTCTCTCCTATGGCCCTTGTACATTGCTCAATAGTGCGACACATGGACAGAGGAGTTGCAAATTCGTTATTTTGGATGCTTGATAATGCCTTGAAAATTACTTTTCTTCTCATCTTAGCCTTAATCTCTAATGGAGTGGATGAATAGAAAATCCTCTTTGATGGAATGACACCCCTCTTAGATGTCAATTCCTTTACATAAATAGTTAATGTATTAATAGCATTAATCACTACATCATATTTCATCTTGCAGTCTTCACATTTGCATGTAGAATATTCATGAGGATAGGCAAAATCTGTATAACCAGTATGATCACACTCATAATGGTTTGTTTTAAAAACTATAAGAGGAGCATCATTAGCCCCAACAGCAGCACCACTACCATCATCAACAGCTTTATCACCACAAAGATAATCATCAACAACAAGCCTACCCCTAAAAATTATTTATCTTGTGATGGTTGTTGCTCCAAACAATTCTATTTTTATTTTGTCAATAACCTTAGGTCCGATAAAGTTTGCACAAACCGTAAAATAAGAAAAGATGGCATCTTCAACTCTCATTGGTTGGAACAAGTGACGGATGCACAATCTAACATAAATCATTACATATATTAGAATGATGATTAGATCATTCAAAAAATCATTAATTAAAAAAAACTTAATTATGACTATACTTACTGCATCCTTCGAGACGTTGAAGAGATCAATAAATTTTATATTTTTATCAATTTTGGATAACAACCATCTCAAGATTCTTGGACAGGAAACTTCTTCCCGGTAGTTCACTTGTTGTCTCAAATAAGGAAAGGCTTCAAACGCCTAAGCCTATAAAATAACATCACTAAATAAAAACCATTCTTGAATTAAAAAAATGAATTATATCATAATAAAAGAAAGAAACATTTACCATGAAAAATCATATAAGTTGACTGTCTTTGGCATTAATGTAGTCAACAAATATTTGACAGTCATTTTGAAACTTTCATAACCCAAGGATAACTGTTAAATGCCTCAAGATCCTCGGAGAGATTTATTAAACCAACTCTTATATTGTTGTTAATATCTCTTGCCCAAAGAACATTATGTACAAACCAAACCAAGCACAACGATAGCTTGTGCTTCTTTGGGAGTCTTTTACCATTCAACGCTTCTATCAAATTTTTGTTTTTGAAGCTTGGACCAACAAGGGACACCAGGTCATCATGATCACTCGACTTTTCTTTGCCTTTTTTGGGGTGTGCAAGGTACTTTTTTTTGGATTAGAATAGGTATAACTTGAGAAGAAGGATAACATTTTAGTCCGGTAACTATGACAAACTCCTTCCAAACAAAACAAACAGGCATGCCACAGTAATTTATCCATACCTCATCCATCTTATCTTTGTTTTCATACATAAACCTACGCTTGAGAAGATCATTTACCATTTTTATTTAAAAACAAGCACTATTGTCCTCCAACAAATCAAGATATTTCTCAAAGTAGCTGTCCTTGAAATAAGCATCCAATTTTTGTTCTTGAAGTATTTTTCTAAAGGCGTCGAAATATTTTCCCATGGCTGAATTAACTACGAAATCACCCGTTAAATTTGTGGCACCATAGCACTGCATTCTCATAGGATAACGATCGATGCTGAAGGTTTTGACCTCTTCTTCGGTGGAAAGGCTATTAGCTTTTGGATCTTCTCTTTTGAAATATTCCTCTGCCCCATGTTCATCATCTTCTACTCTGAGATAACTCTTGCAAAACAAGCCCATAGAGTGGTGGATGTAGCCTAGCTATTTCACTTGTTCCTTTACTTGAACTTGATTCGGTTTTTTTTCTTTTGGGAGCCATACTATCTAAAATTTTCAGGAACATAAAATAGATTATAATTGATTAATGCATCGTTAAAAAGGAATAACAGTAAATCAAACATATACAATATTAAAATAATAGTTCCAACAAATCACACATTTGTAGCACCAGGTAAGATATCTATTGCACCATATAACCAACCTGTTACAGCGAATGAGTAATTTATTGGAACAATAAAAATAAATTGTTGATTTGTTGCACCAGGTAGGATATTTATTGTAGCATATTACCAACATGTTTCAATGGATGAGTAATCTGTTGAAAATAATAAAAATAGATCACTGATCTGTTGCACCAGATAGGATATCTATTGCAGCATATAATCAACATATTACAGCGGATGAGTAATCCATTGAAAACAATAAAAATAGATCACTGATCTATTGCACCAGGTAGGATATCTGTTACAATATATAACCAACCTATTTCAGCAGATGAGTAATCCGTCGGAAACAATAAAAATAGATCACTCATCTGTTGCACCAAGTAGGTTATCTGTTGTATCCTATAAGCAACCTGTTGCAGCGGATGAGTAATCCATTGGAAATAATAAAAATAGGCCACATATCTGTTGCCAAATGAGTTATCTATTGGATCAATATTTTTTAGATTTCTCCCAAACAGAAGAGTCATATGTCGCAATAGATGAATGATCTGCTCTATTCATCAGTTGCATTAGATGTATAATCTGTTGCATCAAATGTTTCATCTGTTGTAATAGATGATTTATCTGTTGGATCAGATGATTAATCTTTTGCATCAGATGGTTAATTTTTTGCATCAAATAGTTTATCTATTACATCAGATGATTTATCTATTGCATCAAATGATTTATCTGTTGCATTAGATGGTTAATCTGTTGCTTCAGATGGTTAATCTGTTGCGTCAGATGGTTTATCTATTGCATCAGATGATTAATCTGTTGCATCAGATGATTTAGCTGTTGCATCAGATGGTTAATCTGTTGCATCATATGATTCATCTGTTGCAACACCATTTTTATCAAGAAAAATAACAAATCAACCCAGCAACACTAACACAACACACACCACTAAGAACATCAACGGTGACCTAAAATCACCAACAAATCGAATCGACAGTTCGACAACAAGAACTACAATAACAATAAAAAATCATATTTCACACTAGAAAGAGTAGAGAAAAAAGGTCAGAAATTAGGATTTTATTCAGCCCACATTTCAAATTTAATCAAGAAATATTGAAATTGTTAACCAATACTAGAAGAGAAGTTGGCTCAAGTTCATCTGTTTCTTCATAACTAAAAAGACATAATTTTTTACCTGTGAAAGAAGAAATGGGACGACGAAGAACTCGAAGTTGTTGTCGCCAGAGAAGTTGGCTCAAGTTACTCTGTTTCTTCACGTCGATTGGCGGTTGAAAGTCTAAAAGGAACTCGCCCAGCTATTTGTCACCGGAGCTTGAAGTAGTCGGGGATTGAAAGGAGAAATTTTGCAGAATTGTTGGTTGGGAGAGAGTTGAGAGTGATTGTCGAGAGAGACGGAAGAGAGAGGGTTGATTTGGAGGAGAGGGGTGTGAGTTGATTTGTATTTTTGAAAAAATTAGAACGTTTTGAAAATATTAATCAAGTCCGCAATTAACTTAATCAAGTTTTCTAATTATGTTTGACCATTTAAGTTGGTCAATGTCACCAAGCCTTCATTCAAGACTTAAAAGACACCTTTCGTTCAATTTTCTCATGTAACTCCTATAACTTTACCTCTTTTTACCCTATATCCTTTCTCCAATAACCCCTCAGTAACTCCTAAAATATTCATGTTAGTCCTCTGTAATCAGGAAAAGAGCAGCTCGCCAATAAGTTTCATTTTTGACATGTATATCATATTATATATCATGTATGCTATTATTATCTTGTATATTTGAGCTACTTTGATCTAAGTTGAATAATGTTGTTGCTCTACCTTCATCTTGAAAGGGGAGGATTAGACTCCCCTTGCAATTTGATATTTTTAATATGATCAGTACATCTCACAGGTACCCATACTAATCTACATATGATTCACCTCAAAGTTCATAGTACTCCCTTCATTTCAATTTTTTTTGTTTACTTTCCTTTTTAATCTATTTAAAAAAGAATCTCTATTTTTTTTGGACACTTCTTTAATTTGAAGTTTTCACGTGATATGTTTAAGAACACAAGATTAAAGACATTTTAATATATTCTACGTATCTTTAATTTAAAATCACAAGATTCAAAAGTTTTTATTACTTTTTTAATCTCCGTGTCAAGTCAAACCAAACAAATACATTGAAAAAGATGGAGTATTTTGTTTGTCTTTTATCTGATTGCGGCCAAAATCGTATGGATAGCATGTCTTAGAGAAGCAGGAAATCTTGGTTAAGGCATAAATGGAATGTTGTCCTGTGCATTGTTGTTGTAAGACTAACATAGCAAGAGCGCAAATGACTACTAAGAATGAGAAACACAAATCTTGGCCTATACTTTAAGGACTTGGAAAGTTATTGGTGGTATTTCATTATAGCCAAACTCCAAAGTATATACATGAGAAAGTGATTTTCCCAGAGAAAAATGTTCGAGAACTGCTGCAGCTATAACACAAAGAACCTCATTTGAACCGACAAAGTAGGTTTTGTTGAAACGTAACAAATTAAGTAAACAAAAGTGCTAGACGGGGTGGTCATACAATTTAACACGCTATCAGTGCAGGCAAAGGTCCTGCTAGACTTCACTCATTATTAAAAAGAATTTTCACCGGTTTAACTGATAAAAAAGAATCAAGTCGAGTATGAGAGCCTTTCGGCATGTAGGCTCTCTCTAGCAGCTTAAGCTTTAGGTGGTCACATAGAGTCATGAGAATGGGAAGAGACTCATGAGAATGGGAAGAGATGAACCTTCTACGACATGTTATGATATTATTGCAAGGTATGGGACTGAGTCCCGCATCAGTTAAATAGGGAACTGATGTGAGGCTTGTATAGGTTTGGGCTCTCCCACCTCAATAGCTAGCTTTTACGGTGTGGTTCTCCTAAGGTCGTATCACGACGGTATCACCAGATGCTCACCAAATTTAATGGAGAGAACATAAAGACCTGAGACTGAATGTAGAAAATAGCAGCAAATAAAAATCCACTTTTAATTTTCCCTATTTTTTTACAGCTAGCTAGTGCAATTTAACTGCAAACATATTGATGCTGTTTCTAGTGAACTCTCAAGATGTGAAAGCATTACTCTAAAAGTTCTCTTTGTGGAAGTTGAAACGGGTGGATGAATTTATGCTAAATTCTCGACACAGCTTTTTGAGTGGTTTGGTAAGTGTGGGACTTCCGCAATAGAAAACACCTGCAATGTATCATAATGTTTCAAACATCAGTAGACATACCTACTAACTAAGAACATTATAGTAAACAGAGTAGATTCAACAGTAAAATCACAGAACTATTTTTATAGACTGAGTAGTTCGGCTTACCAATGCGAGATGATGGATGGGAAGCTACTAATTGTGCAAACACCCTTTTCCAATTCGGTCTGGCGAAGTGTGTTCTTATCTGTCAGAGAGCAAGTGTTAGAATAACTTTTATAAAAAGTTGAAACTAGTGTATTTGAGTGCATCTAAAGAGAATACCCGGCTTTCTGAGACAACATCAACTCCATTTTTAGCGTGTTGCAGCGACTGAACCATTGTGATTAGTGCTGATCGTGCATCTCCTTCTTCATAAATACTAGTCAAGTAGTTGTGCATTTCTATCACTTCCTGCAGGAGAATATCAAAGTTAAGTTTACCCTAATTGAGGAAACTTATTGAGAATCTCAGGGTTCAAAACCAACATTTTCATCGTGTTCAGCAATGTCATCCATTACACCCTTGAACCAGTCAAATGAGCCTTGTTCTCGTGTCACCCAGTAGAAATATGCTCGTTGAGGACCTTTCTTGTTGGATGATGCGTCATCATGCTGATTCTGCAGTTGTTGATTAAGTTATACTATATTTTGTCTATGTGGTTGGTAGTAACAAAATTCTGCTATATGCACTAGCTCTTACATATTCATCTTGCTGGTTTAGTATGTCCTTTATGATGCTGATAAATGGCGTTGCTCCAATTCCTAAGCCAACTAGTAGAAGGATATCATATTTCTTGTAGTTCTGAGCTGGTGCACCATAAGGCCCTTTGATAATGATCTTTGGAAATCTGCTTAAATGTAAATTATAAGTTCCAAAGCAACGTGAAGATGGAAACTGTTAGCAATAGAACATTGTAGCATACTGGACTTGAGATTGTTCCACATCATTTGGGTTATACGCTTTAGTTTCCATTCTAATAAGATTTTTCGTCCTTGATTGTGTAGATTGGCAAGCCTGCAAAATGCGAGCTTTAGGATCCCAAGAGAAAAGAACATCAGGAATAAAAAATCTTAAGCTCCTTATTCGTTTCTGCTAATTATGTATCTTGATTTTACGAGTCATGACTTAGTAAATAGATTGTCTCCCATTATCCTGCACAAAGACATTGAAAAAAGTACATGACAAAAAATATATACCTGTCTATATATGGATAATTGAGGGTCAAACTATCAAAGATATGGCTAGATCTATGTATTCCAAATTTGTTGTGTTAATAGTTCATATCTTTCTTTCCTCAGTTAAGTCTTGTAAACCTCAGAAATGAAGAGTAAAAGTTGTTTTAGGAAATGAGACATAGCATAGTATAATACCTTTTGAAATCTGGTTCTAAGCTCTGTAGTCCAATCTCCTAATGTACGTATATGGACACTTAAATAGTCGTCGTCTGGTGCACTAGTGATTGAGAATGGATGCCTGTAAGAGACTAATAGCAATTTCTTAGCACAAGGATACTGACAGTATTGAATATGTTCGATGAGAATTTGTGTTTCAATTACCATTCGAAGTTTGATATATCTGGACATTTAACAAACAGGTACATTCCACTCTTGTACCTGAATCCTGGAGGTTTACTCATATATAGTGCGAGTACATTTCCTGTATATACAACAGCCTGCATTTTTTGTTTTGAGACACAAAAATGAAGATGATTATAGAATTTTTCCAATTACCCAGAGTTTTTCATAATATGATTTAAGTTTCTTGAAACTAAAACCTTTAGGACGTCCACATGGTAGCGGTTCTCATTGACGATAAGAACTCTTTCTGTAGCATATAGAAGCACTGGGACTGCAAGATACATCCATGTCTGCATGTCAGAGGTATGCTTGCTTGTTCAATCATGACTTTGCGATAGAAATTTCTTTAACTAATTTGAAGAAACATTATTGAACTAGTTGTCAAGAGTATAGAGGTTATATTTATGCTACATTATTGGAGCTTTTGCTTTTCCTAAGCATTCATATGACCTATGTGCACAATTTTGCAGTTTATCAAAGTAAACCTACTACTAGTCTTCTTTCAATATCAGGTTAACAAGTGTGACAAGGTTATCAAAATGCAAGTGCACATACCGTCTTTTTGTACCATTCTTTGGTAAGGAATATGAAGTAGCCGTGAATGATAAAGAGCACGTACACGATTACCAGCAAATGGTGTGCATACCAAAATGCATTAAATCCTGCTAAATGACGAAATGACCCAGGTAATTTGATGACATTCCTTCGGAACGAATGTGTAGCTAGTGTGAAAGAGAAAATCATGAAAAGGGTCATTAGTATCCCCGTTACACCTGGAACAGATGCTACCAGATCCATGTAAGTTGGTTGGTGGTAATCAAAATTGCCTCCAAGAACTGTCATAAATTTACTCTGTGGGCAGGATACTAATTTCACAAAGTTGCAAGTTGTGTGAAACCAGACATGTACAAAGGTCCCAACACTAATTCCTAAGGCAATCATTTTGTGGAAATTGATGTTATCATCAAAAGGAATAATTGAACCAAGGAAAGTTTCTCTAAGCTTAGTAAGAGTTGTTCTGCATACTGGAAGGAGAATTAGAGCCATATTGAACTTGAGAGTTTCCCCGGCAGCTTTAGCTAAACAGACACAATTACCCATAATCTTGAAGGCTGCTCTCCTCTTAAATTGTTGAATCTTCCATATGAATAGTATCAGATTAATGGACAACCACAGCGTTACGACCCAAATTCTTTTCCAGTTATCGTGTATCTTCTCCAAGGCATTGGTTAAAAATTTGCTCACTGGAGTTCTATACCGTCTAGGGATCATGGTTTTTGCTAGTGTTTGTGATCTCTTCAAGTTCTTTTGCCCATCTACTGCTGCAACCATTCCTCTTAGTAGAGATTCAAGTTGCCATATCTGTTCAAAAGTTGAAGATTTTGAAAACAAAAAGAAGACTAGCATACATAGATGACAACTTTGTGTGGAATTTTACCTCAATATATCCTAAATGGTCAGGGTCAAACTCTTCCATTATTAAAGATGCATATGTTGCTGCATGTATCTTGAAGTTTGTCAATTTGTTGGTTGCAGCACTCATCACTAGAACCTTTCACAAAAAAGTAGTAAGTAGATTGACTCCCAAAATAAGTAAAAGAACATATTCACTTGACTAACTTTTTCTCCTCACCTCCTTGACCTCTTCTTCTGATAGTTTCCCATCACCATTCTTGTCACACCTGCAAAACATAGGGGATAGAACTTTTAAACAAAGAGTTCATGTGAATTCAATATTTTCAAGATAGAAATAAATACATGCATGAAAAAAACACTAGAATAAGAAAAAATATTAAATCTTGACTCATAATTTCGGAAGTACAAAAAGTTCAATATTAAGAACACTACAGGATGAACCCAACAACAACATACCCAATGAAATTCCATAAGTGGGTCTGGAAAGGTTAAGAGTGTTTGCGAACCTTGATCCTACCTCATGGAAGCTGAACCGTCAAGTTCAAATCATGAATTCGTTTGTGCTACAATATGGACGTGTTTAGTCCCTACACAGATGTTTTTAGTTTCTCTTCCCTTCCTAACCCCCAGCCAGGGGCGGAACTAGTGCTTCAGTTATAGGCTCGGCGGATGCAATAAATTTAGGTCAAACATAAAAACCTACTGAATATGTGTATAAGTTATTAGAACTCAATAACTTATTAGAATCCCAAACTCATAAACTCAAGTCATGGCTACACAAAAAATTAAGGAATGGACAATTTCTTACATGTCAAAGAAAATATGAAGCCTTGTATCAAGGCATTGAGTTGATATATCTTCCCAAAATTCTCTAAGTTCCTCAATTGTTATCCCATTTTCTGCATTGATATTCTTTCTCCTTGTCATTGTATCAAACAGCCCCTCAGCAAATTCCTTGCTTTCCATTCCTTTCATTTCAAAAAATAAAAAACAAAAGAACAATGTTACATTCCATCTCCCATGCAACGGAAATCTTAGTAACTCAGTTGATTGGTTGACTACTTGAACTTTCACTTTGTTAGCGAGGGGTTCGATTCTGCACCTTGTAATCGCCTCTCCCATTTCCCATTCCCCTACCCCAACTTTTCTTAATTCACCAAAAAGAAAAAAGGAACAATGTCACATTTTATCTTGCATGCAATAGAAATCTTAGTAGTTCTTTTGATTCGCTACCTGAACTTTCACTTTATTAGTGAGGGTTCGATCCCATCTTGTAATCCCCCCATATCCCCTTTCCCTACTCCATATCTTTTTTAATCAACAAAAAAAGGTAAAAAGAACAATGCCACATTTTATCTCCCATGCATCAAAAATCGTAGTAGCTCTATTGGTTCACTACCTAAACCTACACTTTCTTAGTAAATATTTGTCCCCCACCTTATAATCTCTTCCCATATTCCCTTTCCCTATTCCCAATCTTTTTCAATAAACAAAACAAAAGTAAAAAGAACAATGCCACATTTTATCTCCCATGCAATGAAAATCTTAGTTGTTCAGTTGATTAGCTTCTTGAACTTCACTTTATTAGTCATGGTTCGATTCCCTATCTTGTAATCTCTTTCCCATTTCCCTTCCCCTACCACCAGTATCTTTTCTTTCCAAAAAGGAAAGCAGTCTAGTGCACTAAAGCTTTCGCAATGTGCGGGATGTGTGCAAGAGCAGGACCACAAGGGTCTGTTATACGCAAGCCTAACCTTGCATTTCTTCCATAGGCATTTCCACGGTTTGAACAATTGACTTCTTAATCACATGACAACAATTTTATCTATCCCAATATATTTATTAAAAAAAAAACTTGCAACAACAAAGAGAAATATTGAAAAAATACCTATAGAGGGACCAAATTTGTCTCTAAAAAGAATGCCATTAACAGCATTTTGATAAAATCTTTTTTCTACACTTTTCCAAACATCTTCTTCCTTGCCTGTAGTTGCATCAAGAAAATGCAGGCTCTTGAATCCTCTTGCTGCCCCTGATTCAATTCTCACCATTTTTTTCCTTCCTGCTGATGTTGTTACATTTTCTAAAGCCTCTATTTCTGCCATAATATTATTTTTTTCAAGAATGTGTTAATACAATTTTGATATAATAATTGTTAAGGATAATCTGCACATAATACGTTGCAGTGATTTTAATTAATAAGATTGAATGGGAGGTTTGGAAGATTATACAGGTGGCATACACGGCTAATGATGCAAAGTTCGTTAAAATTAGTTGTCTTATATTATAACGCCCACACCCACGCGAAAAAAAAACATTTCTGTTATGAAATAAAGAATAAAGAACAAGAAGAATAGAGAGAATAGAGAATAATTCTTATTTTTCTTAAGTGATTATTGAGTGATCAATTACAATAAAGGAAATCAGGAACCAACTATTTCATCTAATAGTTTTGTTGTGTAGTATATGATTAATGAATATATTTGTTCCATAACACGTTATCAACACGACTTTATCATGAGTTTAATAATCATATATTATACGAGTACAAGATAAGTATTTTACTTAGGCTTATTTTCTTATATATCCGATATTTTTCTAGTATTTTCTGATTTGATATATTTCTAAGAATGTCACGCTTTTAATAAATTGCTTGGTGTAGGTTTTGTTGGAAAGTGGGAAAGACAAAGATATAACAGCATGTGCCCCAAGTGCTTTGACTGTTCATATTGTTGGAACAAAAGGAAACGGACCAACAGTTATACCACAAGCTTTAGAATAAAATAGGCTCATGTCTTTACATAATCAAACAAGGAAAAATAATTGGTTTGGAACTATTTATATTTTAAATTTATTCCTCAAGAACAATATGATCAAAAGGGATGATAACATGTTGGGTTCAAGTCCCATTGATTTATGCCTAGTCTGCCTTTATATGAATAAGACGTTGAGTTTGAATCCCAATGCATCATATTGAAGATATTATGATGGCTAAGGCAAAATAATAAGTATTTGGTGAAACATGTCCCATTAAATATGTTTCATTCCTTGAATTAAATGTGGTCGCAATAAATCATATGTATGCCTCAATTTGCTTTTGTAGTAGATATCATAATTTGATACGCTTAAGGCATGATTATATTCTATTCCTAGGGGATGAGAAGCTTATTAATGCAAATGTGCACTTGATTGTGATGGTATCACAACTCACCTTCGAATGAGGCAGAATAACTGAGAAGAGTTATTTTGAAATCTACTTCTAAAGTAGTTAATCTGAAATTTATTCATGTAATAGTATATCTTAAATTTACTAAAGAGAAAAGTACATGTCATGGTAAACTTGGAGTTTACTATAATAAAAGTTCATAAATTGATATGAACGATTGTGACATCTCGAAGATGTGCATATTGAATATTAGACATGTATTGAAGAACTAAAAGATTCTTCAAGAATTGTTTATATCGCTTGTTCTCATGATAAGTTGGTTGGACCAACTAATGTTGGCATTTAATTACTTAAATCTGAAAAATATAAAAGATGAATATGGGTTCGTTCACCTGTCATGTGGTCTATTAAGATGCATTGATATAAGATGATCACTTATACGTTTATTGTCAACCTGTAGTTTGACATTCATAAAGTTACTTGCTCAATAAATTGAGTTAAGAGCATAACTTTCAGATTGTGTAAATCAAGAAATTCATCTTGATGATGATGATTTGGCATTAAACGTCTTCGATAAATAGCTAAACTATTACTAATGAGAACAAAGTTTCATGTGTTGGTTTGAAATATGATGTGTTGCATATAATGGCACTTGTATGCATTAGACCAATAAACTATGATTATTTTTTCCCTCTCAATTGGTTCAAGGTCAGGAATCAACTATTTCATCTAATAGTTTTGATATGTGGTATACAATTAATGAATATACCATGATGCACAAAGATGGATTCCTCAAAGAAGATGGAGGATGTATGTTAGTTTTCCTAACATAAGGGGGAGATTATAAGTGGCTATGAAATATGTTACAAATTATCACCAGATACTTATTCAAAAGATAATTAAAGTTAAATACTGAAAACATCTCATATTAAGCTGCAAGTGCTCCTATTTTGTGTCCCTAAAGGACAAAATCTACGCATGCATGAAACGTGGTAGACCAATCAATTTTAAATGAAATAATCTTTGAAAAGGATAAGGAGCAAATAATCGTAATAAGAAGGCAATGTGCTCTTGAAGAGCCTATGTCATAACACTTCATGAAACCTTATGAGAGGTTCAGGTACCTGAAAATAATAAAGTGATGAGATCTCAAAATGTTATGTCATACTATGAACTGATACGAAATGATATATTATCAATATCTTTGATACAATATTTGCGCAATATTGTGAGATATTATGAGGATCTGAATTCTACGTTTATTTAAGCATGCTGGCGTATAAACATTTATCAAGTGACATGAAAGAATGAATTTTGGTAAGCATAAAACTTATTTGATTTGCAGTCCAGACACTTGAAGATGTCGCACGTGATATGCTGAATATTGTCACTCGACAAAAATCTATGTGAAAATCTCTAAAGATTCAAAATGCCTGAAGCATATAAAGTTTCTGGGAAACTTATTTATTATCCTTATAAGGAATAAATTGGTGGTCTGAATATTGTTGAAACTCTTGGAGAGTTTTCTAAAGTAATAGACTATTTGCTGAAATGAAAAATATATCAAATTGGATTTGTTATGAAGTACCATATCTCAGTACAAGTGGTGCACTTATGTATCTTGCAAATACTACAAGGCTTGATATAGCCTTTTCAATTAATCTGTTAGCAAGATTACAGTCCCCATCTTATTGGTTATGCTGATGTTAAGTACTTATTGACCCGCATAAATCTCAGTCTCAAACATGTAATATGTTCATATGTGGGGATACTGTTATATCTTGGAGATATACAAAGCAGTCTATTGTAGCCATTTCATCGAATCATGCTGAGATAATAGCTATCATGAAGCAAGCCGAGAATGTGTATGGTTGAGGTCAATGATACATCTCATTCGAGAAAAATGTGGTGTGAAATATGACAATCTACCCACAATTTTATACAGAGATAATGTAGCATACATAGCACATCTTAAGGAAGGATTCATAAAAAGAGATAGAACAAAGTACATTTTGCCCAAGCTTTTCTACATACATAAGATACAAAAGAATGGTGATATTAACATGCAATAAATTCATTCAAATGGCAATGTGGCTGATTTATTCACCAAATCCTCTCCAATTGCAACTTACAAGAAGATGCTGCACAAGATCGGGATGCAAAGGTTCATTGATGTTCTCTTCAGGGGGAGCAAATACATGTTGTACTCTTTTTTCCTTTCAAGATTTTGTCCCACTGGTTTTCCTTGTAAGATTTTTAATAAGGCAACTTATATGCGTATTGTTAAAGATGTGTACTTTTTTTCCTTCACTAGATTTTTTTCCTACTAAATTTTTTCTAGTAAGATTTTAACGAGGCACATATCTATCTAGACATTTAAGGGGGAGTGTTATAAATGTATTTACATTATAGTGAATGTCTATCTAGATCTAATAAGAGATCTAGTTGATATCTATCAGGATTTGAAATATCTGCTTTTTAGTCAGAAACTAAAAGTATTTTCCCCTATAAATATAGGGGTTTTGTTCATTGTATTCTTAATCTTATAATCAAGATCCCCAAGAGAAATAATGAATTACTCTCTCTTCTCTCTCTATTTATTTTTGTTCTTGTTTATATTTTCTTGTTCTTTTTTTTTTGTATTTCATAATACGAAAATCCCTTTATTTATAGGGGAAAACTAACCTTGAGGTTTGTAACATTTTCATAAATAGACATACACAATATATGGTAAAGTAGGTACTCACTATATATGGTAAAGTAGACATTCACTATATATGATACATTTATAAGACTTCCTCTTGAATGTCTAATTGATAGATAATGAGCCTCGTTAAAACCTTACTAGAAAAAACTCAGTGAAAAAAATCTAGTGACGGAAAAAAAGTACGCATCTCTAACAATACGCATATAAGTTACCTCATTAAAAACCTTATAACAAAAATTCAGTGGGACAAAACCTCATAAGGAAAAAAGAGTACAGCGCGTATTAACTCCCCCTAGTGAGAACATCCTTGAATCTTTGCATCACGATCTTATGCACCATCTTCTTGAAAGTTGCAATTAGAGGAGACTTGGTGAATAAATCAGTCACATTGTCACTTGAACGAATTTGTGGCACGTTAATATCACCATTCTTTTGGAGCTCATGTGTATAGAAAAGCTTTGGCGAAATGTGCTTCGTTCTATCTCCTTTGATGAATCCTCCCTTAAGTTATGTTATGCATGCTGCATTATCTTAGAATAAAATTGTGGGTATATCATCCCATTTCACATCATATTTTTCTCGAATGATATGTATCATGGATCTCAACTAGGGGTAGTAAACGGGAGGATTGGATTGGATTTCAACGGGTTAAATATAGATCGAGCAAAAATGGTTTGAATTGCAATCCGCCTATATAAATATGGGTAAATATAGATTGGGTAAAAATGGTTTCTTTAACTCCTAAGTCAAAAACTTAAAACTTCTATATTATATCAACTGGACTTTTTTTCCATTTCTTTTTTTTTTTAGTTTTTTTTTGTCTCTCTTCTATATGTAGCATCTAGTTTTTTTTTTCTTTTTTCATTTTTTTGTCATTTCTTTTTTTTCTCTCTTTTATCTCTACCCTATACCCTTTGTTTCTCTTTCTTTTTTCTTTTTTTTTCTTTTCCTTTTTAGTCTCCTTTTTTTTCTATTTTTTATTTTTTTGTTTTTACTTCTTTCTCATTTTTTTCTTTTTGGGTTGTATTTTATGTTTTATATTTTTTTATTTTCGAAAAACATGATTAAGTCGAGTACAAATTATGGATGATGACTAAAATATCGTAACCACTCAGTATATTTATTTTCACCTCCATCTTTTTTCTTTTTCCTTTTATCCTTTTTCATTATTTTTTCTTTTAATTTTTTTTGTATTTTTTCTTCAATTCTTTCTTTACGTTTTTTTTTCTCTTCTATCTCTAACTTTTGCCTCTCTTTCTACTTTTTTTATTTTTTTTCTATTTTTGATTTCCTTTTTTTATGATAACGAAAATACCATAAGCGCATATTGATTTATAATCGCCCAACATTTATAATTCCAGGGTTATGTGGATCCTCAGCCATATATATTTTAGTCTCAAGAAAATACAATTAATTCATATACTTTTTTTGGTTTTTCATCCGATATCCGGTGCCTGCATTGGAGCCCCGACTAATCCGGACCTGGTGTTGCAGGGCCCATTAAGGTGGCAGCACTTCCAACAGAGTTTTCTCCATAACCAGGGTCGTACCCTTGACCTCTGGTTAAGAGTGGAGAAGCTCCATCCACTGCACCACAACTTATGTTGATTTTAATTCATACACTTATTTGTATATAAATACAAATGATAAATTGCACATATTGACAACTAAACTATTCAAATACAAATAATAAATTTATTTGAAATATATAGTATGATACAAATAAATTTAAAGTAAAAAAATATAAAATGCAATGACAAAAAAAAGATGAGGAAAAGAATATAAAAAAGTAAGAAAAATGACAAAAATGACGAACCAAGAATGAAAAGGGGGGAAACGGAAATACAAAAAAAATGCAAAGAAATAAAAAGAAAAAAGAAAAAAATGATGAAAAATAAGAAAGAAAAAAGTGTAAGAAACGAGTAAAAAATAAGCAGAAAAATAAAAAAGAAAAAAATTAAATTAACGAAAAAAAGAAAGAAAAAAATAGTAAATTAAAGGAAAAAAGAAAGAAAAACAAAAAAAACAGAAATAAAAGATAGAAAAAAATAATAATAAAGGAGTGAGACTATGGATTATATTTAATTGATAAGAGATGTTATGAATTATATAGGCTAAATGGGATAATTAAAAGTTTATATTTATTAACCCATGTAGGTCTCAAGCGAATACGAATGATGAAATAAGAATGGGGAAGGGGAAAGCGAAAAAAAAGAATACAAAGAAAAAAGAAATCAAAATAAAAAAATAAAAAATAGATGAAAAAATGAGAAAGGAAAAAAGAAATTATAAGGAATGAGTAAAAAAAATGAAAAAGGAAAAAGTAAATTAAAGAAAAAAAGAAAGAAAAAAAGAAGAAAAAAAAACTAGAAAAGAAAAAAACTGAAACTTTAAGCATAGGTGGGTGAACTCTGTGTTTAAATGAATACCCATATTTTACCCATTTTGTCCATATTTGTATGAGCTTTTAAAATAAGTTGAAGTTTATATTTAACCATTTGAAATATGAGTGATCCAATTCACTAAATATGAGTTAAATAGACTCTTTTCACAAGTATGGGCTGAAATTGTCACCTCTTATCTCAACCATAATCATTCTTGTCTTTCTTTATGAATAACTATTATCTTAGCATGGTTTAATAAAGTGGCTAGATATACTGCTTTGTATATTTCCAAGATATAGTAGTATCCTCATATGTGAACATATAGCTTATTTGAGATCGAGCTTTATACGTGTCAGATAAGTACCCAACATCAACATAACCAAAAAGATCGGGACAACAATCTTTAGAGTAAAATAAGCCAATATGTTTGATCTCATTTCGATGTCTCCTAGTAGGAGCAGAACTATACCTTGCTAACAAATTGACCGAAAAAGGTTATATCATGCCTTGTAGTATTTGCAAGATACATTAGTGAACCAATTGCACTAAGATATGGTACTTCATAACAAAGGAGTTTCTCTTTTTTTTTTCTTGAGGTCGGAATGAATCTTTATTCAATTATGCATGTTTCTCATTTAAAAGCAAATATTCTATTGCTTTTGAAAACTTTTCAAGAGTTTTAATAATTTTCAAGCTATAAGCTTATACAGTATAAGGATTATAAATAAGTTTCCCAGAAACTTTTATATGCTTCAAACATTTTGAATCCTTACAAGTTTTCATGTAAATTTTGTCAAGTGACAATATTCAACATTTCATGAGTGACATCTTCAAGTGTTTGGATTGCAAATCAAATAAGTTTTATGCTTACCAAGATGCATCCTTTCATGTCACTTGATAAATGTTCTACATCAGCATGCTTAAATAAACATAGAATTCAGATCCTCGTAATCCTTCACAATATTACGTCAATATTGTGTCAAAAATACTGATGATATATCATTTCATATCGGTTCACAGTGTAGTATTACATTTTGAGATCTCATTTCTTCATTATTTTCAAGTACCTGAACCTCTCATAAGGTTTCATGAAGTGTTATGTCGTGGGCTCTTCAAGAGCACATTGTCTTCTTATTAGGATAATTTGATCCTTATCCTTTTCAAGGATTATTTCATTTGGAACCGATTAGTCTACCATGCTTCATGCATGCGTAGATTTTATCTTTTAAGAATGTAAAATAAGAGCACTTGTAGCTTAAATATGATAGATAGATGCTTCCGGAATTTGACTTGAATTATATTTTGAATGAGGATTTAATGATAATTCTTAACATATTTCATAGCTACTTATAATCTCCCCCTTATGTTAGGAAAACTAACATTCATCCTCATCTTCTTTTATTTCTTCAATATATGTCTAATACTCAATATGCACATCTTCACGATGGCAAGTCGTTTGTGTTAATAAATTAAATGATTTGTATTAGTAACTCCAAGTTATCATAACATGTGTAAAAATTCTTTAGTAAACATCAGGTTTACTATTGCATGAATTTCGTATTAATAAACAATAAGCTCTTATTTTATTATGGCATGTGATTTCATCATGCTTGGGTAAATTTTTACATTCGTGTTTCTTATCACAGTAACTTGAAGATATTCAATATTTCAACTATTCTACTTCTTTTAGAGGTGGATTGTGATATCTAAACAACAAAGAATACATTCGAGTATATATACAATCACATTCACCCCCAGGGTATAGATCTGTATTTATAATAATCGAAATTCTCATTCCCATGAATAAAATATAATCATGCCTTAAGCATTCTCATTCCCGGGAAGAATGAAATATAATCATTCCTTAAACGTATCAAATTATGATAGCTATTACTAAAGCAAATTGAGGCATACATATGATTTATTGCTACCACATTCAATTCAAGGAATGAGGCATATTTAATGGAACATGTTTCATCACTTTTCACTAAATACTCATTATTTTGTCTTAACCATCATAATATCATTAATATGGTGCATTGTGATTTAAACTCAACGTCTTATCCATATAAAGGCGTCTTAGGCATAAATCGATGGGACTTGAACCCAACATATTATCATCCTTTTGATGATATTGTTCTTGAGGAATAAATTTAAAACATAATGGTTCCAAACCAATTATTTTTCCTCAAATCCAACAATAATTATATTATTAGTAGCAAAAGATAGATAACATAAGGAATTACTATCTTTGAAATTACCTTTAGATTTATAATCTCACCTTGTTTGGTAGAGTATCATATTGATAACATGTTATAAAATAAAGAATAAAGAACAAGAAGAATAGAGAGAGAATGGAGAGTAATTCTTATTTCTCTTGAGGGATTATTGAGGGATCAATTATAATGAAGGAAAACCCTTTAATTTATAAGGAAAAACTAACCTTGGGGTTTGTAACTTTTCCATAAATAGGCATACACAATATATGGTAAAATAGGTATTCATTATATATGGTAAAGTAGACATTCACTATATATGGTACATTTATAACAATTTCATAAATCATGAAAAATGATATTAGCAAGCTGCAAGTGGTTTTATTATATTTTTGAATACTAATGATAACTCGTACTTCCTTGTATAATTAGTACTAGATATCGACCGCCCGTGCTAGCACAACTCAATATATATTATTTTTTAATCTCAATTTATATGATACAAATGAAATTTAGATAATCAATAACTCAAATAATTTAAGTTTCTAATTATTGTGATTTATAAAAAAAAATCCAATTTAAGTAATTGATATAATTTTGAGAATCAGCCAAATATTATATATCTTTTAAATTTTTTAAATTGTTAATTATGTGATTTATAATATTTTTTACATAACTTTTCAATAAGATATGAATACTTTCTTCGTCCTAGTTTATGTGCTAAAATTTCGACATCAATTAATTTTTTTAATATATATTTTTATATTAAGTTAATAATTATTGTGGTTTGCAATACTTTTATCTCATTTTCAAATAATAAGTGTTACTTTTTGTCTTTCTATCACATCTCAATTTATGTGGCACTAATATAATTTTGATATTCAATCAAATTGTTTATGTCGATATATCATTTTGTGTTCATTTTACCATTTTATGAAATATTATTAATTTTGTAATACTTTGATGACTATAATAATTAATTAGGGATGATATAGTAAAATCACGATGAAAGCAGTGAAACAACATGTCTTAAACGACTTCTAATAACTAATTAGAAACCATATACCGAAATTACTATAAAAATACTTATGAAAAAAAATTAATTGGGCCTCATATAAGATGTCAAGTTACTTTAAAACATCGAGAGTTAATTTATTATTTTATGTCTATTTTATCTTTTTTATTAAATATTATTAATTTTTTAATACTTAGATGACTTATAATAATTAATTAAGGGTGATTTAATAAAATTACGATTGAAATAGTTGCAGAAGACATGTCACAAATATTTATTTTATTTTTTATTAAATATTTAATAATTTTCTAATATGTAAATGACTTATAATAATTAATTAGGAGTGATACATAACGTACACCACTGTTGAAACAGCTGAAGCCAGCAGCAGAAGCAGATACGTCGGCCTCGTGCCTGCTTCAGCGGGTTAACTTACTATATCACGATGGAAACAACGAAACAAACATGTCTTAAATGAATTATAATTAACTAACTAAAAGTGATTGCAAAAGTACTATAAAAAATACTTGTGAACAAATTTTTAAATGAGTCCCATATAAGACTTTAAGTTAATTTAAAACATCAAAAATTAATTTATCATTTTATGGCTATTTTGCCTTTTCTATTAAATATTATTATTTTTTTAATACTTAAATGACTTATAATAATTAATTAGGGGTGATATAATAAAATTATGATTGAAACAGGTAAAGCAGGCATATCAGAAATGTCTATTTTGCTTATTTTTATTAAATATTATTAATTTTCTAATACGTAAATAACTTATAATAATTAATTAGGTGTGATACAGTAAAATTACGACTGAAGCAGCTGAAGTAGGCAGCACAAGCAGGCATGTCGACCCCGTGCCTGCTTGAGTTGCTTAACTCCCTCTTATAAATAAGAAAATAAAATATTTATCATCATGTCAAAAGTTATAACCAATAATATGGGCGCTCCTTTATTTCTTAACTAAGCTCATCAAGCAAGTATTATGTTTGATCATGACTTCGATCTGGACTACCTCAACCGCTTGTTGCTCTTATCATAGACAAGATGTTGGCGTTACTCAACAGTCTCAATTTATGTAGCTTATTAAATTTTTGAGATTCAAATTTTTAGACTATAAATTCAGGCATAGAGACTTAAATATTAATAATTACAATAGTTACACAACATAAAATATTTATATCTCCCTTTTTGGTGTAAAATGTGTTTCTGGAAATGTGTGTTTTGGTAATCGGAAGAATACATAGATCGGTCCCTGAACTTTTTGACTTTTTTCGTATTGACACCTCAATTAGATCATGTACCTATTGAACGCTTTTATCATTCACAAACCGTATCATTTAAGCAAGATTGCTGACATGTCATTGACATGACGACATGTGTAATGCACTCTTCACTAGGAAAGTTAGAAGTCATAATTAATTCAAACATTTAAACATAAAAAAACACAACTAATCAAAAAAAGACACATGAAAAAAAGAAAAAAAAAAGAAAAAAAATGAACTATCATCTTCTCCATTGTATCCCTGTCATGCCTCCACCATCTTACTCTTTCATAAACCTTTAAACATAACATTTTATATTTTCAAATTGCATCTGGAATCAGTGATATTTTTTTGTATAAAATAAAATTCAATCAGCGACTTCTTTTGATTGGTTTTTCAATAACCCATTATTGGTTCTTCAAAATTCAAAATTCATTATTTTTTCAATAATGACTTCTTCAATATAAATTTAAATTCGAATGTCATAAATAACGATGAATCTTATCAGAAAAATATGCAACATCATCCGCTATAATATAAAAATAATTCACATTTATTGATCTAAAATTAGAGTACTATTATAGTTGTAGCAATTGTAAAATATATGGTCAAATTTTTCTTTAATCATTTTTCGATATTGTTTTGGTGGAGAAATGAAGAAGTGAAGGTGAGGTCTTTTTTTATTCTTTTCACTAAAATTTGTGTTTGCGAAGTGAGAAAAAAATTTTAAAAAGGAAAAAAATTGGAAGAAGTGCTTCAGTAGTGAAAAAATAAATAACGTTTAGAGATAAGTGAAGAAGAAGATACAAAAAATAATTTATTTTTTCTTCCTTTTTGTGCTCAAATGAAGGAAAAAGGGATGTTTGAAAGGGAACGGGTTGGGATTGTGTAGGCTACGGTGGCGGTGGGTGTATTAATGGAGGTTTTCTCTTCTTCTTTTTATATTTAGATTTATTTATATTAAAAAAATATTTTTATAATTATTTTAAGTTAAAATGTCATGTGTCTTTATTTGATTTGTCATTTTGTCACATCATGTGTTATACGCACTTTATATTTTTTGTCACATCAGCAGATTGTGTTTAATTAACATAATTTGTGAATAATAAAAAGGTTAAATAGGTACATGACATAATTAAGGTATCACTACAAAAAAAGTTAGAAAATTTAGAGGCATATCTATATATCTATATATTTTGCCTTTGGTAATCAAATACCAACAAACGATTTCGTCGTCGGAAACAATCTTGAACAATGACTTTTATTATACCATACCCACTTTATTCTTCTTTTATATTGCTTGTGAAATAATAACTAGTTGTGTGAGTTAACCTATCTATTTTCCTCACAATGTTAGATTTAGGGGAGAATAAAGTATATGCAGATTTATTTGCAGAAAAATTACTTTCAAAAGATCCTCCACTCAAGTGTAGACAATTCTTTTTAATATCAACAATTTTGAAAATGTTTTTAATTACAAAACTATAACGGTGCATTCTTTTCACAATTCACACAGATGCAGTACTATACTTATTTATTTATTTATTGTGCTTAGTTTTTTAAGTTTATTTCAATTCTATTCTTATTTATTTATTTGTGCTTAGTTTTTAAGTTTATTTCAATTCATTAGGTGAATCTTGGGGGATATTACAGCTAACTTAGGATTGTTTGGTAGAGTGGATAAAAACAATACAGAATATGTTATTTTCCGCCGATACGGGTACGTAGAATCTGTATAATAGAATAACAACTTCAACGCAAGTTCAAGTACAAAACAAGAACACTTATGAAGTTATGTAACACCCTCAACACAAGATCAAAAAAGATCTTTCAAAGAAGTATGTTTTTCAGAAAAATTAGATGAAAACAGAAATATTGTTAAGGCCAAGTCGTCCGAATTCACGGACTTTCCTTAAGGAAATAATTCCCCTAACTGTACCCGAGGTTGTGGAATTTTTCTCCCAGGATAAAATGGCCTTCAATCCGACTATAGCGGTACCTCAAATAGGCGGATTCTTCGAACACACTCACGGTTTGAATGATCACACTTGGAGTATTTTTAAGACAAGAAGAATGTTTTTGTAATCTGAAAATTTCTGAATGAAAACCCGTGAATCAAAGCAGGTTTTTATAGCCAAATGATGTCTCTTCTGAAAAGAGACACAGGTTCATCAAAGAGGTGTTACCTCTTCTGAAAATTCATGTCCATTCGGCCAAACAGTGTGACTGTTCCTGAACAGGCATGTTATTTCGTGAATAAGTGTGTCAGTTCGATGAAGTGTTGCAGCAGTTCGTGAAGTAGTGCACTATTCACGCGAAACAGTGCTACTGTTCACGCAAAACAGTGCTACTATTCATGTAACAGTGCTACTGTTCACGTGAAACAGTCACTGTTCATGTATCAGTTCGTGAAGCAGTGCACTGTTCACGCAAAACAGTGCTACTGTTCACGGGTTCCTGCATGTATTAACATTTCCATTCACACCCTTTCATTACTATGAACCCAACAATCCCCCACATGAATAGGAATGACTATTTTTCGTAAAATGTTTACGGACAATATGTGATCATCAAGCAAAGACTGATTGCATCTGGATAAGTAGGTTTCCCTTTGAACTTTCCGTAGTGAACATGTATCGGATGCACTCGGTCAATCGGTAGATTTGATATCTTTGAACCGTCGAGCTTTAATGTACACCTAGACAACACATGTCATACAACCAGCCTTTTACCATTTATGGTTCTTACGGTTTTGTTCTTTTCAGCCATGAACACGTCCCGGTTTTCATGAGAGCTTAGAGAATAGGCCTTTACTAACATTCTCTTTGAAGCGGCTTCCACTTCGCCCTCACATAGGTGATTTCTAAACGTTTCAATCCTTTAGATTGAACTATTTGGTCAAATCTGACAAATTTAGATAATCATTAAAAGACTTTTCACCTTAAGTCTTATCCTTGTTTGCTATACATTGTCTACATCATGAGAATGGGTTGGGTAAATGACAATGTTGAACCTGTCAGACATAACTTTGTTTGATCTCCTTGAACCTAGATCTTGGGATCTCCAGTATGCTAGGTAGAGTTACCACCATACTGACTTGTCCTAGGCCTTAAACCCATTCCCTTGGATGTCCTTTCTACTCCTTCTCTAGATAGGCCTTTTGTAAGTGGATCTGACATATTATCCTTTGACGTTACATAGTCTATAGTGATAATTCCACTAGAGAGAAGTTCTCTAACGGTATTATGTCTTCGACGTATGTGACGAGACTTACCGTTGTACATCATGCTCCCTGCCCTACCTATTGCCGCTTGTCTATCACAGTGTATACATACTGGTGCCACTGGCTTGGGCCAATAAGGAATATCTTCTAAGAAATTCCGGAGCCATTCTGCTTCTTCACCGGCTTTATCTAATGCGATAAATTCAGATTCCATTGTAGAGCGAGCGATACAAGTCTGTTTCGATGATTTTCAAGAAACTGCTCCTCCACCGATAGTAAATACATATCCACTTGTGGATTTTACTTCGTTCGATCCGGTGATCCAGTTTGCATCACTATATCCTTCAAGTACCGTGGGATATTTATTATAATGCAAAGCATAGTCTTGAGTGTATTTAAGATAACCCAAAACTCTTTTCATTGCCATCCAGTGAGTTTTGTTGGGATTACTCGTGTACCGACTCAATTTACTGATAGTGCATGCTATGTCTGGTTGTGTACAGTTCATTATATACATTAAACATCCCAATACTCTTGCGTACTCCAATTGAGAATCACTTTCACCTTCATTTTTCTGAAGTGCAAAGTTCGCATCCAATGGAGTCTTGGCAATATCGAATTCCATACACTAGAACTTGCCAAGTACTTTTTCAATATAATGAGACTGTGACAGTGCTAACCCTTGTGGAGTTCGATGGATTCTTATACCTAAGATCACATCTGCAACTCCGAGGTCTTTCATATCAAACTTGCTCTCGAGCATTCGTTTGGTTGCATTTATGTCACAAATGTCTCTACTGATGATCAACATATCATCCACATATAAACATACAATGACTTGGTGATTTGGTGTGTCCTTAATATATACACATTTATCACATTCATTTATCTTGAATCCGTTTGCCAACATGGTTTGTTCAAACTTTGTATGTCATTGCTTAGGTGCTTGTTTTAGTCCATAAAGTGACTTAACAGACTTAACAAGTTTACACACCTTATTTTCTTTTCCTGGAACCACAAAACCCTCAGGTTGTTCCATGTAGATTTCTTCCTCCAATTCTCCGTTTAGGAATGCGATTTTCACATCCATTTGATGGATTTGAAGATCATATACTGCCGCCAAGGCAATTAATATTCGAATTGAGGTTATCCTTGTCACTGGCGAGTATGTATCAAAGTAATCAAGACCTTTTTTTTGATTGAAGCCTTTTACTACAAGTCTTGCCTTGTACTTGTCAATAGAACCATTCATTTTCATTTTTCTTTTGAAGATCCATTTAGAACCTAAAGGTTTATTTCCTGGAGGAAGATCAACTAATTCCCATGTATGGTTAATTAAGATTGAATCAATCTCACTATTGACTGCCTCTTTCCAAAAGGATGAGTCTGATGACGACATCGCTTCTTTAAACGTTTGAGGCTCATTTTCTAAGAGAAATGTTACAAAATTCGATCCAAACGAAGTTGATGTTCTTTGACGTGTACTACGTCTTGGATTTTCTTCATTATGTACATTCTCACTAGGTTCATCTCGGGGTCATTTAGATCCTCCACTAAACTGTTCATGTATAGTTTTATACGGATAAATGTTTTCAAAGAATTCAGTATTATCTGATTCAATTACCGTATTTTCATTTATATTCGAATGTTCGGATTTATGAACCAAAAATCGACATGCTTTGCTGCTTTTAGCATATCCTATGAACACGCAGTCCACCGTTTTAGGTCCTATCTTAACCCTTTTAGGTATAGGAACTTGAACCTTGGCTAGACACCCCCACACTTTGAAATATTTCAAGTTGGGTTTCCTTCCTTTCCATTTTTCGTAAGGAATTGATTCTGTCTTACTATGGGGAACTCTATTGAGTATACGATTGGCCGTAAGGATAGCCTCCCCCCCCAAGTTTTGCGGTAAACCAAAACTTATTAGTAAGGCATTCATCACTTCCTTCAAAGTTCGGTTTTTCCTTTCCGCAATTCCATTAGATTGAGGTGAATACGGGGCCGTATTTTGATGGATTATTCCATTCTCTACACATATTTGTTCAAAGGGATATTCATATTCTCTGCCCCTGTCACTTCTTATCATTTTGATCCTTTTGTCTAACTGATTTTCAACTTCAGTTTTATATTGCCTAAACGCATCTATTGCTTCATCCTTACTATTTAGCAAGTAGACATAACAATATCTAGTATAATCGTCAATAAAAGTTATGAAATACTTTTTCCCATCACGTGATGGTGTTGACTTCATATCACAAATGCCAGTGTGTATTAAGTCTAAGGGATTGGAATTCCTTTCAACAGACTTATAAGGATGCTTAGCATACTTTGATTCTACACACGTTTGACACTTAGATTTATTGCACTCAAAATTTGGCAAAACTTTTAAGTTAATCAGTTTTCGTAACATTTTGTAATTAACATGGCCTAACCGTTCATGCCATAAATTGTAAGACTCAAGCAAGTAAGAAGAATTTGATTTTTTATTCATTTCAACATTCATTACATTCATCTTATAAAGGCCTTCCTCGAGATAGCCTTTTCCTACATACATTTCTCATTTGCTAACTACTATTTTTTCAGAAACGGTTACATATTTGAAACCGTTTTTATCTAGGAGTGAAACAGAAATTAAGTTTCTACGCAACTACGGAACATATAACACATTATTCAGTGTCAAAACCTTTTCGGATGTCATCTTTAGGCAAACTTTTCCTATTCCCTCCACCTTAGCAGTCGCGGAGTTGGCCATGTAAATTGTTTCTTCCGCTTGAGCCGGAGCATATGTCGAGAACAACTCTTTGCTTGCGCAGACATAGCGTGTGGCCCCTGAATCCATCCACCAAGCGCGTGGATTGCCGACTATGTTGAATTCCGTGAACATAGCACACAGGTCGTCATAATCCTTGTTGGACTCAATCAGATTCGCTTGGTCCTTTTTCTTCCCTTTTTTCGGGGCTCGACAGTCTGTTGACTTGTGGCCAACTTTGCCACAGTTGAAGCGCTTTCTCTTAAATTTTTTCTTGGGATGATTGCTTCCATGTTCAACATTCTTTCTTTTCTTCGAGTTGTTTTGGCCATCTTCTACAATATGTGCTCCATTCATTGTAGAATTTCCCTTTGACCTTCTTTCGGCAGCTTTATTGTCTTCTTCAATCCGAAGTCGGACAATAAGATCTTCAACGGTCATCTCCTTGCGCTTATGCTTTAAGTAGTTTTTGAAGTCTTTCCACAAAGGTGGTAGCTTCTCAACTATTGCTGCTACTTGAAAAGCATCATTCACAATTAAACCTACAAAGCAGTTTCTGTGAGTATTATGAACATTTTTAATTTGTTCAACTAAGGTATTTTTCAAAATTATACCTTCTGCTAGGAGATCATGTATGATGACTTGCAATTCCTGTACTTGAGAGACAAACAAATTTGCTATCAATCGTTTTGAAGTCCAGGAATCGTGCAACCAGGAATTTCTTAATTCCTGCATCTTCCGTTTTATATTTCCATTCATGGGCCTCCCATAGTTCTTTCGATTTCTTGGTTCCACTATAGACATTATAGAGGTCATCTTGGAGACCACTTAGAATATAGTTCCTGCAAAGGAAATCTGAATGTTTCCAAGCTTCTATTATAACGAAGTGATCCTTGTCCGAGGTTCCCTCGGGTACCTCGGGAGCGTCTTCGCTGGTGAACCTTTGTAGACATAACGTGGTGAGATAAAAGAACATCTTTTGTTGCCACCGTTTGAAGTCGATGCCAGAAAATTTTTTGGCTTCTCCGCCGGGGCCATCGTTGGCGGAGCAGTTGTGCGACTAGATGTGGGAATATTAGTTGCCCCACCGACGTTGTTGCACTCATAATTTGACTTTCAGTTATCATTTTTCCTGTCACCACAAGATAGAAAATTAGTATTTTTCAGAATACTTTTAATAAAGTTAAATAACTTTACAACTTTTCCTTCTTGTTTCTAATTAACGACGAAGTTTTTATAACTTCAAATCGTCAATCGAGTGAACTTCAACTTTTGATGAAGATTTTATGTCTTCTAATCACAAGTTAAATTCAAATGGAGTAGAAAGCATAAGCTTTAATCTCCAAAAACAAGTTATACAGATTCTGTAATTATTTCCTTAAGATTGTTATTTTCCGCCGATACGGGTACGTAGAATCTGTATAATAGAATAACAACTTCAACGCAAGTTCAAGTACAAAACAAGAACACTTATGAAGTTATGTAACAACCTTAACACAAGATCAAAAAAGATCTTTCAAAGAAGTATGTTTTTCAGAAAAATTAGATGAAAACAGAAATGTTGTTAAGCCCAAGTCATTCGAATTCACAGACTTTCCTTAAGGAAATAATTTCCCTCACTGTACCCGAGGTTGTGGAATTTTCCTCCCAGGATAAAATGGCCTTCAATCCGACTATAGCGGTACCTCAAATAGGCGGATTCTTCGAACACACTCACGGTTTGAATGATCACACTTGGAGTATTTTTAAGATAAGAAGAATGTTTTTGTAATCTGAAAATTTCTGAATGAAAACCTGTGAATCAAAGCAGGATTTTATAGCCAAATGATGTCTCTTCTGAAAAGAGACAAAGGTTCATCAAAGAGGTGTTACCTCTTCTGAAAATTCATGTCCATTCGGCCAAACAGTGTGACTGTTCCTGAACAGGCATGTTATTTCGTGAATAAGTGTGTCAGTTCGATGAAGTGTTGCAGCAGTTCGTGAAGTAGTGCACTGTTCACGCGAACAGTGCTACTGTTCACGTGAAACAGTGCTACTGTTCACGTAACAGTGCTACTGTTCACGTGAAACAGTCACTGTTCATGCATCAGTTCGTGAAGCAGTGCACTGTTCACGCAAAATAGTGCTACTGTTCACGGGTTCCTGCATGTATTAACATTTCCATTCACACCCTTTCATTACTATGAACCCAACAGAATATAGTGTATTAGTAATGGTTGCATTAATAATGTTTGTATTAGTTATACTTGTATTAGTTGTGCATGTATTATTTTTTAGGGGAAAAGACAGAAACGACACTTCAAATTAAACTATTTCCTTGAAAATGGTCATGGAATTTAAATTTCACTTTCTAGCCATTTTAGTTTACTGACTGATTCTATACCGTTTTTACACAACTTTTATACAGGTTTTATACAAATCTTATACATAAATATTCTATACGGAAATTATAAAGTTTTGATACATAATTTATATAATAACTGTACATTTGCATTTCAAATTAAACTATTTCCTTGAAAATGACCATGGAATTTAAATTCCACTTTGTAGCCATTTTAATTTTCTGACTTGTTATATACTATTTTTACACAACTTTTATACAGGATTTATACAATTCTTATTCATAAATATTATATAAAAACTATACAGTTTTGATACATAATTTATATAATAACTGTACTTTTTTTTTACATGTTTTATATAATAATTATATAATTTGTATACACTTTCTATATATTGTACATATACATATTTGATAAAACTATACAATTTCTATACATATATCTTATATAGATTCATATTCTATTTAATAATTATATTATTTTTATATAATTTAGTTATTATTTCTAAACAATAAAAAAAGCAGAATATTTGATCAATTTAAAAAGTTTATAGTAAAAAAAAATTGAAATATTTTTAAAAGAGTCGAATTGCCCAAGTTGAATATTGTATCAGTATTGTATGTAAATTGCATCAGTATCGTATATGGATTGTATATGGACTACGTGGATCAAAATGACCCAAATTGGAAATGATTAGGAAATGACCATAAAATGGCATTTGTTTAGCCGACTAGACATTATTTGTCCAAATGCCAAACTTGGGCTATAATTGGGCTGTTATTTTTTAAAAAGGTCATAGAGTGTCCTTTTTCCTATTTTTAATACATTGTTTGGTTTGATAAGAAATAATACATCTTGCATAATTTATATAAAAGAGATGTTTGTTTACAAAAATATCCTTCTTTGATTTTATACACTTTTTTGCAATAAGAGTTATTTTACCATTTCAAACATAATTAGCATTGTTAAACTAATATATAGAGGTTTAGGATGAATTGCAAGACTTTCGCCTTTGCGCATGAAAGATTAACATAATCGAAACAAAAATGAAATATAAGACGTAAATTAAGAAATAATTAAGAAATAGTCTCAATTTTTTTTAAATCTTTTTAAAGACCCTCGAAGCAAAGTAAAAATATGCTACCGTTATTTAAATCAACTATTCATTATTATAAATTAAAATGGTGGAAAAAGAAATTGCTAAATATTTTGAAAAGATTCACTATTACAAATTAAAATGGCGGAAGAGGAATGGTGAAATATTTTTGAGAGAAAAATTGAGGGATATTAAGGGTGTTTAATAAGTTAATGCATGTATTTAAAGTCTTTGTATTATTAATACATAGAAAATAGAGTGTATTACTAATACACACTTCAATACACAATAGAGTGTGTATTAGCTATACATAGGTAAAAATATGTATCAAACAAGGTTCTAATAATATACATTAACTAATGCATGCATTATATTTTTCAATAGACTCTACCAAACGACCTCTTATTCCACCATAATTTCTATTATATAGAAGAGGTGGTTTCGACCACCTCTTGCAATTACCAAAAAATCCAATTACTTTCACTTAATTACATATCATGCCCCAATATATAATAATTTTATTATTTTATTATAATAATTTAAATATTTAATATATTTTATTAATTTATATTAATTATCAATAATTACATATTAGAAGTAAATTTTTTTTATTTATTTAACTGTCTATCATATTCAAAACTAATTTGTTACCACAAATCACAATAATTAATAACTTAAAATATTTAAAAGACATATAAAAATTTTATTGACTCTTACCAAAAAACCCTCTACTCCCACTTAATTACATACCATGCTCCAATATATAATAATTTCATTATTTCATCATAATGATTTAAATATTTAATATATTTTATTAATTTATATTAATTAACTATAACTACATATTGGAAGTAAATTTTTTTTATTTATTTAATTGGCTATCATGTTCAAAACTAATTTATTACCACAAATCACAATAATTAATAACTTAAATATTTAAAAGACATATAAAAATTTTATTGACTCTCATTATTTTAGCAATGCCGCATAAATTGAGATAAAAGAAAAAGTACTGCAAATCATAATAATTAACAACTTAAAATATTTAAAAGATATATAAAAATTTTAGTTGACTCTCAAAATTATATCGAAGCCACATAAATTGGGACACAAGGAGTAAATATATTATTTGATAATTACGTAAAAGTTATTATAAATTTCAATAATTAACAAGTTAAAATACTTTTTAAAAAATAGATAAAAGTTCTATTCAACTCTAAAATTTTTATCTACGCAGCATAAATCATGAAAAAATAAAAAATTATCTTAATTAATTACAACTAAATATTTAAAGTAAAGCAATTTTATTATTTTAATTGACTTTTATATAAAAAATAATATTTTTATTTATTTATTTATTTTAGTAAATTTAAATTTTAAAATTATTTTTTTCTTATATAGAAATACTAATATTTAAACTTAACTTTAAATTTTTAAAGTACAAAATTAATAAATTTAATTTAATAAAATAAATTTCTAATGAATATTTTCTTAGAATTTGTGTTGGGTCAATATGTATCAAGTTAAAAAGAAATAAAGAAAAACATATAGTAAAATTTTATTATTGTGAAAGGTAAATATAATGCACTATCCATTAATGTTTCATAATATCATATTTTGCATATGCAAATATAGTATCCCGTATTTAATTAATATACTATTCCGGTGAATTATCGTGATTACTATTGGATATAATAAAATTATATTAATTTTATAGTAATAACATAATCAATCGCTCTTAATTAATTATTATGAGTCATCTAGGTATTAAGAAAATAAATAATATTTAATGAAAAATAAAATCGACATAAAATACGAAATTAACTCTTAATGTTTTAAATTAAATTTTCGTCTTTTGAACGATAATTTTACTATATCACTCCTTATTATAAGTCATTTATGTATTAGAAAAATAAGAATAACAAAATGATATGTCAACATAAAATATTTTATTGACTATCAAAATTATGTTAGTGCCACATAAATTGGGACGGGGCAGAAGAAGATATAAAGCAACATATATTGTTTGAAAATGAAATAAAAAGTACTATAAATAACAATAATTAACAATTTTTTTTACAAAATTGACTGATTTCTACTTCAGCTGCTTTAGTCATGATTTTACTATATCACACCCCTAATTAATTATTATGGTCATTTAAATATTGTGCCACATAAGTTGAGATAGAAAAAATATTATAAATCACAATGATAAAAAATTTATATTATTTTAAAAATATAATTGGTTGTCGTCGACACAATTCTGGACAAGGAGAGTAGCATATATTATTCAAAAATTACGTAAAAATTATTATAAATTACAATTGTTAACAACTTAAAATATCTAAAAATAATTTAATATGTTATATATTTGAAAAAAAATACATGAAAAATACTAGAAATCACAATAATTAACAACTTAAAAAATTTAAAAGATATAAAATATTTGGTCGACTCTTGAAATTATATTAGTGTCACTGAAATTGGAATATAAGAAAAGTATTATAAATTACAATAATTAAAAATTTAAATTATTTTTAAAATATAATTGACTATCAATGCCACAATAATTTGGACAAGAAAAGTAACGTATATTAATTTGAAAATTACATAAAAAAATATTATAAACAACAATAGTTAATAACTTAAATTATCTAAATACGTATTAAAATAACATATGTTAAACTCATGCTAGATTCCGGATGAATCCTAGAAAACATATGAAATTCTTTTATTAAAAATTTTTATTTAAATATATTAGAATTAAAAAATAAATAAATATGTTAATATTGGGCTTATGACACAAGTTATGCTACTATAGTAAAGTAAATACAACTGTAATAGCTTTATTTTAGGAACATGTGTTTCAGAGAAAGATCATATGATACGATTCTTTCCATCTAAAGTTTTGTCTCTCCTTTTACTTCTTCCTTTTTGTCGTTTTTCCTTTGTTTAATCGCTACAAGAAAACTAGATCGTCATGGCTGAGCTAGAAGGTTACATATGAAGTCAGTGGAACTTGATAATTTTTAATTTGTCCAAAATTTATTTTTATATTATAAAAATAATTAAAAATATGTAAAATTTATATTCAAAACTCAGTTACTAACACTTAATATAACTATCTTATAATTTAGAATACATACAAGAAAATTATAATTTACAGTATTATTGTGTTGTAGTTATTATTATTATCGTAGTTACTATTCCTTTTTCTTTTGAAAATGTTTTAATGACATCTTTTCTATAGTACTGACCATGGCTTCTTCACTTCTATTAATTCTTTCTCTAACTTGCTTTGAAATAATTTTATTTGAATTAATGATCTATCACAATTAATTTTTCTACCTCCAAGTAAGAGTAAGGTTGGCATACAAAAATTCTCGAAGCCAAACATCTTAATTATTTTAACGGTAGTAGGTAATTTTTCCGCATAACCTGATTCCAGCCTAATTAGCTGTGAGCAGTGAGCTGTTATGCTCCACCTCTCTTTTGTCTTTATTTTTCTCTCTAGATTATTTCACGTATTAGATACTATATATTAATGGTGTAAAACATCCCCCCTCCCCTCCACATATATATATACTAGATACTTTAGTTCGTTCTCTGTTATTTGTATTATCTCAATTTATGTAGGACAAATAGCATTTGAAGTGTCAATCAAATTTGTATTAATATAAATTTTTAAATAATTTAAGTTGTTAATCATTGTAATTTATAATACCGGTTACGTAATTATCAAACAATTTATGTTACGTGCTTTGTCCCAATTTTAAAATTTAGAGAGTCAAGCAAATTTTTACTAATATATTTTTTAAAATATTTTAAATTGTTAATCATTGCGATTTATAGTATTTTTTAATGTAATTTCAAATAATATATGTTACTTGCTTTATTGCAACTTATATGACACTATTAGAATTTTAAAAGTCAATCATATTTTTTACTATATATTTTTAAAATATTATAAGATGTTAATAGTGATGACTTATAATTATTTTTTTCATAATTTTAAAATATATATAATATTTTACCAAAATAAAATAAACAAAGTACTAAATTTTCAAAACATGTTAAATTCGAAAATGTCATTTAGATCAACAAATTACTAAATTAAAACTTTAAAATATACAAACTATAAAATGCCAAAACTACCCCTGAATTTATGTGACAAATATAATTTAGATAATCATTCAAATTTTTAATATGTTTTTAGATATTTTAAATTGTTAGATATTATAATTTATAATATTATTATCTAATTTTTAAATAATATATGTTACTCTCCTTGTCCAAATTTTTGTGGCATTGATAGTCAATTATATTCTTAAAATAATTATAGTTTTTAATTATTATGATTTATAATACTTTTTCTTCTATTTCAATTTAAGTGACACTGAAATAATTTCAAGAGTCAACCAAATTTATAATTGAAGCAGCGAAGCTGATATGTTCTAAATGACTTATAATACTTAATTAGAAGTGATATATCAAAATTATTATACAAAAATTATTTGTGAGAAAAATATAAATGAGTCTTATATAAGATGTCATATTAATTTTAAAAATCAAGAATTAATTTATCATTTTATTTTAATTTTATTTTTTATCAAATATTATTAACTTTTTAATACCTAAATGACTTATAATAATTAATTAGCAGTGATATAGTAAAATTATGGTTGAAGCAACTGATGCAAAAATGTCATAAATGTTTATTTTACCTTTTTTTTTATTAAGTATTATTAAGTTTCTTATATGTAAATGACTTACAATAATTAATTATGGATAATATAATAAAATCATGGAGCAAAAATACTTGTAATTTTTTTTTAAATAAGTCTCATATAAGATGTTCTATTAATTTAAAACATCAAGAATTAGTTTATCATTTATGTCTATTTTATTATTTATTAAATATTACTCCCTCCATTTTAAAAAGAATGACCTACTTTTCTTTTTAGTCCGTTTCAAAAAGACTGACCTCTTTCCTTTTTTGGCAATACTTTAATTTCAACTTTCCACATAGCATGTTTAGGACCACAAGATTAAAGGGCATTTTGGTATATTTGACATAACTTTAATTTAAGGTCATAAGATTCAAAAATTTTCTTTATTTTCTTAAATTTTGTGACAAGTCAAAGTAGGTCATTTTTTTTAAACGAAGGGAGTATTAATTTGTTAATGCCTAGATGATTTATAAAGTAATTAATTAGAGGTGATATAGTAAAATTTAAATGAGTCTCATATAATAAATTACGATTGAAACAGCTGAAACAGACATGTCATAAATGTCTATTTTAACTTTTTAATAAATATTATTAATTTTCTTACATGTAAATGATTTAAAATAATTAATTAGGGATAATATAGTAAAATCATGGAGCAGCTAAAGCAGTTGAAGAAGCAGGCATGTTGACGAAGAGTTGTCTGTTTTTTCACACTTATATATATACTAGTTTAGAATACGTGTGTTGCACGTGTATTAAGAGTTAATTAAAAATAAATAAATATAAAATAAATTATTATATGTATATTATTTTATTAAGTACAAAAATTTTAAAAATATAACACTAAATTTTAAAGATAAAAAAAGTGTAGCGAACTAAATAGGAACATGATAAATCATTGCCATACTAATATTTAAGGAGCAAAATTAAATGTAGCCAAACGTATATACTCAATTTAGATTTATATTTCATATTCTAATTTTGTAATTTAGATGGGCTGAACTAATGAAAATGAGAGTTTACACACTCTAAATAGTTGTATTTAGTCATTATACTTATTTCTTAATTCTAAAAGAACTATGTTTTTAATAGAGAGTTATTTTTATTTTGCTCCTTCTATCAGAAGAAAATTTAAAACATAAAATATTTAAAAGGTATATTAAAATTTTCAATCAAAATAAAATTTGTTTGACTCTTAAAATATAAGATGGTGGTTTAAATTGTGTGGTTCTTGGCAAATTTTCTCTTTTCATAATTTTTTCCTTTTCTATGTAGAGCTCATAATTGATATTCTACGATTGAGGTGTGTTATTTGCAGAGAAAAACTAACAACGATAACAATAACATACTCAATGTAATCTTACAAAGTGGATAAAAGGACGACAGTGTAAAGTAGACCTTACCCCTACCTTGGAGGTAGAGAAGGTGTTTCCGTGAACGGATATATTGATCTATCTCGAGTAAGAAAAAGCTAATACACAAATCTAACCTACTTTGTCTGGTAAAGAAAGAACTAAAGGGTGCACTATATTGACACGATTTATTCACTCAGTTGCCTGCTAGTCCAATTGTTTCTCTATTCTTAGTTTTCACCTTTTACATATTAACTCCTTGTCCGTACCAACATTTGACAAATTTCTTTGGTAGCTTTCGTACAAGCCTCATCATTGTTGAAACACGTGCCATTGTGCTACTAACATTGACTCCATTGGATTACTCTGGCAGGGCACAACGGTCTTATCGGAAGAGGAGTGTTGCAGTTACCTTAGGGAACTCTCTTGACAGAAACCAAGTTATGTTTGACTGCTAAATCAAACTAACGTCGGCTCTTTTCCTATACGACATTGGATCTTTAATTACCACTTCTTATCAGCATGCAGGTAGGCACTTCTACTTATTCTGGTATATGATCTCAAGTTCTGAAGGATTCTCCTAGCTTTTCGCATCTCTTTAAAATATATAGAACTTTATGGAGCATTATGCTCACTCTACATTGTGTATTTTTGTCAAGTATTATTCAAGAAAGTTTGTTTCACTTTTTCAACTCCAACAGGTTACGTGATACATGTATTTTACTGTGCCAACATCACTAAAATGCTATACATCGTTGAGAAGGTGGCCGGGAGTAGTATATCTTAGGGGTTTAGAGGACTTCAATAGAACACCATGAACGTGTAAACAGGGCCAATGAATTTTTTACAATGAAATACCATTACTCTTTCGAAAGTTTGTTATATTCTTTTGCATATCTTTAATTCTCTTCAAAATTGTCTCACTAATACATGGAATTTGAGATGTAATTAGTAGTTTTGTTTGCTTTTGCTTACCTGATTGTGTACTTGTGAGTTTACTTTGCCAAATATTCTATCACAAAGACAAATGCCTATTTCTCAAGTGGTGTCATTGGAGTTCCGCACATCTTCATGGTGTCTTTTCTCTTCAATGGATAATTTAATTCAACGGAAAATCAACACCTAACCAGTGCTTTAAGGTCTGGAAAGATTTTTTCCAAAATGATGTTTGTGTTCTTCTTTTAAATTCGAATGTTTGTGTATGATTTGTGATATCTTAGGTTGCAAGTTAGGGTGAATATCTTTTCAAGAAGAATGTTATAACCATGTCCTTCACACTTAGAGACTCGCATGAAGCTCAAATTCAATTTGCTTTGGGATGAGGTGTTTCCAGCAGTTATGGGTGTACGTACTTTGTACCATAAAATTGTCATATTCATCTAGAGCTTTTGATATGGTGCATTATTCACGTTGTTTGATTCCTTGGGGTGCAGATGGTAATTCTTGCCCACTGTAAACATAAATTTATAGCTCCTGTTTCAATAGTTATGAAAATGTAGGATCATATCACTGGCTACTGCTCTCTTCATCCTCTGCTGAGTATCATCATTATAAGAACTGTCAAACTTGAAAAATTAAAGTTTCCTTGTGGCCATAATATTCTCCTTAGTAATAAAAACACACTTTTAATCCTCAACTTGATTATGGTGTCAAGTCTAGTTAGCAAATTCAACATGGAGTGGTTGCATCAGTCTGCATATCTATATGACGTTATTCCAGCAGCTCCTTTTGGGTAGAAAAAGAACTTTATTAATAAGATAGAGTTAGTACACAAATGCTTCTTCCGTTTGTTTGTTTGATATCTAACGAAATTCTACTTTCTTAGCACAAGGATGGTACATGATTGAAGTAGACTTAATGTTCAGATTAGGGGACTTGTGGATAATTTCAGATCCTTTGTAGGGCTACAGAGTGTGGAAGCGTGATAAATTCAACCAAAGATTCCGAGAAATTAATAAAAACAGTAAAATTGACACCAAGGTTTTAGGTGGAAAAACCCTCTTTAAATAGAGGTAAAAAACCACCGGCGAGAGAGCCAAAGATTCCACTAATATTGACGAGAGTACAAAATATTTTCTCGGGACTAACAAGACAAAATAGCCCCTTACAAATTCTCTACGAGTATAGAAATACTCAACCAAGAAGTAGAGAAAGAAGAAAATATAAAGGAGAGATTGGCTATTGAAATGTTGTGTGGGTGTCTTTTGCAAATGAAGTAGCATTGGCTTTTATAGCCAAATCTGGACCTCAAAAGTCTTGCCTTCATATATGAATGCAGCCACCGATGTTGAAAACACAAAGTCACAAATGTCTTCATCATCCACAATTGTTGAAATATGAGCAACAATTGTTGACAAAAGGAGAGCAACAATTGTTGACCAACAAATCTCCACCTTGATCTCCTTTTGACCGGAAATACTCTCTCGCCATGAAAACCTGTTAACAATGAATAATACCAGCTAAGTCCAAGCAATGATCGAACTTAGCGGCTGGAAGTGGTTTGGTTAACATATCTGCAGGATTTTCAGTTGTATGGATTTTTTCCACAGTAATTTCTCCTGCATCAACAATATCTCGGATAAAGTGGCGTTTAATATCAATATGCTTGGTCTTTGAGTGATGCTTGCTATTCCTGGCCAAGTGGACAGCACTCTGACTATCGCAGAACATAACAAGAATGTGTTGTTGTAAACCAAGTTCAGCAACCAAGCCTCGGAGCCAGATAGCCTCTTTCACTCCTTCAGTAGCAGCAATATATTCTGCTTCAGTGGTGGACAAAGCCGCAATGGCTTGAAGTGATGAATACCAACTGATAGCAGAGCCGCAGAGTGTAAAGATATAGGCTGAAAGTGATCTTCTCCGATCTAAATCACCACCGTAGTCGGCATCAACATAACCAACTACGCCTCCTGGATCAGACCTTTGTCTATCAAATACCAAACCAATATCAGGAGAACCCTTTAAGTAACGAAGGATCCATTTGACAGATTCCCAATGCTGTTTTCCTGGGTTGTGCATGAATCTGCTAACAACACTAACCGCATAAGCCAAATCAGGCCTAGTACATACCATAGCGTACATAAGGCTTCCAACTGCATTAGAATACGGAACATGTAACATGCGCCTTTGTTGTGGAAGTTCTTGAGCCATAGACCATGGTTGTGGTAAACCTCGACGTTGAGGTGGATGTTGTCGTGGACTCATTTGTTCAGCAGTGACTTCATCTTTTTGAGTGGTGGAAGAATTAGGGATATTTGTTTCCAGAATGGGAGCTTCAGTCTCAAACTCCACCTTCTCTCGAACATCCTCCTGATCACCTGTATCAGTGGAGGGAACAACAGTATCTTTTCCAGAAGATAGCATACCATTTTCATTAAAGGTTACATTCCGACTATGAAATATTTTGCGAGATTCAGGGTCATACAAACGATAGCCTTTAACCCCTAGGCCATAACCTAAGAAAATGCATTTCTTAGCACGAGGTTCCAATTTTCCCTCGTTCACATGAGAATAAGCAGGGCAACCAAATATTCTAAAATTAGAATAATCAACAGGGTTACCTGACCAAACTTCTTCTGGAATTTTGCAGTCGAGTGATCGATTTGGTGAGCGGTTTATCAAGTAGCATGATGTTGAAGCTGCTTTTGCCCAAAATTCTTTCCCCAGAGTAGAATGGGAGAGCATACAACGAACTTTCTCCAAGATAGTTCTGTTCATCCTTTCAGCAACTTCATTTTGTTGTGGAGTTCTTGGAACGGTGAAATGTCTGGCAATACCTTCTTTCTTGCAGAAATCATTAAACTCATTAGAACAAAATTCGAGGCCATTGTCTGTCCTTAGCCTCTTGATCTTCTTTCCATTCTGGTTCTCAATTAATAATTTCCACTTTTTAAAGGTGGAAAAAACTTCATTCTTTTGCTTGAGAAAATATACCCAGAGTTTACGTGAAAAATCATCAATAAATGTCAACATATAATGACATTTACCTCTGGAGGGAACTCTCGATGGACCCCAAAGATCTGAATGGATGTAGTCCAAAGTACCTTTAGTCCTGTGAATGGCTTTTGAAAAGCTAACCTTTCTCTGCTTACCAAAAATGCAATGCTCGCAGAAATCGACTTTACCGGTACAATGGTTGCCAAGATAGCCTTTCTTTTTGAGAATTTGGATTCCCTTCTCACTCATGTGGCCCAACCTCAAATGCCACAACTTCGTGTTGTCTTTGTTGGATGAAGCGACGGCTGCAGAACCTATAACAGTTGAACCCTGAAGCAAATACAAACTACCAGATCGAATTGCCTTTAGTAACACAAGAGCTCCTTTGGACACTTTTAAAACTCCACCTTCAGCTGAGTATCTACACCCTTGAGATTCAAGAGTGCCTAGGGAAATGAGATTCCGTTTCAAATCAGGGACATGTCTGACACTGGTCAAAGTTCTAACGACTCCATCATGTGTCTTGATTTTGATTGTGCCTTTGCCGACAACTTTGCATTGAGCATCGTTGCCCATTAAGACAAGACCACCATTAAAAGATTCATAGGTGGTAAACCAGTCTCTATTAGGAGACATATGAAATGTACAACCAGAATCGAGAACCCACTCATTTTTTGACCTTTGTTCAGTACCAGAAGCAATAAAACACTCTCCATCAGATTTGGTTTCTACAAAACTAGCTTCGGCAGATTTTTCGGGTTGCTTACCCTTATCTTCTCTGTTTTGCTTATTTTTCAATTTGTAGCACTCAGAGATTTCATGATTTTTTTCTTGCAATAACGGCAATACTTAGAGTTTTTACCTTTGGATTTGGATTGGTTTTTACCGCTAGCACCTACTTCGTGGTTTCTCCCTCTAACTACTGGTCCCTCACCCGAACTTTCAGAATGAATTTGGGTATCAAATTTTTCTTTGGACAGTAGGTTAGACTTGACATCATCAAAGCTCAAGGTAACATTATTACCATATAGCATAATTTCTTTGAAATGTCTATATGAGGGTGGCAAAGAAACAATAAGTAGTACGGCTTTATCCTCATCATCAATTTCGACATCCAGATTTTCCAAATCAATTATGATGGAATTAAATTCACCAAGATGAGATTGGATGGGTGTACCTTCAGACATACGGAGCGTGAAAAGTCGCTCCTTTAACCGGAGTTTATTTGCAAGACTTTTGGTCATGTACAGAGACTCCAATTTACTCCATATGCCGGCTGCAGTTTTCTCATTGATGACTTTGCGTAGCACCTCACGGGACAAGCATAATTGGATTGTGGATAACGTCTTTTCATCCGTCTCTTCCCACTGCTCCTCCGTTGTAGTGGCTGGCTTCGCCGATTTGCCGGACAGAACCTTCTTTAGGCCATTCTGGGTAAGAACAGCCAGCATTTGGACTCGCCAGATAGCAAAACTAATTTTACCATCAAATTTCTCAATATCGAACTTCGTCGACATTTTTAATAAAAAAAATCCCGGTTGAATTATCGTGGCTCTGATACCAATTTGTAGGGCTACAGAGTGTGGAAGCGTGATAAATTCAACCAAAGATTTTGAGAAATTAATAAAAACAGTAAAATTGACACCAAGGTTTTAGGTGGAAAACCCTCTTTAAATAGAGGTAAAAAACCACCGGCGAGAGAGCCAAAGATTCCACTAATATTGACGAGAGTACAAAATATTTTCTCGGGACTAACAAGACAAAATAGCCCCTTACAAATTCTCTACGAGTATAGAAATACTCAACCAAGAAGTAGAGAAAGAAGAAAATATAAAGGAGAGATTGGCTATTGAAATGTTGTGTGGGTGTCTTTGCAAATGAAGTAGCATTGGCTTTTATAGCCAAATCTGGACCTCAAAAGTCTTGCCTTCATATATGAATGCAGCCACCGATGTTGAAAACACAAAGTCACAAATGTCTTCATCATCCACAATTGTTGAAATATGAGCAACAATTGTTGACAAAAGGAGAGCAACAATTGTTGACCAACATCCTTCAATCAACTGGCGGATTAACAGGGAAAGATTGAAAAATTGATTGAACTTCTCTGCTAAAAAAGAGTATGAGAAAGGTGAGATTGCCATATGGAGAAAAAGAATATAACGATAAGTACTGCAGGGAACGTGATTCTCGTGTCACTCTGGGTAAATCCTTGCAAAAACTTGTAGTTGTAGTTCCATCCCACCTATATATTTTGAACATTTATTTGAAAAATGAAAGAAGTATGAGTTGTTGGAGAGACGAGAAAAGATGATACATATGATTTTGGATAAAGTCTTTGTATATTGGATTTGCAAGCTTAACTTGTACATGATGTAAATTGCGTATATAAAGCATTTATTTGGTGTAGAATAATAATTCACTTGCATTAACCAAGCAAATCTAAAAACTGGAGTTATGTTGTTTTGGAGAGAAATATATCACTATACCTTTGGTATTGGCCAAAGTAAAACAAGCCGACTTCCACGTAAACAAAGCCCAAGGAGGTGCGATGGTTCAAACCCCTCCGGCAATAAACTTGATGCATAGTTCGGCCATTCAATCCACCGCAGGCTAGAAGAAAGAGAAGTGACAATGCTTTCCGGGCAAATAGTTCTATGATTAAATATTAACAGCAGTAAGCTTTGTATCCTGAATACCTCGTTATGATTTACATGATCATCTTCAAAATGGTAACCTTTTGGAACACATAGGCTTTCCACCTTTTTTGCTTTCTGTTAATAAAGAAACATATATCTATTTGTCAAGGAAATAAGAAAAAGATGAAGCAAAATACTCAACATATAACTAATAGCTTCTTAAATTATCATTTTTTTATTAAAATATTTCTTACCAACTTTCCAGCAAAAAGGTTATGAACCTCCCCGATAAGCCATATTCTGTTGTTTGCATATTCCTCCCTTGACACATTTGACCCATTTGACTTATCAAACTATGCATCTCAAACGAGTAATCTCTGATGCGTAAGAGAGATTTTTCGATGAGGTAGCTTATTCCTATCAAGTGAATACCATAACTCCTAAGTGTTCTTTCCACATAATATATTGATTCGTGATTTTACAGGCATGCAATATCTAGGAATGTTCTCATCTCATCTTTATTCAATCCATTGGGACCAATCTTAAGTTTTCCTAGAATGTCATCATGAGGGATTTTCTTCAATCTATCTATTATATCTCTACATTGCTCTTTGTTCTGTTCATGAAGGGTGTGTTTGGTATGATGGATTTTCCATGGAAAATGTTTTCTTGGAAAATATTTTTTAGGAAAATAAGTTGGTTTTCTACTTATTTTCTCATGTTTGGTTGGTGAGTGGAAAATATTTTCTGAAAAATATTTTATGCTGTTTGGTTGGTGGGTAGAGATTATTTTTTAGAAAAATATTTTCTAGTGTTTGATTGGTGAATGAAAAAATATTTTTTTTAGAAAATACTACTAACTGTTAAATAGTATATCTGTGTCTAGCAACTCAACAATTTGTAAGAACTAATTTAAGCATGACAAATAATATCAATATCGAATACTAAAATATTACAATCACGAAATTTAAGAAACTATTAATTAGCAAATATAGGAGACACTTTTCAATATTTTGTCAAAACAAAATCAAGATACTACAATCAATAGAAATATAACGAAACGACAAGCTTATTCAACCTCGTGAAACAAGGTACATCGATGACAAAATGAAATATGCAGTTAGCAAAAATAAGTAGTAAGTCTTCTTCTATGCATATAAAAATAACAATACATTCAAGGAATATTGAAAATGGAAAAAATTCAGGCGTCACTTTTTTTTATTTCAAGCAGTGAAAAATTGAAGCAGAGCACAGTGAAAAATATTTCCGAGTAATGTAAATTTTTGAGAAATGTGAATTTTTTGAGTCATGTGAATATGAGTGTTGTTGGGGTGGGGAAGAGGGATGCGGGTAGGTTATAAGTTACATTTGTCATTTTTTGAAAAATATTTTCCCTCAAAATACATGAGGGAAGTCATTTTCCCTCAAATTGAGGAAAATAAGTTGTTATTATAGCAACCAAACAAGGAAAAATAGCAAAACATTTTCCAGAAAACATTTTCCATCATACCAAACACATCCGAAGAGAAGAACCCAAAACTTTAAGAGTTAAAAGGGGGTCCATTGGCATACTTCACTTGAAAGTTCCTCAAAATCTCTCTCCAGAAATTTTCTTTTGAAAGCATGCATGCAAAATAGTTCGAGAGCTTTATTCTTAGATAATAGTAGGACTTCATATACTTTATCCTCGTTCACATGAGTGATTATCAGGTGCTTGTCTTTCGTGGTAATCAAAATTCTACTACCCTTGCTAAACCACTCCGTCCCTCTAAATATAAGCAAAAAGCTAAAAAATAGAACTTAGGCAAAGTTGAAATTGTTGAAGAGGATGCGACAACAAACAAAGTTGGAGATTGAAGACAAAGCTAGACAAAGTTATGAAGAGAACCTTGAAATTGCAATCTCTGAAGATTGAAGACAAAGCTACGTCGCGGAGATTGAAGACAAAGTTACGATAAAGTTGTGAAGAGAACCTTGAAATTGTAATCTTGGATATTAAAGACAAAGCTATGGCAAAGTGGTGAAGAAAACTTTGAAATTGTAATTCCTTTTATAGTAGGGTTCAAAATAGAAAAATGTAGGATTGAATTTTATTTTGGGCTATATGGTTTGTATTAGGGACTCCTTTGCTACAAAACAAAAAAGGGAGTCATACGATGATTATTTTAATAAGAACATTCATAATCAAGAAAGGATTCCTAGTGATTGTTTTATATTTTTCATAAATAACCACAACGATCTATTATAAATATAATTTTTCTCATGTATTTTAGGAGTTTGTTAATGGACAAAACTTACCATATATTTATGAAGGACTTCTACGCTAGTTTTAGATTCCTACCATATTTAGCTTACCGAAAATATTACATACAGATTTTATTTTATTCATTTATTGTACCATGTATTTCTTTGTTATCATATATTTTTAGGATTTCTTTATTTCAAATATTATTAAAAATATAATATAATAATTAGAGAAAATAGGTGAAAAGATAATTTTATCTATTGCGGAGACTTTTAATGGAGGACAAAAAGTTCAAATCACTTTTCTAATGATCTTCACACTTTTAATATATTATAGATATAGATATAGATTATAGATATAGATATATGTGTGTGTGTGAAACCCCTTAAAAAAGTGATTTGAACTTTTTGTCCTTCATTAAAATACTCCTCAATAGATAAAATCGTATTTTCAGTATTTTTTAAAAATAATTATTATCAAATTATTATTCAAACATTTAGAATATATGAAAAAAATTAAGGAAGAATCTCATACCTAAAAAGAATTAAATGTAATGTGCAAAGTTATAGTTAGAAATCCTACGCAACTTATAGATTATACATATCAATTATAGATATAGATATGTAATATATTAAAAGTGTGAAGGGCTTTATAATAAATATATTAAAAGTGTGAAGGGTCTTATAAATGTCGTTTGGACTTTTTGTCCTTCATTAAAAGTTCTTGTTTTAGATAAAATCATCTTTTCACTATTTTTTTTTAATATTTAATAGTTAAAAATTAATTAAATATATTTATGGTAAAACCTTTCCTTATTAGAAGTCATTAGAATTAATGAAAATTAATTTTTTCATTAATTTAAGAATTCTAACTCAACTAAATTTGATTTTAACAAAAATTTTATAAATCTAAATCTACATCTACTATATATTAAATCAATTAACCACTTGAAACTTCTGATGGTAAAATATATATATGCTTACAATAAATATATGTTTTGAACTTTTTGCATTTCATTAAAAACTTTCGTAATAGATAAAATTATCTAATTTTAAATAATCAAAAGTTATACGTGCAAGGAACGTGTGACTAAACTAGTAATATTAAAAGTGCGAGGGGCCTTAGAAATATCATTTGAACTTTTTTTCCTTTATTAAAAGTTTTTACTTTAGACAAATCAACTTTTCACTATTTTTTTCTAATATTTAAGAGTTGAAAATTAATTAAATATATTGATGGTAAAACTTTGCTTATTAGAAGACATCAAAACTAATGGAAACTAATATTTTTTTCATTAGTTTAAGAATTTTAGATCAACTAAATTTGATTAAGATGATTTAATATTATCTTTTCCATATTCCCCAAATAAAATTCTAATTATACATAAACACTAATATATATTACAAAACTTATAATGCCCAAAGAGGTAAAATCGTGCAGACCCAAAAAGGCAAAAACATACCTTTTTTAAAAGAAAAAATAGATTCTTTACTTTTTTTTAGTTCCAAACTCAATGGCCTTTTCCTAAAATTCTAATTATACATAAACACTAACAAATTAGTTAAAGTCTTATTTTATCTAAGTAAAAAATCATAATATTTAACACTTCTAAATCAATTATAATTTTACCTTATATAAAAAGAAAAAATTCTACAATTCTATTTAAGTAATACTAGTATACGTACTCGTGCGATGTGCGGATAATATTAAAATATTAATTTTACTCATTTCATATTGAAAAGTCCAATGTTCAATCATATTATCTTAAAAGAAAGTTCAACTATCATATTATTTCTCAATAAAATATGAAAAAAAAAATATTCTACCTTTCCGCATCTTCACACCGACCTAATCCCAGCCACCTTCAATTTTCTTTCAAAAAAAAAATTCTACTCCACCCCTCCACTCCCACCACCCCAGTTTTCCCACCTCTAATCAAATCTATATGAAAAAAATAATTATATAATTATAAAAAAATTATGTTTTATAATTTTTTTTACTATACTATTCACAATTTAAAAATATTAAGTAGATTGTTAATATATCTCTCCCAGCCCCACCCCCAGCCCCACCCCACCTAATCCCAGTTTTCCACCTCTAATCAAATCTATATGAAATTATAATTATATAATTGTAAAAAATAGTTTATGTTTCATAGTTTTCTTTACTATATCATTCACAATTTGAAGATATTAAGTAGACTGTTAATATCTCTCTTCCTCCTCACCCCCACCCACCTCAATTCCCCCACTTCTAATCAAATTTATAAAAGAAAATAATTATATAATTGTAAAGAAATATTTTATGTTTTATTTCTTTCTTTATTATACTATTCACAATTTAAAGATATTGAGTAGATTGTTAATATCTTCCTTCCTCCCCTCCCCTCCCCACCCCACCCCCGCCCGCCCTAATTTCCCCACCTCTAATCAAATCTATATGAAAAATTATTATATAATTGTAAAAAATATTTTATGTTTTTTAGTTTTCTTTACTATACTATTCACAATTTAAAGACATTAAGTAGATTGTTAATATCTCTCTTCCTTCCCCTCCCCGCCTCCACACACACACACATCTTTAACCAAATCTATATCTGTAAAAACAATCATATAAAAAAAGTTATTAAATTTCATGTATTCTTTATTATAATCTATTATTTAGTGCTACAATTAATAGATTTTAGATTGTCAAAAACAATTTAAATTGCTATGCTATTGTCTTCCCATTTTTTTCGTCGAAAATTTATAAATATGTATGTATTATCTTATTAAATTCATTGTATATTCTCAAATTTAGTTAAAATTACCCCCTCCTTCCCTAATCCCAGCCCTATCTCCCACCTCCACCCAACCTCAATTTTTTTTCCAAAAATAATCTATCCCCCCCCCCCTAAACCCATTGACGTCTAATCAAATTTATATGAAAAAACAATCATGTAATTGTAAAAGAATCTTTTGTTTTTCATATTTTTCTTTATTATATTATTCGCAATTTAAAGAAATTAAGTAGATTGTTAGAAATGGTTATAATTTAAAATTTAAGTTAGACATTTTCACCCTATTGAAATATAATTTTATCTCGTACTATATAATTTACCTTTGTGTATGATTGTAAGAAAATATTTTTTTAAATCATTTTTTAGTATATTATTCACAATTTAAAGATATTAAGTAGATTGTTAGAAATGATTATGGTTTAAAATTCAAGTTAGACACTTTCACACAATTGAAATATAACTTCATCTCGTATTCTATGATTTACCTTTGTGTTCTTTATTTTCTTCTTTATATGATGAAATTAAAGGAAGCCCAAAATTACTTTCTAAAATTTTTATACATAAATGTAAACTTGCAAGTAAAATTAAAAGAGGATTAATAATTTAATAATAATTGATCTTATTGATATTGAAGGGGTTACAGCTGTATATATAGAGAACTGAAGAATAGCTAATTACAGAATAACCCAGATGTATTTAATAATTATATATGTAGTCTATTATCCCCCCGCAAGCTGATCAGCGGTAACGAGGGGCAGCTTGGAGCAGAGATACTGAAAAGGCTGTAACGGAAGAGGCTTGGTGAGAATATCAACAAGCTGGTCAGTAGATGGGACATAGTGCGTGGCCATCGTTCCTGCAAGTACCTCATCGCGAACAAAGTGACAGTCGGACCCAACATGCTTCATACGATCATGAAGGACTGGATTTTTGGTAACACAAATAGTGGACTGATTGTCACAATAAATCTGTGGTTTCGTCGGGGGAATGCCAAGTGCATCGGTAAGGTATCGTAACCACATGGCTTCAGCAACACCCGCAGCCATGGCACGATATTCTGCTTCTGTGGAGGAACGGGACACTCGCGTTTGCTTCTTGGTGCACCAGGAAATCAGATTCGGTCTCATCATAACAATATATCCAGTAGTGGACTTCCGATCATCTTTGTCGTTAGCCCAATCCGAATCAGAAAAAACAGATATATCAAACGAGCCCTTTTGAAATAAAATTCCACATTGAAGAGTACCTTTAAGATAGCGCAGAATGCGTTTCAAGGCCTGAAAGTGTTGTTCTGTGGGAGCATGCATTGATTGGGAGACTCGATTGACTGCATATTGGATGTCCGGACGAGTAACAGCAAGATAATAAAGTCCACCGACGAGGCTCCGATATAGTGTAGGATCGGCAAAGGGAGTATTCGGCCCTGGGGATTGGCGGACTGCCATGGGAGTGACTGCGGGTTTGCAGTCTGTCATTCCAGCTCGATTTAGAAGTTCAAGGGTATATCTTGTCTGATGCATCAATATGGTTCCCGATTTGCGGATGAGTTCGAGGCCAAGAAAGAACTCCAGAGGACCGAGGTCCTTAAGTTTGAAGTCACGATGCATAGCCTCAGTAATTTCAGTGATGAGTGATGACGAGCTGCCTGTAATAACAATATCATCCACATAGATAAGAATGATGACTGTCCCTCGAGAACAGTGAAGGGTGAAGAGGTTGTTGTCATGATGGTAGGTGCGAAAACCAAGACCCTGCAGAAAAGTAGAGAGGCGTGTGTACCAGGCACGTGGGGCCTGTTTCAGGCCATACAGTGATTTGCGAAGCTTGCAAACATAGTGAGGACGGTTGGGATTAACATATCCCGGTGGCTGAACCATATAGATGTCTTCCTCAAGATGACCATGAAGAAAGGCATTGCTGACGTCTAACTGATGAAGCGGCCAATCATAGTGAAGAGCAAGAGACAAGACCAGACGAATAGTCTGTTGGTTAACAACAGGGCTGAAGGTCTCCTTATAATCCACACCATACTCCTGATGATACCCTTTTGCAACCAGACGTGCTTTATAGCGAGAAAGAGATCCATCTGAATTTCGTTTGATGCGAAACACCCATTTGCACCCAATAGACTTTCGGTTACTAGGCAGAGATACCAAATCCCATGTACGTTGTTCATTCAGAGCCTGAAATTCCTCATCCATAGCTTGGCACCAGAAACTATTTTTGGAGGCTTGGGTGTAGGTAGTAGGCTCAGTTATGGGATGTGCATCAAAGGGTATTTGAGTGTGGTAGACTTTGGGTTTGAAGGTACCGGCCTTGGCTCGGGTTGTCATAGGGTGAGTGTTGAGTGGAGGGTGATTAGGAAGGGGTGGTGGAGTTGTATGATGTGTGGACGGGGGTTGGGTGGGGCTGCCGTGGGAGCTGAGATGTGCAGTGGTGGATGGGGTGGGTTGTGTGGCAGTCGGCTGGGTGTTCGGGTGGGGGGTTAGGGGGTTCGGGTGGGTGGGTGGTTGGTTCGAGTGGGTAGTGGCGTAGTGGGGTACCGGGTTAGGTGCCGAGTGAGCCGGAGCATGAGCGCGTGAAAAGGACGGGAATAATGGCATAATGCCAAGTGGATTGGGGGAGTATGGAGTAGAGGAAAGACTTGTGTAAGGAAATTGTTCCTCCACAAAACGAACATGACGGGAAACATATGTTTTCTGAGATACAGGATCGAAACATTTGTAACCTTTGATAGTGGGATGATAGCCTAGAAAGACACAAGGGGTGGACCGAGGTTGAAGTTTATGTTGAGTGTGTGGACGCAACCAGGGATAAACCAGACACCCAAACGGGCGGAGATGGATGTAGTCGGGTGGATGATTGTAGAGACGGGCATATGGAGTGGAGTTGGAGAGAGTGTGAGTGGGCATGCGATTTATGAGGTAGTTGGCAGTAGCAAGGGCATCAACCCAAAAGGAAACAGGTAAGGTGGAATCATGGAGGAGCGCAACAACTGTTTCTATTAGGTGATGGTGTTTGCGCTCAGCAACGCCATTTTGTTCAGGGGTATATGGACATGAAGTGTGATGAAGAGCCCCTAGACTTTGAAGAAAAACACCAAATGCATTGTTGACAAATTCTTTGCCATTGTCACTTCGAAAAATTTTGATTTTGGCATCAAATTGATTTTGAACCATTCGGTCAAAGTTGACAAAAACAGTATAAGCTTCGGATTTAAATTTCAGAGGATAAAGCCAGGTGAATTTACTGTAATCATCAACAAAACAGATATAATAACGAAAACCTTGAACAGAAGGAACTGAGGTTGGACCCCAAACATCAGAATGAATTAATTGAAATGGCGCAGTGGCCTTGTGTTCAGACAGTGAAAAAGGTAAACGACAAGATTTAGACACTGAACAGGACTCGCAATGTAATTTCCCTGAAAAATTAAAACCTAAGGAAGATAAAATGGATTTGGTGATGGCGGATGATGGGTGCCCAAGCCGGCGATGCCAGGTGGACGAGAGAATGGCTTGACTCACAACAGACGGAGACCTGGATGGAAGAGTGTATAGCCCATGCTCACAGCGGCCCGTGTACCGCACCCGTTCGTGGGATTGTCCACTATCTGGAAAGTGGTGTCATTAAAAATGAGGGTGCAGTTATTTTCTTTAGTAAAGCGATAAACAGATAAAAGATTGGATGTGAGGGAAGGGACGTGGTGAAGGGTTGAGAGATGAAATTTACCATTTGGGGTATAGACATACCCAGAGCCGGTGTTTGTGATGGGAAGGGATTGACCATTGCCTACTGTAATAGTTTCTGAGCCATGATACGGATGAGGAGCTTGAAGTTGTGAATAATCCGATGTCACATGGGTGTTAGCACCTGTGTCTAGATACCAATCGCCAGATTGAGCGTTTGTGGACGCATGCATCGCCCTTGATCCGCCGGACTGGCGATTTACATTCTGCGAGTCATCATAACGATACCAGCAATTAGCCGCAGAATGGCCCCGTTTAGCACAAATTTGGCACGTCGGAAGATCTCGTGTGGGCCCCTGCTGGTTTCCTCGTCCCCGTCCGCGGCCTGACTGGAAGCCGTCCCTCGGTGGAGGCCCGCCTCTGCCTTGTCCCGCTGGTTTCTTCGTTCCCTTCCGAAGAGTATGCAATCTGTCACGCAACTGAAAAATATGAGCCGTGGACACAGAGTTGTACCTCGTGGCTAGTGCGTCCCAAAGTGAAGCCGATGTGAGAAAACCCCGGGCGTGTTTGTGCACAGAGGGGCTAAGAACGGCGAGAAGACAGGCTCGGATCTGAGTGTCTACGATCATCCACGGAAGGTAGTCGGGATTTGGGAGCATGACGCCGTTCTCCTCGGCTATCTCGGGCGGCGGCTTCTCCGCACCGTCAATCCATCCGAGCAGCAAGTTGGCTGCGAGGGCGGTGCGGACGTTAAGTGCCCAGGCCGGGTAGTTGTTGTCAGATAATTTTTCGGGGATGAGATTGTGGAGATTCCTGAGCAGTAATTTTACTCCAGACGGTAAATTTGACAGAGGATCAACAACCTTGTCCATGGCGCCGACCTACGGCGGAGGAGGGAGGCCGTGCGGCGTGGTGTAGACGGTGGCGGCGGCGCACACACGTCGGAAAAGAGGAGAGATTAGGGTTTGGGCGGAAGAAGAAACCCTAGCTTTGATACCATGATATAATTTAATAATAATTGATCTTATTGATATTGAAGGGGTTACAGCTGTATATATAGAGAACTGAAGAATAGCTAATTACAGAATAACCCAGATGTATTTAATAATTATATATGTAGTCTATTAAATTGAATTAAATATAGAAAAATTATAAAATTTAAAAAATATTAAAATGGACAACAATAATATCAAATACATATTTTAAAAAACTTAAACTTGTCAACTACATCAATAAAATTCATATTTCGATTGTTGTTATCTACTATTTTTTTTATCTCTTATGCAAGTCAATAATAACAACAAAATTATCACTAAAAAATAGAAAACTATCTCTCAAGAACATTTCTTTGTAAATTAAACGACAGAAACATTATTAATTTGAAATTAATTTACCAATGAATCTTTTATTTATCGAAGTCATCTTTTCAATTATTATTGATTTTTTTCTTCTTTTCTTCTTGGGGGCTGTTAATATTTGTAGTGAATGGGAAGAGCCGTGAGAATAGATAGTGATAACATCCAGGGGAGGCTCAACATCATGAAAAAATACGCGGATGCCTTAGGCCCCAAATTTGAGGGGCTTCGTTTTTTACTGATAACATATTATAGATTTTTTTTATAGAAAAAATAAATATTTTTTATGACGGGACTCTATTGAAAACATCCTACTTCTTCAGAGGTAGCGGTATGGATTGCGTACATTTTACCCTCTCTAGACCTCACTTTGTGGGAATACATTGGGTTTGTTGTTGTTGTTGTATAGGAAAAATAAATTTTTCATATATCAGGAAAGAATTATTAGAAGAATTTCATATATATGAAATACTATGTCTCAAGAAAGATTTAATAAATTGATTATATTATTACTTACAAAATTAATTAGAAAAATTCGATTATATAATTTTGAAAATAAAGTTCATTCAAAAAGGGTTATTTTTTCTTTAAAATTTAAGGCCTTTGTTTGATCTTCGCCTTAGGCCACAAATATGGTTGAGCCGCCCCTGATAACATAAATGATTGTGGACTTGTTTTTCTTTGCTTTCGTTAACAGAGGACGATGAAGATGAAAGAATAATATCATTCCTGCATATAAAAAAGAAAAAATATAAAATCAAAAATATATATTTTATAAAATGAAGAACACAAAAAAAGTAGTAAACAAATTCAACAATAAAATCAATGATATAGGAGGATATATAAGAGACACTAAGAAGCTAGAGCTTATTTCAATTCTAATTTTATTTAAATTCAAATTTCAAATATCTTATTAATTTGTTAAAATAAAATTAATTTGTTATTCAAATTCAAAGAAATTAATAGGGGAAAGAATCTACGATATATACGGTATACAATTCAAAAAGAGTTCCAATTGAAAGTCTTTTTTGCCAGAAAAGAGACTTGGTGGCATTAGAGATCTTTAATGTGATAGTTACTATCTTTTCTATGTAGCTTTTTTTAAAAAAAAAAATTAAAATATTTATTACAATATTATAAGTCTTGTCCTAAGAATTTTCACGTGGCTTAATACTAATAGTCTACAACTTGACTAATTGTGATGTTTCATCATCACAATCTATAATCTATAATATATATACATATATATATATTTATTATAGATTATGTAATTTAATTTATAATATATTGCTTATTTGCTAGTATTTACGTAACTTTCCAAAAATGAGGCTTCTTCACAATAACAATTGTATATGTGATATATATAAACAATGCATCCATGCTATTATACACAAAATCAGAAGACGTCCAATTAAATTCAAATGATTGAAACGAAATGCTTTTTTATATACTTTTCCATAACACTTCAGATAATAGTGCCATGCATATTCAGATGCACGTAGCAATATTCTTAAAATTATATTCTATTTGGTTCTGTTGTTATAATTCTTTTTCTCCAAATTTTTCTATACGTGAATTTTCCTATAACTACAAAGTTAAAAAATGTAAATATCAATAAATTTTTATCATTATATGTTTTCTCATTTGGTTTACAACATTATCAATATCCTTTTCCTTAACTAATTATCAAAGAAAAACCTACAAAAAGTGAAAACACACATTGAGTAGATTAATTTCTTGCAAAAATAGAAATATTAAGACATGTACAAAACCCCTCTTTTCTCATCTCGTATTCATCCTTTTACAACTTTTTTCTTTGAATTCAACCTTAAAACAAAGGAGAAAGAAACTTAAAATTATATATCAATATAGGAGTATATATAAGAGAAGTTAAGAAGATAGAACCTTACTTCGATTTAATTATTTTTAAAAATTAAAATTCAATATCAAAATAAATATTTACTTACTTGAATTCAGAGATGGATAGAGTAGAAAAAAATAGCCTGCAATACGGTTATCACTAATCTATATATAATAAATAAAAATGTTAAAACAAAAAAAAATAAGCAGTGAAAAACGTGAAAGTGCAGGAAGCTAATTCAAAAGAAAAAACATATTCACAATCATGAAAGCTAATTAAAACGATCTACAGTAGCCTCGAGCAGTAGCCACGAGCAGTAGCCATTAACTGAGAAAACCTGAGCAGTAACCATTAACTGAGAAAACTTGATAAGATGGTTATTAAAATAAAGAAAAAAAAATAACATTAACTGAGAAAACTTGATAAGATGGTTATTAAAATAAAGAAAAAAAAATAACAGCATAAATTGAAAAAAGCCAATCAATAAATCAAAAGAAAAATTCATCTGAAACCCTAGATCATCATCAATTGTAAAACATATAAAACTTTCTTGTGTATTGACAACTGTGTATCGGTGTATTTATAGTGCTGAAATAATTTTTGAATTGTAGTTGAGATAAAGATAAAAAGTTGGAATAACTTAATTTTAAATTCAAATTCAAATTAGATTAGGATAAATACTAAGAGATGAGATAACACTAAAACACTAAAATAATGGTAGAAGTTCTAATCAAATTAAATTCAAAATTAATTTGAACTTTTCAATTTGGTTAAGATATGTTTTTTTGAAAGAAGATAAGTTCTTCATTATGTTTAATTTTTTTAAATATAATGCATATTTATCTTCTAATATTATATTTAAATTAAAAATAATTTGAAATCAAATCATATTATTTACCATTTACGTATGTACTACTATTGCTATTTTTTTTAATTATTATTATTATTATTATTGTTCAACATTTTATGTACGTACTATTACTACAATTGCCAACACTAATACAACTAATTATTATTATAGATATGGATTCCCTAGTATGTAAATACCCATTAGAACTCTTTAGAACTCTTTATAGATATTGAAATAGTATATACCCATTAGAACTCTTTAATTATTAGTTTCTATTTTTACGATAATGAAAATCTTTTTTGTAAAAGGATAACTTATTCAAATTCAAATACTTAATTATTCAATTCAAAATTATTATTACAATATTTTTAACTTTGTCTTAAAATATTTTTTAATATTGTCTTAAAAATTATCACGTGGCTATTTTAATAACTTGACACATGGCATCTTGTCTTACTTATGTTTTGCTTATATATATATATATATATATATATATATATATATATATAAATTTTGACCACACTTTACTACAAAAATACAAACTTTCTTCTACTCCTACTTTTATTTTTATTTTGAGTTTTATTATTTTATTTTAATTCAAGCCATCTTCTTACATTCATTATCGTCATCCTTCATTATGCTTCTTTTTGAGACTCAAAAAAGATGAACGAGAGTGTACTAAAAAGAAGAGGAGGTGAACAAAAGTTAAAATTGTGTAGCTCAACAAAAATAAAAAATAACCGACAACAAGCAAGGGAAAGACGTAATGCATGTCAAAAGTAAAAGTGATGATGTAAAATATATAGGTGCTTACACTAAAAAATATATTTATGTTTACATTATTATATTAAAGTGTGAAGAATCTTTGAAAAATGATTTAAACTTTTACACTTCATCAAATTTTTTTGCAATAAATAAAATTATTTAATTTTAAATAATTAAACGTTACACGTGTGAGATACATGTACTAAATTATGCTAGAAATTTCATTAAAGACTTAGGAAAGATAGCGGGGCCTCTATATTCAAAAACAGGATCAACGAGCCAGAAGACTTTTAATGCTGAAGATATAGGACTGTCAAGTGGAGATAGTGAAGAAAATGATCCAACAATGGAAGACTATAATTCAGCTATGGATCAATTCGCTCATGACCCAAATGCGGACGATGATTTTGGAATGGATTTCTCCCCAAAAGCCTTACACAACTTGGACACATAAGCAGTGATGATACTCACAAAAAGACAAAATCAAAGACGTATGCAATGATGTAAAGGATGAATAAATGGGAAGCAAATGGACGGATGAGAATTAAAGAGGAGACATGACCATGTGATGATGGGGCCCACCCAACATGCTAAAGTTTTTCAAGACTTTTGAAGTCTGGATTTTGAAATCCGCTAGACGCCTATAAATACCTCCATTTTAGACTTAAAGAGCGGAAGAGGTTAGAGAGAGAAATCAAGAGTGAGAAAGATATTGCAAGCTTTAAGAAGTCTATTTCCAAAATCTGTTTCTAAGTTTAAAAAAAAAAACTAGAGATAGTCAGTAAATTGTGCATAGTTTTTAAGTTCTTTCATCCGTAGCTGCAAAACTTTTTAGAGACTTTCGAAAGGGAAACTTCACTTCTTCTTAAGACATGTAGTTAGTCATTACTAAGATCGTTGTAATTTTCTCCCCAATTTGTAAATTATGTCTGTTATATCAATATTTTCTTTCGGTTGATTTTTTTCGATATTATATTATAGATCTGGATGGCTGTGTGGATTACCGCCAGCCTTTCGATCCTATAAATCTGGTACATTACTTATAAATGTACCCTAATATATGGTTATTCTCTCAGCGTTTAGCAATAACGATGGATTAATTTATAAATTTCTAGGGAATTAAAAGTCCGACAAAGAGTTGAAAGGATTGTTGTATCGTCCCGAGCAGTGGCGGAGCCACATTGAGTTGAGGGGGTCCCCCTTCGTCAGAAAATTATACTATTTTTACATGGTTAAAAATATTTTTATGTATATATAGTAGATGTTGAATCCCCTTCGACTAGTCCGTATATTTACTTCTGAACTCCCTTACAATTCTGGCTCCACCACTGGTCCCGAGGTTATATATATATATATATATATATATATATATATATATATATATATATATATATATATATATATATATATATATATATATATATATATATATATATATATATATATATATATATATATATATATATATATATAAAATATATTAAAAGTGTGAAGACTCTAAGAAAAGTGATTTGAATTTTTTGCTCTTCATTAAAAATCTCCGCAATAGATTAAATCATCTTTTTACATCATTAATTTATTATATAATTATATTTATAATATTAATTCCTAAAATATATAATACTAACGATTCCAAAAATATATAGTAAAACATAGTATCTATAAACTACTAAACTATATGGCAATTTCCTCCCCCCCTTTCCATGTTTCACTTAAATAGAAAAAGAAACTATCCTAAATAATTTGTTATATAAAATAATACCTTAAATAATAGCATAATTGTTTGTCACTTTTTTCAAAATAAAAATAGCTTCTTTCCATAATTAAAGAAACCTTTTCTTAAAAGAAAAGAATTTGAACTTTTATAAATTGATTATTATTCCTTTCACATCAACGTAGAGAGATTATTCTCCCAATATTATAGTTTTCTTTATATCAGTCATATGTAGATTTAATTTATTAAAAATTATATATGTTGCTAACTATTTATTTAAGTGCGGAATTATAGAAACAACGATTACTTCTCGAAGAATAACAAATGAAAAAAATGTGGTGATGAGTTATCATATTTTTTTAAGTATAGTTTTTATCTTAAAAGATTTACATTATTTTTTTAAAAAGTTATTTACTTAATACTATAACATACATATAATAATTTATTTTCTTATAAAAATTTATTATTAATTTACGTGAAACTCATGTGCAAAGTACGTACATTTGACTAGTATCTATACTATATTAAAAGTGTGAAAACCTTTAGAAAAATGATTCGAACTTTTTGCCCTTCGTTAAAAGACTTTACTTTAGACAAAATCGTCTTTTCACTTATTTTTTATAATAATTATTATATTATTATATTTATAATATTAAATATTGAGGATACTAAATATATTTTAAAAATAAGTAGGATTTTTAGTTGATATATGGAAAGTTATATGAAATTCAACTTTTAGTTCGTATATGGAAAATTATAGGAATTCTATTAGTAATCAATTAGGACAATTGCACGGCTCTTTTTTCTAATATATGGGGTTAATAACATGCAATTTGTTTAGCTACGCATTGTTCTTCTTATCACATTTATTGTTTTTGTTTTATTGTTTATTTAATATTAATTATTTTACTTTGTAGTGTGTATTTTTTTTTTTTAATGTTTGAAGATTTAACTTTCTACGTATGCATTATCTTTTTTGGTGTATTTGAAGATCTAACATTTTTATGTATATGTTATTTTTTTCCAGTCGAAACATTCTGATCGAAAAAATTGGACAAACAAGCATGTTGCACTCGAATAATAAAGCGGACGAAAAAATCAAAGAAACATGTTGCAGTAATAATAAAGCTGTTGAAAAATTTAAAGGTTTATATTACCTCTCTCACTTTTTTTTACGTCTATTTACATTAAAATTTTACTCAAGTCTAAGTAAAAAATCAAAGGTGCAGATAGTTTTTTAATCAAATTTGAAATATGTATTCTAAACCATAAAATAAAAATTAAAGACCGTATATATTTTTAGAATGTCTATTTGTAATGAGAGATACAAGTTGAACAAACCAAATTAATATTAACGCAGTATGTATAAAAGCATCTCTAATTAATATCAGTTGAAATAATTTTGTAGTTGGCATTATTTTATATTTTATTTTATTATATATTTATATGTGAAGAATATTGTGATACCAAGTTTGCCTTTATATATACCTTAAAAAAATGATTCGAACTTTTTGTCTTTCATTAAAACATTTTACAATAAACAAAATCTTCTTTTCACTTTTTAATAAATTACAGTCACCAACAATATTTAATTATTTACTAAAATTTAGAACTTCTTATCATACCTTTAACGTGTAAAATTCCTTTTTTTTTAGGTCTTTTTTCTCGAAGGACAAACCTTCACAATTTTTTTAATGACAAAAAATGATTATCGTATGTCTGAGTTAGAATACTTTGGTGTTTTCGGATTCATTATAGTTTTAGAGTTTTCTTTGATAAATAGATTCTTTATTGAGGTTAGGTTTTGGTTTAGGTTTAATCGCAAATGTGTCTGTGATTTGAGGTAAATTTTCTAAAATTTTGGTATGATTTTTATATTTATAAAAATAAATTGTCATATATTTGATAGATAGACGATTGCTAATTAAGAAGTTTTCTTTTGTGATATAAGTATGGTCTTGTAGTTTAAAATAATAAATTATCATATATTCTTAATAGATTATCGCTAATCGAGAAGTTTTTTGTAATTTTATTTATTATAATGAATTAATATAATAGATATAGATATATCTCTAAAAGATTAAGTTCATACTTTAATAGCAAAATATGATTTAAATAATGTTTCTACTAGAGAATTTTTTTCATAAACCTATTTATTCACATAAGTATGCCATAAGAACTTGCAAATCCATCGTCATATATGTGTCAAAGTAGAAGTGGTCTAAATGATAGGGTGCGATAACCACTTTTTGATTGCTGAATTTTTCTCTACTTTATTATAGTTTAGAATGTGTTTTGATAGGTGTTTGGCTATAAAAGCAAAAAAAAAAAATGGAGTTGAGATTTAAGTTGAAGTTGGAGTTAAAGTGTGTATATATATATCTTCTTTGTTGTCATTGAAAAATGATTCTTTAGGGTCAAAATTTTCGTTTAGACAAGAATTAGTTGGATCAAAATCAAAGTTTTATGATCACTATTATATATATATATTTTATAGTTTACAGGTCGTAGATAATGTCAGTTGACTTTGAAGAATTTCTCGTGTGAAGGTTAGATTTAATTGTATTGTTTTGATATCTTTATTATCCTATTGTTTTATTTTAATTTACAAATGCTAGATGAATGTGAGTCGGTTTTGAAATATTTTTTAGGTAAAGATTAGGTTTAATTGTATTATCATAATATCTGTATTAGTTTGTTATTTTGTAGTGGTTTACCGTTCGTAGATGAATCTCGATCAGCTTTGAGAAAATTGTGTGTAAAATTTAAGTTTAATTATATTGTTTTGATATCACTTTTATTGTATTATTTTGTTGCAGTTTTCAGGTGATAGATAAATGTTGGTGGACTTTGAGAACTTTTTTAATATAAAAGTTAGGTTTAGTTATATTATTTTGGTATCTCTATTGTCGTATTATTTTGTTATTGTTTACAGGTGGTAGATGAGTGTCGTACGATTTTGAGAAAATTTTTCTGTGTAAAGATTAAATTTAATTGTATCATTTTAATGTCTTTATCATTATATTATTTTGTTGCAATTTACATATGGTAGATGAATGTTGATCAACTTTTAAAAATATTTTTGTTAAAGATTATGTTTAATAAATAAATTCTCCATCTTTACATACTCAAAAGATATTAAATTTAATTATTATATTCATCTTTATTATTTAAACAAATATCCTATTTAATATAATGTTTGAACTCATTAAAGTGAGGTACACGCGCAAGGCGCGTACAACTAAACTAGTATATATTAAATGTGTGAAGATCCTTAGAAAAATGATTCGAACTTTTTGTCCTTCATTAAAACACTCCACAATAGACAAAATAGTCTTTTCACCTTTTTTGATTATTATTTAATTATTTTATAGTATTTAGGACTTTAAAATTAACAAAAAATTTTATTGTTAAATTATTAAAACTTTTCTTATTTGAATTATGTATGAAGTCCTAAAATAAAAAGGATTTGAAAATTTACAAAATTTTATAACAATTTCTTAACGTAATAGGAGTAACATATATTGTAGCACGTTATATTAAAAAATTTAGAGAAAAAAATCCTTAAAGCTCACTCAAAGAAGGCCCAAAACTGTACTAAAGTGAATTTTTACTTTAAAAAAAATCGTTCTTTTTAAATTTGGTGGCCCTTTTGTTTTTCTGGAAAATTTTCCTTATAATCAAACAGTCGTTTTTTTTTTTTTTGAAAAAAAAACCTAAATATCTATTAATTTTTAAATAGATTCTAATTATTTTTATAAATCACTTTAAAATTAGGATTTCTTTAACTAATTAATTAATGATATTTATTTCTTTATTTAGGTTTAGATCTATTCTTGATGACCGAACTAATTGAGAAGTTCTTTTATGAAATTCGGATGTATCTTATGATTTAAAAGACAAATTCATTTGTGATTTGAGGTAATGTTTCTAAAATTTTAGTATGTTCTTGAGTTTACAATAAATAATTTATCATTTGTTATTGATAGACAATAATTAATCGAGAAGTTGATGCAAGTTTTCTTAAATTTTAGTGTATTCATGAAATTTCCTTGATAGACAATTGCTCATTGAGAAGTTTCTTTTGTGAAATCTTGATATATCTTATGATTGAAAGATAAATTTGCTTGTACTTTGAAGTAAGTTTTCTAAATTTTTAGTATGTTTTTGACTTACAATCTTGATATATCTATGATTAAAGAATAAATTTGCTTGTGAGTTGAGATAAATTTTCTAAAATTTTAATATATTTTTAAAGTTTACAATAATAAAATTATCATGTATTCTTAGTGGAAAATATTTTTTTTTTGAAATATTAATGCTATCAATGATTGAAAAGACGAATTTATTTATGATTTGAGTTAAGTTTTAAAATTTTAGTATATCTTTTTATGTTTATAAAAAAAATTATCATGTTTTTTTTATATAAATAATTGCTAATTGAGAAGTTTTTTTTTTTTTTGGATTTTAGTATGTTCTTGAAGTTTAAATAATAAATTATCATGTATTCTTGATATATAATTTCTAATTGAGAGGCTTTTTGTAATTTTTATTTATAATAACTCATATACAATTATTAATTTAAAATTGACTTATCTACAATGTTGACCACAAAAAATTGGTTAGTCATTCTAGTTCTATATGAATTTTCTTTTAAACTTTACTTTTATGCAATTATTTCAATTGTGAAAAAACTATGGAATATGACATCTCATCATTATCTATAATCTATAATATATTACTCATGAAGGAAGCAGTAAGTCTAATTTTAATTAAGCTTTTATTTTAATTAATGATTTACTTAAATTATTTAATCATCATTCTAATATATGTACTGATTTATTTTTAAAATATTGTTTGAACTTTTTTATCTTCATTAAAAGTCTTTGTTTTTAGATAAATTCATCTTTTCACTATTTTTTTCTAATATTAAGAGTTGAAAATTAATTAAATATATTTGTGGAAAAATCTTTCCTTAATAGAAATCATCAGAATTAATGACAACTAATAATTTTTTCAATAGTTAAGTATTCTAAATCAACTAAATTTGATTTTAAGATGATTTTAAAAATCTAAAATAAATATAAAAGCGTTGGCTTGGCTTTTTATATACAGACTATCAAACTAAATTGTTTTTTTAAAAGATGATTTAAAAAACCTAAAATAAATATACAGACTATGCCTTGGCTTGTTTTCCTCATAAACAAAAAATAGTCATATTGACTTTGTCTAAACCTTAGCTGGATCAAAGCATTAGAGAGTTTTGCATTCCAGGCTCTTCGATCTTGTTTAAGCCCATATAAAGATTTGACTAGTCTGTATATCTTCTCCCCTGACTATCAAACCTCCATGGCATCCTCATGTAGATTTTATCACGTAATTTTCCTTGAATAAAGACATTATATATAGGGAAAAGGATATAGGAGAACCATTTTAAAAAAAAATGGCCCATAATTGAAAAGGTGGACATGCTATCGTCAGTCGGTTAAATTAATTCCCTTTTTTAGTCATTGGGCCCAATTGGGCACATGCAGTAGTTAAATTAATTTCCTTTTTTAGTCATTTGGCCCAATTGGGCACATGCAGTCTCTATGCTCAATTGATACATTTTTATACCATATTGATACACTTTTATACTATATTGATACACTTTTTAAAAAAGAGAAAGGAAATTCTATGCAGCACTACATTGATACACTTTGATACCACATTGATACACTTTTATACTAGATTGATACACTTTTATACCACGTTGATACAGTACATATACCATATAAACACACCTTTTACAGAGAAAATTTGTGCAAGCATAGACAGTAATTTATTATTCGTGAATTTGTTAACTTCACCTAAAATTTTATGAAAATTTGTGCAAGCATATACAAAATTTATTAAACCTTATACCCTCACTGTCTAAACATTCCTTAATTTTTTCCCTCTACAATTCATAAATACAACACTACACTCATTGAAGCTCTGATAGAACCTGAACGAAGAAGAAGAAGGATAAACAACAAACAATAAAAATGAGTACAGTAGATAAGATGCAAAATTTCCTCATTTTTTGTTTGTTCTTTTTGTTGCTGTGGGCAGGAAACAGGAAATAAACCTTTTTTTTCTAGCAAATTTTGATGGATTAGCATGAACAAGCGGATCAAATAAACAATAAATATTAGATCTGTTCATTTTTTGTAAAAATACCCATTTTTTTCATCACTTGATTTTCTTGTTTTCATTTTTTTGTTGTAGGTTTTGAATATCAATTGGTTCCAGAAGAAACCTAATGGAGACGGCGAGGTAATTTTTTTTTTTACTGAAAAATATGTGTATCTGTAGATTTTGGTGATGGGTTCTTCTGTTTTATTATTTTGATTTTAGATGTCATTTTTGTCCTTTCCACTTATATATATATATATATATATTCATTTGATGGATATGACATTTCTTTAAAGCTGCTAGTACAAGGACTGATCTAACTATGAAAATATTAAAGTAGATTTTTTGAAATCATAATTTTCTAGTAAAGTTTTTAGAATATCTGGTGTAATTTCTAGAGTAATCATATTGAAGAAATATCTAGCTATTCTAGGTAATTTTAGGTAGAATAATCTAGAAAAGGATAGTATATTTATTTGATATTTGTATTTAGGAAAAATATATAAAGGGTGCTAGATATTTGAGGAAGATATTTGTGGAAGAGCATAGAACACTCTAGATTTGTATTATCTAGAATTATCCCTACACAAGTATAAATAGGGGGAAATATTAGGCATTTATAACTAACCCAAAAACCAAAAATAATTCAATTCAAGAAGTCTTCTTCTATAACAAAGCCTCTTATTTCATAGCTTCCTCTTCTTTATTTGAATCGTCCAATCATAGTTAACGATCTTGGGCAAGCAGAAAGTCTCTCTAATTACACCGTTCTTATGCTATTCTCTACATGATATCAAAGCTAAAGTCGTAGATTATCTTGCATTTATTTCAATATCGGGTTTGTGGTAGAGTCAACTAATTTCTCTCTATGGATTTTAGCAGTCGTGGTAATAAACTGAGAATGGAGTTGTTAAATCAGTCTAATTATAAGGTATACAAAACATGTATGGAATCATACGTTGTGGGTAAGGACTTGTGGGATATTGTCAACGGAAGCAACATAAGTCCTTCTGACAATGGACAGAAAAATAATGGTGTATGTAAGAAGTGAAAGCAGACTAATGCGAAGGCGGAGTTCATTTTGAAGAGATTCATCTCATCAAGTTTATTTGATCATATTATAAGGTTCAAATCAGCCCACGAAATATGGAGGACCCTCTATCAGTTATTCAACAAGAAGAATGAAGCTCAGCTATAGATATTGAAGAATGAATTGGCTAGCGCCAATCAAGGTAATCTTTTTATTGCCGAGTATTTCTTAAGAATTAAGAATTTATGTTCGGAGATCTCTTTATTAAATCCTGATGAGGCTATATCTGAAGCGCGAATAAGAAGAAATATTATTCGTGGTTTGAAATTAGAATATATTCTCTTTGTGACATCAATTCAGGGGTAGGCTTAACAACCATCTTTGGATGAATTTTAGAATTTGTTGTCATCACAAGAGTTACTAGCCAAAAAATTGGCTGTTAAATTTGTCAAAGAAAGGAAAAGAAATATTCTTGTAGCTGACAAGAGGAGCGTTGAAGGGAAAATAAGATATATGCCTTACTCTCGATTCTCAGGTAGTTCAAGTTCGCCTGGAAAGAAGGAAGGATCTTTTAACAATTATAGTAAGAAACCTCTCAGATGTTATCGGTGTGGCAAAGTAGGACATATAAGAAGATATTGTCGAGCCACAGAGAGCAACATAGCTCATATTGAAAAAGTTTTTGAAGAATAAGAAGACAGAAAAAAATGCTTAGAAACTGAGAGTCGAGTAATAAATACCTTGACTTTTATAAATTTTAAAAAAAAATTAGATCGGATATAATACAATCCATCACGTGGAGAAGGGGGCACCGATCAGAAGCAAAATGATACTGAAGACGTTCAGACTAGAGACTTGGTAGCTGCTATCGAGGAATTCAAAGAAGTAGATCCTGAAATTGACAATAAAAGTCTGAACGTGAAAGATGTTGCAATAGAATCTGAGTAGGTCGTGTCTGAAACTATACATTCCGGTAGTGACCTTTTTAAAGAAAACATTGAGGAAGATATAATAGAAGAAGTCTCTGATCAATCCTCTATCATACCAAGGTCAATCACTGATGAATAAAAATATCAGAAGTAGACGAAGAAACAAAAGATCAAATAAATGAAGAAGCTAACCCTGAAATCTCAATCTTAAATAGAGAGATAGACCATATGATTTTTGAAATGTCTGGAAGCTGCTAGACAGTTTATTGAGGAGTTGGGAAAGGAAGCTGGTGGTGAATCCTCTGATAGTTATGAGGTTTCAAAGGAATTCAATAGTCAAATCATTACCAACTCAAATAAAGTAGCTGATACTGATAAAATTTTCTCATATCATGGAATTGTGTTGGAAGGAGAGGTAACACAAAAATTAAATATTGGAGTTCCTTTCTTTTCTATCATAAGTGTTTTTCCGAATAATATAGTTGTTGAGTAGCTAAGATAAAGGGGGAGCTGAGAAACTCAACAACATGAAATTTGGAAATGAGGTAATTCATATGGTTCGCAAAGGCCAATGAGGACTATTATCAAGTCAGTCCGCTATAAAGATGAAAATTTTGTCAATACATATTCTTGTTTCTTTGCATGTTTGATCATTAACAAAAACATCATTATCATTTGAAGAGGCAAGTGGAGCCACACAAAAACTGCTAAGACTTTCACCAAGGCGCGGTTCAAAGATTCGTTTGAGTTCTTCCATGACAAGTTTAGGATAACTTTCGAAAAATCACTTTAAAGTAAAGTGTGAAAATATTAAAGTAGATTTTTTGGAATCATAATTTTCTAGTAAAGTTTCTAGAATATCTAGTGTAATTTCTAGAGTAATCATATTGAAGAAATATCTAGATATTCTAGGTAATTTTAGGTAGAATAATCTAGAAAAGAATAGTATATTTATTTGATATTTGTATTTAGGAAAGATCTAGATATAGAGGGTGCTAGATATTTGAGGAAGATATTTGTGGAAAAGCATAGAACACTCTAGATTTGTATTATCTAGAATCATCCCTACACAAGTATAAATAGGGATGACATTAGGCGTTTGTAACTAACCCAAAAACCAAAAACAAAACCAAAACCAATTCAATTCAAGAAGTCTTCTTCCATAAAAAAAAACCTCTTTTTTTATAGGTTTCTCTTCTTTAGTTGAATCGTCTGATCATAGTTAACAATCTTGGACTAGCAGAAATCTCTCCAAGTACACCTTTCTTCTGCTATTCTCTACACTAACAATTAGCATTTTAACTGCAAAAGAAAATTTTTCCTTATAGTCTATACCCTCCTTTGACTATAGCTTTTGGCTACTAGTCTAGTTTTATACCTCTCAACTTTATCCGAGTCCTTGTATTTTATCTTATAATCAATAGGAGACTTCCATTGTGGCAGAGAAACAATGTCCCATGCATGTATGAATATCTTCTAGAGCTTTTATTTTAACCTTCATAGCTTCAATCCACTTAGGATCCTTGATTGCCTCAGCATAAGTCACAGGCTCAATAAGTAGAGAAGTTGAAGCAATGTAGTCTTGATAAGAAGCAAATAAGTAATCATAGCTGATGAACTTGCACATAGGATATACCACATCTTGGTGAATTCATCCATATAGGTGGATGAATACTTCTACTAGACTTCCTCTATGGTTCACTAATTCCAGCTTGTACTAGTACTTGTATAATTAGGAGCAAGTGTTTATTATCATGCCAAAAGCTACAATCAATAGTAAAGATGCAACTTTATTTCTTAACTAAGCCCATCAAACAAGTATCATGTTCGATCATGATTCTGACTAAGATCAAACACTTATCATCATGCCAGAAACTATAGCCGGTAGCATGAGAGCAACTTTATTTCGTAATTAAGCGCAATAAGCAAGTACCATGATCGATCATGACTTCGATCTGGACCACCACAACCCCCCGTTGGCCTTGTAATAGACAAGATATTGGTGTTACCCAACAGTCTCAATTTATGTGGTACATTAAAATTTCGAGATACAAATTTTTAAATCTCGACAATGAGCTTGGACATAGAGGCTTAAATCTTAATAATGATAACAGTTACACAACTTAAAATATTTATTTCTCCCTTTTTGGTGAAAAATGTGTTCGTGGAAATATATGTATTGGTAATCAAATACCAACAAACGATTTCCTGGTAGGAAACATTCCTGAACATTGATTTTTATTATACCTTACCCACTTTATTCTTCTTTTATATTGCTTGTGAAATATTAATAACTAGTAGTGTAAGTTAACCTATCTATTTCTTATGTATCATTATACTTTCATAAGTGAAATTTGTGGAGAATAAAGTATACACAAATTTTATTTTCAGAAAGATTACTTCCAAAAAAACCCTCAATTCAAGTGTAGATAATTCTTTTAAATATCTACACACTTGGAAATGTTTTTAATTATAAAACTATGACGGTACCTTCTTTTCACAATTCACACAGATGTAGTACTATACTTATTTACTTATTTATTTATTTGTGCTTAGTTTTTTTAAGTTTATTTCAATTCATTAGCTGAATCTTGGAGGATATTACAGCTAACACATTCCACCATAATAAAGTGAATACAACTGTAATAGCTTGATTTTAGGAACATGTGTTTTAGAGAAAGATCATATGATACGATTCTTTCCATCTAAAGTTTGGTCTCTCCTTTTGTCATTTGTCCTGTGTTTAATCGCTACATGAAAACTAGATCGTTATGGCAGAACTAGAAGGTTACATATGAAGTCAGTCGAACTTGATAATTTTTCTAAAATTTATCTTTACATTTAAAAAATATACTAAACATGTGTAAAATTAAACTCAAGACTCAATTACTAATCCTTAATATGGTTATCCTATAATTTAGAATATATATAATTTCTTGTACTTTGATTACAATTTATAGTATTACTGTGTTGTAGTTACTATTGTTGTCGTTACTATTCTTTTTTCTTTTCAAACTATTTTAATATGGCATCTTTTCTACAGTACTTGTCATGGCTGTTGGGTTTAATTGGTGTGAATGAAAAATGGAGGGACACAACCTTTGAGCAAAAGACATATTGTTCTGAAAAAAGTGTGACTGTTCAGATAATTGTGTCTGTTCAGAAAAAGACACAATGTTTCGAATGAACAGACATGACTCTTCCAAAGGATACACCTTTTAAGTGAACCATTGTCACCTTTCAAAAGAGGCATCTGATGGCTATATAAATCTGCTTTCATCCACAAGTTTAGAAATGAATGAAAAATTTTCTGAAATAAAAACTCTTCTTGTCTTCAAAACATTCTTTGTGATCAATCAAATCGTTGAGTGAGTTCGACGAATTCAATTATTTGAGGTACCACTATAGTTGGATTAAAAGTCATTTTATCCTGGGAGGAAGATTCCAAAACCTCGGGTACAACAAGGGAAATTATTCCTTAAGGACACTCCGTAAAGTCGGGGGACTTGACTTTATATTTCTATTTCATCTTAATTTCTGAAAAAAATAAAACACACTTCTTAGAAAGATCACTTTGATCTTGTGTTGAGGGTGTTTTTGTACTTCATAGTTTTCTTGTTTTAAGCTTGAACTAGTGTTGAAGTTGTTGTGCCTAAATACAGATTCTTGTACCCGAAAACTCCATAAAATAACAATCTTAAGGAATAATTTTGCAGAATCTGTATTGCTTGTTTTTGGAGATTAAAGCTTAAAGCTTTCTACTCCGTTTGAACTTAACTAGTGATTTGAAGACATAAAATCTTCATCACAAGTTAAAGATCACTCAGTTGACGATTGGAAGTCATAAAAACTTCATCGTTAACTAGAAACAAGAAAAAAAGAGTTTAAAGTTGCTTAACTTTATAAGTAGTATTCTGAAAATACTAAATTTTATTGTCTTGTGGTGACAGAAAAATGACTAATGAAAGTCAAATGCAAGATGCGTCTACGACTGTGGGGGCAACTAGTATTGCCTCAACAAGTCGAGCAAATGCTCCGCAACCAATGGCACCTGCGGAGAAGCCTGAAAAATTTACGGACATTGACTTTAAGCGATGACAGCAGAAGATGTTCTTCTACCTCACAACACTATGTCTTTAAAGGTTCACTAGTGAGGATGCTCCTGAGGTGCCCGAAGGAACCTCGGACAAAGAGCGTTTCATAATTGTAGAGGCTTGGAAACACTCGGACTTTCTTTGCAGGAATTATATCTTGAGTGGTCTCCAAAACGACCTCTATAATGTTTATAGTGGAACTAAGACATCGAAGGAATTGTGGGGGGCACTAGAACAAAAATACAAGACAGAGGATGTGGGAATTAAGAAATTCTTAGTTGCAAGGTTCCTGGACTTTAAAATGATAGATAGCAAATCGGTTGTCTCTTAAGTGCAGGAATTGCAAGTAATCATCCACGATCTCCTAGCGGAAGGTATATCTTTGAAAAATACCTTAGTTGAATAAATTGAAAATGTTCTTAGTACTCACATAAACTGTTTTGTAGGTTTGATTGTGAATGATGCATTTCAAGTAGCAGCGATCATTGAGAAGCTACCACCTATGTGGAAAGACTTCAAAAACTACTTGAAGCACAAATGCAAAGAGATGACTGTCGAAGATCTTATTGTCCGATTGTGTATTGAAGAGGATAATAAGGCTGGCGAGAAAGGTCAAAAGGAATTCTACAATTAATGGAGCACATATTGTAGAAGATGACCAAAACAATTCTAAGAAAAGGAAGAAAGTTGAACAAGGAAGCAATCAACCTAAGAAGAAATTCAAGAAAAAGTGCTTCAACCGTGGCAAGATTGGACATAAGTCCACGGATTGTCGTGCCCCTAAGAAAGGCAAAAAAAAGGACCAAGCAAATATGATTGAGTCCAATAAAGAATGTGATGATCTGTGTATTATGTTTTCAGAATGCAACTTAGTGGGGAATCCTCGCGAGTGGTGGATGGATTTTGGTGCCACCCGCCATGTTTGTGCCAAAAAAGAGTTGTTTTTGTCATTTGCTCTGGCTCAAGTAGAAGAAATGATCTACATTGATAACTCTGCTACGACTAAGGTAGAAGGAACAGGAAAAGTGGGCTTGAAAATGACTTCAGAAGAGGTCTTGACACTTAATAATGTCTTGTACGTTCCCGAATCATGTAGGAACTTGATTTCTGTTTCACTTCTAGACAAGAACGGATTCAAATGTGTAACCGATTCTGAAAAAATTATAATTAGCAAAAAAGAAGTGTATGTAGGAAAATGCTATCTCACCGAGGGCCTTTATAAGATGAATGTTGAAATCAATAAAAATTCAAATTCTTCTTACTTGCTTGAGTCTTATAATTTGTGGCATGAATGTTTGGGCCATGTTAATTACAAAACGTTACGAAAACTGATTAACTTAGAGGTTTTTTCAAACTTTGAGTGCAATAAATCAAAGTGTCAAATATGCGTGGAATCAAAGTATGCAAAGCATCCTTATAAGTTCGTTGAAAGGAATTCCAATCCCTTAGACTTAATTCACACTTACATTTGTGAGATGAAGTCAACACCATCACATGGTGGAAAAAAGTATTTCATAACTTTTATTGACGATTGAACTAGATACTGTTACATCTACTTGCTAAATAGTAAGGATGAAGCAATAGATGCGTTTAGGCAATACAAAACTGAAGTAGAAAATTAGTTAGAGAAGAAGATAAAAATGATAAGAAGTGATAGGGGTAGAGAATATGAATCTCCCTTCACCAAAATATGTGTAAAGAATGGAATCATCCATAAAACTACGACCCCGTATTCACCTCAATCTAACGGAATTGGGAAAAGAAAAAACCGAACGTTAAAGAAAATGATGAATGCCTTACTTATAAGTTTCGATTTACCACAAAACTTGTGGGGGGAGACTATCCTTACAGCCAATAATATACTCAATAGAGTTCCCCATAGTAAGACACAATCAATTCCTTATGAAAAATGGAAAGGAAGGAAACCTAACTTGAAATATTTCAAAGTGTGGGGGTATCTAGCAAAGGTCCAAGTTCCTATGCCTAAAAGGGTTAAGATAGGACCTAAGACGGTGGACTGTGTGTTCAAAGGATATACTAAAAGTAGTAAAGCATGTCGATTTTTGGTTCATAAATCTGAACATCCAGATATAAATAAAAATATGGTAATTGAATCAGATAATGCTGAGTTCTTTGAAAATATTTACCTGTATAAAACTAGACATGAACAGTTTAGTGGAGGATCTAAACAACCTCGAGATGAACCAAGTGAGAATGTACATAATTAAGAGAATCCAAGACTTAGTACACGTCAAAGAACTTTTACTATGTTTGGATCAGATTTTGTAACATTTCTCTTAGAAAATGAACCTCAAACTTTTAAAGAAGCAATGTTGTCGTCAGACTCATCCTTCTGGAAAGAGGCAGTCAATAGTGAGATTGATTCAATCTTAAGCAACCATACATGAGAATTGGTTGATCTTCCTCCAGGAAATAAACCTTTAGGTTCTAAATGGATCTTCAAAAGGAAAATGAAAGTGGATGATACTATTGACAAATACAAGGCAAGACTTGTAGTAAAAGGCTTTAAAAAAAGTCTTGATTACTTTGATACATACTCGCTAGTAATAAGGATAACATCGATTCGAATGTTAATTGCCTTGGCGGTGGTATATGGTCTTGAAATCCATCAAATGAATGTGAAAATCGCATTCCTAAATGAAAAATTAGAGGAAGAAATTTACATGAAACAGCCTAAAGGTTTTGTGGTTCCAGGAAAGGAGAATAAGGTGTGTAAACTTATTAAGTCATTGTATGGACTAAAGCAAGCACCTAAACAATGGCATGTGAAGTTTGACCAAACCATGTTGTCAAATGGGTTCAAGATAAATGAATGTGATAAATGTGTTTATATTAAAGACACTCCAAATCACAAAGTCATATTTGTTTATATGTGGATGATACGTTGATCATCAATAGAGACATTTCTGACATAAATATAGCGAAGCAAATACTCGAGAGCAAGTCTGATATGAAAGACCTTGGAGTTGCGAATGTGATCTTAGGTATAAGAATCCATAGAACTCCACAAGAGTTGGCATTATCACAGTCTCACTATATCAAAAAGGTACTTGACAAATTCAAGTATATGAAATTCGGTATTGCCAAGACTCTTTTGGATGTGAGCTTTGCACTTCGAAAGAATGAAGGTAAAAGTGACTCGCAATTAGAGTACACAAGAGTATTAGGATGTTTAATGTATATAATGAATTGTACACAACCAGACATAGTATGCACTATTAGTAAATTGAGTCGGTACACGAGTAATCCCAACAAAACTCATTGGATGGCAATGAAAAGAGTTTTGGGGTATCTTAAATACACTCAAGACTATGCCTTGCATTATAATAAATATCCTGCAATACTTGAAGGATATAGTGATGCAAATTGGATCACTGGATCAAACGAAGTAAAATCCACAAGTGGATATATATTTACTATTGGTGGAGGAGCAGTCTCTTGAAAATCATCCAAACAGACTTGTATTGCTCGCTCTATAATGGAATCAGAATTTATCACATTGGATAAAGCTGGTGAAGAAGCAGAATGACTCCAGAATTTCTTGGAAGATATCCTTATTGGCCCAAACCAGTGGCACCAGTATGTATACACTGTGATAGTCAAGCGGCAATAGGTAGGGCAGGGAGAATGATGTACAACGGTAAATCTCGTCATATACGAAGGAGATATAATACTGTAGACACGCGATTTCTTATCTTCCATAAATTTTAAATTCCTTATCAATATTAAATATTTATACTAATATTTAATCTGATATATTTTTATTATTATTTTATTTAAATCATTTTTAGTTAAAAAATAAATAACTAAATAAAGTTATTTTTGAGATATTTTATTTTTATTTTATTTTACTCTAATTCTAAAAATAATGCAAAAATATAAGGTTATTTATAATTTTTATTGTATTTTTCTTAAAAATATAAATTAATTAGTTATATTTATATTTATTATTATTATTATTATTATCATTCTATTATATTTTTTATTTATTCATTTAATTTTATTTGTTATTTACTTTATTTATTATTATTAATTTTTTAAAAAATAGAATTTATTTTTATACTTCAAAATTTCCCCCTCCCCTTATATGATGATTAACCGTTTCCGCCAAAAATTCCTTTTATTTAAGGACTCTCACCCCAAAGAAATAGATAAAGTATATTCTACACAGACTCAGACACAAAAAAAAACACAGAAAGGAGAGAAAAAAGGGAGAGTACGTGAAACCAAACAAAAAAAAAGAAAGGAAAAATGAAGGATGACTTTTCATGTTGAGGTCCATTTGAGTTTTCGCTGACGTCATTCGTGTTTCTCGTTTAGTTAGTTCATCATATAGTTTGAATCAGAAGGAGTTGAGCATTTGCTATTTCTTGGAATTCAGTGGATTATTAACAACTTTTGCTTAAATTTTAACATGCAAGAGGTAACCCTCGAATCTTCTCTTGTAGCATAATAATGTGTCAAATAAAAGTGTGATGTTGGTGTTCCAATGGTGATTCTGTTCATTCTTTTCTTTCCGTTTTCGTTTGGTCAGATCTGTAATAGGTTTAATATTTTTGTTTTTCCTTGAATATCGTTAGTTAACGGTGGGTTAATTCATTTCCTTGCTCGGTGCTCTTGGTTACTGAAAATGAAATTAATAATTTATTAATTTGATCTTAGTGTGTCAGTTTTGTTTCCTTGAATTTTTTTATTTTTTATTTTTTTTTACTGCTACAGTTTTAATTGATGTCTTGCTTGAAACATGCATGAAGAATGTGATTATAATAAAAATATAAATAAGATCATAGGATTAATTTTTAGTAAGACTATATAAAGGTGCAATGTTAACGGCCAATTTTAGTTACGTACTTTTTCAAAAATAATATTTGCATGCATTTGTAATAGGTTTAGCATTTTGGTATTATATTTTTAACACCATTTTGAGATTAAATATTTTAAAACATAAGTTAGAGTTTGAGTTTAAGTTAGTGACTAAATTATTCTGTGAAGTTATGGTTTATGAGTATTATGATTAGCAAAAAAATATAAAAATAATATATACTACTGATCTATGTAGTTGTTTAGTCAGAATGGGGAGTTTGGTTTCTTTTGAATCACTATTTGATTATATTAGAAAAATAGGAAATAGAATAAATACATGAAGTTAAAAAGATATAGTGATACTATAAAAAATTAGATTGTTGATTTAAATTTAGTTGATCTTTATTAGTTTATCAAAAAAATGTATCTTTATACATAGTATGTGTATCGCAAAGTTTCCTATATCTCTTCTCATTAACATATAATTTGTGGTATTTGAAATATAAAAAATAATATAATAATCTTGTAATAATTATGGGACTAACATACTATTTTTCGTTAAAATTTACTTAAGCCTACACTTACTTTTAGGGCCCTTTTATTAATTAAGGTGAAAATGAGCGAGATGGGATACAAATTTATTCTAAATTTCATTGCATAAAAAAGAGAGGAAAAACCTATTTGTGAGGGAGCGAGATGAGTTACGGACTAATTCAAAATTCGTCACGAATTTAAAAAAAAAAAAGAGAGCAAAAATAATAATAAAATTAGACAAGATAAAATTATTTCTAATTTATAAGAGATGATCCAAAGCCTTTAACATTAGGCAAATTCTAGGCACGTTTAAAATATTCGTTTCAATTAAGAATGCGGCGTACGCATCTTTCTGAGACATTTAAAAATTCAACGATGTAATAATGCACCTTGACAAATATTCTTGTAAAATTATTTTTTGCCAATTTATTTAACATAAGAGGTGTAGTCAGACATTTTCGGTATAATTAAAAATGAGCGATTTTAGGCCTTAACATAATTTATTAAAATAATTTAAGTCAAGATAAGCCAATAAAAGCGACCGTACTTGAACCAAGGGACTCGAGGGGTGCCTCACACCTTTTCCTCGGTCAACAGAATTCCTTACCCGATCTTCTATTTTCGCAGACCAAATAAGAGACATTTCCTTTTGATTAGGGATTCAAAAAGGTGACTTGGAACACAACTCAATTCTAAGTGGCGACTCTGAAAATAAATAAATTAATCCCTATTCAAAACCATCATTTTAATTGGAAAAGCCTTTCGACTCGATCCCTTGAGCGAAAAAGGGATGTGACAAATACTGTTAGGGAACTTCTCTCTAGTGGAATTATCACTGTTGACTATGTAAGTCAAAGGATAATGTGTCAGATCCACTTACAGAAAGCCTATCTAGAGTAGGAGTAGAAAGGACATCCAAGGGAATAGGTTTAAGCCTAAGACAAGTCAGCATGGCGGTAGCTCTACCTAGCAGACGGGAGATGCCAAGAGCTAGGTTCAAGGAGATCAAACAAAATTGTGTCTGACAAGTTCAACATTGTCAATTACCAAGCCCATTCTCATGATGTAGACAATATTTAGTAAACAAAGATAAGACTTAAGGTGAAAAGTCTTTTAATGATTATCTAAATTTGGCAGATTTAACCAAATAGTTTAATCTATAGGATTGAACGTATAGAAATCACCTATGTGAGGGCGAAGTGGAAGCCACTTCAAGAAGAATGTTAGTAAAGGCCTATTCTCTAAGCTCTCATGAAGCCGGGACGTGTTCATGGCTGAAAAGAACAAAACCGTGAGAGCCATAAACGGTAAAAGGCTTGTTGTGTGACATGTATTGTCTAGGTGTATATTAAAACTCGACGGTTCAAAGATATCAAATCTACCGATTGACCGAGTGCATCCGATGCATGTTCACTACGAAAAGTTCAAAGGAAAACCCACTTATCCAGATGTAATCAGTCTTTGCTTGATGTACATACTTGTCCGTAAAATTTTACAAAGAACAGTCATTCCCCATTCATGTGGGGGATTGTTGGGTTTAATTGGCATGAATGGAAAATGGAGAGACACAACCTTTGAGTAAAAGACATATTATTTTGAAAAAAGTGTGACTGTTCAGATAGTTGTGTCTGTTCAGAAAAAGACACAGTGTTTCGAATGAATAGACATGACTCTTTCAAAAGATACACCTTTTAAGTGAACCATTGTCACCTTTCAGAAGAGACATTTGATGGCTATATAAACCTTCTTTCATCCACAGGTTTAGAAATGAATGAAAAATTTTTTGAAATAAAAACTCTTCTTGTCTTCAAAACATTCTTTGTGATCAATCAAATCGTTGAGTGAGTTCGACGAATTCAATTATTTGAGGTACCACTATAGTTGAATTGAAAGCCATTTTATCCTGGGAGGAAGATTCCAAAATCTCGGGTACAGTGAGGGAAATTATTCCTTAAGGACACTCCGTGAAGTCGGGGGACTTGACTTTATATTTCTGTTTCATCTTAATTCCTGAAAAAAAATAAAACACACTTCTTAGAAAGATCACTTTGATCTTGTGTTGAGGGTGTTTTTGTGCTTCATAGTTTTCTTGTTTTAAACTTGAACTAGTGTTGAAGTTGTTGTGCCTAAATACAGATTCTTGTACTCGAAAACACCATAAAATAACAATGGCTTCTTCACTACTGTTAATTATTTCTCCAACTTATTTTGGAATGATTTTCTTTGAATCGAGGATTTATCAAAAATATTTTTCTACCTCCAGATAAGAGTAAGGCCAGCATACAAAAATTCTCGAGACCAAACATCTTAATTATTTTAATGATAGGTGGTAGGTACTTTTTTTTACATAACATGGTTCCAGCCTAATTGGTTGTGACTTGTGAGCAGTGAGTGATTTTTTACAAGTTGAAAAGTCTCCAAATGGACTATTGAGATTTATTCAGACCCTACAAAAATAAATCATATATATTAATGGATTATTTTCTATGTTTTGGACTCAATGACAATATCAATTTTTTTAAAAAAAAATATTTTCAATAAATTAGTCAAAAATTTAACCTCCGGGACTCCCTAAAAGCTAAATTTAACTAGTTTCCTAATGGAAGATCAAAATACAAAATAAAAACTTCAATCCTAAACTACCAATGCTAATCCAAAATCAATATTTCGGATCTAATGAAACTATCCAAATCGTTATCCAACACCTGAAATTTAAAATGTTAATGAAGCCAAACTAGTAGCTCTTAAAGCCTCAAATAGTGTCAAACTCTCCCAAATCATTTCAGAATGCATTCGGGACCGTATTAACCATCCCAACACCTCAAGATCAACATGTAACAACTACGAATAAGAATAAATTGATCAAAACATATAAAAAGAAAAAAAATCACATGTTAAATTGTTACAAGTTGTTAGCAGCAACATCAATATAGTATGGTGACGCAATTTTTAATGGATTTGAATATGGATATGAAAAATCACTTACATGATATCATGTATACAATGAAACCATTCTTAGTCATAGCATTGCTCTTATATGGACTTATGAAAAATTATTAAATCATATCATGTATACAATGTAATCATCCTAGTAATTGTAGTATTACTCTTAATTTTTTTATTTTGGGTTATTACCTATTGTTTCATGTGAGTTGATCATATTATTGTTTCTGTTACTATTTATTATTTTATTATTAGCTATTTTTTATTTTCATTACTTTCTTTTCTATATTGCTTTTATCTTGAGCTACGGGTCTATCGAAAATAGTCGTTCTACCTCTAAGATATAGGTCAGGTTTATGTATACTTTATCTTCCCTAAAATTCACTTTTGAGACTACACTGAATGTATTCTTTCATGTATATGATGAAAATTAAAAAGAAAAAGAAACAAAAATTGAAAATGACAAACGAAAATAATCAGAAAAAATGAATGTGAGGAAATATTTAGGCTTGGGGAGTTTATCGATATGGAATGGGTCTAATAGTAAATACGGCCCAGTGTTTTTAAATTTTTGACCCCAATAAGAAAAATCTTTAAAGACCAGTCTTCCTTTCTTTTTTATATAGTACAAGTATAGTTTTACCCTCTACACCTCAAATATTTTTAAACTTTTCATACTCACTTGTCACTCAAATTCTATTTTTATTTTTATTATTTCCACTTTTTTTTAATTTTCCTTTAATTTTATTTTCATATTTTAATTTATTTGTTACAACCTTTATTTTTTCCTTTTTTTCTCAAACATTATCTATTTCTTTATTTTTTTTCTTTTTTTAATTCATTTGTCTCAACCTTTATTTTTCTTTTATTTTTGTTTTTTATCATTTCTCTCCTCCCCCCCCCCCCCCCCCCCCCCCCCTCCCCTTCTCATTTTCTCAAACTTTATTTTTATTTTTTCCTCTCATTTTTATTTTTCTCAAACTTTTTAAGGAAAAATTTCAGAAATAACAACTATAGAGCCTAAATTGTAACTTTTATAGTAATAGTTTCATAATTACGAAAAATAATAAATTGTATTTTGTATTTAAGTAAAGTGTTGCTATACAAATACATATACAACAAGATTTACTGCACTTGTTTTACTCAAATTAGTTGAGTTAAATAAGAAATAATTATCCCATCTAATTAAATTTTCATAAATTACTCTTGTTTAAATTAGTAGATTCTTTTTTCAAATCAAACTTAAATATGAAGATTATTATTTCCATGATCTTCAAAATTTCAAAATATCATTCTCTTATATCTCTAACTATTTTTTTTGTTAGTTTTGTTTATTAGTTTATTTTAATTTCTTTTTCTTTTTCATTTTTTTCTTTCCACTTTATTTTCTCTCTTCTACTTCCTTTTTTTTCCTTTTTCGTTTATTTTTTTTCTTTTTTTTCCTTTCTCATATTTTTTTCGTTTTCTTCTTCTTTTTATTTTTATTTTTACACTTCTATTTCTAGTTTCTCTTTCTTTCTTCTTTTTTTTTTCTTTCCTTTTTCACTTCTTTTTTTAATTTTTATTTTTCATTTTTGTTTTTTCTTTTTTTCTTTTAACTCTTCTATCTCTATCTTTTATTTTTTAAAAGACAAATATTTATATCATATATACATATTCAAAAAATATACAAAATAAATAAACATACAAATCTGCATATGTATTTACGGTAAAAAAACATACATACATATATATATATGCATATGTATTTACAGAAACACATATCTGATTCACATATGTATATATAAACATATATGACACAAAATCTCTATAAGAAAAATGACAATTATATACATATATATAAAGATAATAAAACAATACATGATGTATATCTTAAACAGTAAAAGAAAATAAATTACTACATATGTTATTCTCTAAAGTGACATAGTATATACAGTTCAAAGATAAATTCAACACTGTATAAAATACATATAGCTCTGCACATGTAAAATGTATTTATAGAATACATACCTGATCCATATATATATTTTTATTTTATATGAGTCACCTTTGTATTTCGCGAATACATATAAATATATTTAGTATAGTTATGTTTGTTATTGTTTAAGATGAATATGATATGTATTTCTTAAATACATATCAGAGTCATATTTATATTTTTTGTATAGTAATATGCACATGGATCAGACATGTATTCTGTAAATACATATGCAGAGTTATATGTATTTTTTTGTAACGTAATATATATTATGTAAAATAAAACATATGCATACTATGTATTTTGTATTATATTTTTGTGAAAAGTACATGTAATATAAATTTTTGTCATTATTTTGTTCTATAGGTGTTGCCTGATCATATATTCATGGCAAGATGACTTTGAAGGTTTGCACCACATATAGAATATCACACAGTCAATGATATTAAAGAACGTATTAAGGCGATGTTATAAAAGGAGCAATACATGATTTTTTGTCATAAAAATATTTATGGTGTGTACATGAACAAGAAGAAATGTGTAGTTCAAGCGCAATTAGACAGATGTATCATGTTACAAATATATAATAAATTATTTTATTTTTTTTTTTGGGGGGGGGGGGGGGGGGTATGTGCATGTATTTGTATTTTGTATATATAAATGCATATCTATATGTATTTTTGTACGGTATTGAATTTGCATTTGAACTGTTTTACGTCATTCTAGATGGTAACATATGTAGTTATTTATATTTTTTACTATTTAAGATATGTATCATGTATTTTCTGATTACCTATATGTATATGTATATAGTTGTCCTCTGTGTTATATATATGTATATGTATATAGTTGCCCTTTGTGTTATAGAGATTTTGTGTCCTATACGTTTATATATACATATGAGTGAGATATGTATTTCTGTAAATGCATATACAGATACATATGTATGTTTTCTACTGTAAATACATATCCAAATCTTAATGGCTATGTATTTTATATATTTTTTGAATATGTGTATGTGATATACTTATTTGTCTTTTCAAAATAAAAGTTAGAGATAGAAAAGTAAAAAAACAAAACAAAAAGTAAAGATATAAAAAGAAAACAACGAAAAAAGGAGAAGTGAAAAGGAAAAAAAAAAAGAAGAAAGAGAAATAGAAGTGTAAAAAAAAAGAAAAAGAAAATGAAAATAGAAAAAAAAAAGATATGAGAAAGTAAAAAAAGGAAAAAGAAAAAAAAAAAGAGAAATAGAGGAGAGAAAATAAAGTGGAAAGAAAAAAAAAGAAAAAAATAAAATGATAAAAAAATAAGATAACAAAAACTAACAACAAAAAAAAGGTAGAGATATAAGAGAGTGAAAGATAGTAATGATGTTTTATTTTGAAATCTTGAATATCATGGAGATAATTATCTTCAAATATGAAAAAGAAAACAAAAAATGAAAAGGGAAAAAAGGGAAGAGATAGAAGAAAGAAAATAAGTGGAAGTAAAAAAATAAAAAAATAAAAATAAAAAATATGAAAGAAAAGAGATAAAAGATATGACTATATTAGGGGGAGGTGAAATAGTGGAGTAAAAATAGGAAAATGTAAAGTAGTGAGAGTAAGACATGCACTTGTCTAGTTAATAAGTAAAATAATGTTACTCTTGTTATAAACTGTAATTTTACAAAAGTGTTGCTATTTATTGTAATTATAGTCTTAAATATGCTACTTTCTGTAATTTTTCCTAAATAATTCTTCATTTTTTTTTAATCTTTATTTTTTCTTGTCTTTTTTTTTCTCAATCTTTTTTTATTTCTCTATTTTATTTGATCATTTTTTTTTCTCAACTTCTATTATATTTTGCTAGTAAATAAAAAATTAAATAATCTGCAAAGGAATTTTCTTTTTTTGACATCAAAGCAAATTTAAGGGCATGAATTGTTGTTAGGAAGTTCTTTGAGATAAGTTTTGCCTCTAAGACAAAAATTATAGAACAACTCATAAATCAAGACACAATGTAGTAGTGTCAAGTCTTGCTTGTGGAGCATAACTTGTTGTTTGAAAATCCCTTAGTTAAGTCTTGCTTCTAAGACAAGAGTTATAGAACATCTCATAAATAAAAAAATAATGTGGTAGTGTCAACACTTGTTCATTGGGCGTAACTTATTCATTTGGGAGGTTCTTGTGCTAAGTTTTGTCTTAAAGGCAAGACTAATAAAATATCACATAAATCAAGACACAATATGATAGTGTCTACTCTTTTTCATGAGGCATAACTCGTCGCCTAAGTCTTGCCTCTAAGGCAAGAGTTATAGAATATCTTATAAATCAAGATACGATGTGGTAGTATCAACACTAGCCCATGGGGCGTAACTTGTTGTTTAAAAGTCCATGGACTAATTTGAGCCTCTAATGCAAGATTTATAGAGCATCTCACAAATCAAGACATAATGTGATAGTGTCAACTCTTACCCATGGGGCATAACTTGTTATTTAAAAGTCCTTGATTTTAAAACATCTCATAAATCAAGACACAATGTAGTAGTGTCAAACCTTGTCCGTAGAGCGTAACTTGTTGTTTAAAAGTTCTTGGGCTAAGTTTTGTCTCTAAAGACAGAGTTATAGAACATCTCATAAAACAAAACATAATGTGATAGTGTTAACTCTTACCCATGGGATATAACTTGTTATTTGAAAGTCCTTGGGTTAAGTCTTGCCTCTAAGGCAAGAGTTATAGAATGTCTCATAAAATAAAATACAATGTGGTAATGTCAACTCTTGCCCACGGGGCACAACTTATTACTTGAAAGTCTTTGGTCTAAGTCTTACCTCTAAAGAAAGAGTTATAAAGCATCTCATAAATTAATACACAATGTGGCAGTGTCAACTCTTACCCGTGGGACATAACTTATTATTTGATGGTCCTTAGGCCTAGTCTTACCTCTAAGACAATTGTTATAGAGTATTTCATAAGTTAAAAACACAATGTATTAGTGTTGACTTTTGCCCAATATATGTTACTTGTTTGAAAATTTTTGGGATAAGTCGCGCCTCTAAGGCGAGAGTTGTAGAACATCTCATAAATAAAGACATAACGTGGTAGTATTAACTCTTGCCCATGGAACATAATTTATTATTTAAAAGTCATTGAGCTATGTCTTGCCTCTAAGACAAGAGTTGTAGAGCATCTCATAAATAAAGACATAATGTGGTAGTGTGAACTCTTACCCGTGGGGCATAATTTATAGTTTGAACGTCCCTGAGCTAAGTCTTGCCTCTAAGGTAATAGTTGTAGAACATCTCATAAATGAAAACATAATGTGGTAGATTCAACTCTTGCCTGTGGGAAATAATTTATAGTTTGAAAGTCCTTGAGCCAAGTCTTGCCTCTAAGTCAATATTTGTAGAACATCTCTAAATGAAAACATAACGTGGTAGAGTCAACTCTTGTCCGTGGGGCATAATTTATTATTTGAAAGTTCCTGAGCTAAGTCTCGCCTCTAAGGCAATAGTTGTAGAACATCTCATAAATGAAACATAACGTGGTAGAATCAACTCTTGCCCGTGGGGAATAATTTATAGTTTGAAAGTCCTAGAGCTAAGTCTTGCCACTAAGGCAATAGTTGTAGAACATCTCATAAATGAAAACATAACGTGGTAGAGTCAATTCTTGCCCATGGGGCATAATTTGTTGTTTGAACATCCTTGAGCTAAGTCTTGCCTCTAAAGCAATCGTTGTAGAACATCTCATAAATGAAAATATAACGTGACAGAGTCAACTCTTGCCCATGGGGCATAATTTGTAGTTTGAAAGTCCCTGAGCTAAGTCTTGCCACTAAGACAATAGTTGTAAAACATCTCATAAATTAAAATATAACATGGTTGAGTCAACTCTTGCCCGTGGGGCATAATTTGTTGTTTGAAAGTCCTTGAGCTAAGTCTTGCCTCTAAGGCAATAGTTGTAGAAATCTCATAAATGAAAACATAATATGGTAGAGTCAACTCTTATCCGTGAGGGCATAATTTGTAGTTTGAAAGTCCTAGAACTAAGTCTTGCCTCTAAGGAAATAATTATAGAACATCTCATAAATAAAAATATAACGTGGTTGAGTCAACTCTTGCCTGTGGGGCATAATTTATTGTTTGAAAGTCCCTGAGCTAAGTCTTGTTTCTAAGACAATTGTTGTAGAACATCTCATAAATGAAAACATAACGTGGTAGAGTCAACTCTTGCCCGTGGGGCATAATTTTTTGTTTGAAAGTGCTTGTGCTAAGTCTTGCCTCTAAGGTAAAAGTTATAAAACATCTCATAAATCAAAATACAATGTGGTAGTGCCAACTCTTGCCCACGAAACATAACTTATTGTTTGAAAGTCATAAGTCTTGCCTCTACAATGTGGTAGTGTCAACTCTTGTCCATGAAACATAGCTTGTTGTTTAAAAGTTATAAGTCTTGCCTTTATAATGTGATATTGTCAGCTCTTGCTCATGAAATGTAACTTGAATAGAAGAAATCGAAGAAAAGAACAAAAATAATAAAAATTGCGGAAAAAGAAGAAAATAAAAAAAATATTAAAAAAATTAATATTAAAGAAAATGTAGAAGTTGAGAGAGAATGAAAAAAAATAAAGGTTGATAAGAATATAAAAAAGATTAAATAAAAATGAAGGCGGAGAAAAATTTAAAAAGAAAAAAAAAAAGAAAAGAAAAAAGTTTTTTCTTTTATAAAAGTAGATGTTGAGAGGTGTGAAGAAAAAAGTAAGAGTTGAGAAAAACTAAAAAGAACAAAAAAAAAAAAAGAAAATAAAAAATAAAAAATTAAAGTAAAATAAAAAAAAGTTGAGAGGAAAAAAGGAAAAAAGTTATTAGGGTTGAAAAAAATCAAAAATAAAAAGAGAAAAGAAAATAAAAATCAAAGCAAAATTAAAAAGAGAAAAAAAAATGAAAGTTGAAAGATATAAATATGAAGTTATTATCCGTTATGAGGATCATTTATGTAATTTACTCAATTGGTCAGTAGTAATTTCGTCCAAGAAAATATTAGTTAATAGGTTAAGGCTATTTTAAGTAAGTTTTTTTATTTGGGGCTAAAATTTGAAAGTCATCCCAATTTGGATCTGTTCTTGAGATTTACCTGTCATTAGACATGTGCGTTCGTTTCTTTAGTTCAGTTCTTTGTTTTTAATTCACTACTAGAAAACATCATTTTTTTGACAGCTGATGTAGTCGGAAAGTGGTCGGAAAATAAGGTAGTTCCGACTACTTTCTGACTGTTCATCGTAGTCGAAATATAGCTTATCAAAAAAAAGTTTCCGACTACAGTAGTCAAAAATTTTCGACTACTCTAGTCGGAAATGTAGTTAGAATTTTGATATATATTTATTTAATAATTATAAATATTTTGACTACTCTAGTCGAAAATTTAATAAATAATTATTTAATAATTATAAATTATCCGACAACAGTAATAGGAAATTTAATAAATAATTATTTAATAATTATAATTATTCTGACTATTATAGTTAGAATATTAATAAATAATTATTTAATAATTATAATTATTTCGACTAATGTAGTCGAAAACTTAATATATAATTATTTAATAATTATAATTATTTCGACTATTGTTGTCAAAATATTAATAAGTAATTATTTAATAATTATAATTACTCCGACTACTGTACTCAGAAACTTAATGTATAATTATTTAATAATTATAATTATTCCGACTACATAGTCGGAACTTAATAAATATTATTTAATAATTATTGTTTCGACTAGTTTAGTTAGAATTTTAATAAAAATATGCACCTACTAATTATATAATTAAATCTTGCATTACCTTACATTGCTCCCAAATTATAAACAACATAACTAATGTATTTTTCACAGTAGGATCAAACACGACAAAAAATTATAAATATAATCACTTTAAAACATCCAAAACAAACATCAAAACAAATAGTTTAAACATCTAAAGTCACAACCAAAAACAAGAACAATAACTTCAATCTAATTATCATCAGATTCACTCTCTTCCTCATCATGAAATACTTGAGGCATGTGCTTCTTAACCAACTCAAATTTAGCAAACTTAGCATCATAATCTGCACATTACTGCGATAATTTCACAATTTGCTTTTTCATCACTTCCATTTCTTTCATAGTTTGCAAGGTACAAGAGGAATTGGGAAACAATAAAGGACTACTCGAGGATTGGAGAACCCCCGTCCCATAGGCTCTACCTTTCTTTGGACCACCTACTACATCTATCCACATATTAGTCATATCTGCAGGTGATGGTTGGACCATGGTACTATCCTCTGAAGTAGGTTGAGTTTGACACCAATATTCTATGCTTTTTTGAAATTCTTCCTGAAAGAAAAATTATCTGTCAGTATGTAAACAAGCTAAGTTGAGTAATAATAAAACAATGTATGTAAAAGTTATTATCTTACATATGCAGTCTTAGCACGCGTTTCAACCCAATCTCCTCTTGTACCGTCCTTCTTTTTCTTTCTATGTGTCTCTTTGTAGACCTCAAGAAAAGTGAACTTTTTCCCCCATTTTTATATTCCTGCAAAATTTTAGAAAAACTGATAATGCAAGTATGAAATAACCAATTTATCAAACAACCAGATGTGAATTGAAATCCAAAGCCAAAATTAGTAGAAACTGATAGTTGTTTAGGAATGAGACGCAATTATTGTTATTGTATATTCAGTTACATCTCAATTTTACAAAAGAATGATATTGAACAGTACAATATTTAGAAGCAGTTAAATCAAAGCTATATTACACGAGGCATGAACACCACAAATTGAAAAGTTTCACTAGCATAGCTTAGGAAAACACAGCACTCAGTAGCAATCGCATCAATATTTTTTCATTACCCTCCAAATGAAAGAAAGTCATTTACTATCGTGATTCAATTCATTATCATTGAATACATACGTAAACTGGTTAATATCAACAAACTCTCATAGATTAGATTGTTGATATTAATAAGGAAAGACAAAAAAATGAAGAAAACACCAATAGTGTTGCAGATACAAGATCTAGGGAGAAAATTAGTGAAATACCTCTATCCATAGATTACATTAGAATCATAGATGTGTCCAGATGTAATAAACAACTTAATAATGTACAATCCTAAGCTACATTATCATAGTGCAACTTAGAAGTACCCATAGACAAATAAGCTCAAATGTAACACTGCAGGACTAAGCTTTATAGGCTTTTGAATACAAAATAAATATGGAGACATAGTATATGAAAGAGCTAAGGGGATAGGATGGGCTACTAATATAGAGGCTGAAGCTAAAGCTGTTCAAGAAGCTCTGCAGTACAATTAGGAGAAATAGCTACATCCTTATCCTCTGAGCCTCCCAAAACTAAACATGAGAATAGAAAATAACTAATTGTTATACATCAATTAAATAACTGTTTTTTATACATCAATAATGCTTACAGACAACATGGCCCCTTGGGTGAAGAAGAAAATGAAACAATATTTATTGTCTTCATATTTCAAGCTGAAGTTATGATACTTCAAGAAATATGTCATCAGTACACGGCAAAATCAAATAGAAATGAGGTAATGGAACTTCAAGAATATGCCAAGCAGAGATTACATCACTTCATCAAGGTCAAGAAACTTGCAGATTTTCCTATATCAATGAAGCTTTGTTATACATGTGTGTGTGTTAAATCTTGGTGGAACTCTATGCTGGACAGGTATCATCAAATAGTTCAGATTTTCTTGGATAGAAACAAACAACTTAAACCAAAAATTTTGTTATGATGGAAGAAAATTCATCCTTAATATCAGTCACATGCTAGGTCATCTTGGCAGAGTTGCAAATCTAGAATTAGATATTTAAGCTAAAATCATGTAGTTTAAGCAAAAATGAGCTCTTTCATCTGGTAAGTCGTAATGACATGACTACATGAAGGATACGACGGTCTTTCTAGGAGAGTAGGCTTTAAAAAATCTTGCAGATTGATCAAGTGTAAGTTAAAAACCAAAAGGAAAGATGAACAGCCGAGGGTACAAGACGCCGTTGCTTGAACTATGAAGCACAAACATACAAATTAGCACTTCATAATTTTGATCAGTGGGAGCTCATGCGATCTTCTGTTTTAGAAGATTAAGTTGAACTCTATAGAGAAAGATTCTAAACTAGGTACCCGGGGACATATATATTTGGCAAGATCAATCTAGACACTAATCAACCATATACAGTGTAACAAAAGCATATATATATTTGGCAAGAAATAAGTACGGATTAGAACATTGAACTGAACCGAACAAATCATAAATTTAAGCTAATATTACCAGTTTTTGTCGGTGGGTAGCGAAACTCATCGAACCTCCCGTGTGCAACGAGCCACCCGTTTCAGACGCTACATTTGCCTTTGCCCATTTCTTCTTTGTCCTAATTCAGGAGTATCTCATTTTTCCAAGAACTGGGCCCTCACATCAACATTCAGTCAACCAGGTTTTTCCAAGTTGTTCTAGGCCTCATACAAGTGCTATTTGATCCATAGAGCTGCTTTCAAGTTAAAAATGCGTTGTATTTCATTTTCATAACAAGAATTCCATGCACACTTTGCCTGCAAAATAGTTTAATATGAAGTCATAAAATAAGCTGATGGATACAAAGGTAAATTCATCATTGATAACATACTGAAATGGTAAATTCTTTGATTTTGTTATACCATAAACTGTTTCCACATAAGAATTCTAATGTCGAGTCGAATCTTGTTCCAACTACCCCACAACTCTATGTAAAATAGTGTAATTGCTTCTATAACCATATGTTCAGAGCTATATGCAGGAATGAACTTGCAATAAAATTATATTAAATCATCTTAGCTTTCAAAAATTTTAAAAATTACGGAAAAACATAAGGGTTACTTACCAATTACCATCAGGGATGATAATTAGCCTCCCGTTGCCGTCATATTCTACTACCTCTTTAAATTTCAGAATCTGGGAAGCATCTTTTGTAGCATTAGAAGATGTAGCATTATCAATAGATAGCGATGTTGATGTGCTAGGACCTCTAATTCACAATCTAAAAAGGCTATGTGTGGATGATGTCGAAGGTACAGATGAAGAGCTACCATGCAGATTATTATGGAGAGAAGAGGTGTGAAACTGGTTGGACGATGGGGGCATGAAAAATGCATTTAGTAGTGAAATCGTTGCCCTTGGAGGAGGAAGATCATTTGTAGTAGCTGGTTAAAGAGTTGTGGTAACAGGTGGTGGTGGTGGTGTATATTGACCTGCGGGAAGATTATCAGATCCTTTATTACCTTTCTTACGCCGTCCATTACCATGACCTTTTGATGCCATTAATTTTCTTTATTAACCACCTGGAAGAAAAAGAACAACCAAATTGAACAAACAGACAACACATAAAAATATGCCCATGCCATCACACAGAAACTATACTACATTTAATATGGAAAATAGACTTATATGATATAATATCATAGTCTTATTTACTATATATGATCATATAATATCACAGAAACTATGCCATCACACAGCCCATAGCAAGCCTTAGCTTAGATATCTCTTATGAATCTTCTTACTGTTTTCACTGTTGCTAGCTGTTTTGTCTTTCCATTTTATGTACATAGCAGCATGTTGCTATTGAGATAGTAGTGGGTCTGCCCTTCTAGTTTTGTAACACTCACTTTTTTAGTTATATGAAATCATTCCGTTACCAAAAACATAATTCTCATCTCTTATTTCCATTTCCTCTTAAGGGAGTAAAAAATAGTTACCCTGAAGTAAAATCATGTTTTCTGAAGAATAAATATCATGCACCGTAACGGATTCGAAGAAAGAGTAATCATCCTTCTTGATAAGGGGAGGAGAGTAGTTTCCAAACATCAGTTGATCCCCCATGAATAAGAGAAGTGACTATTAAACCAGGTATGCCAGTAGCAGCTACTATTAGAGCAACTATGCCACTAGAAGCATGGCAGATTCCTCTGTTCATAAAATTAGCAAATAGGTATATTGAAGAAGTCCCCAATCCCATATGGACTTATCATAAATACAAATACATACCTTATTCCAAACCAGGAGAAGTTCATGACCAGATATTATCATATGGGACACCAAAAGATCTGGATAATTTTTGTCTGAAGGTGAGTGAAATGTTTCATTGATGTGCAAACTCATTTTTATTGATTTTTTTTATTATTTCTGCATTTGACTTATTCTGTTAATAAATCATATCAGGCACAGCTTGTTAAGTATGTTCAGTATAGATCTCTTATAGAAGGCTACACATCCCACACGTGGAGCAGATATACAGGTGTTTTGATATGGAAAAATCAAAACCCATGGACTGGTCTTAGAGGCCAGTTTTATGATTATCTCCTCGACCAAACAACAGGATTCTATGGCTGCCGCCTGTGGCAGAACCAATTCATGTTCAGCTTAATTTGGAAATATATTCTATGAAGGTAATCATCTGTTTAGCACTGTTAGAGGATAAATTTGATACTTTGGCTTCAATAATAGATAGTGGATGTTCTTGAACTTAAATAATAAATAGTATTGAAGGTTAGAATTCAGAACCTGAAGTGTGTGCCTTGATAATTTTTTTTTTTAAATTTTTTTGAAACTTCATATAGGCCTTCGTTATGCTGCAACTCTCCTGCTAATTCATCATCCACCCTTTCTTCAACACTTGAAATGTCATTCTGATACGCCACATCCAATGCATCCTCGACTTCAACTCTACCCACGAACTTTGTTTCTATAACTACCCGCCATGCAGATTTATTCTTACACAAAGGATAAGGAGCGTAATACACTTGTTTCACATTTTGTGCAATGACAAATGGATCATAGAGCCCATACTCCCTTGTACGCTTAATTTCAACTATTTTGTACTGAGGGTGCACCTTTGTACCTAACCTAGGCATAGGATCATACCACTTAAACCGAAGGAGAACCAATTTTTTCTTTGGCCAACAAACATGATAATCGAGTTCTAAAATCTCATGAAGCACACCATAATAATCAACACCGCCATCACCATTCACCCAAACCCCACTATTGTTGGTTTTCTTGCCCTTAGAGAACTCTTCTATATGAAATCTGTACCTATTGACAGAGTACTTAGAAAACTTTCTGACTTTAGCATCAGGTCCCCAAGCTTTATCACGTAAAAATTGGCCATTTGGGTCATAATTAAGTGGATTATGAACCTATAAAAAGTTCAAAAAAAAGTTAGAATTTAAATATACATAAGATTGAACAAAAGTGTAAATCGTGTTAAATATTTAATTTACACTTACATATTCTCTAAATCACACTGAAAACATAGAATAAGCAGCAGCATCCCCGTGTAAAGCCACGAGTAGCTGTCCGACAAAGTTATGACTTTTATTAGTTACAGCTTAGATAGACCTTGAATGATTGTCCTTAATATAAATATACTCACTTATAAAAAGGCAGGTCCTTCGGACAATTTAATAATACATATGTTGTAGCTGACTTAAGCTCCACTTCATTTAAATATCGAAGTGGGCCACCTTTCGGACTTTCTTTACCTGGTTGATTGAATATTGAAAATTGTGGTGCTGAAAGATTTGTATTGTCTCCATAATCATGCCTATTAGGTCGGTTTCTCATACATAGTACATCATGTTAAAAATAATATGAACAAAAATAAGAGGTCTCTTTAGCCAAATAAGCCTCACATATTGATCCCTCAATTCAAAATCTATATTTTATGGTCCGCTTACATTTGCCAATAGTCCTGCATAGTATGATATTTTAGATGAAATAATGTTCAATTAAAACACATGAAAGTAAATTTTAAAAGTCAATACCTCTCAAAGGGATACATCCATCTACACTGAACAGGCTCTCCAAGTCGTGCCTCACGCATAAGGTGAATTGGAAGATGCTCCATAACATAAAAAAAACAGGAGGAAAATTTTTTGCCAATTTGTTTAAGGTTAAGAGAATATTGATATCCATCAAAGATAGGTTCTCCTGCCTTAATGTGTTAGAACATAAATCTTTGAAAAATAAGCTTATCTCTATTATGGACTTCCATATTCTATCAAGAAATGTACTGAATACAGTAGGCATCAGTGACTCCATGAAAATGTGACAGTCATGGCTCTTCATAGAGGTCAACTTCCCTTCCTTCATGTCAATGCACCTGGATAAATTTGACACATATCCATCTGGCATTATTAAATTCTTAACCCAATCACAAATCACTCTTCTATCATCCAAAATGAATGTGTAACTGGCCTTGGGCTTCTAAATCTTTATTTTAAGTATGTCAGGTACAACTCATTGCGCCGACAATACTCCTTTAAGTCTATCCTAGCCTTAAAGTTATCTTTTGTTTTGTTACTTACATCCATCACAGTATCAAACAAGTTGTCAAAGAAGTTTTTCTCAATATGCATGGCATCTAGATTATAAGGCAGAAGATTGTCCTTCTAGTAATCTAACTCCCAAAATATGCTTCGTTTAGTCCAGTTATGTGTAACACCATAACCAGGTATCCTGGATGGTGGAGACTCTATTACCTTAGGTAGATTCCTCACTCTATCTCAAATTTCTTCTCGCGAAAAAATTGGTGGTGGCTCCTCAAAATCAGACTTATTCTTTATTAAATCACTAGTATTTCTCCTAAACTCATGTTGCATTGGCAAGAATCGATGGTGATCGTCAAACCATGAATTTTTACCCCCATGTTTAAAGTGAATGCTTTTGTGTCTTCCATACAACAAGGGCAAGCTAAGTTGCCTGTAGTCGACCACCCAGACATCATTCCATAAGTAGGAAAGTCATTTATAGTCCACATCAAAGCAACACGCAATCTAAAGTTTTGTTTCATAGATGCATCATATGCTTCCACACCTTCATTCCATAATAAGTTCAACTCATCAATCAATGGCTGCAGATATACATCAATCAAAACTTTTGGACTGCGAGGACCTGGAATAATGCATATTAGAAATATATATTGACTTTTCATACACAATTCAAGTCGGAGATTATAAGAAGTCACAAACACTAGCCAATATGAATCTGGTGTAGCTGAGACAGAAAATGGAATCCATCAATATATAATCCCAACCTAATGTTTCTTGGTTCACTAGCAAAATCAGGATGCACACTGTCAAAATGCTTCCATGCTTCTCATCTGGCGGATGACATAAAACACCAGGTGGTTTTTTATTTTCATAGTGCCATCTCATATGAAGGGCAGAGCTCATTGATTCATACAACCTCTTTAATCATAGTATAAAGGGTAAGTAATGCATCGACTTCACAGGAACCTTCTTCCATTTGGCATGTGTGACTTCCTTATAACGAGGCTAATTACAAAATTTGCAATTTTCTAAATTTGCATCTTCCTTATAAAATAACATGCAACCTTTCTCGCAACAGTGAGTCCTCTCCGATGAAAGTCCTAACTTAGAAACCAACTTCTTTGTCGTGTAGAAATCTTTGGGTAAGTCAAGTTTATTTGGGTTAAGTTCATTCATAAGTCCAATGATACAATTCATGTCCTCTTGAGAAATAGAATAATCTAACTTAATACTTAGTAATCGAACAACAACAGATAACTTAGAATGCACCGATCCTCATAAAAGTGCTTAACCTCATCATTTGGATTATTTTGAGCCCTTGAGTGCGTCCCAAAATCATCCCTGACCATCTCACTATATCGTGAACTTTCAATATTATTCTCTCTTACAGGACTTTCAACATAATTCTGAAAAACAAAATTATTGGCAGCAACACTACTCTCTCCATGAGCTGTCCACACAGTATAACTCAACATAAAACCCTTTTTATAAAGATGTAGTGTAACAACATCTAGACTCAATAACTTGCAACACTTGCAATTCCAACAAGGACATCTAATTGTCCCTTCAGTAATAAAATCATTAAGTGTCATTGCTTTAGCAATAAATCCAGCTACCCCAGCTTTATATTCCTCCCTCAACCCCACACGGTTAGGAAAAGTTTTATTATACATCCATGTACGATCTTCATTTTCTATCTACACAAGAATGAAAACAATAATAATAGAGAAGAGAAAAAAACAAAAGAACCAAAACAATAACAGAAGAAAAAACACCAACAATAATTTTTATACATTTCAGGGCTTAAAGAATCATTAGTTTTCAATGCTTCACTTAGTTTCTATGGTTATTTATGAATTTTTTTAAACATTTATTGTTCTACCACAACCATATCAGGCATGATGGCACGTCTCAAAAACTAGCTATGGAGGTGGGAGAGCCTAAGGCTATATAAGCCCCACATTAATTTCTCATTTACCCACTAACAAAAAGTTACTGATCTGAACTGCATAACCGCAGAGCTTGTTGAGCAATAAACACAGTAATAATTAAACAAAAGAACAGAATAATCTAGCATTTAGTGTATAAATTATAAGTTGCACAAAATTTCTATCTGTTTTTCTGTACAGAATAGCCAAAAATCAACAGAAATGCAAACCAAAATGAAAAACTGAACTAATAATATCTATAACTTTCTAACCAAAAGGCTTAAACAAGCAACTAAAAATTTCTATTACAAAAAATGAACTACTGCAAAGGCTGGTATAATTCCCATCATCAAATCATTCTCATGTGGCATCAAATTCAAATCTAAGAACAATTTCTTATCACTACTCAATTTACTCCCTTCCCCTGCCTTCAAAAAATCACCAGATTTGCATTCAGTATGATCTTTCTCTTCTTGTTTCTCCATTAATTTATCAAACAATGAATTGGATAAATGCTTTTGAGAAAGCGAATCGGAGAAAGGAATTTTACCTTGGAATAGGAGAGAACAAAATTGAACTGCCGCCGTCGCCTTTGCGCGTTGTCGCCGTCACCGTCGCTGGTCGAGTATAAATTTATAGGGAAAGGTAGAGAGAGATACACGGCAGTGAGATTAGAAAAGTGAAAAAGGGCTTTGTTCTATTTATATTTTATATTCCGACCACCCCGGTCGGGTATAAATTTAATATATTTAATACTTTATATTTTTCAACTATAGCAGTCAGATGAAATTTTAACATATTTAATTATTTATTTAATGTTTCCAATTACATCGATCGGTTATATATTTAATAATTTAATATAACATTCCAACTATAACGGTCGGATAATTTTTAATAAATATAATTATTCAATATTTGTGACTACATCAGTCGGTTATATATTAAATAAAATTTTATATTTTATTAAAATTTTATATTATATTTAATTATTAAATATAATATTCCGACAACTGCATTCGGGTAAAAATTTAATATATTTAACTATTTATAATTTTCGACTACAACGGTCGAAAATATTTTTAATGTATTTAATTATTTAATATTTCCTACTACAATAGTCGGTTACATATTTAATACAATTTAGTTATATATTTAAATTAATTAATAAAATTTAATTTTATATTTTAATTAATTAATATAATTTAATTATATATTTAAATTAATGATTTATAAACTTTCCGACTGCAGTAGTTGGAATATCTATTTCCCAAAATTTACCGTCAAATCTTATGACTGTTGTCGTCGAAAATAGTATCGGAAAAATATTTGATAAAAAATAAAATAAAAAATTAAAATTTTCGACTAAAGTAGTCGGAAATTTTTCGACTGATTTTTCGATCGGAATTTGTAGTAGAAAAAAATCAAATTTCTGGTAGTAATTATTAAATATCATTATCAAATATCGACTGAACTGATTGATTTTTCTCAAGTTTGATTATGTTCAAATTTTTTAATTCAGTTCTTCGATATGGGCTATTTTTGGGTCATTTGTGTTTTTATTCCTATTTTGTGTTGGTCTTCAATTTTTGTCCTGTCTAAATTTGCACGCATAAAGTTATATTTTTATATTAGAGAGAAGTGGTGAAAACTCCTTCAAACTATACTTGAACAATTTACTTTAATCTCCAAACTATTACTACCAATTAAAATATCTCTAATCTTGACAAAACAAACTTAAAATATATTGATTTGTCAAACCTAATAATATGTTTACACACGCATTAGGGCTGAAAATTTGTGTTGATATATTGTATTGTATATGTGGGGGCTTCGCATAGATAATTAGAGCACCAAAAAAAATTTAAAGACATACTTATTTAACTCCACAAAAATAAAACACTTCTCCAATCAAATTCTCTCAAATATGACGTCAAATCTCTCTCAAAATCACAAACCTAAATCAAAGGGTTTTAGCCTTTTATTTTTTTTTGCTGGTGTTGTACTCCATACTTTGTCTTGTATTTTCTTACTGTATTTATGACTATCTTTTCGATTGCTCAATCGAGAACTATGATCTTTAGCTCTAGAGCTGAATCATTTTGTATCTGAGAAGAACTTCCAGATAAATAGGACAGATTAATAGGAAGGAATAGAAATATTGTAGCAGAAACCAACTATTATTTGACAAATGACATATTTAAATCATTTTTACGTAGTAGTTGTCATGATTATCTTATTTTTTCACACAAAGAAGTGTTGATGAGTCGAAATTCGTGTTGTACACTGGACCGGACTTTGACTCGATTTCACTATAGGATTCTTTGTTTTCTTGTTGTAACACCTCACTAACTACAGAACATGATGCTTTCAACACCTTCTTTAGAGGTTAGATTTTAAGTTGTTTTAATTAAGGAGACTATAAATCAAAACAGAGTTTTAGCCATTGTGGTGGAAGTGGATTTAAATTGATGAAAAATGTTAAAAATAAGACTTTTTACCATTTGGTGGTTCATGTGGCTTATTTTATAATTAGATAGGTATGCCCGTGCAATGCATAGTAGAATAAAATGAAGATGTAACAGCAAGGGACTATCCCGTTTGATTAGATTAGTTAATGGAAAAGATTCCAAATGCAAGTTTTATACAATCATGGAAATAATATACTACTAGATTCTCATATGTATATATGATAGTGATTGTTGGCTATTCTACACAAGTTTTGGCAAAAGAGAGTTCAACAGACTAATACCAGCCGCTGAAGTAACACTCCTGTTATGCAAAATAGTAATCGTGCCTGAGCAAAATGCTTTGATTTTAGTCGGATCTGGTATCCAACAGTATCTCCAAGATCCTCTCCTTTTTAGAGCATACTGAAGCGGCAACTGATATTGCAGATATACGGCGAGTCTGAGTGCATATGATGTTACAATCCGCACCACGAAGGGATGATATCTCCTCTTCTAGAATAAATTAAGGGAGTTGCGTATATGATTCTGGCAAACACCGACAGTTATGGAGATGAGTTGGTTGTTGATGCATATCTCATATCTACAGTTGCAGTTGGTAAAACAGCTGGCGACTTGATCAAACAATACGTAGCTTTAACAACAATCCAACTACCATTATTGCATTTGGAGATACCAAGTTGGATGTTCAACCATCGCCAGTTGTTGCAACTTTTAGTTTCTAAATGGACAAACCGGATCACACCAGATGTACTTATACATGATCTGATAGCACCAGGTGTCAATATTCTTGCTGGTTAGACTTGGTCATTCTTTCGACTCCTTAGTCTTCTTGGACAAAGCTTGTGTTGAGAAAGTAACTGATGATGTAGCCACTAACCATGAGCCATTGGAGTAATCTGAGCTAAATGACACATCCATTACTCCTGTTGGACTCCCTGGCAATGTCCCAAACTTCCTTTTATTTGAATGATGAAAATAAATGTTGCAAGCCAAATCTTGTATTAGTCTAGAACATTCTTCCACTTTGTCCTGTTACGTTACCCAAATTTTATTAGTAAAAGTAGTAAATAAGCCTCAATCTCAATCAATATAAGTCGACTATGTGTCTTTGAACTTCCTAATTACTATCCCATTTCATTTACTTTTACTTATTTTAATTGTACTAATGTCAACTTTTACTTATCCAGTCTAAAAATCCAAGAATGCCCAAAAGTTAATCTTGGTACTTCTCACCAATGCAAGGCTGTAACCTATCAAGAACAAACATGTGACATTGTGGTAGAAGCCATTGCAGAAGGAGGGTAACCAACCAATCTACCATCTGTCATTGGCAAAAATACCATATAACAGTTAGAAAACAGATTACAATACTAAAGCTTTATATGATTAAGGCATAATTGTTGTTGTTGTTGTTGATTACAGAGGATAATGTAATCAAAACTTTGTTGAATAAGGCGTAATTGCTTATTATTATTAGTATTATATACATCTTCCCGGGGACTTTATTCAGTAATATTCTTGAGTGTGATATTAGCATACTTGAAAAGCATGCTAACTACACTACGTTGCGAGAAATTCCTATATTCTCCTAGTTCTCACACTTGTGAGGACTCCTATATAATATCATTCATGCCATGTAGATTAGGTAAAAAATCTTCAATTATCCAACGCCCACCAAAACATCTAGTAGCCAGTCCTTTTTTTAATAACCGTGGTGTCTGAACTAACGTGTGGGCACAACGACTAATTATGTAGGTTAATAAAATATCAGGTAAAGTTCATTCTTCCACTCTTTCGAACACTTAAATCCATATTTTAGAAAAAAATTATTGGCTTTTTAAGTGACTGATGCAGTGATGTAGCACAAAGCTAAAACAACATAGACCAAATGAGATATATACAATTAATAAGAATCAAATGAGATATACACAAATAATAAGATTGAACGTTGGGGTTTATACAATTCAGAGCAAATAAGTAGAAGAAACCACAAAAATGCAGCTAGAATGAGGAAAATGAAGTAGGAAATAAAAGAGATCAAACAATAGGAATATGAAATTAATCTAAACAAGCCCATGAAATGCCACATTGACCCAAGAAACTCAATAAAAGAAAAGTCAGGAACTGCTTCTTCTAAAGCATAGATGTAAATGTAAGTGAGCTGAAAAGTAACCAGAATAAGTGGCAGAATATAAGTTCATTACTACCCATTGAAAATTTTGTTGAGATAGCCGATTTTCAGTAGCTTGCTCGACCGCTTCAGAAAAGCTTACATGACCTGTTGAATATTACTAAAAAACAAAACACTTTGCTTTATCAAAGTCTCCATCTTACCACTAACTAAAACAAATTACTGACATAAACTACACCTAAAGTGATTAGCACATTCATCAACAAAAGTTAATCTCTAATCTGTTCAATCTCGAGTTGAAGCGATCATCCGAAAGAGATGAAAATTAAAAATAAAAGGGTGTGTAAAACCTGTGTGAGGCCCTTAAGAACTGATCTGATATTTGGAATCGCAAACCAGTACATGTTTGGAGCAATTAGTTGTCGAGTCTTAAAGTGAAGAGAAAAAGGAAAAACAAGGAAAAACACAACATGAGAACAGAATTGTATCAACAAACAACACTTTAAAGACAAAATTGTATCCACTCATCTTGACAAAATTGATTCAAGATACACTATTCCTTTATCAACGATACCATATATGTTCGTACAGGATCATTTATGTTAAGATGTCAAGCATCTGGAGACCTTTTGGACGTAAAAGAAGCATGAGTGAACAATTTATCAGAAAAGTACAAATTCTAATACACATTACAATCAGAAAGAACGTCCAAGATACTAACTTTTTTTTATTATGGTTTCTTTTTTCCATGTCTCAACACCCTTGAAGAATGACCTAGTTGATGTAACTGCAAGTCCCTTAACCAATCAGAAAAAACTACTATGGACAATATAGGTAGAATCACAGGTGAATCATCATAACTTATGAAAAGAATGATCAATAAAACTATAACCATCCACTCAGCAAAAAAAATGTTAAGACCAACTCCAAAACTAATCCCTAGAGATAGCATTGGTTGTAAAAGAAGCTCTAGATCATAATCAATGATGGGCAGGTCAAGTATTGGATGCCTTAGCTTGAGGTTGTAATAGACAGTTTCCCCTGCTGCACTAGTTATCATGTCTTGAAAAGAAAACAGAATCCTCAAAACTAGTGTGGAGCATGGACCAAACTCAAAAAATTATTTTCCATTTTTTTCCTTGTATGCCCCTTCTAAAGGGACACAACTAAGCGTTGTGATAGCTTGAGTGAAACAGGAAGTATTAACACAAGAAACCATCTAGCATACACTTTGAAGTTATATCTTACAAGAAGCCTCTCAAGTTTTAAAAAACACACTTCGATCACAAATCAGCATACAAATAAAACAAGCATGAAAATTATGAATATTTAATGTCACAAATAGATTCTTGCATTTTGATATTGCAGTTGATGTCTTTGAATTAAATCCAATGATCAAAGTAAGAATCGAAACAAAGATACCACCTCCCCCAACACCTCCTGCACTCCCAAAAGCGGTAGCAAAGAATCCAATCACTGAACCAACAATTACTCTCCACCCAAATTCCAATTCCTGAAATATATATTACACTTCAGTCATACATCTATGACAAGACATCAACATGTTTCTGAAATACTCAAAGAGTGCCCTTTGACCTTAGAAATAAGTGGTTACGCCTTCAAGCCGTCAATTAAACAGAATGATCCTTCCAAAAAGTTAGCCTGAATTGAACTAATATGATATGCCACTGATGTGGAAATGAACTTACAGGCCAAAAATATTGATAATGCATTTTCCCTTACTGAAGAAGAATATTTAATAGCTTAAAAAAGGAGCCTGATTCAAAGTCATTACTTGTTCCATTTGGAATTTACTCAGCGGAGGCGAAAAGCGAAAAGGCCAAAACAAGAAAACCATTCAGCCCGACTGCATATCCTGTTAAAGTTTTCAATCTTAATCCAATTTTAGCCATCAATTGCTATATACCCATTCTATAAAATTGCTCTAAATAACCAGCACCCTACCGAGACAATCAAGATTAGAATATTTGACCAAATCAGTAACCTATAAAAAGCAAGTTGAAAACAAGAAATATATGTAGATCATTACACTTACCCAACTAAGTATTTAAAATCTTCAACTTTTTGAACTATATATTAAGCAGCTTTAGAAATCAATTCCCCCAAATCTGATATAGAGTACATTGAATAGTAAGAAACTTCTAGAAATGTATGCTTGAAGCAAGAAATCACGATCCTAGACTTAAAAATCAGAAGAAAAAACGTGCAAGTTATGCTATTTTTTTCCCTGTAAAATGGGTGGTTTGAAAAATTCACAATGAGTTATTTTACATTTTTCTTTAAAAATTGATGTACAATCATCTTTTCCCAACTTTTATGACCAGCATATTTGCAATAGAAATATTTTACAGGTAAATGAAAAATCAACCAACTGACTAGCAGTTTAGCAGCAAGATGTTAACTAACAGTACATAGCAGTTTTTCACTAATGCAATAACTGTTTTTAGATCAAAGAAGTGAGACCTATAATCAAGAACCAAATCAAAATTTTGAAGAATTATATTAGTTTCGCTTGGTCTAACTTTAATTAGAATAACTTAATGAAAATATAAAAGAATTAATAAGATTAAAACAAACAACTAAAGAAACTTATGAAAAAGCATTTAGTTAACCCACCTAAATGACAGATAATTTTGAAGTACTAGTTTTATACATACTTAGAGATATAGAAATTATAGACGTAAAGAAAATAATATGGGAAAAATATTTAACATCGAAGATGAAGAGTTAGATATGAATCAGATAAAAGACGAGTTCGGAAAAATATACTTAAGTGATGACAATCACTATTACTACCTAGATAATTATTCAGATGTATATTATACAGATTAAAAAATGCTAGAATATATTCAAAGAGTTAGAGAAAAACAAAGTTGACTATACGAAGAAATTAATTATAGAAACCAGCTTAGAAAAGGAAGAGAACAATTAAAAGAAATATTAATTTGGATAAATAAAACCATGAAACAACTAGAATTAAAAGACAGTTTAGAATATGATTTAGACATAGAACTATTCATAGAAGAAAAAAACAGGATAATTAACGAAATAGATAACCTAAAATTTAATATTAGATATAGTACAATTAGAATAAATTGTTACAAAGAAATTTGCAGTATCACAACTACTTTAGGATAAAATGATAGACTATGAGTATTTAAAATATTGGAGATAAGATATGGAAGAAATAAGAGCAACAGAGATACTTATGAAAGAAAATTTAATTGAATATTTTAGAACAAAAAATATAAAATGTTTAGAATACCTCCAAAATAATATAGAAAAATTACAAAGACTAAAAGAAAACACTAAAGAATACTACAGTAAAGCTTTTAATCAATTACCACATAATCACCCTCCAAGATATAAACATTAATAAAATAAAAATATTTAGAGAAGTTAACAAATATCCACGCACAAATAAAAATAGATCCATTAATTAAAATAGATCTATTTATTTACCCAAGTTATCTGCACCCCCTACAATTGGTATCAGAGCCTATGCTAATTAAAGTTAGTAAAAACTCAGTAAATGCACAAAAAAAAATCAAATTTGGAATCAACAATAGATAGTCTAGAATATATATATCAACATAAACTATATACATTTAAATAAAATGAACAAAGAAGAATTTATAATCGATGAAAAAACATATGAAAATCATGAAAGATTAAAAATAAAAATAGTATTCTCTAATTTAGGAAGGAGATATAAGAAAATAGGTGAACATTTATATTTAATGTTAGAAAAAAAAGAATTAAAATTAGAAGATAAGTTGACAACCATGGTAAGAATAGAAAGAGAAAACGAAGAGATAGACAGAAAAAAGGAAATAGATAAAATAAAACAACAAACCACAGAAGAAATAAGAAAAATAGAAGAAACTAAAAATAGTAGGATTGCTGAATTAGAAAAAAGAACTAAAAATGCTAAAGAATTTATATGAAAAGAGAAACAAAAAAAAAGAAGAAAAAGATAAAGAACAAAAATTATTACACGAGATAAAACAATTTAAAGAAAAATTAGAAATAAAAAATAAAGAACCAGAAAACAGTGAATTAAAAATAAATGCAATAGATGCTGAAGAAACAGATAATTATGATTCAGAAGATAGTGAAACATATACAGAAATTCTAGAAAACATAGGAAAACTAGAAATTAATGAAAAACAAGAAGTAATTAATAAAGAAAATTTAGAACTAATAAATACAAAAGTAAATACTCTAGATAAAAATATAATACCTAGTATATCAGAAATAAGAAAACCAACCTATAGTTACAAAAATAAGTTTAAAAGATATAATCCAAAGGATGAATATAATAAATGGACACTAAAACAAATAATTAATTACAACTTTTTAGATTTAGACTATGTAATAAATACAAATAAAACAATACAACTATGGGTAGGATACATGTCAAAACAATTATTAGATAATAAAATAGATACAACAAACACACCAGAATATATAAAAAAGATATTAATAGGAACAGTAAAATTATGATTTTTAAACCTAGCCGAAGCAAGTAAAAAAGTATTAAGATCTGACAATAAAACAGAAGGAACATCAATACCTACTAAAATACTACTAACAGAAATATTGAAAAAATATGAAATAGCTATAAGAGAAGAATTTAGTAGTATAACAACAGAAGAAGAAGAGCAAAATAAAGAGAAAGATACGAATAGGAATTTAATGTTAAAATTAGCAATATGTAATATGTGCTATATAGATGAGTATACATGCGCATTTAAAGAATATTATTATAAAAGAAAATATAATATAGAAGAAAGTAAACAAATAAGAATATTATATTTTAGCAAATTACTTGAACCATTTATCTCAAAAATAATAAAGAGATGAGATGAAGCAAAAATAGTAGATACCCTAGCAGCAAGAATAAAATTTTTACAACAATGGTATAGAAACCTATGTGAAAAATATAGAGAAGAAATAAAAATAAAAAAAACATTAATAAGAAATTTAGCATGTTGCAAAGATAAAATGACACCTCAATTTGGATGTGAAGAAAGATATTATAAGAAAAGTAAAAGACATAAGATATATAAGAAATATAAAAAATCAAAATATAAATATAAGAAACCAAGAAAAAGATATTATGTAAAAATTATAAACATAAAAGACCATATAGGAAAAAGAAATCTATAAAAAAATGTACTTATTATAATTGTGGAAAACTAGGACATTTAGCTAGAGATTGTAAATTACCAAAAAAAAAACCAAAAAATAAACAAATATCAAAAATAAAAATAGAAAATACAGAATATATGCAGATAGATTATATAGATTATAATTAGAAAGTGAAGCTAGTATATATGAAATTTCGGAGAATGAAACAGATAATGAAATAGATAGTGAATTAGATAAATCAAATGACTGAAGAAAATATAAAAATGAACCAAATAATTGAAGAAGATATAAAAATAATAACAAAGGAAGAATATTTAAATAAAGAAGGAACAGATCAAAATAATATGTAATAGACTGTAGATATGCAAAAGGAAGAGTTAGTATACCACTAGTAACAAAAAGAATAATTAATAAAGAAATAAACGATATAAAAAGTAAAGAGCCAATCAAATATGTACACCTTGGAGGAACAGAGATATTAATAAAAGCATGTTTTAGAGAAGGAATAGATACACCAATATAACTATATTTAGTAGATGATAGAATTATAAAATCTATAGAAAAAAATATAATAACTGCCACAAAAGAAAATTTAATATACCAAAAATTTAAATTTATAATAAATGCGAATATTTAGTAGCAATAACAGATAAAAATATGGATAAATCATTAGTATTATATTGAAAAATATCAGGAATAGAACTAACCCCAGGAAGTAAAATATTTACAACAAGATTTAAAAATCTATATGTATTAACAATAAAACATAAAATAACAGGAAAAAATAAAATTAATAAAATACAAATAGAAAGTCCCTTTGAACAATTTGTAAAAACAATTGATAATAATGATTATAGTTACAAAGACATAAATATAGAAGAAGATTTAGAAATAATAAATGATAGAATAATGACAACAAAAATAATAGCTCATAAAAAATCAAAATCATCAAGCTCATAAAAAAGAACAAGTTATGAAACAACTTCAACAGTTAATTTAAATCAATATTACATAACAAGAACAATAAATGTAAAAAGAATATTTAATATTCTTAAACACAGGACAAGAAAAAAATTATATAGCAAAATATTTAGTAAAAGGTGAAGAAATAAAATCTAATAGTGATATATGCCCTGATCAACCAAGGAGTTTAATAAACATTAAAGATACGGCAGAAAAAAAAATAATAGGAGTCACAAAAATAAAAATAGAATTTGAAATAAAGGAAGAAATGCAAAAAACAGACATAATATTAAGAATAAAATAGTTAGAATAAGTAAAATCATACAATATAGAACATACACAATTATCTATAACATATAATAAAGAAAGATTATTCATAAAAAGAATTTTAACACGATATGAAAATATATGTATTTGTAAAAATAATAGTAGAAGGATATTATAATAGGTATTATACACCTATGATAGATACAGGAGCAGAAGCAAACTTATGTAGATACAACTGTTTACCAGAAAGCAAATGGGATAAATTAAAAACACCAATAGTAGTCAAATAATTTAATAATGAAGGAATCTTAATTACATATAAAGCTAAAAATGTAAAAATTCAGAAATGAGATAAAATAATAACAATAGAAGAAATCTATAATTATGAACTAACATCAAAAGATATGCTTTTAGGAATGCCATTTTTAGATAAATTATACCCACATATAATAACTAAAATAGATTGGTGGTTTACAACACCATGTAAATAAAAAGTAAGGGCAAAAAGAGTTATTAATAAAATAAGAAAGAAAACTGATTGAATAAAAGGAAGTGAAAAAATTACACAAAAGTTAGAAAATATAAAAAATACAGAAGATACAGTAGAAATAGTTGTATTTTCAATAAATAAAAAAGAAATAACTATTTTCAATAGACAAGGTAGAAATAATAAAGAAACAATTAAGACAATTATATAGTGAAGATCCATTAAGAGGATGAGAAAAACATAAAACTACTATAAAATTTGAATTAATAAATAAAAATAGCATAATAACTCAAAAACCATTAACATATAATTTTGACGATTTAAAAGAATTTAAAATACACATAGATGAATTATTAGAAAAACAATATATACAACAAAAGTAATAGTAAACACAACAATCCAGCATTTATAGTAAATAAATATAGTGAACAAAAAAGAGGTAAAAGTAGAATGGTTATTGATTATAGAAATTTAAATGCAAAAACTATGACAAATAATTATCCTACCAAATAAGATATTAAAAATAAGATCAATACAAGGATATAACTATTTTAGTAAATTTGACTGTAAATCAGGATTTTACCACTTAAAGTTAGAAGAAGAATCTAAGGAATTAACCGCATTTACGATACCACAAGGATTTTATGAATGGAACGTATTACCATTCGATATAAAAATGCACCAGGTAGATATCAAAATTTTATGGATAGTTATTTTAAACAATTGCCTAATTGTATAGTATATATAGATGATATACTACTATATACAAAAACTAAAGAGGAACATTTAAAATTATTAGAATAATTTACAGATATAATAAAAAAATCGGGAATAAGTTTAAGTGTAAAGAAAGCCGAAATTATGAAAAACCAGATAGAGTTTTTAGGAATACAAATAGATCAAAGTAGAGTAAAAATGCAACAACCTATAGTACAAAAAATAATAAATTCAAAAGAAGAATTAGATACAAAAAAGAAATTACAATCATTTTTAGGATTAGTAAACCAAGAAAGAGAATATATACCAAAATTAGCAGAAAACCTAAAGCCTTACAGAAAAAATTAAAAAAAGATGTAGAATATAATTACAATGAAGAAGATAAAAAATAAGTTCAGAAAATAAAAATACTTTGTAAAAAGTTATCAAAATTACAATTCCTAGATGAAAATAAAAAAATTACATATATAGTAGAAGCAGACGCAAGTGAATATAGTTATGGAGGAGTACATAAATACAGATACGAAAATGAAAAATTAGAACATCATTGTAGATACTACTCAGGTATGTTTAATGAAACAGAAATAAAATGAGAAATAAATAGAAAAGAATTATGTTCATTATATAAATGTTTATTAGCGTTTGACCATATATTGTATATAACAAATTTATAGTGAGAACAGATAATACCCAGGTTCGGTGGTGGCTAACAAAGAAAATACAAAATTCAGTTACAACAAAAGAGATTCGGAGACTAGTATTGAATATATTAAATTTTACATTTACAATTGAAGTAATTAGTACTAACAAAAATGTTATTGCAGATTACATATCAAGACAAAGCTATACAGACTGATATAATAGAAGATGATGCTTTAGAAAAGATACTCAAAACCCTAACTACGCTTTCAATGAAAGTGGACAGTATGGGTAATGAAATAGAAAATCTAAAGACTAATGAAGTTAAAACTGAAGTATGAAGCTACAAATCAGCTAACTCAGCAGTGTGCAGAGCTATGTCGATCGGAAGACATTAAAATTCTAGAGCTAAAAGGAGACGTTGGGACACTCCATAAAACCCATAACGTTTATCAATCTACAGTTGCAAGTACAAGCAAAGGAGTTAGTGGACAAAGATACCAGAATATGAACATGAATAAGACATTTGAGAAGCCATTTATACCAAAAATACAAAAAGACCCCTTGTACATACCCCCACAAATTACCACATATCGAGATAGTTTGAACCAAGATAAAAAAACTTATAACCATCTAGCCCGAGGATACATAAAAAATATCTACAAAGTACAAACTTTTCTAAACGTTAACCCCAGAGCTACAGATATCCAAGAACCAAACACAAACTATATAACCCAAAGATTGCAAGGTCATAACAAGCTAATCACACTATCCAAAACTAACCCAAGCTTAATAAAAACTTGTTTCGACTATGGATTATTAAATACCTTATATACCTAAGATGGAGAAGAACCATCAGCTATGGAAGAATTATATAAAATATTCACCACTTATAAAAGAGTAACCAATGGAAATCTATTTTATATAAAGTTTATACTACACTAGCAGATATATTATACGACGAGATCAAACCAGTTATACAAGTTGTAAAAATAGGATTAACCAGAGATATGATCATACCGGAAGATATTGTATAGCAGCTAGAGATACCCAGAATTGAGATACCTGATTTCTATGCAACGACTTATTGGACTAGCTATAATTATTCAAGAATTAACAAATACTTATATCAATGGAAACCCAATATGGAGCTATTATTTAAGAGACCATAAAATGATTTATTCAAATTCAAGAGAACTACGACAGACAGATATGAAAGATGTCAGACAATGGATAATGACGTTACTTAACCCTGAAAAACAATCTACTACAAGAGCAATTAAGAAAAGATTTATTTCAGACGAATTATTAACAAGATATTGCAAGATAATTGGACACAAATATCCAGACCATCAATGTTCGAGATGTAATGGAGAAGATAATATTATCTGAGAAGTCTAGCTAGAATAAAAGGAGAAAAATCAACCATGAAGATAAGGACGCCAGCTAGACACAAAACAATAATGGAAGAGATAAAAAGACAAGCTATTCAATTGTGAAAGTGACATGTAGATAACTTTCACAATTTCTTGTACGTAAATTGTAAATTATTGCATAGGTAGAATCTTAAGCACTAATAGATTTTTGTCCTTTAGTACTTTAAGTCATTTTCTCTTTTTCAAGATGTCAAGACTTTTTGACACCTACCATAATTAGGTTTTATAGATGTAAGTGGGATAGCCTTTCTTTTTTTAGTTTTGTAACATCAAGAAGAATACGTAGGAACCATGTAACGTATTCATTTTCTCATTATAAATAGAGGCATGGAAGCATAAGAGAAGGCAAACCTTCATGCGTTGAAGCAAACACTCTTCTTTCACAACAAACGTTTGAACATTTATTAAAAATAGGTATATTTTAATGGAAAAAGCTATGGATGAACAAAGCTTAGAATTATCAAACCTACTAGAATAGGTATATTTATTTATGATTATGAATAACTAAATTCATAAATTTCTAACAATCATAATATGATAAAATAAGTTCATGTTAGTTAATTTATAGTAGAATTATTCAAAAAATGACATGTTAAGAAGTTTATTAGCCAAGTGGAAAAGGAGAAAAATCTCTAATAACTATGCCATCCTAAAGGTGAAACCGGTGAGGCAAGAAAGCCGTGATAGGGGAGTAGCCAGAGTAGAGGCGCTGTTTAAGGGAAAAGTATCCAGATTACCATGCTAATAGTGACCGAAGAATATGTTATTTAAGAATAATCTAATATATAGTAATCTAAAATGATCATATTTTGTTATGTGTATGATTGAAGGGAATATTTTGAAAAAAACATCACATGAAAAATGAATACTTATTTATCTGATGAAATGGTAGATAAATTTAAAATATTTATTTTGTATGTACTTAAGGATATAGAAATTGTAGATATAAGAAAAATTATATTGGAAAAAATATTTGATAAATATTTTATGACTAGAATAAATTACATACCTCAACTACCTAACTACTCTTATAAATACTTACATACCAAACCTACACGTCAACCATGATAAATTACGACTATTGGAAAATGGATATGAAAAATATACAATTAATAGAAAAATTAATGAAAACAAATTTAGAAGAATATATGAGAACCAAAGATATAAACTATATAGAATACCTTAATGAAAATATAGAAGAATTAATAAGATTAAAACAAACAACTAAAGAAAATTATGAAAAAGCATTTAGTTAACCCACCTAAATGACAGATAATTTTGAAGTTCTAGTTTTATACATACTTAGAGATATAGAAATTATAAACGTAAAGAAAATAATATGGAAAAAAAATATTTAACATTGAAAATGAAGAGTTAGAGATGAATCAGATAGAAGAAGAGTTAGGAGAAATATACTTAAGAGATGACAATCACTATTACTACCTAGATAATTATTCAGATGGATATTATATAGATTAAAAAATGCTAGAATATATTCAAAGAGTTAGAGAAAAACAAAGTTGGCTATACGAAGAAATTAATTATAGAAATCAGCTTAGAAAAGGAAGAGAACAATTAAAAGAAAGATTAATTTGGATAAATAAAACCATGAAACAACTAGAATCAAGAGACAGTTTAGAATATGATTTAGACATAAAACTATTCATAGAAGAAAAAGACAGGATAATAAACGAAATAGATAACCTAGAATTTAATATTAGATATAGTACAATTAGAATAAATTATTACAAAGAAATTTGCAGTATCACAACTACTTTAGGATAAAATGATAGACTATGAGTATTTAAAATATTGGAGAGAAGATATGGAAGAAATAAGAGCAACAGAGATACTTATGAAAGAAAATTTAATTGAATGTTTTAGAACAAAAGATATAGAATATTTAGAATACCTCTAAAATAATATACAAGAATTACAAAGACTAAGACCAAAAACTAAAGAATATTACAGTAAAGCATTTAATCAAATACCATCTAATCACCCCTCAAGATATGAACATTAATAAAATTAAAATATTTAGAGAAGTTAAGAAATATCCACGCACAAATAAAAATAGATCCATTAGTTATAATAGATTTATTTATTTACCCAAGTTATCCGCACCACCTAAAATTGGTATCAGAACCTATGCTAATTAAAGTTACGGAAGTAGTATATATTTGGATTTAATAAAGATCTATTTCTATAACCAAGTTATCCGCACCCCCTATATTTGTAGGGGGTACGGATAACTTGGGTAAATAAATAGATCTATTATAGTTCTAATGGATCTATTTTTATTTGTGCATAGATATTTCTTAACTTCTCTAAACGTTTTTATTTTTAGTGTATTTATTTTAATTTTATTAATGTTCATATCTTGGGGGGTGATTAGATGGTATTTGATTAAATGCTTTACTGTAATATTCTTTAGTTTTTTCTTTTGATCTTTGTAATTCTTGTATATTATTTTAGAGGTATTCTAAATATTCTATATCTTTTGTTCTAAAATATTCAATTAAATTTTCTTTCATAAGTATCTCTGTTGCTCTTATTTCTTCCATATCTTCTCTTCAATATTTTAAATACTCATAGTCTATCATTTTATCCTAAAGTAGTTGTGATACTGCAAATTTCTTTGTAATAATTTATTCTAATTGTACTATATCTAATATTAAATTCTAGGTTATCTATTTCATTTATTATCCTGTCTTTTTCTTCTATGAATAGTTTTATGTCTAAATCATATTCTAAACTGTCTTTTGGTTCTAGTTGTTTCATGATTTTATTTATCCAAATTAATCTTTCTTTTAATTGTTCTCTTCCTTTTCTAAGCTGATTTCTATAATTAATTTCTTCGTATAGACAACTTTATTTCTCTCTAACTCTTTGAATATATTCTAGCATTTTTTAATCTGTATAATATCCATCTGAATAATTATCTAGGTAGTAATAGTGATTGTCACCACTTAAGTATATTTCTCCTAACTCGTTTTCTATCTGATTCATATCTAACTCTTCATCTTCAATGTTAAATATTTTTTTCATATTATTTTCTTTACATTTATAATTTCTATATCTCTAAGTATGTATAAAACTAGTACTTCAAAACTATCTGTCATTTAGGTGGGTTAACTAAATGTTTTTTCATAATTTTCTTTAGTTGTTTGTTTTTATTTAATTCTTATATATTTTCATTAAGGTATTCTATATATTTTATATCTTTGGTTCTCATATAATCTTCTAAATTTGTTTTCATTAATTTTTCTATTAATTGTATATTTTTCATATCCATTTTCCAATATTCGTAATTTATCATGATTGATGTGTAGGTTTGATATGTAAGTATTTATAAGAGTAGTTAGGGAGGAGAGGCATGTAATTTATTCTAGTCATAAAATATTTATCAAATATTTTTTCAATATGATTTATCTTATATCTACAATTTCTATATCTGTAAGTACATACAAAACAAGTATTTTAACTTTATCTACCATTTCGTCAGATAAATAAGTATTCATTTTTCATATGATACTTTTTTGCAAAATATTCCCTTCAATCATACACATAACAAAATATGATCATTTTAGATTACTATATACTAGATTATTTTTAAATAACATATTCTTTGGTCACTATTAGCATGGTAATCTGGATACTTTTCCCTTAAACAACGTCTCTACTCTGGCTACTCCTCTATCACGGCTTTCTTGCCTCACCGATTTCACCTTTAGGATGACATAGTTCTTAGGAATTTTTCTCCTTTTCCACTTGGCTAATAAACTTCTTAACATGTTATTTTTCGAATAATTATACTATAAAGCAACTAACATGAATTTATTTTATCATATTATGATTGTTAGAAATTTATGAATTTAGCTATTCATAATCATAAATAAATATACCTGTTCTGGTAGGTTTGATAATTCTAAGCTTTGTTCATCCATAGCTTTTTCCATTGAAATATACCTGTTTTTAATAAATGTTCAAAAGTTTGTTGTGAAAGAAGAGTGTTTGTTTCAACGCATGAAGGTTTGTCCTCTCTTCTGCCTTTTATGCCTCTATTTATAATGAGAAAATGAATACTTTACATGGTTCCTACGTATTCTTTCTGATGTTACAAAAGTCAAAAAAGAAAGGCTATCCTACTTACATCTATAAAAGTTAATTATGGTAGGTGTCAAAAAGTCTTGACATCTTAAAAAAAAAATGACTTAAAGTACTAAAGGACAAAAATCTATTAGTGCTTAAGATTCTACCTATACAATAATTTACAATTTACGTACAAGAAATTGTGAAAGTTATCTACATATCACTTTCACAATTTAATAGCTTGTCTTTTTATCTCTTCCATTATTGTTTCATGTCTAGCTGGCGTCCTTATCTTCATGGTTGATTTTTTCCTTTTATTCTAGCTGGACTTCTGGGATAGTATTATCTTCTCCATTATATCTCGAACATTGATGGTCTGGATATTTGTGTCCAATTATCTTGCAATATCTTGTTAATAATCCGTCTGAAATAAATCCTTTCTTAATTGCTCTTGCAGTAGATTATTTTTCAAGGTTAAGTAATGTCATTATCCATTGTCTGACATCTTCCATATCTGTTTGTCGTAGTTCTCTTGAATTTGAATAAATCATTTTATGGTCTCTTGAATAATAGCTCCATATTGGGTTTCCATTGATATAATTATTTGCTAATTCGTGAAAAATTGTAGCTAGTCCAATAAGTCATTTATTTGCGTAGAAATCAGGCATCTCAATTCTAGGTATCTCTGGCTGCTGTACAATATCTTTCGGTATGATCATATCTCTGGTTAATCCTATTTTTACAACTTGTATAACTGGTTTGATCTCGTCGTATAATATCTCTGCTAGTGCAGTATAAAACTTTATATAAAATAGATTTTCTTTGGTTACTCTTTTATAAGTGGTGAATATTTTATGTAATTCTTCCATAGTTGATAGTTCTTCTCCATCTTGGGTATATATGGTATTTAATAATCCATAGTCGAAACAAGTTTTTATTAAGCTTGGGTTAGTTTTGGGTAGTGCGATTAGCTTATTATGACCTTGCAATCTTTGGGTTATATAGTTTGTGTTTGGTTCTTGGATATCTGTAGCTCTGGGGTTAACGTTTAGAAAAGTTTGTACTTTGTAGATATTTTCTATGTATCCTCGGGCTATATGGTTATAAGTTTTTTCATCTTGGTTCAAACTATCTCGATATGTGGTAATTTGTGGGGGTATGTACAAGGGGTCTTTTTTGTATTTTTGGTATAAATGGCTTCTCAAATATCTTATTCATGTTCATGTTCTGGTATCTTTGCCCACTAACTCCTTTGCTTGTACCTGTAACTGTAAATTGATAAACGTTATGAGTTTTATGGAGTGTCCCAACGTCTCCTTTTAGCTCTAGAATTTTAATGTCTTTCTATCGACATAGCTCTGCACACTGCTGAGTTAACTGATTTGTAGCTTCAGACTTCAGTTTAACTTCATTAGTCTTTAGCTTTTCTATTTCATTACCCATACTGTCCACTTTCATTGAAAGCGTAGTTAGGGTTTTGAGTATCTTTTCTAAAGCATCATCTTCTATTATATCAGCTTGTGTAGCTTTGTCTTGATATATAATCTACAATAACATTTTTGTTAGTACTAATTACTTCAATTGTAAATGTAAAATTTAATATATTCAATACTAGTCTCCGAATCTCTTTTGTTGTAACTGAATTTTGTATTTTCTTTGTTAGCCACCACCGAACCTGGGTATTATCTGTTCTCACTATAAATTTGTTATATACAATATATGGTTCAAATGCTAATAAACATTTATATAATGAACATAATTCTTTTCTATTTATTTCTCATTTTATTTCTGTTTCATTAAACATACCTGAGTAGTATCTACAATGATGTTCTAATTTTTCATTTTCGTATCTGTATTTATGTACTCCTCCATAACTATATTCACTTGCATCTGCTTCCACTATATATGTAAATTTTTTATTTTCATCTAGGAATTGTAATTTTGATAACTTTTTACAAAGTATTTTTATTTTCTGAACTTGTTTTTTATCTTCTTCATTGTAATTATATTCTACATCTTTTTTTAATTTTTTCTGTAAGGGCTTTAGATTTTCTGCTAATTTTGGTATATATTCTCCTTCTTGGTTTACTAATCCTAAAAATGATTGTAATTTCTTTTTTGTATCTAATTCTTCTTTTGAATTTATTATTTTTTGTACTATAGGTTGTTCCATTTTTACTCCACTTTGATCTATTTGTATTCCTAAAACTCTATCTGATTTTTCATAATTTCGGCTTTCTTTTCACTTAAACTTATTCTCGATTTTTCTATTATATCTGTAAATTGTTCTAATAATTTTAAATGTTCCTCTTTAGTTTTTGTATATAGTAGTATATCATCTATGTATACTATACAATTAGGTAGCTTAAAATAACTATCCATAAAATATTGATATCTACATGGTGCATTTTTATATTCAAATGGTAATACGTTCCATTCATAAAATCCTTGTGGTACCGTAAATGCGGTTAATTCCTTAGATTCTTCTTCTAACTTTAAGTGGTAAAATCCTGATTTACAGTCTAATTTACTAAAATAGTTATATCCTCGTATCTGTCTTATTTTTAATATCTTATTTGGTATTGATAATTATATGTCATAGTTTTTGCATTTAAATTTCTATAATCAATAACCATTCTACTTTTACCTCTTTTTTGTTCACTATGTTTATTTACTATAAATGTTGGACTATTGTGTTTACTATTACTTTTTTTGTATATACTATTTTTCTAATAATTCATCTATGTGCATTTTAAATTCTTTTAAATCGTCAAAATTATATGTTAATAGTTTTTGAGTTATTATGCTATTTTTATCTATCAATTCAATTTTTATAGTAGTTTTATGTTTTTCTCATCCTCTTAATGGATCTTCACTATATAATTGTCTTAATTTTTTCTTTATTATTTCTACCTTATCTATTGGAAATATAGTTATTTCTTTTTTATTTATTGAAAATACAACTAGTTCTACTGTGTCTTCTGTATTTTTTATATTTTCTAACTTTTGTGTAATTTTTTCACTTCCTTTTATTCAATCAGTTTTCTTTCTTATTTTATTAATAACTCTTTTTGCCCTTACTTTTTGTTTACATGGTGTTGTAAACCACCAATCTATTTTAGTTATTATATGTGGGTATAATTAATCAAAAAATGGCATTCCTAAAAGCATATCTTTTGATGTTAGTTCATAATTATAGATTTCTTCTATTGTTATTATTTTATCCCATATCTGTATTTTTATATTTTTAGCTTTATATGTAATTAAGCTTCCCTCATTATTAAATCATTTGACTACTATTGGTATTTTTAATTTATCCCATTTGCTTTCTGGTAAACAGTTGTATCTACATAAGTTTGCTTCTGCTCCTGTATCTATCATAGGTGTATAATACCTATTATAATATCCTTCTACTATTATTTTTACAAATACATATATTTTCATATTATGTTAAAGTTCTTTTTCTGAATAATCTTTCTTTATTATATGTTATAGATAATTGTGTATGTTCTATATTGTATGATTTTACTTGTTCTAACCATTTTATTCTTAATATTATGTCTGTTTTTTGCATTTCTTCCTTTATTTCAAATTCTATTTTTATTTTTTTGACTCCTATTATTATTTCTTTTTCTGTCATATCTTTAATGTTTATTAAACTTCTTGGTAGATCTGGGCATATATCACTATTAGATTTTATTTCTTCACTTTTTACTAGATATTTTGCTATATAATTTTTTTCTTGTCCTGTGTTTAAGAATATTAAATATTCTTTTTCATTTATTGTTCCTGTTATGTAATATTGATTTAAATTAACTGTTGAAGTTGTTTCATAACTTGTTCTTTTTGACGAGCTTGATGATTCTGGTTTTTTATGAGTTATTCTTTTTGTTGTAATTATTCTATTATTTATTATTTCTAAATCTTCTTCTATATTTATGTCTTTGTAACTATAATCATTATTATCAATTGTTTTTACAAATTGTTCAAAAGGACTTTCTATTTGTATTTTATTAATTTTATTTTTTTCTATTATTTTATGTTTTGTTGTTAATACATATAGATTTTTAAATCTTGCTGTAAATATTTTACTTCTTGGGGTTAGTTCTATTCCTGATATTTTTCAATATAATACTAATGATTTATCTATATTTTTATCTGTTATTGCAACTGAATTATTCGCACTTAATAAATTTAAATTTTTGGTATATTAAATTTCCTTTTATGGCAGTTATTATACTTTTTTTTATAGATTTTATAATTCTATCATCTGCTAAATATAGTTCTATTGGTGTATCTATTCCTTCTCTAAACAATGCTTTTATTAATATCTCTGTTCCTCCAAGGTGTACATATTTTATTGGGTCTTTACTTTTTATATCGTTTATTTCTTTATTAATTATTTTTTTGTTACTAGTGGTATACTAGCTCTTCCTTTTGCATATCTACGGTCTATTACATGTTATTTTGATCTATTCCTTCTTCATTCAAATATTCTTCCTTTGTTATTATTTTTATATCTTCTTCAATTATTGGGTTCATTTTTATATTTTCTTCAGTCATTTGATTTATCTAATTCACTATCTATTTCATTATCTGTTTTATTCTTCGAAATTTCATATATACTATCTTCACTTTCTAATTCATAATCTATATAAACTATTTGCATATAATCTGTATTTTCTATTTTTATTTCTGATATTTGTTTATTTTTTGATTTTTTTGATAATTTACAATCTCTAGCTAAATGTCCTAGTTTTCCACAATTATAACAAATACATTTCTTTATAGATTTCTTTTTCCTATATGGTCTTTTATGTTTATAATTTTTACATAATATCTTTTTCTTGGTTTCTTATATTTATATTTTGATTTTTTATATTTCTTATATTTCTTATGTCTTTTTCTTTTCTTATAATATCTTTTTCACATCCAAATGGAGGCGCTATTTTATCTTTGCAACATGCTAAATTTCTTATTAATGTTTTTTCCATTTTTATTTCTTCTCTATATTTTTCACATATATTTCTATACCATTGTTGTAAAAATTTTATTCTTGCTCCTAGGGTATCTACTATTTTTGCTTCATCCCAACTCTTTATTATTTTTGAGCTAAATGGTTCAGGTAATTTACTAAAATATAATCTTCTTATTTCTTTACTTTCTTCTATATTATATGTTCCTTTATAATAATATTCTTTAAATGCGCATGTAGACTCATCTATATAGCACATATTATATATTTCTAATTTTAACATTAAATTTCTATTCGTATCTTTCTCTTTATTTTGCTCTTCTTCTTCTGTTGTTATACTACTAAATTCTTCTCTTATAGCTATTTCATATTTTTTCAATATTTCTGTTGGTAGTATTTTAGTAGGTATTGATGTTCCTTCTGTTTTATTATCAGATCTTAGTACTTTTTTACTTCCTTCGACTAGGTTTAAAAACCATAATTTTACTGTTCCTATTAATGTCTTTTCTATATATTCTGGTGTGTTTGTTGTATCTATTTTATGATTTAATAATTATTTTGACATGTATTCTACCCATAGTTGTATTATTTTATTTGTATCTATTACACAATCTAAATCTAAAAAAGTTGTAGTTAATTATTTGTTTTAGTGTCCATTTATTATATTCATCCTTTGGATTATATCTTTTAAACTTATGTTTGTAATTATAGGTTGGTTTTCTTATTTCTGATGTACTAGGTATTATATTTTTATCTAGAGTATTTACTTCTGTATTTATTAGTTTTAGATTTTCTTTATTAATTACTTCTTGTTTTTCATTAATTTCTAGTTTTCCTATGTTTTCTAGAATTTCTGTATATGTTTCACTATCATCTGAATCATAATTATCTGTTTCTTCAGTATCTATTGCATTTATTTCTAATTCACTGGTTTTTGGTTCTTTATTTTTTATTTCTATTTTTTTTTAAATTGTTTTATCTCGTTTAATAATTTTTGTTCTTTATCTTTTTCTTCTTTTTTTTCTGTCTCTTTTCATATAAATCTTTTAGCATTTGTAGTTCTTTTTTCTAATTCAGCAATCCTACTATTTTTAGTTTCTTCTATTTTTCGTATTTCTTCTGTGATTTGTTGTTTTATTTTATCTATTTCCTTTTTTCTGTCTATCTCTTCGTTTTCTCTTTCTATTCTTACCATGACTGTCAACTTATTTTCTAATTTTAATTCTTCTTTTTCTAACATTAAATATAAATGTTCACCTATTTTCTTATATCTCTTTCCTAAATTAGAGAATACTATTTTTATTTTTAATCTTTCGTGATTTTCATATGTTTTTTCATCTATTATAAATTCTTCTTTGTTCTTTTTATTTAAATGTATATATGTTATGTTGATATATATATTCTAGACTATCTATTGTTGATTCTAAATTTGATATTTCTTCTTTTTGTGCATTTACTGAGTTTTTACTAACTCCGTCAATTATATTATACTGTAGTCTTTCTATCCTTATTTTTAATTCTTTATGTTTTTCAGATATTATTTATTTTAATTCTTTATATTGTTGTGGTTTTTGTATGTTATTCATCTAAACAAATATTATAAATATTGTTTTGGTGGATATCTAAATCTAATTTTTATCATAATTATTAAATAAATCCAAATATATACTACTTTCGTAACTTTAATTAGCATAGACTTTGATACCAATTCTAGGGGGGTGCGGATAACTTGGGTAAATAAATAGATCCATTATAACCTACTAATGTTGTTTTGATCCTTCAGGCGATTTGAAAAGTCGTTTTGATAAAAATTTTTATTTGAAAATAGACAATAATTAAAAAATATTTAATTTTTAGCCGCTTTAGACCACCTTTAGATCTATGAGTTGAATTTAAAATTTTGAATTTGAAGCTAAAAACTTAGATAAATGAGTTTGAATTTGTGTTGGCCAAAACCATTTAACTCCAAACTTGTATTTTTGAAATTGACATATTGCTTATATAATTTGAATTTTAGACATCTTTAAGTCGGAATTTGAACTACTAGCTTAACGTTAGACCAAAATGTTTAAAGTTGGAACCTAAATTTGAAGTTAGGTCACTTATTATCTAAGCTACTTTATCTATTAGGATTAGAACAAATAAGCTTTGGCAGGTGGCTTAACCTATCGAATTTTTGTAATCTCTACTATCAAGAATTTCTATTCTTTGATTGAGAGAAAATTATGTCGAAATATTTTATGGATTTTTAGCAATAAAAATGTATGAAGTGCACGATAAAAAAAGTGAGAATGTCTAACTTATAACCTAGCTTGTAATTTTTACTTTTAATTCAATGTTTGGATTGTCAAGAGAATCAAAAGGTTCACTTATTATGTTTGTCGCCTCTTCTGTTTAGAAAATCTTATAAAAAGAAGGATATAAGCAAAGGTGGAGCAATAAGTCTTTTATCAGAAGTATATCTATATTGACAAGCTAAATTCTTTTTTTTTTTTTTTTTTTAAATTAAATAACATAATTAGCCACATATAAAATCGACTATCGGATACAAATTCTATGAATTTCTACCCTGTATAGCAGTTCGTATAAGCCCATATCATAAATAGCCATACATCTTTTAGAAAAATATTTGATTGCTCTTTAAATTCTAACATTACATAAATATTTAGTAAAGTTTTCTGCGTGTCTTGACTATCTACACTTAATGGACTCATTCCCATCTTCTTGCTTCCTATACAAATTATCTTTTTCTTTTTTCTTTTCTCCTCATCCTCTCTAAAGTCATTATTGTCTTATTCCTTATAAGTCTTATCAAAGAAGCTTTTAACAACGAGGGAAAAATCTTTCTTGATAAATTATTTTCTTCTTCTTTTTGGTGATTACAATATTGAAGTAGTAATGTAATGGTAATTGGCGGATCTTTTTTGTGATTTGAATGTCAATAACAAGTGTATGATGTCTTGTTAATAACAAGCGTATAATACCTTGTTATACATTATAATATAATGTTCATACACCGCATGATAGTGCTAGAGATCTTAATGTTGATTGGAGTTAAGGATGTTCAGAATTTTATCTGATTAAAATTAGAATTAGATCAATTTAATAATCTTTTAAATTACTAAGACCAAATAAAATACAATATCATCAGTTTGTTCTTAATGATTTGATTCGAAATTCAATCATTCATAAATGTATATTTTATCTTAGATTTATACTTTTTATAAGTTTGTTAACGACACTTAAATATTTTAATACTTCAACAATCATAAACTTTGGGATGAGCCAATTTTCTCATTCAGAAATTAAAATTATTTTAATGTCACTAACTTAATACTTATTACTAAAAAGTAAGAAAACTCAAATAAAAAGGTTTGAGAAAAATATTACACCAATATAAAATATCGTAGTCTTAATTAGTTGGTTATAATTTTATTATTATTTTGGTGAATCAAATTCATGGCCTCAAATAAAAAGAATTCAATTAAAAAAAATATGATAGTAAGTAAAGGTTCGGTATTCAAGAATATTTTACTTCGTGATGAGAAATGTTAAAATCATACAATAAAAGATGATTTGATACTTCTTCCAAAATATTAAGGATAAACAACATAAATTTCATAATTGTAGGAGCTAATTATTTTTTTCGTAACTTTGTTATATTATATAAAATTTCATAAAATATGATCTCCGTGTTACATCAAAATACCTTTGATACATTCTTTTTATAATACATGACTAGCTAAGTTCTCGTAAAACGAAAATAACGAAAATCACCTTAAATTAAAATTTCTTTTTTCAAATCTTTTCTCTTAAAATTATGTTTCTCAATTTCTTTCATCTCTATTCGTTGTATTCAACAATGAAGTTGTTATTGTTGGGACTTGGTGTTTATGGCGGTTGTTCGACGTTTTGAATTTTGCCGAAGTGGTAGTTGTTGGAGTAGTGACAGATGTTAATAGAAAGTTGGATGGTGGGCATGGTGTTTTTTGGTGAATGTCATGAGAGAGGACGGCTTGATATTCCTGGTGGTGTATTCTACGATTTGAAATTCATCGAAATGGTGGTTGTTAGAGTTATAGCAGTTGTAGTTGAATGTTAATTGAGGATTGGATATTTGAGGGGTGCAGTGGCGGAGTTATAGTGATTGTGGTTCGTTCTGACGAAAATGGCCAAATCTAAAAAATATCAAAATCATAATATATCAAAAGTATCAGAAAGATAATGGATAAATTTTTTTTAATGAATTTATCTTGATGCCATAATATGTGTATCCATGGTGCATTGTTTGAATTTTACTTGATGCATTTAATATGTGTATTATTGATACATTATTTAAAAAATAAAAATACGTATCATAAGTTATATTATGTACATTATTCATATCAGCATTATTCACTATGCCTATGTATAAAACAAAATTATATATATATATATATGTACGTATGTATGTATTTATGTATGTATGTATATGTGTGTGTGTATCAAGTACATTTTTATCTGATATATATGTTTGTTTCATCCTATATGTATCTGATGTATTTGTTTGTTTCATCATATATTAAAAAAGTTTCATATATGTGTGTGTATGTTTGTGTGTGTGTTTGTGTGTATTAAATATATATATATCTGATACATGTATACTTGATATTTGTGATTGATACATTAATTCATTATGATAAAATAAATTTTGAGACATAATATATCACGTACAATACATACTAGATTATAATGTACAAAATTGTTATGTATATTCTATCTTTGGCAAATACAATAAAAGAAAAAAAAATGCTACATGTTGTTCATTAAAAACATAGATTTGTGCCTTGAAAAGTAACTTTTTTCACAAGCATAACTAAAATTATCTAATTAAAAAATAAATAGATATATGAAGACATGTATGCAAATTAATAAGCAACAACTAATCAATAGTATGAATCACGATTATTCAAAAATTTGTCTTATAGATATAAATACAATGACATAATGAATGATTCTAAGATGTATTATGTGCACAATATAACTTATGACATATGTATTTATTTTTTAAATAATGTATCACTGATACACATGTTAAATTTATCAAGTAAAATTTAAATAGATACAAATATTATTACAGAAGAATAAATTCATAAAAATTTATGATATATAATGATTTTGATACATTATGATACATTGAAACATTCACTACATTATGAATTAAATATTACATTTTTCTTGAACTTTGATACATGTGTACAAAGATACATTCGTATTTATCATGAACAAAGCTTCAGATTCCATATGGACTAGTAGATTATGACACATGGATACACAGATACATTTATATATATCATGAACACAAAACTACATTTAAGATACATGACATTGTAGATGAACAACCTCAAACTCTTCATGTCAAACATCATCGAATCTTTACTAACAAAACCACAACGTGCACCATTCTTGTCAGAAGAATCAAACAAGCACAAGATAAAAAAAGAACTAGGATAGAAAAACTTCAATAAAGAAATTCACCTGCAAACACATAATTTTTATGAAAAAAGGGTACAAATTGTAGTTCTTTTATAAGAAATTCAAGGTTTGAGAGGATCTGAAAGTAAAAATCCTTGTTGTTATGAATAAAAAAGTTTAATTACCTCGACAGGTTTGAATGAAATATTTTTCTCAACAACAGTCTTGACTTTGGTTGGGTGTGGGTACTTGAAAATAAAGAAAAAGTGAAATTGATTTGACAAATACTTGTTGGATGTGGACAGTTGATGAAGATTGATGAGAAAGTGGGAGAAATACAGTTGTGGAAAGAGCTTATCAATAATTTTGGTGAGAAAAAATTTAAAAGATTGAAAAGTTTGATATTGAGAAACAACGGTCGAGCATTCTACAAAAATATGTATGTGTTTTGATATGAATTTATCAAGTATCGGGTAGTCTTAATTTCTAAAATATGAAATTTTATGTAATTATTTAAATGATGTAAAATTATATGCATTAATGACTCTCATGTTTGAATAATTCTCTAATTACATAAATAATTACTTGTTAAGCCCAATGATAAAATCTCTACTCGTAACAATCCAAATCGTCGTTATGCTGAAAATAAGATAGAAAATTCTAATATGATGAATTAGAAAAATTATGGTTAATAGTTATTCGTTATTAGTCCCCTAGCGGTTAAAAGGGATGGGTTGATTGAAATGGATGTATAATCTTGTTGTTATTGATCAAGAACAAGGTAAAAGAGAAAGGAAGGGCAAGTTTGTGGCTTAAAAATTAATTTGAGCGAAAAATCGAGGTAGGTTATGATTTATTGTAGCAATTAGACTTGGTTGATTTTGTACTTATATGTGAATTGAGCAATTATGATTGCTTTTGAGCACTCCTTGTGATTATTGACTGCATTTGCATATTCATACATGTTGATAATGATGATGAGACATTGATGATGATGGTAATGTTAAAATCATGATGTTCATGATGTTGTTGGTGATATTAATGATGATTAGTTGACAATGATGATGATATTAAAATCATGATGTCCATGATATTGTTAATATGTTTATAAGAATGAGAAGAGAAATAAATGATGTGCACATCTTGCATTCTTACATTCATTCATGTGCATTGAATGTATGTTTATAATCATATGTTGTCATACAACTTATTGTTGAAATTGGCTAAGTGTACGATTATTATTATATGTTGTGATAAAAATTATTGAAATTGGCTAAGTGTAAATATACATAAATTTTATTGTATTTCCTTAAATTGAAGTGTTAGAATTGTGTGGTTGTCTTTGATTATGAATTTTGTGATGATCGCTTTGCATTTATGTTGTTACTTATTTGTATGGTGTCAGGTTGAGTCGACCTATGATGCCTGTAATACTTGTTGATGTATTAATTCTACCCGTGCTCTTTTTTTCTTGAGTGTAGAGCGTATTTCAGCGGTTGAGATGAGACCTCAACTCAAGCCAACAGTTTTAGGTTTCAATCTAAGGGTGAGCACCATGACCGGGCAATCTTTGGATCTTCAGCTTTGTATCCATGTCCCTTATTTTGAGATTCAGACACTTTTCTGTTATTTCTACATTTTTGGATATTTTTTTGATTACAGACTTGAATACTTTTAGATTTTCTTGTACGGTGACTTTAGGTCACGTGGACTGTAACAAAATAGAATTTTTTTCACTCTATTAGTTATTAGGTAAATTCGATGATTTGATATTGATTACTTATTACTTTAATAAAGACATCTTAGAACTTGTTTAATGATGATATTAGTATAAAGTGGATGTAAATGTGGAAATTGTATTACTTGAAGGTTTGGGTTAAGCATGGTTCTCCCGTCATATATTAGAGTGAATGTCAATCATGATTGTTTAGGTTGTGAAAAAAATGATATCAGAGTACCAGGTTCGTAGATCTCATCATATAATAATAGATCTAATAGAGTATTGTAGAACGGTATGGAGACGTTCATACTTTTGTTTGAGAGGATAAAAGGGTTTAAGAAATGAATTCCTTTCTTTCTTTCTTTCTTTCTTCCTTTCTTCCTTTCTTCCTTTCATGCTATTACTTGATTCCATTTGGTATTTGATGACCTAAATTAGTATCTAACTCATGTACTCATGTTTGTAGATGATGAATACCCATTCTATTAGAGCATCAACAACAGCACCCGCATCGTCCGCTGAGGCCATAGTTTATAACAGGCCTTGAGTTAGGGACAAAGATAGAAGAAGAAGACAGAGAAAAAACCTATTAAGTATGGAGGACCAACTAAATAGAGATTACCGTCACCTCCACCATAATAGAATGCCCCAGACCTTACCCCGAATGAAGAAGTGGTAGTTGAGAAGGAAAAGATGGTAGTCTAGAGAATATGGTGCCAATATTGAATGATGCAACCTTGGTGCCTTTGTTTGCGAAAGTGATTCAATAAGTTTTGGTACTTTTTAGTAGCTTGGCTGGTACCAACAACACTTCAGTTGTTCAGCCTTCCCACTCCAAGCGTTACAGCATGTCACTTTTATTAAACCAAGGATGGTTGAAGGCTCTAAAACAAGGGTATATCTCCAACAAGTACTAGGGTCAGTGATGAATGATAATAAACGACCCAACAAGTATTAGTGCCAGTGATGACTGATAATGAATATGGACTATTCTGTAAGTTTATGAAGATGAAACCCCCAGTATTCTAGGGTACAAAGCTTGAGGAAACATTCAAGATATTGATAGATGTAAGACCCCACAAAATTCTAAGCTTAACTTAATCCCTAAAAACTTGCTAAGGGATCCCAGACTTAGAATATTCTAGCTAAGTATTCAGACTTAGTATTATTTTGTTCTTCATAAGATGGTTATGCTATTTCATGACCTCGATGACCTTAAAATGTCAATATTTAGGTTGATTCATGATCAGGAATGTCAGTAGGTGTTCTCGGATGAGTTTTGGATTTTTCAAACCTCGTTTGAACCACATTTGGGAATTCAAAATAGTGCATCGATGCGATCTCGACGTGGAACGTCAGCCATCGCGTCGATCAATATTTTCCTTGGCTTCAAATGTTAATTTTCAATGAATCAATGCAAACTCGACGTGATCCGTTGGTCATCGCGTTGAAGCCAACGATGTGGTATGTCGACCTGCGCGTCGATGGTTCAATTTTTAGTCATTAAAATGCCGTATCTTTAGGAGTAATTGGGTCTTTTTCCTACGTCCTGCAATCCCTATAACATGAGATTTAGCCCTCAATTAGCAAAATATATTCATTCTTTCTCAAAACACTCAAGAACAAAAATCCTAGGAGATTAAATTTCAAATTTAAGGCTCAAGATTCCATCATTAATCTTTAGGAATTTAGCAACCAAGGTATGTGAAGTGTTCATCCAAGGGTTCCTTCCTTCCTTGGAGTCCAAGAAACTCTTTTAAACTTCAAGCAGTTGGATTTTATGACTTCCATGATTGGAATTAAAGTGTATTCATGATTATTGTTTAAATTTGATTTCTATTTCATGATTTATTATACGTTTCATGTGGAATTGGTTATTGCGTGTCTAGATTCGTATGAATCCATGTAAAAACCATTAAAATTGTAAAATTGGAAGTGAATTATGATGCCCTCTTATTATGTGCATATATTATGCTCACCAAGTGCTTGATGAATTATTCATGTAAACTAATAAGGGAAAGAAATCATGTCATGCTAGCTTATGTGCAAGTTATACCATGCAAGTGTTTGATAAAATGTCTCTATAGAAACATTATGAACAAGTGTGCATTTTATGCTATGCAAGATCATATGATGCTTTACTTATGCTATCGAGTCCTAAGGGTATTTAATACCAGAAAAGTTAGCTGTTTACCTAGAGCCAGTGTCAGATATAGAATAATCTCAGTCATGTCACGATCAATAGTACTCTCACTCAATTACAGGACTCAGGTAAACTCAGTAGACTCTGTATCAGTCCAGTCCAGTTCATACCTCAGTAAATTCAGTCAGTTAACAGAATTCATTAGTGTTCCATCAGTCAACGAAACCCAACGAACTCAGTTCAGTTAAGTTAGACAGTATAATCAGTAATAGTCTAGTCAAGCCTAGTATGAACTAGGAAATCAGTTCAGTGTCTATTTAGATGGGAGTTGGATTCAACACCGAGTTAACCCAGGGATGGGGGCATTTCTGTCAGCAGAGGGTTTGACCCTTAGTAGCTATCCCTGCATTACAAAACTACGTAGCCAGTGTATCTTCCTGCTAGATATTATGAGGGTTTATACATCTCATTTGAGTTTTTCTGCCAGCGAGGGTTGACGAAAGAGCTTCCTATCAGAGATGGTTAACTCACAGCTTGTCTTTGCCCGTGGCACAATACTGACACCCTTCCAAATGATTTATAGGTTGGACCCCAATATATTCCGAAAGGGTCATGTTGGTTAGATGATTACTTCCCACAATCTCAATTTTAGTTCCAATCTCAGAATAGAACTCAGTTTAGTTCTACAGATTCAGGACTGTCAGAAATAGTCACTCTGCTCAGTACGGAACTCAGTTTAGTTCCATAAAATCAGGACTGTTAGATACACTTATTCAGTTATCAGTAATTCAGTATCAGTATACTCAGATATCAGTTAATCAGTATTCAGACTCAGTATTCAGTGTTATCACGATCTCAGTTACAGTTACGTATTTATGTATGTACTCTCATCCAGTTATACTCATGTCATTCAATCAGTATTGTTCATGCATATGAACCCATGCATTTTAGCCTACCTCACTTAGCATACCAGTACATTCAAAGTACTGACACATACTTTTCTCTTGCGTGATGATGTTTTATATTATAGGTTCAGATGCATGGGCTCCTGAGCACCCTTAGCAGTTTCGATTTTCAGTAGTCAAAGTTAAAGGTGAGTCCTCATAGTTTGAGGACATGATTACTATTTTAGTATTTTAGTTTATTTTAGTAGTCGGGGTTAGTTGGGGACTCGTCCCATCAACTCCACATTTCAGACAGTTTAGAGGCTTTTCAGACTAAATTATTTTCAGATAGATGTTTTAGTTTTGGTATTGTTATATTGTATTTAGTTTTATTTTAGTATTAGAACTTATGGCATATTTTCCACCTAATTTTCACATATTTTAGTATTATTATTATTTAGTTATTACAGCAGGTACCAGTCATGGGTTAGCTTGTGGTCCTTCGAGATTATGAGTATCGTGTAGCATCCGGGGTACAGACTCGGGGTGTCACAAACTTAGTATTAGAGCCTAACTAATAGAGTCCTAAGAAGTTTGAAAGCTGCATCTAGTAGAGTCTTGTGTATGAGTGTGTGGCGCGCCACAGTCATGGACAGGTGTCTACGAGATATTTTAGGAAAAGTTTCCCTTCTTTCAGTATTCATATTGTGCGAGTGAGCATGAGCTCCAGTTAAACTCTTTATCTAATCCAAGTTTCTCTTCCATTTACAGAATATGCCTCCAAAGAGGACTAAGGGAAGAGAAATGAGAGACCAGCCAGAACCGCAACCCGTCCAGCCAGATCCTCTAGACAAACACGTCTCCCACACTAAGTTTAGAGTAGGTTTCACCCCCCTAGATCATTCTGTGGTAGTCCAGAATGAATGTTCAGCTGCTGTTCCAGCCAACCTAGTGTCCAATACTGCTGCTGCCAAAATCAGGATTTCACCTGAATGAACCCTCTATTTTTTACTGGGTCTATGTCAGATGAGAACCCTCAGGAGTTTCTTGATCAGGTGTAGAAATTTAATGATATTATCGGGGTGACCATTGTTGATAGCACTGAGTTATCCACATATCAGTTAGAGGATGTGGTACACTCATGGTTTAAATAGTGGAAAGTAGAGAGGGCCGCAGATGCAGGGCCTATAGAATGGGAGGAGTTTATAGTTGTATTTCTGGATAGGTTCTTTCCGCTAGAGTTGAGAGACGTAAAAGTTTTGGAGTTTATAGACCTAAAGAAAGGAAATATGACAGTATAAGAGTATTCTCTCAAGTTTACTCAGTTAGCCAGATATGCCCCACATTTAGTAGCAGATAGCAGAGCAAAGATGAGTAAGTTTATGTCTGGGTGTCTAACAGTATGGTCAAAGAGTGTAGGACCCCAATGTTGATTAAGGAGATGGACATATCCAGACTCATGGTACATGTTCTGCAGATAGAGGAGGCCAAGAATAAAGAGAGAGAGAGAGAGAGGGAGAACAAGAGAGAGAGAACAGATAGTTTTAGTTTTGCTCAGCCTAAGTCAGAGGGTGGGAATCATTCTCAGTTCCGCCCAAAATCCTCAGTTCCAGCTCCATCCTCATCCAGTGCTCCTGTGCCAAAATTCAGAAACGGCAACAGAGATAGGGCATCAGGCCCTAAACCCCAGGGTAGTGTTAGCAGTGCAACCAATTCCCTTTGTCAGAAGTATGGCAGAAACCACCAGGGTATCTGTAGAGCTAGTAGTGATGTGTGTTTTCGATGTGGAAAGTTAGGCCATAGGGTCAGATAGTGTCCTCAGGTAGATTCTCAGAGTCAGTATAACCATCCCCCCAGCTTAGTCCAGTCGCTTGAATCAACAGGGTACCGCATCCTGTGCCACCAGTGGGCAGCATCCAAATAGACTCTATGCTTTTCAGTCCCAATAGGATCAGTAAAGTTCTCCTGATATGGTCACTGGTACATTACAAGTTTTCCAATTGTATGTTTATGCTTTGCTAGATCCAGGAGCTTCTTTGTCCTTTGTTACTCCATATATAGTAGTTGATTTCAGAGTCAGTCCTGAAATTTTAGCAGAGCCTTTCTCAGTATCTACCCAGTGGGTAAATCCATCATAGCCAGGTGGGTATACAGGAACTTCCCAGTTATGATATCTCAGAAAGTCACTTCAGCAGACTTAGTCAAATTAGAGATGACCAATTTTGATGTTATTCTCAACATGGATTGGCTTCATTCCTATTATGCCTCAGTTGACTACAGAAACAAAATTATCCAATTTTAGTTTTCGAATGAACCGTCTTATAGTGGAGGGGTAGTACTTTAACACTTAAGGGTTAGCTTATTTCTTATCTTCGATCAAAAAAGATCATATCTAAGGAATGTGTTTACCATCTCATTCGAGTCCTGGACTTTAGTTCAGAAACCTCTACTCTTTAATCAATGTTAGTAGCATGTGAATTCCCAAATGTGTTTCCCAAAGATTTTCGTGGAGTTCCTCCTGAAAGGGAAATCAACTTTGAAATAGACCTTCTTCCAGACACTCAGCCGATATATATTCCTCCATACAGAAGGGCACCTGTATAACTCAAGGAATTAAAAGAACAGTTGAAGGATCTCCTAGATAAGGGATTTATCAGACCCAGTGTGTCACCGTGAGGTGCACCAGTTTTATTCGTGCATAAGAAAGACCATTCTCTCAAAATATGTATTGACTACTGTTAGCTAAATAAATTCACGGTCAAGAATAAGTATCCACTTCCTAGAATCAATGTCTTATTTTACCAACTTCAAGGTTCCAGTTACTTCTCTAAGATAGACCTCAGATTGGGCAATCATCAACTTAGAGTCAGAGAATGTGACATCCCAAAAACAAGCTCCAGAACTCGGTATGGTCACTTCAAATTCTTAGTCATGTCCTTTGGTCTTACCAATGCCCTAACAACTTTCATAGACTTGATGAATCTTGTGTTTAATCAGTACTTAGACATGTTCCTTATAGTCTTCATAGATGACATTCTTGTCTACTCCCGCAGTGAGCATGGTTATGCAGACCATCTCAGAACAGTGTTATAGACTCTCAGAAACCATCAGCTATTCACCAAATTTATTAAGTACAAATTTTGGCTAAGGTCAGTAGCTTTCCTAGGCCATATCATTTTTGGTGATGGCATTAAAGTTGATCCCCAAAAGATCGAAGCAGTGAGAAACTGGACTAAACCCATATCTCCATCAGATATCAGGAGTTTCTTAGGCTTGGCTGGCTATTACCGATGGTTTGTTGAGGGATTTTTATCTATTACATCCCCTATGTCTAGATTGACTAAGAAGAAAGCCAAATTCTAGTGGTCAGATTCTTGTGAAAAGAGTTTTCAGGAGTTAAAGACTCGATTCACTACAACTCCAGTTTTGACCCTACTAGATAGTTCAGATGGGTTTGTGGTATACTGTGATGCCTCCAGAGTTGGTTTGGGGTGTGTTTTGCTGCAGAGAGGTAAGATCATAGCCTACGCCTCTAGACAGCTTAAGCCCCATGAAAAGAACTATCCTACTCATGATCTTGAGTTAGCAACAATAGTTTTTGCCTTAAATAGTTGGAGGCACTATTTGCATGGTGTGCACGTTGATGTGTTTATTAACCATAAGAGCCTACAGTATGTGTTCTCTCAAAAATATCTAAACCTCTGTTAGAGAAGGTGGTTGAAGTTATTAAAAGACTAAGACATGAGCATCTTGTATCATTCGGGTAAAGACAATGTAGTAGCTGATGCTCTTAGTAGGATGTCTATGGGTAGTGTTTCTCATGTGGAGGATGGTAAGAAGAAGTTAGTTTAGGAAGTTCATAAGTATGGCCGACTATGTGTTTGCTTAGTCAATTCAGCAGAAGGTAGTGTATGGTACAGAGTAGTTTAGAATCATCCCTAGTTTCCGAGGTAAAGGAAAAAATAGGATAGGGATCCTAATCTAGTCAAGTTGAAGGAATCAGTCAGAGATCAAAAGGTAGAGGTTTTCTCCCAAGAGGGAGATTGTGTGTTGCGTTGCCAGGGTCGGCTATGTGTGCCAGGTGTAGATGACTTGAGGCAGTGAATTCTTGCAGAGGCGCATGATGCACGCTACTCTATTCATCCAAGGGCCACTAAGATGTATCGTGATTTATAGGAGATCTATTGGTGGAGTGGGATGAAGAGAGACATTGCAGAGTTTGTGGCTAAGTGCTCAATATGTTAGTAGGTTAAGATTGAGCATCAGAAGCCTAGTGGATCTATGCAGGAGTTCAGTATTCCCACTTGGAAGTGGGAAGAAGTGAACATGGAATTTGTGATGGGTTTGCCTCATAGTTTTCATCATCATGATTCAGTTTGGGTCATTATAGACAGGATGGACAAATAAGCTCATTATCCATTATCTCAGATAGAGGTACCAAGTTTACCTCTTATTTCTGAAAGGCATTACAAAAGGGTCTTGGTACCTGAGTTCACCTCAATACAACCTTTCATCCTCAGATAGATGGTCAAGCAAAAGGACCATTCAGGCTTTAGAAGATATTCTGCGAGCGTGTGCGATTGACTTTAAAGGTAGTTGGTATGACCACTTACTTTTGTTTGAATTCGCATATTACAACAACTATCATTCTAGCATTCAGATAGCTCCATTTGAGGTACTTTATGGTAGGAGATATAGGTCTCCCATTGGTTAGTTTGAAATGGGTGAGTCTGCAGTGGTAGGGCCTGACTTGGTATTTGATACCTTAGAGAAAGTTCAATTGATTAGGGAAAGGCTTAAGATAGCTCAGAGCCGACAGAAATCGTATGCAGATGTACATAGAAGGATCTCGAGTTTGAGATTGGTGATTTTATGTTTTTGAAAATCTCTCATATGAAAGAAAGAAGGGGTTTGGCAAGAAGGTAAAACTCAGTTCTCGATATGTCAGTCCTTACCGAATTCTTAGCCGTTTCGAAAAGGTAGCTTACGAGATTGAGTTGCCTTCAGACTTAGCTTCAATGTATCCAGTGTTCCATGTCTCCTTGCTTAAGAAATGCATAGGTGACCCATCAGTCGTAGTCCCTATAGAGGGCATAGATATTCAGAACAACCTCTCTTATGAAGAGATCCTAGTCAAAATCCTTGCTTATCAGATTCACAGACTTAGGAAAAAAGACGTCTCTCTAGTCAAAGTTCTTTGGTGGAATCAGTCTGCCGAGGGAGCTACTTAGGAAGAAAAAGTAGATATGCGGACCAAGTACCCTCACCTTTTCTCCACAAACTCATACTCAGCCTAAGGTAACAGTTTTTCCTTAAAATTACTCAGTCTCATGTTCATATATAGCTACCAACTTGGTATTAATTAACGTTTAATACTCAGTCATGCATTCACAAATCAGTTCAGTCATGTACCCATGCATCAAATATGCACATTCAGTATATAAAATCAGCTTATTAGTAATCCTAGTCATGCATTCATGAATCATGTTCAGGTATGTATGCATGCATCCGATATGCATGTTTAGTATGATAATTCAGTATATCAGTAATCTCAGTCATGAAATCATGCTTCAGTTATGTATGTCCAGTGTCTAAATCCATTCTATTAGTATTCTCAGCTTAGTTAGTCTTATTTGAAGATGAATGTTCCTAAGAGGGAGATATTGTAAGACCCCGCAAAATCCTAAGCTTAACTTAGTCCCTAAAAGCTTGCTAAGGGATCCCAGACTTAGAAAATTCTAGCTAATTATTTAGACTTAGAATTATTTTAGCCTTCATAAGCTGGTTACTCTATTTCACGACCTTGATGACCTTAAAATGTCAATCTTTAGGTTGATTCATGATCAGGAATGTCAGTAGGTGTTCCCGGATGAGTTTTAGATTTTTTTGACCTTGTTTGAACCACATTTCAGAATCTAAAATAGTGTATCAACACGATCTCGGTGAGGTGCGTCGGCGATCGCTTCTGTCAATATTTTCCTTGGCTTTAAATGGAAATTTCTAGTGAACTGACGTGGAATCGATGCGGTGCGTTGGTCATCGCATTGATGCCAATGATACGGTGCATAGCTGCGCGTCGATGGTTCAATTTTTAGTCATTAAAAAACTGCGTCTTTGGGGGTAATCGGGTCACGTCTTCAGCTCCCATAATATGAGATTTAGCCCTCAATTAGCAAAATATATTTATTCTTGCTCAAAACACTCAAGAACAAAAACCCTAGGAGATTAAATTTCAAATTCAAGGCTCAAGATTCCACCATTAATCTTCAGAAATTTAGTAACCAAGGTATGTGAAGTGTTCATCCAAGGGTCCTTCCAACCTTGGAGTCCAAGAAACTCTTTTAAACTTCAAGCAGTTGGAATTTATGACTTCCATGATTGAAATTAATGTGTATTCATGATTATTGTTTGAATTTGATTTCTATTTCATGATTTATTTTACGTTTCATGTGGAATTGGTTATTATGTCTGTAGATTCGTATGAATTCATATTAAACCCCTTGAAATTGTGAAATTGGAAGTGAATTATGATGCTCTCTTATTATATGCATATATTATACACACCAAGTGATTGATGAATTGTTCATGTGAACTAAAAAGGGAAAGAAATCATGTCAGCTAACTTATGAGCAAGTTATACCATGTAAGTGTTTGATAAAATGTCTCTATAGATACATTATGAACAAGTGTGCATTTTATGCTATGCAAGATCATGTGATGCTTTACTTTTCACGCTATCGAGTCCTGGGGGTATTTAATACCCGACAATTTAGCTGTTTACCTAGAGCCAATATCAGAGATAAAATAATTTCAGTTATGTCATGATCAGTAGTGCTCTCAGTCAATTATAGGACTCAGGAAAACTCAGTAGACTCTGTATCAATCTAGTCCAGCTCAGTATTTAGTTCAGACCTCAGTAAATTCAATTAGTTAACAGAATTCAGTAGTGTTCTGTTAGTCAACAAAACTCAGCGAACTCAATTCAGTTCAGTTAGATAGTATAATTAGTAACAGTCTAGTCAAGCCTAATATGAACAAGGAAATCCGTTCAGTGTCTATTCAGATGGGAATAGGATTCAGCATCGAGTTAACCCAGGGATGGGGGCATTCCTGCCAGCAGAGGGTTTGACCCTTAGTAGCAATCCCTATGTTACAGAACTATGTACCCATCATAGGTTGGGATATCTTTCCGCCAGATATTATGAGGGTTAATACATCTCATTCGAGTTTTATTGCCAGTGAAGGTTTACAAAAGAGTTTCCTGTCAGAGCGGGTTAAATCTTAAATTATCTTTACCCGTGGCACGGTACTAACACCCTTCCAACTGGGGTTATAGGTTAGACCCCAATCTATTTAGAAAGGGGCATGTCGGTTAGATGATTAACTCCCACAGTCTCAGTTTCAGTTCCAGTCTCAGAATAGAACTCAATTCAGTTCTACAGATTCAGGACTATCAGACACAGTCATTTAGCTTAGTACGAAATTTAGTTTAGTTCCATAGAATTAGTACTATCATATACAGTCATTTAGTTATCAATAATTCAGTATCAGTCAAAAATAGTTGACACCTAATTTTTGCCCTCCACAACCCAATTGAATTTTGAGTTTCTTCAATTTTAAAATAAAGTCACAATAATTATTTTATTCCAATAAATGCAATTTAAAATATTTATTTGAGTTAATTTTGTTATTTAATTAATGATTACATGTTTTCATATTTTTATACGAGAATGTATAAATTTTTTTTATTTAAATGAACATTCTTTATTAAAATTAGACTTTTATTGATTACACTTGAAAATTGATCCAAATGGATAAAGTCTTGATTTTAAATATGATTTGTTCTCAAAATATTCTATTTGGAGGAACATTTGTTTGATTTTTATCAAATCCAGAAACTCAAGGTTAATTTGTTACTTGATTCGTGTTGGATTGCGATTCAATTTAGCAAGCTAATTAAATATGACCTCAATTGAAATCAAATTGGCCCAAATTCTAATGTAATTGATCAATGGATATTCAATTTCGTTAGAATTTAAACAAGTCGCCTAAATTATAATTCAATCTTAATCCCCAAAATTATCGTTTCCTAATTGAAATTATTTTAATCCAATAAAATTTAATTAGGGTTATTTAATAACCCCAATTGATTTAATTAGAGTTATTAAATAACCCCCAATTCTTCGGCCCAGTATTAATGGAACGCACCAAATCAGACCATCCGATCCACCTATTTCTTTTCTTCTTAACATAATCATCCTACAGCAACAGCTGACCCAATAACCCGTTCCCTCCTTACCAGCCCAACATCATAACATAACCCGACCCAGTCCCCTTATCTTTTTCCCTTAATCATTAATAGCAACATCATCGACAAACACCGAACAACAGCAACCAAACTCGATACCAACAATCCTATACGTGTACAACTCTCAACCAATAATGCGACAACAACGATCTCAACGGCGACCCACCACCCGATTTCCCTTTTTCTTTGACCCAAACCAGAAACCCGCACAAAAAATCGTATCCGAACACAACCCAATGACCCGCGATCGTCCAACTCAGAAACCTATTGGATTTCAACGATGATGACCAGCTCATCATCAAACCATTTTGTACAATTTTCGTACAATTTATACAACTCATCCTAATCCTCAATTTCAAAATTTGAATTCCCCTTTCTACAAGGTTAAAATTACCCCTCGATTTCACCAATCCCACATCGGTGGGGGTTCAAAATTGAATCCCCCATTCCTTCTATAAAAAGCCCACGATGTTTCATAAAAAAGGTAAGCCTTGAAGGTGGATAAAAACCTTTGAGAAAAGAAATCTCATTTTCTTAGTATAAAAATTTTGCTCCATAAAATTCATCGATTAATTAAAGTTCCCGAGTTGACGACGACACTTTTTGGTGATAGATGGATTCCGACGAAGCCCGAGTCTTATTTTGCTGCTCCGAAATAGGTAATACTACGTCTCTTTTAGCTTCAAATATTTTTCTCTTCTTCTAGTCGATCCTACATTTAGTATTTTAGCTGTATAATTATGTTACTCGTAATCACAGTTATAATTGTAGTTGCTGGGTTTGTTTGCTGTAGAGGCCTTGAAGGCCGTAGGTTGATTGTGATGATATTTTTGTTGCGATATTCCTATAATTTTATCCTTGTTCTATGTTAAATGTTTGCTTTTCTGTGTGTTTATGTAGTTTACTGAAATATGAGATTTTGAAATGTTTGCTTTTCTGTGTGTCTATGTAGTTTACTGAAATATGAGCTATTGAACGTGTTTGTTTTCTGCGTGTTTATGTATTTTGCTGCAATATGAGCTTTTGAATGTATCTTTTCCCTTCGTCTCACTCTATAAAGGTAAAAAAGCGTCGATAGAAAATAGACTATACTATCTTTTGTTTGGCAACTTGAATTGAAAATCGCATCTTGATGAAATCTTGCACAGTGTATGTTCTTGATTTCTCTCATTCATAGTCATTTGGGTCTCTCTAGATACGATGTTGTTCATATACTGCTGGCATTCATGTATTCAAAATCATAGCCTAGCATAACGTCAAGCTATTACCTTTTTTTTTAGTCTTTAATGTCTGTAAGCATCATGCTATGAAAATGTTCCTATCTTTCTTTTGATAGAAATAATACAGGATCTTGGTGATCCATAAAGTTGTCTTATTCATCATTGAATATCTTCCATAATTGAATAGATTTTTTCTTTGTGTCCCAACTAAAGACAATGCATTGATTTGCCTCGTATATTCGTTGGAGATTTAACTCTTTTATGAAAATTTTGGTGATTATATTGGTACCATACGTGATTGAAAGTAGTTGAGATTTGGTCAATTAACCTGCTTAAGACTCCCTTGAAATAATGTAGATATTATAGAGTGTGGATTTATTTGCTTGGAGTGTTATGATTAATACATTCGTTAACTAATTGACTCGCTTGCAAGCCATACACTTTTCATAATCTTGGGGTTCATTTATTTAGACATTTTTATAGTTCACGCGTCTATATGTAGCAAGTGAATTACTATTCTCTTTCACCTAAAATGTTGTTCTATTATTGCATAATTTATCTATAAGTGTAAAAAACTCTCAAGAACATACATTAATTCATTCATCTTTTTCTTTGCATGAACTCGCTCGGGAGTCCAATCGGACTCCTTTCCCTTGCATTACGCAACATGCCATCGAGACCCACTTTCTAGAAGACTTTGAAAGTCGATCACATAGTGCATGGTTATGAAGAGTCTAACGCAGAAGAATGGGATAAAGTCCGGCAAAGAGACTAGAAAGTTTCTTTTTATCTTTTTATTTATTTATATATTCATTGTCGTCTTTTATTTATTTATTTATTTATTTCTTTATTCATTCATTTGGGCCTCGAAGCCAAAGTTGTAAATTTAATATAGGTAGAGCAAGACTCGAGCCAAAGGCTCGAAAACTAGATTAGGACAGGCGAAATGGGTCGAAATCCTTTACTTTCTCCTCCCTTCCCCCTTTTTATGTGTTTATTTATTTATTAGTCTTGTTCAGACTTAGTTAAAATTCTACTGAGTCGCCTAAATCCATTTTACGCAAGTCGTTTTCCAAAATCAACCACTTTTCAACAAATTAATCATTTTAACATGTTAATCAAAAGATGTTTTCAAACAGTCTGGATAACCGCAAGTTAGTGGATGCTTTAGGTGCCTAACACCTACCTAAAACATTAATAGGAACCGCTTACTTAGAATTTTTAAACTTAAGCAATTTTTTTTATTTTTGATCGGTTAAAGTATCTTATAAAGGTTTCTTAATTCCTTTTCAAAATTAAGTGGCGACTCTAAACAAGTCAAAATCTCTCCGCAAAACAGAAATGGCGACTCTGCTGGGGATATTTAGCTAGGTTCTAACCAAATGTTTGATTTCATGTTTTGATTAACTATTTATGTGTTTATATGTTTTGATTTTGTGGTATTTAATTATTGCATCTCATAGCATATTCCTACATTGTTCTATAAACTGTTTTGGGGTTTCGTGGATGTCCCAGCCCCTGTTAGCACGTGAGTAGTCTGATGGCTGTTCGTATTTTCAAACCCAAGTCATCCGCTTGGAAAACTGTGTTCAAACCCACTCTATACACTTAGGATAGAGCAAAACCAAAACCCTATTTTATGCATGAGCCTAGGATGACCCAATACCCGAGGAGGGTATTGGGCCCATTAGAAAACTTGCCTTGCGTCTATTGACCCCGAGTCAGTTATAGATGAATCATATTTATGTGTTGAAGAAATATATGTTTGTTTAATCCAATCCATTATCCTTTGGGAGGTCGGGAGAAGAATTACTTTACTTACTTTCATATAAGGATGCCTCAATCATATACCAATTGACGAAGGAATTGAAATAAGCCAAGCAAGAAATTGATTGATTTGGACAGTTGCATGGCATCTATGGCACAATTATACGACAATTGTTTGATCATTAATGGATGTCGCCGATAACGAGGATTAGATAAAGATAATAGGGTGAAGGCCGATAGAATAAGCATTCAGGAATTAATATTTTCTATCCCCTGCGTGGGACATCATTCCTTTTTTCATGTTATTTACATTTCCCGAAAGGTTGTATACCTTTTATATGACTTTTGTAGGCATTTATGTCGTTGATGTATATCTATGGAATTGGGGGATAATGTATTGACTTTAAAAAGGGAATATATTTTCTTCAAAGATCGTTAGGCCTAAACCCTTGGCTCAAAAGGGTCACCCTAGTTAGGATACACGTTATTATAATGTTTAGGTGATATAACTGCCTTATGTGTTATGTGTGTGTGTTTGAATCAAAGACAATTTTATCCACTATGCTTATGTGGATCAATTTGGATATGACACAAACAACTCTACGTGGTTATTTCTTGTCAAATATCTTGCCTTACTTATCATATATGGAAACTAACATATCTGCCTTTGAGTTATTTTACTTTACAGATAATAGAAAACTACTCCGTGTTGAAATAAGATGGCAGGACATCCTTTCTTCACCCAGTCAAAAGCGCATAAAATCCCATCCTCTGACCATCACTAAAAAATGACTGGAAATGATGAAGAAAATACATTGACCATTAGGGACAATGTAATAGTGGAACAAAGCGAGATGATTGCTGAACTCGCGAGAAAATTGGAAATGATTCAGGAAGAGATGAATCGTACTCGATACTTGGCTAACTTGGCCATCACTGTTAATGCTCCCGCTCCAGGAGGTCACCGGACTCCACTCTAGATCCCTTCTCTCTGTACGCGTATTCTCAGGGACCATCCAAGTAACATATCATCCATCTCCGCTCCTCCACTTGTTCAAAACACCAATCGTGAAAATAACCCAGATGTTTACCATCCACAAAATCCATCCCTAACTCCACAAAACCCATCTCTGAATCCATAAAATTCGCTCCCAAATCCACAGAATCTACCCCCAAATCTACCGAATCCACCAAATCTATCTCTAAACCCACAAAATTCATTTCTGAATTTGCAAAATCCTTCTCAGATACCACCAAACTACTCCCAAATTCCACAAAACTTTCCCAATTTCCAAAATGTCTTCCCCACTTACCAACCAACTTCCTTTCATCCTCAAAATCAAGCTACCCTTCCAAATCCTCCTTACGTCATCATATCCTCTCACATCTATAATTTTCTTCCTAATCTTGAAATAGACTATTAAGAGAAGAAGGAAAAACAGTAGAGGACCGAGCATGAAATGAAGTTATTGGATGGATCAAGAAATCTCATGGAACGGGGGACAATGATGGCCTAAGTTACGATGATCTATGTGTTCACCCTGGAGTAGATCTACCAAAAGGATACGAGGTCCCTAAATTTGAGGTGTTAGACTGTACTGGAAATCCAATGGCCTATCTGAGAAGGTATTATGATCAAATGGTGGGGATTAGAAAAAATGAGGCATTATTGATGTGCCACTTCAGCCGAAGCTTAAGCGACGAAGCCTTAGATTGGTTCACATCTTAAGAACTCAAAAGATGGAATAGTTGGAGGGCATTAGCTAAAGGTTTCCTTGATAGGTTTTCATTTAACATTGAAATAGTCCCTGACCGGTACTCACTAGATCGGATCAAGCAAAAGAATGATGAGTGCTTCCGAGACTATGCCTTCCGTTGGAGAAAATAAGCTACCAAAGTACAACCTCCCATGTATGAGGAAGAAATGGTATCAATTTTCTCTCGCGCACGTGAGGGAGAATTTTATACCAGAATGGTATCCACGATTTGAGAAACTTTCGCAGATTTGGTAAAGATTGAGGAATCGTTAGAGGAAGGGATCCAAATAGGAAAAATGCCAAAACCCCCAACATCATCCGAATCTTCTGTATTCTGAAAGAAGAAAAGAGAGGATGTGACTGCAGTCTCTACTAATTCTGTTGATAAATTGAGAAGGAAATTCAAGCCTAAAAATATTCTTTCCTCATCACTATCACTAAGTTTTTAGCCTGTATTCTATGCCCAACCCCAATATCAAGCTCCACTTCCAAATATTTTGCCCCAGTGCCTAGTTTCATAGTCAAATTATCAGTCTCATATTTAAGCTACTCTTCCAAACAATCAAAGAAACGTCTAAGCGCCTCCAAAATATCATCAATTACCTCCTCCTGCTAATCAAAATCAGTATAACCCCTCACGTATAAACCCCAAAAAGAAGCCTCTTATAAAATTCACTCCATTGACTGAAAGTCGTACCCAACTCTTCGGAAGATTGATGAAAGCTGGTCATTTACAACCTAGTCCACCAAAGCCTGCCAATCTCAATTCCCGATTCTTTCAGGTCGATCAATTCAGTGCTTATCATTCAGGAGTGCCTGGGCATAATACTGAAGATTGCATCAATCTGAAACACAAGATCCAGGACTTGATTGACTAGAAAATCATCAATCTTCAGGCACCGACATCATATATCACCAGTAATCCATTGCCTAATCATGAGGAATCTACGGTTAGCATAACCGAAATAGCAGGCGAACGGGTATTTGGCAAAATCATTACAATATAACCTCGATAAATTAATACTTGATAAATTAATAACCTCGCTTAAATAATAATTTTCTTCGGTCCCGAGTCGGGATCAACGTGGTAAATTAATAATTCGCTAAATTTATAAGATAATACAAAAAAAAATTCATATAGGTCCCATTTGATATATAAATTAATAATTCATCTGTATCAAAATATTTCATACATAATACATAAGTAAACTAAACAGGTTTCTGAAAATATGAATCTAATGTTGTTTGTTTCTTCTTGAAATCAATATCACCTTGAATCTCATCTCTAACCCTTCTTACTGCATTAAGAATATCAGGTGTAGTCTTCTCATATTGCAAAATGAAGTGATGTAAGGTGATTGTTGCTTTCAGAGCATCTTTGCGCGAAACTTGTTCTAATTCCACACTATCATTTTCCACTTCATCTTCTTTATGTGTTTCCATAACACTCTCAATTATTTGTTCATCCGTAGGTAGCTCAAAACTCGTATCATTTTCTCCCGGATAATTCAAAACATCTTCAGCATTCATTGTATTTCGATACTTCAATCCATTGTACTTGACTCACTTGCAAATTAAACTTCTCTAACACCCATTGTTGCAATTGCTTTTGAGTGCATGCTAGATTTTGTTGTTTATACTCACACAGTTCTCTACGTATACCATTAGTCATGGTTGATTTTTTAATACCTTTGACATGAGAAGCCATTTTTTTTGTTTTTTGATTTGAAGACTTGCATAATACATCTATTTATATAGTAACTTAGTTAATGTATGTACGTGTAACTACATTAATAATTGAGTGAATTTATACATTTTAATGAATGTAGCATGTAACTACATTAATAGTTAAGTAGATTTATATATTTTATTAAGATATACATAGAATATTGAAAATGTATCAGCAAAAATACATGAATTTGGTTAAGTATGCATAATTAATAGTCAATGTAGAAATTAGTTTTCACGTACACCTAGGTACATTCATAATATGGACCCAAAAGTATATAATTTATAAATTAATAATTATTAATTTATACGATTAATTAATACCTCGCTAAATTAATAAAATTTGATGATCCCAATAGTATTAATTTATCGAGGTTATACTGTACTAAGGTGGATCTGCAAAATTTCAAAAAGACAAAAGGAGTGCAAAAGAACTTGGAAGGAATTATTGAGCCCATTATGGTCCCAAAAAAACATTTAAGCTTAGAATAGGGTACCAACTAAGAAAGGAAGATGAGACTGAAGATAATTCAAAGATGAGTTCGTCCGAACCGTTACCACTCCTGCACCAATCATTTCCCGTGTGTGAGATATCAAATAATGATGGTCTTGGGGATGGGATAGGCAATTTGATCAAGGAATGCAATGCTGTACCAAAAGATTTCTCGAAGTCCAGTGGGGTGAAGAAGGTTGCACCAGGAGAGGCTTTACAAAATTGGACTTTCACTCTGCTCTTAATTTGTCGTCCGTCGGAGAAGATAAAATGACAATTACTATTTGTTTTAAAAATTGGTGATGATCTGGAGGAGGCCTTGTGATCCACCCTTTTATGTCTCAAATTTTTGGTTCGTGTTTTACCATTTTCAAAAAGGCATGGGCTCGCATTTGAGCGGGTCATGAGCCATAGTTTTTATTTATTTTCCAAAAGGCCTCCCTTTATTTAAGAAGTTATTTTTAAATATGATTATATTATCATCTTTTATTATCTTGTTATAATCTAACATGTTTTGTTTTGGTAGCAATAATTTAAAAATCTGCCAATATCATGTCATGAAAATGCTTAGACGAACGAAGCAAAGAGAATGATAATAAATGGAAAGAAGTTGATGAGGAGCAGTTAATGAAAGATATAGAGGAATTTGAAAAGCGAAAAAAGCCTAAACTGGAGGAGCCCTAATCCTACCTGAGATAGATGGTCAAGAGTGGACCAAGCCAATCAATTCCAATGCAGTAAAGCGATACTATGTTTGAAAGATGTTTCAACTTTTGTTTCCTTTGTTTGTAATCACCTTTATAATAGCATTTGTTTTATGATGTGTAATTGCTTAGAATCCCTTTTTTATGTACGAACTACGTTTGACCTGAATTCCCATAAAAGAGATACGTAGGCGGCCTATGTTGGCTCTGGTCAACCCCTTAGGATAATTTATCCCTTTTGTTTATTTACAAACTACGTTTGACCTAAATTCCCAAGAAAGGGATACGTAGCCGGCCTATGTCGGCTTTGGTCAACCCCTTAGGAAAATTTATCCTTTCCTTTCATGTACGAACTACGTTTGACCTGAATTCTCAAAAAGGATTACGTAGGTGGACTATGTCGGCTTCGGTCAACATATATCCTTAGAGTCCTGAACTACATTTGACCTGATTCCTGCTTCAACGGGATATGTAGGTGCCCCAACGGTTCGGTCATATTGACTCCAGGAAATGGAAACTGGGGTAGAATTTTGGAGAAGGAATCTAAAAAATTCTCAAGAGGATGATCATCATCTAACAAAGAGAACGAAGGCCAACAAAGACTTTGGAACCTCTCGAGTTGATATCATCTCAAACAACTTTAAACTGGGTTAAAAGATTTTAAGGAAGGCCTCAAAATTTCCACCAAACACTGGAATATATTTCAAACTCTCCAGCACTCGAGGTTAAAGTTAAACTGTTGAAGTCACCAGGTGTGACAAAGTCTAAGTAGACTCAATTTTCGGCTATGATAGAACTATTTGAAGAACCCCTTAACAATGATGATGAATTTTGAAAATCCTCCACCGGATATAGTCAAAACCAAGAGAAAGACGTTTGTTGAACTAGTACATGACATGACTGATAGAAATTTTCTAAAGCTTTTACAGAAACTTTCAAAACTATTTTCTAAAATTAAGACTACTTTAAAAAATTCATACAAATCTTTTACCTAATGATTGCATAGACATCTATTGGAGCAAGGATCCGGGGTGGAGGTACCAACATAATAGGGCACCTGAAAGATGGCGAGGAGCAAACCAATGATCGAAGAAGGTCAACAAGGAGTAGTTTCACTTGAACTAATCATTTTTCTGTGGATACAGGGATCAATACACAAAAATGAGGGTCTCTTTCAAAAAATTCCCAAGCAAGTTGGGAGCCATACCATAGCATATAATGCTTAAGAACGGTATTTTTTGGTATCCCTAAAAATAGGTTTAATACCCATTTATCGACGACCTTTTGAATTATCTATCTCATTTCTTGAGATCATTAAGGACAAACAAAGGCGTCTTATCTTCTTTATGAATATTTCATTTAGAATTTTTCTAAAAAAAATAGTCACTAGCAAAAGCGACTTTGTGTCTACTAAATATTTACCTTGAGAGCAGGTACATTTAAGGGAGTTGGCACAATAAATATAACAATCAAAGGATCACTCAATAGGGGAAAAACAGAGAGTCACCCTCAAAATTTGCCTTGAAGAGAAGCAACAGTATTTGAGTAATCCCCAAACAAGGGTTTTTCTCCATTTGCTTGCACCCGGTGGATTTGCTATTTAATCATTTCTTCAAAAAGAGAAGATTGATAGAAGAATAAGCCATTCAAATTATGATGCTTAATATTTGTCATTAAACTATCATAAATCTTGACTGTGGTCGCCAGTGAGAGCGACATCGTGTCTACTAACTGTCTACTTTGAATATAGGTACGAACAGAAAGCAAAACACAGACAAATGAACTCAGGTAAAACTATTCTCAAATCACCAAAAGAATCATTTCATGCCGTTGCCAAGAGGGCCATTTCATATCATTGCCAAGAGGGCTATTTCATATCATTGTTAAGAGGGCCATTTCATGCCATTGTCGAGAGGGCCATTTTATATCATTGCCAAGAGGGTCATTTCATGTCATTGCCAAGAGGTCCATTTCATGCCATTGCCGAGAGGGCTATTTCATATCATTGCTAAGAGGGCTATTTCATGCTATTGCTGAGAGTGCTATTTCATATCATTTTCAAGAGGGCTATTTCATATCATTGCCCAGAGGGCCATTTCATGCCATTGCTGAGAAGGTCATTGTATTCAATATCTGTTGACACACGAGATGACATATGCTGGCATCGAGGATATCATCAACATCTAATATCTATTGAAACACGAGATAACATACACTGACATCGAGGATATCATCAATATCTAATATCTATTGACACGCGAGATAGCATACGCTGGCGTCGAAGATATCATCAATATTCAATATCTATTGATACGTGATATAGCATAAGCTGGCATCGAGGATATCATTAGCATCTTATATTTATTGACACGCGAGATAGCATACACTGGAGTCGAGGATATCGTCAACATTTAATATCTGTTGACATGTGAGATAGTATATGTTGGCGTCGAGGATATCACCAGCATTTAATATCTGTTGACACGCGAGATAGCATACGCTGGCATGGAGGATATCATTAACATTCAATATCTGTTGACACGCGAGATAGCATAAATTGGCACTGATGATATCATCAGTATCTAATATCTATTAACACACGAGATAGCATACGTTGGCATCGAGGATATCATCATTATCTAATATTTGTTGACACATGAGATAGAATACACTGGCGTCAAGGATATCTCATCATTTTATGAATCGATATCTGAATGCATCAAGAGCACATAATTTGAAGAAACGCCTTTAAGTCGCTATCCAAAGATGGGTGATATATGAGATTCCCTAGAAATTGATAATTTAAGGGTCATCTATAAGTCATATTATTTGAAATAGGATAGTGTACAAAATTACCTATGAATTGACAACTCATAGGTTATCCGTAAGCCACAACGACATCCTAACCGGATAGTGTACAAGGTAACCCAAAAACCAATAGTTCAAAAGTTATCCATAAGTCACAACTAAATCCTTACTGGAGAATATGCAATATTATCAAATTGATAATGTCCAAGGATTCTCTATAAGTCGTGTCATATCCAAGATCGATTATGTGCAGGATTACCCAAAGACTAGCAATTTGAGACATATCTGTAAGTTATATTATATCCAAGGTCGGATAATATGCAGAAATACCAGAGAGCTAATGATTGGAGGGATATCTGTAAGTCATCTTTTATCCAAGGTCGGATAATGTGGAGGATCACCTAAAAGATAGAAATTCAAAGGATATCTATAAGTCGCCTCATATCCGACATCAAATAATGTGCAAGATTAGTAAAAGATTGACAATTCAAGGGAAATCTAATAGTCGTATTGGTATAAAAGATGCGCAAGACTTACCTGAGATCATATGCAAAAATTATTATCAATAAACAGAGATGTTATCATGCTACATACAACTAGCATTATATGTGACCAAAAAGGTTACCATATCAACACAGGATTATACAGTTGCAATGATCGTTCTGCATAAAGTTCCGTCGGTGTCCAAGAGAGATACCCCACTTTGAAGACATATCCAACTGACAAATAAGATAATTATGCAACAACCAAAAGGGTTGTTGTGTCTATTATTATAAATTATTTCCTTCCATACAGGTACACTAAGCGATGACTTTGCTTTTCAGGCGACAATCCACTTGGAGATATGGTAAAAGACTTCATACCTCTTTCGTGAATTATGTTTTGCACTAACACTTTTATTTGAAACATTATCGAGAACATACAAGAGGATGAAAATCTCAAATCAAATCCACAGGTGCGGGCAACTCCAGATAGGATACAGCACAATGTGGAACTCTTTCTTAGCAGCAAAACAGAGCATAGTCTAAAAAGGGACGTCAAACTCTTTGGATGCAAGCTAAAGAATGATCTCCACCACCATCCAACCACACCCCTATTAGAAGGTATGAGGGTATTTTGTGATATTCTAATTTTACCTTCATCTTCAGGATGTTTCTAAACTCATACTGAGGGTAACCGTCTTTTTCTTTCAAATTCAAGTGATAAAGCACTTAGAGTTTTGGAAATTATATCCAGGTAAGTTATTGCCTATGGATTTGAAGGATCCCACATTCATAGTTAAGAGGTTACAAGCTTCTTTTCCCCTACTCGATCAACTTGTCACTCATTCCGAGCCAAAGATAGTCCCAAATAAAAGACTATCTTTTCTACCGATTGAGTCGAAATACAGGCAGTCTGATTCCCTGAATCTCAGGGATATATAGGCTGGGCTCTTTGTTGAAAACTCGACTTCATTCCAACCTCCTCTCAAATCCTTTTATGCTCCACCAGTTTGATTTCATCAAAAACTCCAAAATCGATATAGCTTGTGAATTTTTTGAAAATCATGCTTTAAATTAAGCTTTACAAACTACAAATTCCCTGAATTCTCATGAAACCTGAGATATGTAGGAAACCTGATACTGAGGTTCGGCCATAACTCCATGAAACTCGTGCTAAAACCAACCTTCTTCAAATTCGAATTTGTGGTCGGACAAAAATTAGGAATGTCAACCTCGCTTTGCCTAGGATTACTTGCATCCATCCTACCCAAAGGGAGGGGACAGTTGTTGACACCTAATTTTTGCCCTCCACAACCCAATTTAATTTTGAGTTTCTTCAATTTTAAAATAAAGTCACAACAATTATTTTATTCCAATAAATGGAATTTAAAGTATTTATTTGAATTAATTTTGTCATTTAATTAAAGATTATACGTTTTCATATTTTTATACGAGAATGTATAAATTTTGTTATTTAAATGAACATTCTTTATTAAAATTAGACTTTTATTGATTACACTTGAAAATTAATCCAAATGCATAAAGTCTTGATTTTAAGTATGATTTATTCTCAAAATATTATATTTGGAGGAATATTTGTTTGATTTTTATCAAATCAAGAAACTTGAGGTTAATTTGTTACTTGATTCGTGTTGGATTGCAATTCAATTTAGCGAGCTAATTAAATATGAACTCAATTGAAATCAAATTGGCTCCAATTGTAATGCAATTGACCAATGGATATTCAATTTGGTTAGAATTTAGACAAGTCACCTAAATTATAATTCAATCTTAATCCCCAAAATTACCGTTTCCTAATTGAGATTATTTTAATCTAATTAAATTTAATTAGGGTTATTTAATAACCCCAATTAGATTTAATTAGGGTTATTAAATAACCCCCAATTCTTCGGCCCAGTTTCAGTGGAACGTACCAAATCAGCCCATCCGATCCGCCCATTTCTTTTCTTCTTAACATAATCATCCCACAGCAACAGCTGGCCCAACAACCCATTCCCTTCTTACCATCCCAACATCATAACATAACCCGGCCCAGTCCCCTTATCTTTTTCCCTTAATCATTAACAGTAACATCATTGACAAACACCGAACAACAACAGCCAAACCCGATACCAACAATCCCATATACGTACAACTCTCAACAATAACGTGACAACAATGATCTCAACAATGACCCACCACCCAATTCCCCTTTTTCTTTGACCTGAAACAGATACCCGCACAAAAACCCATATCCAAGCTCAACCTAGTGACCCGCGAACGTCCAGCTCCAATGATGATGAACATCTCATCATCAAATCATTTTGTACGATTTTCGTACAATTTCTATAACTCATCCTAATCCTCAATTTAAAAATTTGTTGTGATGATATTTTTGTAGCGATATTCCTATAATTTTAACCTCGTTCTATATTAAATGTTTGCTTTTCTGCGTGTTTATGTAGTTTACTGAAATATGAGCTTTTAAAATATTTGCTTTTCTGTGTGTCTATGTATTTTATTAAAATATGAGCTGTTGAACGTGTTTGTTTTCTGTGTGTTTATGTATTTTGCTGAAATATGAGCTTTTGAATATATCTTTTCCCTTCGTTTCGCTCTATAAAGGTAAAAAAGGCGTCGATAGAAAATTGACTATACCATATTTTGTCTGGTAACTTAAATTGAAAATCACATCTTCATGAAATCTTGCATGAAGTATGTTCTTGATTTCTCTCATTCATAGTCATTTGGGTCTCTCTAGATACGATGTTGTTCATATACTGCCGGCATTCATGTATTTGAAATTGTAGCCTAGCATAATGTCAAGCTCTTATCTTTTTTTTAGTCTTTAATGTCTGTAAGTATCATGTTATGAAAATGTTCCTATCTTTCTTTTGATAGAAATAATACAGGATCTTGGTGATCCATAAAGTTGTCTTTTTTATCATTGAATAGCTTTGATGTTGGGCATATTTATACATCTAAGCACCATAACTTACCCATGTTTTAGCTAAGTTTTGAGGATAAAATACATAATTCTTGCACTTTTAGTCTATTTTCAATTAAGTGAGTTGACCTATGTGATTAACATGCTTTTCAGGTACTAATGAGGAAGATTTCAGCACTTTGGGGACCTGTGGAGAGCAAAGGAAAACTTAACATAAAAGGGAAGGCAGCTTTTGGACTGAATGTGATGCATGGGAACTTTTTTCCGGGCAAACTCAGTATTTTTAAATAGTTAAGGATGCAGTAGCAATTTATTAGACAAGGATGTTATTAAAAGCATTATTGCTGAATTTTTAGGGATTTTCATTATTCAGATTCTGTAATATTTTTTGAAAACACAGAAAGCAACGTAGCTTGAAGAATAGAGAGAGAGAAACACATTTTCTCTCTTATTGTCGTTAAGCAATCTTTATCACAAAGATTCGTCTAAGTTTTGGTATGATGAAGATTTCTATTTTGATTTTTGTCTTATTCATGAGTAGCTAAGCTTATTTGTTAGGGTTATGGAAACCTTGTAGTATACTCTCTATTGCTATGAGTTTTGTGAATTTATGATGTGTTACACCACTTATATCATTACTCTCTTCGTTTTGATTGAATTCTCGTGGTTGCAAACATAGGGAATACACCATTATAGCAATAACTTGTTTGATAGAAAAGTTACTGTTTGGTAAAGAGAGTGTGACAAGAAAATAGGGTTTCCAACCTCTATTTCACACGTTAACGCCCTAGCAGGATTAGCTTCTTGGAGAGTTCGTATAATTTGTTGTACACTTTGGGTTCGAAAGAACTAAAGTGAATAAATCCTTGATGATTGAAAAACACTTGGATTTAGGATTACAATACCTCTCTCTATAAGTGCATGCATGCATAAACTCCATATTACTCATAGTTAATAGAGAACTAGAAACTACAAGGTGGACATAACCCTAACTTATCATTCTCTGTGATCAAATACTATTACACATACATCTCATCATTACACTGATAATATTATTGTGCACTTAAACCAAACCCCCCCTTATCTTGGAACCTTCGATCAACAGTCTAATAATAATCGCAATACTTAGTGACCATAGTATTCTTGTGGGATTCGACACCCAACCCAGTTGGGTTCTATATTTGACAGCGATCGCTTACACTTTCTAACGAGAGTTGTAATTTGAGCGCATCAAGCTTCCACCATTGAATAGATTTGTTCTTTGTGTCCCAACTAAAGGCAGTGCATTGATTTGCCTCATATATTCATTCGACATTTAATTCTTTTCTAAAAATTTTGGTGATTATATTGGTACCATACGTGATTGAAAGTAGTTGATATTTGGTCAATTAACCTGCTTTACACTCCCTTGAAATAATGTAGAGATTATAGAGTGTGGATTTATTTTTTTGGAGTGTTATGATTAATACATTCGTTAACTAATTGACTCGCTGGAAAGCAATACATTTTTCATAATCTTGGGGTTCATGTATTTAGACATTTTTATAGTTCACATGTTGTTATGTAGCAAGTGAATTACTATTCTCTTTCACCTAAAATGTTGTGCTTTTATTGCATAATTTATCTATAAGTGTAAAAAACTCTCGATAACATACATTAGTTCATTCATCTTTTTCTTTGCATGAACTCGCTTAGGAGTCCAATCGGACTCCTTTCCCTTGCATTACGCAACGGGCCATCGAGGCCCATTTTGTAGAAGACTTTGAAAGCCGATTATATAGCGTATGGTTTTGAAGAGTCAAACGCATAAGAATGGGCTAAAGTCCCAACAAAGAGACTAGAAAGTTTCTTTTATCTTTTTATTTTTTTATATATTCATTTTCATCTTTTATTTATTTATTTATTTATTTCTTTATTCATTCATTTGGGCCTCGAAGCCAAAGTTGTAAATTTAATACAGGTAGAGCAAGACTTGAGCCAAAGGCTCAAAAACTAGATTAGGACAGGCGAAATGGGTCGAAAGTCCAATTAGACTAGGACAGATCTCGTTGATTTGGGCCTAATGGACAAATCCTTTACTTTCTCCCCCCTTCCCCCTTTTTATGTGTTTATTTATTTATTAGTCTTGTTTAGACTTAGTTAAAATTCCTACTAAGTCGCCTAAATCCATTTTACCCAAGGCATTTTCCAAAATCAACCACTTTTCAACAAATTAATATTTATTACAAGTTAATCAAAATATATTTTCAAACATTCTGGATAACCGCAAGTTAGCGGATGTTTTAGGTGCCTAACACCTTCCTAAAAATGTTAATAGGAATCGTTTATTCATAATCTTTAAACTTAAGTGATTTTTCTATTTTTGATCATTTAAAGTATCTTATAAAGGTTTCTTAATTCCTTTTCAAAATAAAGTGGCGACTCTAAACAAGTCAAAATTTCTTCGCAAAATAGAAAAATGAAATAGAGGAAATTAATACCAAGGAATAAGTTTGAGTGGTAGATAGGAAGGTGTGGAGGTCGCGGATAAGGGTAGAAGGCTAGCGGAAGGGTGTGGGTTGTAGCAAGACATCAGGAGAGATCTTGTGTAGCCGGGTTAGTAATTTTAGGATTGGGTTCATAGGTGTCTATCGCCGTGGGTATTTGTTACTTATATGTGGGTGTCCCATTCATGATTTCTCTGTTCTTATTTTCTTATTTTATGCTGCTTTATCTGTCATATTTTCGTATTTCTCTAATTGACTTTTTATTATTCCTTATGCCTTTCTTGTTATATAATCTATCTCCTAGTCTACTATTCCTTATATTGAGTCTGGGGTGTATCGGAAATAACCTCTCTACTTCTTCCGAGGTAGCGGTATGGACTGCGTACGTCTTACCCTCCCTAGACCTCACTTTATGGGAACACACTGGGTTTGTTGTTGTTGTTGTTGTTGTTGTTGTTGTTGTAGTATTTATACTCAGTATTCAGTGCTATCATGATCTCAGTTATAGTTACGTATTCATGCATGTACTCTCATCCAGTTATACTCATGTCATTCAGTCAGTATTGTTCATGCACATGAACCCATGCATTTCTGCCTACCTCACTTAGCATACCAATATATTCAAAGTACTGACGCATACTTTTCTCTTTCGCTATGATATTTTATATCATAGGTTCCGACGTATGATCTCTCGAGCACCCTTAGCATTTCAGATCTTCAGCAGCCAGAGTTAGCAGTGAGTCCTCATAGTTTGAGGATATGATTACCATTTTTGCATTTCAATTTATTTCAGTAGTCGAGGTTAGTTAAGGACTTGTCCGATCAACTCCATATTTTGGACTGTTTAAAGGATTTTCAGACTAGAGTATTTTTAGACAGATGTTTCAGTTTTTGTATTATTATACTGTATTTAGTTTTATTTCAGTATTGAACCTTATGACATGTTTTCTGCCTAATTTTTTCATATTTTAGTATTATTATTATTTATTTATTACCGCAGGTAGCAGTCATGGCTTAGCTTGTGGTCTTTCGGGATTATGAGAACCGTGTAGCATCCGGGGTATAGACTCGGGGGTTACAGTAGATTATGATGAATGTTTGCATAAGATAAGAGTTATTGAAAGGTGTAGTATGGAGCTTTTTATTTTTAGTTGTAGGCCAAAGCTAAGAAATGGTAGAGATTATTCATAGAATACATAACTGCCTTACCTCCACTTACTTGGGCACTAACTATTGGGCCATTGTTTAAGACAAGTTTTAAGTTAGGAACAAAGATAGAAAGAGATAATGGAGGAAAACACTTGTTAGATACGGAGGACCAGCTAAATAGAGATCACCATCCCTACCCCCATAATAGAATTCCCTATACCTTACCCAGAATAAAGAAATACTAGTTAAGGAGGAAGATATGGTAGTCTAGAGAGTATGATGTCAATACTGAATAATGCAACCTTGGTGCCTTTGTTTGTGAAAGTGATTCAGTAAGTGTTAGTACATTTTAGTATCTTGGCTTGCACCAGTAAAACTTCTGTTATTCTAGCCTTCCCACTCCCACCTTATAATGTATCACTGCTGTAGCACTAAATATGGATGAAGGCTCTAAAATAAGGGTGTATCCCCAACAAGTACTAGGTACAGTGATGATTGATGATGAACATAGACTATTTTGTAAGCTTATGAAGATAAAACCCCAGTATTCTAGGGTACAGAGTTTGAGGATGTATTTGAGTTATTGATAGATTATCATATATATCTGTATAAGATATGAGTTGTTGAAAGGTGTAGTGTGGAGCTTTTTTCTTTTTACCTACAGGCCAAGCCAAGAAATAGTAAAGGTTATTCATAAAATACAGAACTACCTTACCTCCACTTACTTGGGTATAATTTTTGAATGTATTTCTTGAGAAATATGTTCCCAACACTTATTGTGATCAGAAGAAGGATGAGTTCTTGAGGTTAGAGCAGGTAATATGTCTATGGTGCCTATCCGGCCAAATTTCATGCCTTGTATTGCTATACACCATTATTGATCACTTAAAAAGAATAGCAGATCAGGTACTTTGTAAAGGGTCTGAATTCTGGAATTCAGGTGGTTACTTTTTTTGGTTTTATTTGGTAAGTCCTTTCAAGAGTAGTTAAGTTTGCCAAGAAAACTGAGGCACTTAAGAAAAAGTGAAAAGTAAAAGCAGAAGACAAGAAGGCCTGGACCTCAGGCGAATTCAACATTACTTTCTTGAAGGAACATGGTTCTTCTCGACCTTATAATTCATCTATGCTTGTGTTTGTAGAGGGAATTTATGGGGTTAGTTATAATCCTTTATGGATAGGCAACTATACAACTTCATCCTCTTTAGTTCAGGAGGACATCTTTGGGTATCAGGTGCTATAAGTATAGGGGTTAGGTCTATATCAAAGGGTATTATCCTAATTTCTTATCTGCATATTAGTTAACTCAACAACTAGCTTCTAGTGCTCTAGTTCTGACAGGTTTTGGTGGTGAAGGAAATAGTAGGGGAATCCACATGATGGGCATGATGGCCAGGTTATAGGAAGAAGTGGAAACCAAGACAACTAAGGTGGGGGCAAGTCAATATAAATAGTGCTCAGGCAGGTAAAGTGGCAATCATAGTTGTGATAGGGCCCATTTTATGTTGTTCTGGCTCATCCTAAAGTAGAAGCTCATGATGTTCTTATCAAAGGTACTATTTTATCTGTGATCGAATGGCTTCTCTATTGTTTGTAAATGTTCCCACTTTCTCTTAAGTGTCTCAGAAATTGGTTTAGGCTAAGGTTAGACCGTGAATATCTTGATATTCCTATGTATGTGTCCACACTAGTTGGAGTTTTTATATGTATTGATCGAGTGTATAATGTATAACTTGTGATATTTATAGGGTTTGAAACTTTGGAAAACTTAATGATTCTAGGCATGGAGGAATTTGATATTATCTTAGAGATGAAATTTATCTCTTTATTGTGTAATTCCTAATTTTTATGATAAAATCCTCACTATAGCGATGCCTAGGATAAAAGAGTTAGAGCGATGGGTAGTCTTAAGTCTACTCTTATGAGGATTATGTCAGCTACTTGCATTCAAAAATAAGTAAGGAATGGGTGTACAACATTTTTAGCCTATCTTCGAGAAGATAAATCTGCAGTTCCTCTTATAGTTTCCAATCCCAGTTGATTTTGAGTTCTTAGAAGTGTTTTTGATAAACTTTATGGCATACCTCCAGATTGAAATGCAAATTTCTATAAAGATTTAGAGCCCCCAACTTGTTCCATCTCTATCTCTCTTTATCGTATATCACTAGTAGAGTTAGAGGAGTTAAAATCATAGTTATAAGAATTATTAATGAAATTTATTTAATCAAGTGTTTCTCCTTGGGGTTCACCTATTTTATTTGTGAAAAATAAGGATCGTAGCATTTGGATGTGCATAGACTATCGCTAGTTAAACAAGATAACCATTCACAACAAGTATACTCTACCTAGGATAGATGACCTATTGATTAGTTGCAAAGAGTTGTTGTATTATAGAAAATTAATTTAAGTTTGGGATATTATCAGCTTAAGATTAGGGAGGAGGACATCCCAAAGACTATTTTTGAAACTCATTACGAGCACTATGGGTTCTTGGTTATGTCTTTTGGATTGACCAATGCCCTAGCTACTTTTATGAGCTTGATAAATAGAGTCTTTAAATCATTTTTGGATTCATTTGTTATTGTTTTTATTGATGTCATCATAATTTACTGCAAGAGCAAAATAGAGCATGAAACTCAGTTACGTATGGTGTTAGGTTTGCTTAAGGAGAATCAACTATATTCTAAATATTCCAAATGTGAGTTTTGGCTATCTTTAGTGTGCTTCTTGGGGTAGATGGTTTCTAAGAAAGGGGTATGGTAGATCAACAGAAGGTAGAAGTTGTTAAGAATTGGGATAGCCCAACGAATATGACAAAAATTATAGTTTTGTGGGGTTGGCCAATTATTTATAACGACCTAAATTTTGATGAAATATGTATTTTTGTGCGCTTCAGTTATTTACCCCTCCCTATAGTTACATTGTGGTACTTATGGGTGTGGGGTGATTAGTGCAGTTCCCAATATATTTTGGTGCCATTTATGTGATTTTGTGGTTTTTGACGACTTTGAGAGCCTTATAATTTATTTCAGTTGATATATTTTGATTTATGCGACAAATATAAGAACCGACTATGCCAGCAGATCCAGAACATCGATTTTAGGGTGATAACATAGTTGGTATGGTTTCATAGGTTTTAAATCTTATTTCGATCCTTGATTTGGAAAGTTATGATTTTGGGTTTTGGGGATCAACTTTGTGAAAATGATGTCTTTTAAAAAATTTGATATCGCCATTGAATTTGGAGCATCGACTTTTAGGGTAGCATAGTTCATTTATATTCACGAGATTCTGAATAAATCCTGGGGGCTGGCATAGACTTAGAATTATTTGAAGTCCCCGACTGGTGCACCCACGATCGCGATCCTTGGACCGCAATCACGATTGGGAAGAAGGGGAACTATTGCGATCACAATCCTTGTTCGCAATTGTTATAACTCTGCAGGTAAGGTATAACGATTGGGAGTACTAGGTATATATATACCCATGTTTTCACTATTGTTACCATTTTTGAGACTTAAAGCTTAGGGTTTCATGATTTTGAGTGACTTTCTCCATTTCTAACTCTGGTAAGATCCATTACACTCATTTTAACTAATTTCTTCTATCATTAACCTTAAAATCTTGCTTTAAACATGGATTAAGTATGAAATTGGGGATTTTTGCTCATAAGTCCTAAAACGTGTATTTCACCGATTTAAACCCCAAATTCACTTCTTATTTCACTGGAATGAGTTTTTATCCTTTAATTATCTGGTTTTTCTTAATTTTATTTTTAAAACAACTTAGATTCTTGATTTTTAAATGGATTTTGAAAATTTTACCCGGTAAATCTTATAAATGGGTTTCTTTGATTTGGACCTCGTTTTAAACTCATTTTACTTGGGTTTTCAGTTGTAGACTCCTAAAAATATGAGAACATATTTTGAAATAAAGTTATGATTTTGCCTTTTTTTTTTGAAACCTATTTCAAGTGTTCATTTTGATCTCGACTAGACACTAGGCAATATGGGTGTCATTGGCTTCCTTTTAATGCATATATTCTATATTTTGATGTTTTATTTGATTTTGGGACCATTCGTGAGGCGTAAGGCTTTGAGATTGGGGGTTTTATTCCAATTTTTTGATATTTGAGGTAGGTTATGACTTAATGTCTTTTAGAATAGGTTGGGTATTTAATATTGATACAAAATCATGTTAAGAGTGTGGGAACTAATCATGAAAATATCCTTATTAATGAGTTGTGCTTGTGTTGGGGGCCTATATTGATGTTATTTAGAAAAATTGAAACATTATGTGCTATGTGTGACTACGTGGGGTCTTGTATGATATTATTGGTCTTGTGTATGTGGAATTAGTGTATCTTGTTTAGTGAAAAAGCCTAGTGTGGTATCATCAATGAAATATTTTGATGTGTTTTACTCATTTGGGATATGGTTTATGATGCTATTTCATGGAGGGTTGGAAATATTGAGTGGATTATTAGCTTACATATGGTATATTGATTGGTTGTTGGATATTTCTTATAGTTGGTTGGTTGTGAACATTGCAACATCATCCTCATGGAATCATACACACAATTCTACTTGTTTGTTGTATGCTTTATATATACTCCCTCCGTTTCAAAATGAATGACCTACTTTCCATCTTAGTTCATTTGAAAAAGAATGACCCCTTTTCTTTTTTGGCAATACTTTAATTTCAAATTTCCATATGACATGTTTAGGACCACAAGATTAACGGGCATTTTGGCACCTTTGACACAACTTTAATTTCAGGCCACAAGATTCAAAAGTCTTCTTTATTTTCTTAAACTTTGTGCCAAGTCAAAGTAGGTCATTCTTTTTTAAACGAAGGGAGTACTTGTTGTTGTTGTTGTTGTTGTATGTTGTACTTGATTTGGTCTTATGTCATGTATGTGCTCTTGAAATACTGGAAATACTTGAAATGCTGGAAATACTGGAAACACTGGAAACACTAGGAACATGAAGACTGTCCGATGAACTCTTGTATTACATCATTCATTATAGAGGCCCTGTAATGTCCTTGGAGGTAATATGATGATCTCGTGTATTACATTATTCATTATAGAGGTTGTGTGATAACCTCATGTATTACATCATCATTATAGAGGCTGTGTGGCGGTCTTATAGGTTGTGAGACAACCTCGTGTATTACACCATTATTATTATAGAGGTTGTATGATAGTCTCGAAGGTTGTGTGATGACCTTGTGTATCACATCATCATCATGGAGACTATGCGATGGTCTTGGAGGTTATGTGATGATCTCATGCATTATATCATCATTGTCATTTTCATTGTATTTACTGTATTATATTTGTGATGTGATTGTATATTCTTTTTAACTTTGTATCTATCCATTTGTTCTAACTTTCCTTATTTGTACTTGATGTTTTCATATATGTTGTTATCTTTTCTTTTCTTATATGTGGTATAAATTTATAATTGTTTTCCTTTTTAGTGTTTTGCTGTGTTATATATGGATATTATAGAATTAATAGTGCAAGTGGTATAGGCTCCCATTGTCAGACATTTTTTGATTGCAGGTGATGTGCCCTTAGTATGTATCTTGTATGCCCTTAGTTTGCTTGGTCGGCCTATGATACGTACTGAGTAGAAATGGACCGTACTCATCCCTACTATGCCCTTTCATGTAGATTCTAGTGCGGGTGCATCTAACATGGCTTGATTTTGGGCGCCTTCAGAGTTATTCAAGGTAGCAGGTGGGACTTTCATGCCTTTGGGGTCCACATCTATCTTTCCGTATTAGTTTATATCTTTACTACTATTCAGACACATATATTGTTCCTATTATATATTCTGATGTATTTGACCCATGGATTATATTAGTAGTTCTTACACTATTGACACCAGGTTTTGGGAGTTTGACATAGGATCTTTGGTTGTATGTTCAATTTTCATATTATATTTTTATGGTTTGGCTTTGTTCTAGAAGCCTTGCCTTGGGGTTATTTTGGTCTTTTCTCCCTTGTGTATCAATTTGGTCGATAGGCTTACTTGTTAAGGTTCGCCGTGATGAGTACTGTTATAATTCTTGTTTTTGGGTCGTGACATTATTGTCATCGATTTATTAAGGGGTTTGCCTTCATTTCTTCACATATAACCCGCCTAACTTAAATGGAAGTTACATTTGTGTAGGATGGCAATTGTGAGGAGTTAACCTCAGCCCCAATTCCCACTTGCCTATTAAAGGTAAGGATTTTATTGTATATTGTGATGCCTCATGGTTGGGACTAGGTGTTGTTTTATACAAGATCATAACGTAATCTCTTATACTTCGAGGCAACTGAAGGCTTATTAGGAAAACTATCCCACACATGACTTAGAGTAGAAAGTTTTGGTGTTTGCTTTAAATATTTGGAGACACTACCTCTATGAGGTAAAGTGTAATGTGTGCACAAACCACCATAGCTTGAATCATGTATTTACTTTATGAGACTTATATCAGAGATAGAGAAGGTGGATAGAGTTGGTCAATGACTATGATATTTCAATTCCACATCACTCGAGTAAGTCCAATGTTGTGGTGGACAATCTGAGTTGAAAATCAGTGAATATGGAAAGCTTAGCAAATTTGGAGGTGTCAATCGTCCATTGAAAAAATAAATATAGTCTTTGGCTAATGATTTTTTGAGATTGCAGGAGACTAGCAAAGGAAGAGTATTAGCATATGTGGAAGGCAAGTCCATATTCTTTGACCAAATCAAAACAGGGAGTTTGAAGAAAAGAAGTTGAGCAACTTTAGAGAAAAATTATTGTAAGGTGAGGCTAGAGAGTTTGTTTTTCATGATAAGGGAGTGTTTAGGATTCGGGATGGTTGTGTGTGCTTCAAGTGTCAATCTAATTTCAACTATTCTTGCAAAGGGTCACAACTCTAAGTGCTCTATACATTTCAGTGCCACAAAGATATATCGAGACTTGAGGCAACATTATTGGTGGCAAAGAATGAAGCAGGATAATATTTATATTGTGACCAAGTATCAAAATTACTAGTAGGTCAAGTGTGAACATAGAAAACATGGTGGTTTCTTCCAAAGGATATATACTTAAGAATAAAAGTAGGAAAGGATAACTATTACGTTGTGGTTGGTCTTCCTATAACCTTGAGGAAGTGGGACTCTATATAGGTTATTGTTGATCGATTGACTAAATCAGCTCACTTTATTCTAGTAAGGGTGGATTATAATGCGACTAAGTTATCCAAAATTAATGTGAAGGAAATTGTAAGGCTCCATGGGGTTACCAATTTTGCTTGTGCCAGATAGAGGTACACAATTCATCTCTAATTTTTGGGAAAATTTTTACTCAAAGTTGGTTTATAAATTTGACCTAAGTACAACTTTCCATTTAAAGACCGATGGGCAGTCGAAGTGAACCATTTAGGTGCTTGAGGACATGCTCCGGGCTTGTGTAATAGACTTTGGGGGTCAGTAGGACCAATATCTACCTTTATGTTAATTTACCAACAACAATAGCTACCACTATAGTATTTACATGGCTCCTTTTGAAGTCCTATATGGTAAGAGATGTAGGTCTCCAATTGGATGGTTTAATGTGTTATAAGTGAGGCCTTGGGGTACTAACTTTCTCAAGGACTAGGTGGAGAAATGAATGTTTATTCAAGGAAAGCTCCAGTAGATCAGAGTTGATGGAAAGAGCAAGCAAAAATTAAAGTAAGAGATGTAAAATTTGAATAGGAAAAGAAAGTATTATTTAAAGTGTCACCCATGAAGGCTGTAACACGTTTTATAATTGAGTTTAGGTACATAAGACCCTTTGAGGTCTTAAAGGGGATAGGGGCAGTAGTTTATAAGATGGCATGGAATCCTAGTATGTTCTGAGTTTACCCTTTATTCCACGTGTCTATGTTAAGGAAATACTATAGAGATAGAGATTTATCATTCATTGGGACTCGAGCTGTTTGTTAAGGAGTTATCATACGAAGAGGAACTAAGTGTAATATAGAGTAGAGATGTGTGAAATTTAAGAAAAAAAGTCATTCTTCGTGAAAAGGCTCAATGGAGGAATCGTGCTATTGAAAAATCAACTTGAGAGACAAAAGTTGACATGCTCAAGTGATATTCGCACTTGTTCATTGACCTAGGTAATTCGTGCTTAATTTTATCAACTCGATCTATTTATTATTTGAGGATGGATAAGGGGTAAATTGGTATATAATGTAATGATCTAAATGTAAGACCCTTGAAATTTCCATCATTTTATTTTTGACCTTCCCGTGTTCAAAATATCAAATTTTTACTTGAAATGTGTTTAAGGATATTAAAAGGGTGTTCAACGAAGGTTTCAAAATTTTCGGAAAAGGTTTGGGGAAATTTTGGAACATCGAGGCAGTGATCCTCTGCATTTTTTTTGTGTCACGGAGGTTACCCTTTGCGATATTGGTGTGGCACGTAGGATAACCTCTGTGGTATTGGCGTGTGATGAAAAGGCATAATTTTTTGTGCAGTTTTTAATTTTCTTAATTGGGGTGAGGCGCTTTTGGGTCTTGTCACCCTTGTACAACCCTTAAACATAAGATAATCTTATTTCATGAATCCTGCGGTAAGACTTAAAGAAAATGTATGACTTAAAAAAGCTAACAATAGATGTTAGTTCTACCTAACAGGTAATCCCAGATTCATTCATCTTTCAAAGATCACATTACTCTCTTTCACTCTCAAACTTTAAACCTAAGAAAACTCAAGGGTTGCATAGAGATCATACGAGCTCGAAACTTCAAATTTATTACAAATATGTTGTGTGTTTCAGGCATGCATCTCTTTCCCAAACTTTAATTTTACGTTGCGCATTCATTTGATAGCTTTCTGTGTGATTTAAATTGGGGGTTCTAAAATTGCGTTGAGAGGATTTTGTTGTTTTTGATTTAATTACTATCCCATGACTTGAATTGATTATCCATGCAGAGTTAGATGGATTACCTCTGTGCAACATTAGGTGAATTAGCACGCTTGTTGAGAGCCATGAAGTGGTGAGATTGTATCCTCAGAATGGACTTATCATTTCCATATTCTATTATTTTGACTCGGTATATTTGGATTCTATTGGTCATGGTCGGGGGCATGTCCCTACCTATTTGGTATTCAAGTTTTAGAGGTTATTATGGATAAATCTAGGTTGGTTAGTTATTGTTTTGACTCTTAGTGACATTGAATGATTTTTTTATCGTCTTATTTTGCATTTAGTTGGCTTTCACATTGTTTTATTATTACTATTATTGTGCTCTTGAGGTTGGGTTAAAGGGGGTGATCTCCGGTCTATGGTGGACTTGAGATACCTGTCATGGACAAGACCTGGTTTGGATTATGAAGAGCTTTGTATCTGAGCATAGTTTAGAGTCGTTGGGTGTCCACAAAAGCCATGTTGAGTAGAGTCCTTTCTATGGGTGTGTAGCTCATCACACTTATACGAAGGAGGCTACAAGGCATTTAAGAATGTTTCCCTTTCTTATGCTCTATTTTTAGGCTATAGAGTCTAGTGTTACGAAACTTCTCTAACTCTTGACTTCTTCGTATTTCAAATATTGCCTCCCTGAAGATCTGATGTCCTTAGAAACTTTACTGGGAACTCTGCCCTACCTGATGACAATGAGGATGGGACTCACCCTATGTATAAAGTGCAAACCTAGTCTAGGGTCTCTGCTCCTGATTATGCCTCTCCACGTAGAGCTCCATATGTACCTACTAGTCCTTCCCGGGCTTCTCGGGCTAGTGATGCTTTTGATCAGCCATCTCAGGGGGGCATCTCCAATGTGGAGTTTCGCCAATCTACTCATTTGCTTATGTAGTTGATGACATCTCAGGCTCATCAATCGAATTATGTTGGTTCTATTACTCCTTCATCTGAGCTTACTCGGGTGGGCCAGTTCATGAGGCTGAATCCCCAAACCTTTACAGGATCTAAGGTTAAAGAGGATCCTTAGGGGTTTATGGATAAGATGGACAAAATTTTTAGAGTGATGCATGCTATTGATTCTAAATGAGTAGAGTTTGTTGCATATCAGCTGAAAGATGTGGCCTATCAGTGGTATCAGTGTTTGGGTGCCTTTTTTGATCACTTCTTTCCTCAAGAGTTGAGAGAATATAAGGCAAATGAGTTGTTCTTTTCAAGTAAGGTAAGATGAGTGTGAAGTAATATGGGTTAAAATTTTAATAGCTGCTTTGTTATGCTCCTGAGTTGGTGTCTATCCAGAGATCTAAGCAGAGAAAGTTTGCTTCTGGGTTGTCCCGTAACTTGGTATTGGAGTGTAAGGCTACAATGTTAAACAATGATATGGACATCTCCATACTTATGGTTTATATAAAATAGGTTGAGAATGAAAAGAAAGAGCAAGTAGATATTGGTAAAAATAGAGTAAGGAGTTTAGGTATTCAGAGCAGAGTGGGGGTTAACAAAATAGAAATGGGGGGGAGGGAGGCAGACAGTGGCCTAAGAAGAAAAACTGGGACAATTCTTATTCATCTTCTAGTGCTCCTTATCCTAAGCCATAGGGTGGCCATAGTTCCCAGGATAACGGTAATTCTAAGGTACAAGGTGCCCAGTCTTAGGCTAGTGGAGCTCAATCAGCCCCACCTTATCCTATTTGTCATTTTTATGGGCAGTTTCATCGTGGTTATTGTGAGGAGGGAAGGAATCAGTGTTATAATTATGGTCAGCTTGGCCATATGAAATGGGATTTTCCTTCAGCCAAGGTTGATACTGGATCTAATAAAGTTTTAGTTGCCACATCTTTGGGTCCTGTGCCAAAGAGTGCTACTTCTGGTACCAATACTTGTCAGAATCACCTCTATATACTTGATGCTCTCCAGGAATTTGAGGCACCTCTAGATGTTGTTACTGGTATGCTACAACTCTTCTCTTGTAATGTGTATTGGTTGATTGACCCAAGGTCTATCCCTTTTATGTGACCCCTTATGTGGTTGTGCATTTTGGTTTTAGTCCCGAGAGTATTTCTGACCCCTTTTGTCTATCTACCTTGGTGGGTGATTCTATTATGTCTAGAAAAATTTATAGGGGTTGTGTGGTGTCTATCTTTCACAGGGAGACATTGGTGGATTTGATAGAGTTGGATATGGTAGATTTTGATGTTATCTTGGGGATGTACTATCTTCATTCGTGCTATGCGTCTCTGGATTATAGGACTCGAAAGGTCAGTTTTCACTTTTCAAATGAACCGGTATTAAAGTGGGAGGGGAGTTTCATAATATCTAAAGGGAGCTTCATCCTCATCTTTAGGCTCAGATATAAAATTCAAAAGAATGTCTGTATGATCTAGTTCAAGTTAAAGATTTTGACTTTGAAAGTCCTTCTTCGTATTCTATCCGCTTGGTTAATGAGTTTCCTAAAGTGTTTCTCGATGATCTTCCTGGAATTCCTCAAAAAGGGAAATAGATTTTTAGATGGATTTTCTATCGAATACCCGCCCTATTTCCATTCCTCCTTATAGAATGGATCCAACTGAATTGAATGAGTTTAAGGAGCAGTTAAAATATCTTTTTGATATAGGATTCATTCTCTCTAGTGTTTCTCTGTGCGTGATCCTATGCTTTTCGTGCTTAAGAAAGATGGGCCTCTTAGGATGTGTATATATTATTGTTAGTTGAAGAAGGTGACTGTGAAGAATAAGTACCCTCTTCCTTGGATTGATGATCTTTTCAATCCGCTTCAGGGTGCTAGTGTGATACCCCATACTTCTACCTAGCTTGAAAATCATCCCAAAAATGTTAGAATTTTTTTAAAGATGAATACATTTTTATACATATGGTATTTTTAATATTTTCACTTTTTATCATGTGGTAAATTGAATAAGCTTTCCATCGATACCAAATTTGCCCAAATCTGGCACCTGAGAGAAGAGTTAAAGCCTTTTTAGTGAGACAGTGTATCACCTGAGCCATCAGCACATCCTAGGAAGTCTGGTATCAGAGCCTAAGGTTCAACAGTGTCCTAGGAAGGCAGAAAAGCCGCATCTAGTAGAGTCTTGTACATGGGTGTATTGTGCACCACACTTATGTGCAGGAGGATATAAGATGTTTTAGGAAAAATTTCCCTTTTTTAAGTATTCATGTCATGCCAGTGAGCATCAGATAAAATTTTTCTCTTAGTCTAATCCATTCTCCCTTTCGTTTACAGAACATGCCTCCCAAAGGGACTAACGAAAGGACAACGAAAAATATGTCAGCACCTCAGCCCGTTTAGGCAGATCCCCTGGATGAGCATGTCTCCCATGCAGAATTTAGGACTGCATTTACTACTCTAGCAGATTTAGTCGCAACTCAGAATGAAAGGCCAGCTGCTGTTCCATCCAACCCAGTGGCCAATTTTACTGTAGCCAGGATTCGGGACTTCACCCAAATGAATCCTCCTCTATTATCAGGTTCTAAGTCTGAAGAGGATCCACAGGAATTCCTCTACCAGGTTCAGAAAGTCATAAATATCATGGGAGTGACTTCCAGTAAGAGTGTAGAGTTAGCCGCTTATCAGTTACTAGACGTAGCCTATATATGGTTTAAACAATGGAAGGTAGACAGGGTTACAGATACAGATCCCATAGAATGGGAAAAATTTGGTACAACCTTTTTAGATAAATTCTTTCCCCTAGAGCAGAAAGAATCCAAAGTGTTAGAGTTCATCAATCTCAGACAAGGTAGCATGAGCGTAAAAGAATACTCCCTCAAGTTCACCCAGTTAGCCAGGTATGCTCCCCATGTAGTAGCAGAAAGTAGATCCAGAATGCGTAAGTTTATGTCTGGGTCAGGTAGAGTATTTAAGGAATGTAGGACTACGATATTGTTTAAGGAAATGGACATATCTAAACTTATGGTCTATGCTCAGCAGATTGAGGAGCAGAAACTTAATGCTGAGCAGAAACTTAAGAAGAAGAAGAGGGAAAACAAGAGAGCCAGGACTGGTAGTTATAGTTTTTCTCAACTAGGGTCGCAGGGTGGTAACTGTTCTTATTATAGATAGAATTTTTCAGCCCCAGTTCCATCTTCAGCTAGTGCACCATCACCAAAGTTCAGAAATGACCGTAGAGATAGGGCGCCAGGCTCCAAGGCCTAGGGTAGTGAGAGTAGGGTTTTTACTCATCTTCTTTGTGAAGAGTGTGGTAACCATCATAAGGGTATATGTTGAGCCTGCAGTAATGTGTGTTTTAGATGTGGTAAGATAGGTCACAAAGTCCGAGAGTGTCCTAAACCCAGTCCTCAAAGTAAACACAGTTGTCCTTTAGCTCAGTCCGATTGCCTGAATCAACAGGGTGCCAATTCCAGCGCTACCAGTGGGCAATGCCTAAATAGAATCTATACACTTCAGTCCCGACAGGATCAGGAAAGTCCTCCTGATACAGCCACTGGTATGTTACAGGTTCCTCATTTACCTTTTCACTTTTTTTTTAGATTCAGGAGCTTTTTTTTTTGTAACTCCTTGCATAGCAGTCAACTTTAAGGTTAGACCAAATGTTAATAGGACCTTTTCTAGTCTCTACCCCAGTGAGTCAGTCTAACGCGACCTGACAGGCATACAATAACTGTTCGGTTATGATATCTCAGAAAGCCAGGCCTTCAGGTTCTAGTAGTAATGCCAGTACGTGTAGAAAATCAGTAAGGGAAGATGATTGCCAACCCATTCCTATTTCAATGTGAAGTTTTGTACTTCAACTATCATGATACTTATACATGCTTCACATCACAATTCCATGCACCCAGCTTATATTTACACACTTTCCATAAAATAGTGTGTGTTTTAGGTTCCTAGTATGAGGAGTTTCGGCTTACTCAGTATTACGAATCAAGTTCCATGAGTACAGAAACATCAGACTTAGGTCATGCAACTATGACTCATACACTCATAGCATGCTTTACAGTATGCTTAGCCCACATGATTCATAACTTCACTCCTAGTGTTTGGTCGAACTCAGATTATCTCATGTATACCCTCAGTTTAGATCCCTCGGTGAATTCGTAAGTGTTAATATTCTATTTCACAAGACTCAGTTATAGCATCAGTTCAGTAATCAATATTCAGTAAAGGACTCAAATAGTCCTATAGAACCATGGCTTTCAGCTATCAGTTATTTTAGCCACCAGAATTCAATGCTCCTATTCCAGTCTAAATCTCAGTTATCAGAAAACCAACTTTCAGTTCCAGTTATAGTCTTAGTTGTGGTTACAGTCTCAATTACTGTCTTAGCTATAATCTCAGTCCCAATCCTAGTCCAGCCAGATTAGAAACTTAGTTCTCTTTCAGGATTACCTGACCATAGCATATTGCCATCAGTTAGTCAGTTATTAGTATTTCATGACCTCAATTACAGAATGTTTTTGAATCATATCATATGTTTGGTCTCGTAATTTCAAATAATACAGTTTTCATAAATCCATTCACAGTCACCTTATATCACTCAGTCAGTCCTTACCTTCTACGCATAATACTCTACAACCTAGGCTAGTTATTCAGACTAAGTACAGTTCAGTCTTATATGCCCAACGTTCATCCATCAGTTATTTAGTTAATCAGATCAGTTAGTATAATTATGCATTCATGCTCAGCGCCTATGTGGATCTTTTAAATAGTTTTGATTGCAGTGCGTAAGGTGTAGTCATTTTATCTTAGACGATGTCTCATAGGCCTTGCTAACGATCTCCTATTCAGATGTCCTGCTCGGGCCAGAACAAGATTTTCTTTCTCTCTACAGTCATTAGAAATATATAGAAAGAGTGTCATAGAAATGCTCCAGTCGAGTATAAGTTTTTAGCATGCGTTAGTCCACAGAGCCAGTAGTTTAGTTTAGCAGTCAGGTGAATAAGTTTGGATGGCGTGGTTTCCATCTTTCCATCCTATCGCACTAATCAAAATCTCATGAATGTGATTATTCTAAGATGGACCAACTAGGTAGTTGCATGTTCAACTTAGTTCACGTATCATACCTTAGTTTCAGATCCCGGATATTCAGTCATAGTTCAGTTTGTAGTTGCCCTATGCATCGTCCTAGTTTTCCTCAGTATCACAGTCAAGTCAGTATTCTTCTAGGGACATAGTGTCCTAAGGGGGAGATACTCTATAACCCTCGAGCTATCGTGTCCTAGACCCTCCAGCTTCTCTTCACGTAATGAATCTAGTTTGGTGTAGTGGGTACCCATAGGTTGACCCTCTAGCTCCAATCTCGGTCATATGCCATGTGTGTAAGGTACTCAATTCAGATCATGATATTCAACTCATGTATCACGTTCAAGACCCAGTTACATTCTCATGTTTCTGCTCATGCATATTTAGTAATTAAACTCAGAATCAGCCCAAGGTAATAACTTTTCTTAAGCTTATCCAATTTTATGTTCAAATTTTAGTTACAAATGTGTATTCAGTTCCATGCTTAGTTTTCATTTCAAACTTGGTATATTTACCCTTATATGTTCAGTCTCATGTTCATGAGTTAGTTCATTCATGTATTCACGCATCAGATATGCATGATTAGTTTATTTGTACTCTCAGTCATGCATTCATGTATTAGCTCAGTCATAAAATTGTACATCAGATATGCATGCTCAGTATGAATCTCAGTAATGTCAGTCAGGTAGTCATGTTTTAGTTGTTCATGTTCAGTATGTACTTCAGATTATCGTTTCTCCCATTTCATTCAGTCTCATTCAAGGACGAATGTTCCCAAGGGGGAGATATTGTAATACCCCATACTTCTACCTAACTTAAAAATCATCCCAAAAATGTTAAAGACTTGTTTTAAAGATGAATCCACTTTCATACATGTGATATTTTTAAGATTTTCACTTTTTATCATGTGGAAAATTGAATAAACTTTCCATCGATACAAAATTCGCCTAAATTCGACACCCGGGCGAAGAGTTAGAGCTTTTATAGTGAGACAGTGTATCACGTGAGCCATCAGCGCATCGCGGAGCCAACTTAAATGGAAATTGTCAATTTTCAGTATTGCTCCACGATAGTGGAGAATCACGCCAAACTTCCACGTCTCAAACAAAGTGGCAATGAAATAGCTCCACGTCGCGCCAGGGGTCCAGATTAGGAAAATTTTCACAATAATTAAAAGATGTGTCCAGGGTTAAAAGGGTTAATTTTCCACCCCTATATAAACCCAATAACGCGTGATTCAGCCATATTTCAGCCAAAATATAGTGGTTCTCTCAAGAACAAGCTAGGGTTTTCAATTGTGGATTCAAATTCAAGACTCAAATTTAAGAATCTCTCCATCAATCTTTGTAGAATCAAGAACTAAGGTATGCATAGTGTTGATTCATGGATCCCCTTTATCCATAAATCTCAAGAACCCTATTTCAAATTTGGAAATCATGATAATTATGTTGTGGATTGTTTATAACCATGTTTATCTTGTTATATGATTCCCAAGTTGGAATCTTTATGTGTTTTTTTTTATGAAACTACGTTAGTAAGTGAGTGAAATCCATAAATTATGTTATTTATAATGTGTCAATTTGATGATTATGCCTATTCTCTAAGTGGTGCATACAAAGTGTTTGATAAAATGCCTAGGAGGATAAAAATTATGCATTATAGCTAAATTGGGATCCAAATGACAATGCATGCTTTACCTTTATGTTCAAAATGACTTCCATGTTATTCTCATGTATTGAAATTGTTTGTTGGATTGCTCATGAGTTAGCCTTATGAAATCATGCTATGTATACATGCTAACCTATTCATGTACCAAGCAATGATAATTAAATACCCATGAAATATCTCCAATTATTGTATTATGGATTGTTGATGTTGGTCATGTATTCAAGAATGTCATGCCTTGTCAATTTTCTTCTATCGAGTCCTGGGGGTACTTGTACCCGACAATTTAGTTGTGTGCCTAGAGCCAGTGTCATGTTTTCATGATACTCTCATTCAAGCCATGGTCAGTAGAATTCAGCCAGTCACATGACTCAGGAAAACATAATAAACTCAGTATCTGTCCAGTCTTACTTAGTAATCTCAGCAACCTCAGCCAGTTATAAGATTTTAGTAGTATTCCGTCAGTTAACAAAATTTAGTGAACTCAGTTCAAATCACTTAAATAATATGATCAGTAATAGTTTAGTTCAGTATAATTAGTTCAGTGTCTATTCAGTTAGGAGTAGGATTCAGCATCGAGTAAACCCCAGGGATGAGAATACACACTGTAAGCTAGTAGAGGGTGTGATCCTTAGTAGCAATCCCTATATTCCAGAACTACGTAGCCAGCATAGGTTGAGATATACCACTATGAGTCTAGGGACTATACACATCTCATTTGAGTTTTTCTTATAGGAGGGGTTGGCGAAAGAGCTCCCTGTCATAGAGGGTTTACTCATAGCTTGTCTTTACCCGTGGCATGGTACTGACACCCTTCCAATTGGGGTTACAAGTTGGACCCCACTAGTTCAGTTTTGGGGCATAGCAGTTAGATGATTACCCCTCACAATTTTAGTTTTAGATCCAGTCTTAGTAATAGAACTCAGTTCAATTCTATAAATTTCAGGACTATCAGATACAGTCCCTCAGCTCAGTATAGAACTCAGCTAGTTCTATTAGAATCAAGACTGTCAGACATAGTCACCCAGTTAATAGTATATTAATTATATGAAACTCATGTTATCAGTATTCAGTTTCAGGACTATCAGATACAGTCAATCAAACCAGTTCTTTATAATCAAAACTGCCAAGAATAATCATTTCTTTGTCTGTAATATGACATAGTTCCTCAGTACTTAATAGACTTAGTCATTCACTATCCCAGTATTGGTACTCAGATATCAGTTAATCCATGTTGTTAGTAGACTAAGTTGTTAGAACTCAATATTCAGTCCTATCATGACCTCAGTTATAGTTATATATTCATGCTTGTATTCTCACGTTCATGTTATTCAGTCAGTTAGTATTGTTTATGCATACGAACCATTGAATTTAGCCTACCTCACTTACATACCAGTACATTCAATCATACTGATGTATTTGCACTATGGTATTTTATACCATAGGTTTAGAAGCACGAGATCCCGAGCATCCTTAGTAGATTAGACGTTCAACAGCCGGACTAACAGTGAGTCCTTATCATTCAAGGATAACATGATTATTTTATTACTTTATTATTTTAGTAGTTCAGAGTTAGTTGCATACATGTCCCATTAACTCCATAGTTTTCAACCAGTTTAAGGCTTTTAGACTATAACATATTTTTCAGATAGTTTATTCTAATTTTGGGTATTGTTATACCCCCTTATAGACATTGTTTTATATTCATTATTAGTTTTATTTTGAACCTTATGGCCTTACAACTTACATTCTGCATATTTATAGTATATTATTCAGTGCTTAGTTACAGATATCAGTCATGGGTTAGATTGTGGTCCTTTGGGGTTATGAGCATCGTGTAGCATTCAGGGTACCAGATTCGAGTCATTACAGCAAGATGCTTCTCTAAGATTGACCTTTGTTCGGGCTACATAAATTAAAAATTTGGGAGGTTGATATTTCTAAGACTACTTTCCAAACCTGGTATATTTATTATGAGTTTTTGGTTATGTTATTTCTGTTGACTAATGCTTCAGCTGGGTTCTTGGATCTAATTAATCAAGTTTTCAGGCAGTTTTTAAACTTATTTATGATAGTCTTTATTGTTGATATCTTCGTGCATTCTAAGAATTGAGAGGATCATTCCAATCACCTTCGAATTGTGTTACAGACCTTTAAGGATCAGAATTTATATGTAAAATTTTATAAGTGTGAGTTTTTGTTGAATGTTTTGACTTTTCTTGGTCATGTTGTTTCTAGTACGGGGATTAAGGTGGTCCACAAAAAGTTGAGGTGGTGAAGAAATAGCCTAAACCCATGACTTCGACCGACATTAGGAGCTTCATGGGATGGTTGGGTATTATAGGGGTTTGTGGAGAGTTTCTCCTATATTTTGTTTTGTGGTATGATGTTTGTAAGGGTAGCTTTGAGAAGTTGAAAGATAGGCTGACTTTTGTGCTAGTGTTGGCCCTACCCAAGGGTACAAATAGTTTTATTGTGTTTTGTGATATGTATCATATGAGACTGGGTTGTGTGTTGATGCAACACGATAAAGTTATGGCCTATACTTTAAGGTATCTTAAGGTTTATGAAAGGAACTACTCAATTCGTGATCTAGAGTTGGCAGCTGTGGTTCTTGCTTTGAAGATTTGGTGCCATTATCTGTATACGGTGTATGTGTATATCTATTCAGATCATAAGAGCTTGAAATATATGTTCACACAAAAAGAATTGAACATAAGGCAGAGGAGGTGGCTTGAATTGCTTAAAGATTATGATATGAGTCTTCACTACCATCAAGGTAAAGCTAATGTTGTAGCCGATGCTTTTAGCAGGTTATCTATAGGAAGATTAGTAAAGGACATTCACAGAATGGCTAACTTGGGAGTCCATATTTTAGACTTTAAAGATGGAAGAGTCATTATTTAAGAAGTGGCCAAATATCTCTTGGTGCTGAGGTAAAGGAAAAACAATTTTTGGATCCCATGCTTCTGCAGATTAAAGATGATAGGGGTTAGCAAAAGGTTATGGCATTCAAGATTGTGAGAGATGGTATTCTGAGCTACCAAAGTAGATATGTGTTCCTGATATTAATGGGCAGCGGAAAAAGATTCTGCTTGAGGCTCATGAGTCCCGATATACAATTCATCTAGGTTCTAATAAGATGTACCATGACTTGAAATAAATCTACTGGTGGAATTATATGAAGAAGGATGTAGCAAATTTTGTTGTGAAGTGTATGGCTTGTCAATAAGTTAAGGTTTAGCACATGAATCCTAGTAGGATGTCTCAAGAGATAGAGTTTCCGATGTGGAAGTGGGAGATGATCAACATGAATTTTATTATGGGCCTTCCAGGTCTCGTAACCAATACGATTCGATTTGGGTCATTGTGGATAGGATGACTAAGTTCTCTCAATTCTTGCCTGTGAGGACTAATACTTAGGAGAGGATTGTTCCAAGTTGTTCATTCAGAAGATTGTGAAGCTGCATGGTGCACCAGTGGCCATTATTTTAGATAGAGGTATATAGTTTTCATCTCACTTTTGGTGTTCATTTTCGAATGGCTTGGGTACACAGGTGAACCTGAGCATCACTTTCCATCCTCAAATGAATGGACAAGTGAAACATTCTATTCAGACCTTGGAGGACAAACTAACGGCCTGTGTGATTGATTTTATGGGTAGCTAGGTTGATAATTTGCCTCTTAATGAGTTTGTGTATAATAATAGTTATCATTCAAGTATTGAGATAGTTCTATTCGAGGATATTTATGGTAGGAGGTGTAGGTATCCTATTGGATGGTTTGAAGTTAGTGAGACTAGGTTATTTGGTCCTGACTTGGTTCAACAAGTCAAGGAAAAGGTAAAAGTGATTAGAGAAAGACTTAAGATTTCTCAAAGTCACCAAAAGTCTTATGTGGATGTAAAGTAAAGAGAGTTAGAGTTCTAAGTGAATGAGTGGGTATTCTTGAAGGTGTCTCCTATGAAATGAATCATGGGATTTGGGAAGAAGAGGAAGCTCAGTCCCTGTTACATTGGTCCATATCATATTTTCAGGAGAATTAGTAATGTTGCTTATGAGTTGGACTTGCCTGCGAGTTTGGGTTCTATTCATCCCATGTTTCATGTGTCCATGGTGAAGAAGTATGTGGGTGATCCTTCCTTGATAGTTCCTGTTAAGGATGTTGGTGTTACAGACTCTTTGTCTTCCGAAGAAGTATTGATTGAGATATTGGATAGGTGAGTTTGTAGATTTAGGACCAAGGATATTGCCTCGGTGAAAGTCCATTGGAGAAACCATAAGGTAGAAGAGGCTACACGGTATGCTGAGGAAGATATGAAAGTCCAAATACCCTTTCTTGTTCCCCGGGTTGAATGAAAGTGCTTTTGGTATGAGTTTCATTTTTCTCTTCTCATTTTTTGAGTTTTTCATTTGATTTTGGTGTATTCTTGTTATTCTCATGCTAAAAGCATCTTAACATATCATTCGGGGATGAATGATCCTGAGGGGGGAGGGAATAATGTAAGACCCTTAAAATTTTCATTATTTTATTTTTGACCTTCCTATGTTGGAAATATTGATTTTTCACTTGAAATGTGTTTAGGAATGTTAAAAGGGTGTTCAGGGAAGGTTTTCAAATTTTTGAAAAAGGTTTGGGGCAATTTCGGAACATCAAGGCAGTGAGCATCCACATTTTTGCCATGTCACGGATATTACCCTCTGTGATATTGGCATGGCACCGAGAATAAACTTTGCAATATTGGCAAGCCACGCTAAGGCATAATTTTTGTGCAGTTTTTAATTTTCTCACTTGGGGTGAGGGGCTTTGGGACTTTTCACCCTTGTACAACCCTTAAACATAGTTAAGCTTATTTTCATCAGTTTTCAAAGATCTAATTACTCTCTTTTACTCTCAAACTCAAAACCCAAGAAAACTCAAGTATTTCATTAAGAATTCATCACCCGAGCTCCAAACTTCAAATTAATTACAAATTCTTGTTTGTTTTAGGCATGTATCTTTTTCCAAACTTTATTTTATATGTGGCATTTATTTAATGGATTTTTATGTGATTTAAACTGGGGGTTTTGAAATTGGGTTGAAGGGTTTTGGTTGTTATTGATTTAATTACTTATCCCATGACTTGAATTGATTCTCTGTGCTTTAAATTGGTGTTTTTGGGACTGAATTGGTAGTTTAAATAAGTGGTTGGAATTGGGAACATGAGTTTCCCCAAATTGGATGAATTTTGACTTGGAATTGCATGAACCTCAACCCACTTTATGAATTTGATTTAAAGTATGAAAAATAGCGTGATTTGACCTACTTTTGAACTCAATGCATTTCATTCATGGATAAATGGTTATTTAAATTTGTTTTGAAAGGCCTTATGGCCATGGATTAGATTTTAATGGAACTTAAGGAGTCAATATAGTTGTGTGAATTGATTTGACAAGTGTGATTTAGCTTGCAAGCTTATTGATATGGCGATACCAAGTGGTTGATTCCTTAATGAATGAATCTTGGGTTAATGGTTGAAATAATGTGTATAAATGGTTTTAATTTAGGCTTAAAGGGGATTGTGTAGCTCGCCGTAGAAAGTGGAGGTCCCGGGGGAACCGCTACTAGAAACCACATTTGCTGGCGTGGGGGTCTTAATGATTATGTTCATAGTTCACACATTATATATACATCGGAATATTTGGAGCCTCAATGTCTTTGTCCCTTCCTCAATTTTTCTAGTTCGTGTAGGTAACTCGCACTAAAGCCCTTTCAACAGGGAAAACTGAACCCATATAGCCCATGGGCGCCTTTAGGATGGTTAGAGCTACACTATCCAGGACAAACATTTTAAATCTCATGCTTAAACCTTGTTCCCTATCCATACATCTTATATATATATATATATGAATGTGTGCATATGGTGTTGAATGGACTGATTTGATTATGACATTATTTTATCACTTCCTAAAGTTACATGCTAGCGCTCACCCTGCTAACCGTCCTAGGATGCTATATTATTTCATGATGAGGGTCCAAAGACACTTCTTTTACCCCTATACAACATTATGTGGATTAGCACATTCATCGAGTAGTTGTGAAGTGGTGAGCTTCCATCCTCCGAAAGGCCTTATAATTTCTATTTTCTTTTATTTTAACTCGGTACATTTGAATTCTTTTGGTCATGGTCGGGGGCATGTTTCGACCTACTTGATATTCTGGTTTTAGAGGCTATTATGGATAAATGGGGGTTGGTTATTGTTTTGAATCTTGGTGTCATTTAGTTATTCATTCATCTTCTTATTTCCATTTAGTTGGCTTCCGCATTATTTTATTATTACTATTCTTGTTCTCTTTAGGTTGGGTTAAAGAGGTGGTCTACGGTCCACGGTGGACTGGAGATACCCGTCATGATCAGTCCCTAGTTCGTATTATGACACTAAATCATCGTTGTGCTGAAAATTAAAAGTGAAAACCCCACCAAATTTTACTTATAAGATTTTTAAGAAATTTAGGGCTAGCTTGTATTTGATGAATTTTCAGGGTGTATGACTCTAACAAAATCTGGTGTTGATTTGAACTTTGATGGAGATGTTTGACTAGATTTCTAGATAGATAACAAGTTTAGAAAATTTTAGCAACTATTGGCCCATAAAACAGAGTACTAAAACTTTGGGCGTAGAGTTTATTATGGAAGGGTTGGTTCGTAATGTACAAATTTAAGAAATATGTTGTGAAATGGATAGAATTGGGGAGAGGTCCTGAGTTTCTTCCCTCTATCACTGCCGCATAAAACTCTATTTCATCATGAACCACTACAATGATAACTTTACCGCAACAATGGTAAAATGCAGTAAAATATAGTCATAAAAATCTAGAAACATTTTTCATTCCCTACATTTTGGAAAACAAACCAAAGCTTTAGGGAAAGAATTTTCTACATATTTATTAATGATTTTCACCTTTGGAGTTAAGTTTCTTACCTTATAAACTTGAATTACTTCTTAAAATTGCTGAAAGTTATTAGAAACTAGTTCATGGTGAAAATTATGGTTTAGTCTATTTCAAGAACTTAATGCAGATTTGTGAGAATGAGTAACAAATTGGTAAACAATGATTTTAGAATGTTAGAAGACACTGATGAGAGTAGAATCATAGTTGTTCATACTAAATAAGACATGTTTCATAAGGTTTAAAGTATATAAAATCCTAAGATGATAAATTAGGATAAAATTTTGATTGAAAATTATTTTATTAATTTCTAGTGGTTAAAAGAGACGAATTCATTGAAATGGCTGTATATTCTTATTTTTGTAGATCAGGAACAAGGTAAAAGAGAAAAGAAGGGTAATTTTGTGGCTTCGAAGTGACTTTGAGCAAGAAATTAAGGTAGGTTATGGTTTATTGTAGCAATGAGACTTTCTTGACTCTTTGCTTATATGTGAACTGAGTAACTGAGATTATTTTCAAGCACTACTTGTGATTATTGACTGCATTTGCATATTCACACATATTGATGATTATGATGAGATATTAATGATGATGATGATGTTGAAATCATGATGTTTATGATGTTGTTGGTGTTATTGATGATGATGATTGATAATGATTATGAAGATATTAAAATCATGATGTTTATGATATTGTTGTTGAGATTGAGAAAAGAAAGAAATGATGCACACATAACATTCATGTGTGTTGAATGTATGGTTATTATCATATGTTGTGATACAACTTGTTGTTGAAATTTGCTAAGTGTAAACATACATAAATTTGAGCATGTATTCCCTTGAAGTGCAGTGTTATAATTGGGTTGTTGTCTTTGATTATGAGTTCTATGATGATCGCTTTATTTATATGGTGTCTGGTTGAGTCGACCTATGATGTTTGTTAGTACTTATTGATGTACTGATATTACCTGTTCTCTTCTTTTTGTTGAGTGTAGAGCGTGTTTCGGTGGTTGATACAAGACCTTAACTCTAGCCAGTAATTTCAAATTTCAATCTAAGGGTGAGAACCATGATCGGGCAGCCTTTGGATCTTCAACTTTGTGTTCATATCCCTTTTTTGGGACTAAAATACTCTTATATTATTTTTTATTTTTAAATATTATTTGATTTTAAACTTGAATATTCTTAGACGTTCTTGTACGGTGACTTCAGGTCTTAAAGTTTTAATAAATAAAATTTTTGCACTCTGTTAGTGGTTGGATAATTTTGTTGGTTTGATACTGATTACTTATTAACTAAATAAATACATCTTAGAACCTGTTTAATCATTAGACTAGTGTAACGTGAATGAAAATATGGTATTGGGTTAATTGAGGGTTTTGTTTAAGCATGGTTCTCCCGTCATAGGTAAGGGTGGGTGTCAGTCATGATTTTTTAGACCGTATCACTAATAAGAGATCTATTACATCATTAGTAGAAAATAAAAATTAAGCACCAAAAATAGTGGTGGTGGAGTGGTAAATACTCCTTCATCCTTAACCATAGGTCTCAGGTGTAAGTCCCCTAGTGTATGAAGTAGCCTTTGTTAGGAGCTGGGAAATTTCTCGACGCGAATTTGAATATGATGGAAAAATCTATCTTAATTTGAAGAAATGAATGTGTGAATCGATTAAATGAGATGTTAATTTTCAAATTCTTTGATGAAAGTCAAATAGTAATGTTGGACCGTATTTTTCGCTAATATATTTTGTAGCATTGATAATTATATATGGGATAATTTCAAATATGTGCAATAAAGTAATTAGTTGCAAAAGATATTGCAATGTTTTTTCTTTTTTACAAAAGTAGTCAAAAAATATACTAGCCTAGAAAAATTACAAAAAAATAGTTGGATGTATATTCACTTACTTTTTCTCCTTCTGTTGGTGGAAGCTGTCGTTCAACTGGGACGTCTACTATTGTTGTGGTATGGTTAAGCAGCGACTTCTTGCACTATGATTTTACATATTTTAAATTTAAATCACAAGATTTGAAAGTCTCTTTTACTTTTAAAATTTAATATCAAATTAAAAAGTATATGTACTGTATCGATATTGTATAAAAGTTATATAATGTATCAGTATTGCATAAATGGTGTATAAATATATTTTGATATTGTATAAATTGTAAATAAACATACACAAATTTTATAAATGTGTATACACGTGTATCAAAGTTGTATAAATAGGTATGTAATGTATCTTCATTATATAAATGGTGTATCAGCAAAAGCCTTATGAGGAAATTATCCCACACCTAACTTAGAATTGGCATTCATGGTGTTTTCTTTAAAGATTTGGAGACACTACCTCTATAGGGTGAAGTTTAAAGTGTTCACAGACCACCATAGCTTCTAGCATGTGTTTACTAAATGAGACCTATATCTGAGACAGAGAAGTTGGATGGAGTTGATCAAGGACTATGACATTTTAATTTCATATCACTCAGGTAACACCAATATGGTGGCGGACGCTCTGAGTAGAAAACTAGCGTATCGAAAGCTTAGAATATTTAGAGGTGTCAACCCATCCATTGGAGAGAGATATACAATCTTTGGCTAATAATTTTTTGAGATTACAGGAAACTGGCAAAGGAAGAGTATTAGCACATGTGCAAGTAAGCTCACATTCTTTGACCAAATCAAAAGCGGGGAGTTTGAAGACAAGAATTTGCAAAACCTTAGAGAAAAAGTGGTGTAGGGTGAGGCTAAAGAGGTCGTTCTTAATGATGAGGGAGCATTTAGGATTTGAGGATGCTTGTGTGCGACTTGGGTGGGCAATATAATTTCAACTATTCTTGCAGAAGCTCACAACTCTAAGTACTCTATATATCTCAGTGCCACCAAGAAATATATGGAATTGAGGCAACATTATTAGTGGAAAAAATTGAAGCATGGTACAGTTTGATATGCCATAGTTTCATGGAACTTTTGATGCTTAAAAATGGAAATTATGCAACTACTTAGGTCCTTTTTGTTAGATATGATGTGTTTTATGTCGGTTTTATTGGAAAGTAGGTTTTGGAGCTGAAGAACAAAAAAAGATGATAAAGTGCAGTTGAAATGCCACTTACGGTCCGTAAGTGGACTTACGCCCATTGTAAGTAGGCCCGTAAGTAGCATGAAGAAGGTTTTGTAAGTTAGATTTCTCTCTAAGGCCTAAGAAGGCCACCTACTGGAGTAAGTGGTACCTATGTCCCCTGTAGGTACCCCTCGTAGGTTAGTGATCTGAAGCCTGAATTTTCGTCTTAGACCTAAAAACCTACCTAAGGTCCGTAGGTAGCACCTACGGCCCGTAAGTGGGGTCGTAGGTAGTGCCAACTTAGTTTCTCTATTTTGTTTTGGTTAGGATTTTTTGGTTTCTGATTTATCCAATAAATACGCCATTCATGTTCTGTTATGAGGTTATGCACTTTACATACGTACAATATTATATTGAGTTCTAAGATACATTTTTTATCTTGGAATTCTCTTAATTTTTACGGTTTGAGATTAATTTGACATTCTTGTTCCATTCTTAATCTATTGTGAGATTATCCGTATGATTTTTATCATGAATTCTACGAGTTTTCTTACCAACATGAGCGGCTAAATCTGTTAACTAGGGCTGTGGGAACTTTGATAGAATAACAAAGTAGAGAAAGTGCAAAGTTTTTCTTGATTGGTGTTTATGCATGTATTATGGTTTTGTTTAATTTATTGATCTCTTATTGACTGCAGATGCTAACAACCCTCTTGTATTCAATAATAACTTGAGAGAGAGGTTGATATTAGGAAAATAAGATCACAACAGTAATTTGAAGCTACTAACCTTCATCTAGTAAACTTGAGACCTAGAGGAGATAGTTAATCTAGGATTCAGGACAAGGGTTAGTATGAGACACTTTGAGACCAAGAGGAGATGAGCAAAATTTGTTAAATGGTGTTGAGAGACGATTGATAATACATAACTTGTTATATTCTGCATGCAAGACACCGAGATAGTTTGACGATCATGATAAATCTGTGAAGTTAGGAAATAAACAGGAATGCAACCCTTGTATTCATCTCATATTGATTTCAACTTGAAGTGTTCAATATTTGTTGCTACCACTATTGTTCTTACAAACTCCCTTTATTTAATTTGTACTTTTCAACTACATCAACAAGTTCTTGAAAGAGATTAATCCTATTTCTTGTGGGTTCGGCCAAAACCTTTGTTGGGTTCTTTATTTGACAGTGACCGTGTTATACTTTATAGGAGGATTAATTTTGGAGGCATCAAATTTTGGCACATTTCCAGGGAATACGATTATAGACTTATTGATTGAAGTTGATGAGGTTGTTGGTTTTTGGTTTTCTATTCTTCTTGGGGTGTACGCAGATGTTTGCATAGTACTCATAGTCAAGAAGATCCCTTGATCCCGCTTGATCTTGAGATGGAATGGATTTTACTACAAAATTATACGATAGAAGAACATGAGCATGGAATTTGGAACAATAGGGTTTAAGATGATCAAAATCTGAATCTTCCACTTCCATATGGTGTTTAAGAGAAAGCCACGCAAACCACTACTTGGTTATTAGCAGAAGAAAATGTGAAGTTGGAAAATGTCCGTTGTGAATCTCAATAAGAAATAGCGAGTCAAGAAAAAAAGCATTGAGCAACACTCCACAGAGACAGATCTAGAAGGGATAGAGCTCAACCACTTAGCTTATTAATATTTACCAACTTTGATGATCCTGAAGAAGATTTAGGGTATGTTTAGCATATTAAGATAAGACCTATCATTCCTCCAGAGTTTTCCCAAGGAGTAAAATTTGACATTATGAGTTCTATGATTCATATGCTTAATTTGAAAGGTGTTTTGGCTGATTTTTTGATGGATGACACAAACATGCACATCATAAATTTTGGTGGAATTTGCTCTTTGTATAATCTAGCTGGGATGAGTTAGGAAGCTTTAAAACTCAGGTAGTTATCATTACTTCATATAGGAAAAACAATATTATGGTTAGGGAAACTACATTGTGGGTTTATTAGCTCTTGTAGTGAAGTCGCAGACACAATTCTTGGACACATACTCCTGCCTTCTAGAGTGCTTCAATTGAAGGATGTGATTTATAATTTCAGGTAATTGCATTCTAAGGAATTATATGAGATATGGTTGAGTTTAAGAAGAAGTTCATGACTGTTCCCAATCATAGAATTTTAGAAAGAAATTTGCTCAAAATATTCTTTATAACCCTGAATGCAAACGCCAAAGTTGTTGCTAATACTATTACTGGTGGGGCTTTCATGAGCCATCGTTGGGAGTTACCTGTGGATATCTTACATCGGGTATCTAAAACTAATTGAGGTAGAATACTCCGAAGGAATAAAGAAGAGCCGACACTTATGCTACTGATGCTTCAAGTGAACAAAGAGCCTTAGATGATAAAGTGAATTAAGAGGTAGCACAACTGAGGATAGAGATTGTATTACTTACCTAGTGTTTTCAACAATGGATTCAAAAAAGGTGAATACAGTGGGCGCATAAGGTAAGTCTGTTAGTCATGATGAGTCTGACTCTGAGGAGAAATCTAAGTATTTATATGGAGAGATACTGGGTTTCTAAGACAAGGGCCGAGGGTTCAATTATGACTCTTAGAACTCGAGGCAAGGTAATCAAGGTCAGAACTATTATGGGTATAGGTATGATGATAGGAACAAAGATAACAATAGTGACTGAAAGAGAAAATATGATTATAAGAAGTAGAGTGGTGTGTACGTTCCATCAAAGAATCATGATGCTGACTCGAGGATGGGATCATTGCTTACAAAGCTAGTTAAGAGTTAAAAGATTCAAGAGAGTTGCCTTATGGAGATTAAGGTAGATTTTCGAGATTGAGCTAGAAAGTGGAATCGCATGCTATTATGATTAAGCAACTTGAGTATCAATTTGGTTAGATATCGGCTACTCTAAATCAACATCAAACAGGAACTCTTTTGAGTGACACTATTCAAAATCCAAAGAATGACAATCACTACTTAGCCATCACCACTCAAAGTGGTAAGGATACTATTGATCCTTCTATGACTATAGTTGATGAGGTAAGGAATGATACTATGGATCTTAATAATACACCTAAATCTAAAATTGAAAACTTGGTGACTAATATTGAGATGTCATAAAAATTAGCGAGTGTTAAGAACTGACTTGAGACTAATAAAGAAAAGAGTAAGGAGGTCGAACCAATATTGACGACTATTCCATGACCTTCCCCACCTTTCCTAAAAGGTTGAAGAAAAAGACAGAAAAAGGGAAATATAAAGAATTCATATCAATATTGAAAGCATTATCCATGAGTATCTCTCTTATAGATGCATTGGCGAAGATGCCCAATTATGCAAAGTTCATGAAGAATTTAGTAAGAAAAAAATAGATAATAAGTTTTGAGCCCGCTGAATGTGCATCATTATAGTGCTATTGCTTCTCGATCTTTGGTTAAGAAGAAAGAGGATCTAGGAACCTATTCCTTACACTATTGGGTCCTTAAATTTTGCATGAGGATTATGTGACTTGGAATCTAGTATTAATCTAATGTCACTAGTTATGTATAAGCTGTTGGGGTTGGGATCACCTAAGCTAAAGTCTATAAGATTATTGATGGCTGATCAAATTATAGAGAAATCAGTTGGTATTTTGTTTGATGTTTTGATGAAGGTAGATTCCTTTATATTCCCACCTTATTTTCTGATTCTCGATGTGAGGTAGATTTTGATATCCCCATTATCTTAGGAAGACCTTTCCTAGCCACAGGTAAGGCTTTGGTTGATATGGAGATGGTATATATGAAATTTAGGCTCAATGATGAACAATTTACTTTCAAGGTGGATCAGTCGATGTGTCATACAAAAGATATGTGGGTAGCATCTGTGATAGAACTGTAGAGGATGATGCGGTAAGTAAACCCATTGAAAAGAGACTTGGGGTAGAGGCATTATCAGAAACGATCATGAATCTTGATAGTGATGGTATCGATAAGTATGATGAGATTGTGAGTGCTCTTTATTAGAAAAGGTTCTTATTCTTATGTGTTAAAAAATTTGATCTTGAATTAAAGAATAAAGCAAATCCACAAACTCGGCCATCTATAGAGGAGCACTCGGTATTGGAATTGAAGGCCATCCCTTCTCACTTGTGTTATGAATTCTTATGGGCCAATAATACCTTGTCGATTATTATTGCTGAATATTTGTTGGATATACAAGTTGAGGCATTATCTTAGTATTGCAGAGGTTTAAATAAGATACTGGTTGGACTATTGCAGGTATTGTTAGGATTTCACCCACAATTTGTACTCATAAGATTTAGCTAGAACCAAAATGCGTGCCTACAACTGGGCATTGGCATTTTTTGAATCCACCTATGCAAGAGGTGGTGAAGAAGAAGATCATCAAGTAGTTAGATACAGATGTGGTTTACCCTATTATCAATAGTAAAAGGATGAGCCCAGTTTAGTGTGAGCCAAAGAAGGGTAGGATCAATGTGGTCCCTAAGAAGAATGATTTAGTGCTCATAAAACTAGTTACGGGGATGGAGAGTTTGTATGGATTATTGGAAGCTGAATACTTGGATGCATAAGTATCACTTTTCTGTACCATTCATGGATCATATATTGGACCGACTTGCAGGAAGAGGATGGTACTATTTTCTTGATGGTTATTTGGGTAAAATCAGATTTTTATTGCCCCTGAGGACTAAGATAAAACCACTTTTATATGTTTGTATGGTACATTCACATTCAAGAGGATTTCTTTCTAACTTTGTAATGCTACCGCCGCCTTTCAACGTTGATGATATCCATTTTTTCTATTATGGTGAAAGAACTATAGAGGGATTTATGGATGATTTTTCAATTAAAGGTGACTCTTTTGATGAATGATTGGCCTACTTGGCTAAGTCACTTTAGAGATGTGAGGAGTGCAACTTATTGTTGAATTGGGAGAAGTATCACTTCATGGTTAAACAGGGAGTATTTTTGGAGCACAAGATTTTGAATAAGGGAATAGGGGTTGACAGGACTTAAATTGAGGTGATTGAAAAATTACCTCCACCTCTTTCAATCAAAGGTATTCAGAGTATCTTGGGCCATTCAGGGTTCTATAAGCAATTCATCAAGGACTTCTCTAAAATTGCAAATCTATTATGCAAATTATTAGAGAATGAGGTGAAGTTTGTGTTTCTCAAGGCCTTTGAGTGGTTTATTTGTTCTCTTACTATATTTTCTCCAGATTGGACTCTCCCATTTAAGGTGATGTGTGATATTAGTGGTGTGGCCCTACGAGTTATCCTAGTCCAAAGATGTGAGAAATACTTTATCCCATCAACTATGCCAGCAAAGCACTCAACCCCGTATAGAAAAATTATACAATGACTGAGCAGGACTTGCGCTGGTGTTTGCTTTTGAGAAATTTTAGTCCTACTTGATTGGGACCAAGGTCATTATGCATTATGATCAAGAAGCTTTGAAGTACCTTATGGCAAAGAAAGAAGCAAAGCCTAGGTTTATTCAGTGGGTACTATTGCTACAACAGTTTGACTTTGAGGTCAAGGACCAAAAGGTTATTAAAAATTAGGTTGTAGACCATCTATCCCCTAGAAGAAGAGGTGATGCTCAAATAGTGGGATGAGCTTGAGATTGATGATACTTTTCCAGATGAGTGATTCTTGGTAGTTTCACATGACTTAATCCTCTAGTTTGCTAATTCTGATAACTATTTGGCAAATGACCTCATCCCAAAAGACTTATCATTTTAGAAGCAAAACTGATTTATGCATAAAGTACAAAAGTTTTCTGGGATGACCCTTACTTATTTTGGGTGTGCTAGGATGGTGTGATTTGGAGGTGTATTCTTGAAGTTGAGAGGATACACATGCTTGAAGTTTCTCACTCGTCTCCAGTTGGGGGTCACCATGATGATACTCGCAAAACCCACAAGATCTTGCAGCGTGGTTACTATTGGTCGACTATTTATAAAGATGCACATGATCATTCTTGGGCCCATGGCCAATGCCAGTGCCAAGGAAATATCTCGCGAAATCATGAGATCCCCTTGACACATATTCTTAAGCTTGAGTTATTTGATGTATAGGGAATTGATTTCATGGGTTCGTTTGCGAGTTACTATAATATGAAATACATATTGGTGGTAGTTGACTATGTTTCTAAATGGGTGGAAGCAATTGTTCTTTCCAATAATAAGGTTGTGGTGTCACTGTATTTTTGAAAAAGAACATATTCTCTCGATTTGGTACTCCACGTGCTATTAGTAGTGATCGGGGTCCCATTTTTGCAATCATCTATTTATGGTCCTACTTGAAAATATGGTGTGAAACATGATGTGGAAACACCTTACCATCCACGGATAAGTGTACGGGTTGAGCTCTCCAATCGTGAGATCAAGTGTATTTTGGTGAAGATTGTGAATGTCAACAAGACTGATTGGTTTAGGAAGCCAGGCAATGCACTTTTGGCCTACTATACATCTTACAAAACACTTATAGGTGCCTCTTTATATAAACTAATGTACGCTAAGGTATGCTACTTGTCGGTTGAACTTGAGCACAAAGCACTGTGGGAGTTGAAGAAGCTAAAGTTTGAGTGAAGTAATGTTGCAAACTTGAGGATGAGTAAGATGAATGAGTTAGATGGATTTTGTCTCCATGGTTATATGAGTTCTATTTTGTACAAGGAGATGATGAAGTTGTACCATGATAAGAAGATTGAGAAAAAGGTATTCCAGCCCAGTGATATGGTTTTGTTGTATAATACAAGACCTCGCTTGTTTCCTGGCAAGTTGAAGCCTATGTGGTTGGATCATTCACCGTGGTTAGAGTATTTTTTCATGGTGCAATTGAGCTTAAATAAGACGGAGGTATCCCATTCAGGGAGAATGAGCATTGTGTTAAGAACTGTATGGGAAGTATAAAAGAGTTGAACATTTGTAAGAATGTCAGACTTGGTGAAATCTGAGTAGCCAAGGCAACTGAGTCATGTTATGATGTTAAATCAGACACTTTATGAGAGTTCAACCCATGGGCTTGTTGATGAAGTCTGAGTATCCAACATAGCCATGGCGTGATGTGATGTTAAATCAAGCACTTCTTAGGAGACAACCCAAGGTTTTAGTGTTCACTTTGTTCCTGTTTTGTAGGTTAAAAGCATGGACAAACACCTGAAAACTAGTAAAGATAGAAAAAATTCAGAAAAATCCAAGTAAGTGGACCTACGACCCTACTCATGGGGGTCGCAGGTGTTTGTTGAATTTTTGGGTCTCTAAAGTTGTACTTACCGGCCCTACTTATAAGGGTCATAAGTAAAATCTATGATCCTATAAGCAGGGGTCGTAGAAATCAGACAAAAACAAGGAGCAGGATCCACTTATGACCTTACTTATGGGGGTCATAAGTACACTTACGGCCCACAAGTGGGTTAAAAATTTTTTTGGCCCATTTTTAAAATCTGGATTGGGCTCATGCAACCTGACCCGATCCGACCTCCCCCACATTATTTAGCCCTACAAAATCGACCCATTAACCATAAACCTTCAAATTAAAAACTCCCTCTACAATTAAAACTCTCATTCTTCTTTCTCCCTCTATAAAACCAAAACCTCTCTCATAAACTCTTCACTTGCACAAAATTCTCACAAAAGTAGGGTTAACTTTACATTGTTCATCTTGTACTTTGAAAACTCTTCAATTCAGGTAAAAATTATTGACTCCAACTTGGTTAAATCATATTTTTTATCATTGTCCTTAAGATAATGCTTGATATAACCCTGAATTATTTAAATCTCATGATTCTTGAAACTTGTGGAGCCTAAACTAGATAAAATTTAATTTTTTGCATCATTTTTGTTTGGAACACATGTGATCAAATGATAATCGGAACTAAAAGTTGAATAATGAGAGGAAATCCTGAGATATATGTTAAAAAACCTGTGGAAATTGACTTGTTCATGTTGTAGTGTTCGAATTTGGTCCAGAAATTGAAATTATATATATGTGGGATGAAATTTTTATAAAAATCTGACTTGATGTCAGAGGGAACCTATGTAGATACTTACAAGCCTTGTAAGTAGTACCTACGAATCTATAGGTGGCCTCATAGGAATCAGACTTGAAACCCTAAAGGTTTAGGTCTTTGTCTGGTACCTACACTCATCGTAAGTGCTACAGACGGCTCGTAGGTAGGGGTCATAGGTATCCTCTACCTTGGGTAGTCAAATTTTTATTTTGGTATTGTTCTCCAATCACTAACAACTACTTTTTTTAGGTTTTATGGCTCTAAAAGATGCTAAAAAAGGGAGTTTAGTTTAGGTTGCGCGATGAGTCTCTTCAATGGTATGGTTCTGTTGAGGAGTATCCCATGAGCTCAAATGGCACACCATTAGTCCCACGTCAGACTCGTAGATGATTATAGAGGTAGGCTGTAGATGCAACAGTTGTTGTTGAGTTGAGCTATCATCCCGTACCACTACAACCCTCATAGGCTGTGGCACAAAATTCACCAACATGCTTTGTCTAGACTAGGCCCCGAATGAAGTTATCCACTAGTTCACCACAACACTCTCCCCATTAGAGGAGGGACAGGATGAGTCAAATGCTGATCCACTAGTATGCATCAGGCTCAACTGCACCCCAGTATGAAGAGAGTGCTAATACAACTCAAGTTCTACAAGAGATTTCATCTTCTTCGACTCAAGGTACCCTGGACACTACTCATGCTATAGATTACATACTTGTTGCACTAGAGTATGGCTCCACACATATCTCTACAGTACCTATAGCCTAGATTCCTCTAAAATGGTGTGAGGAGAGAAGGTAATAGTTTTATGATAGAAATATATTTATCACAGAGTAGGGTCAACCACAATGCAATATTATGAGAGAGGTCAGGATAGATTTGACTGGGTTAGCATTAGCTCCTGACCTACAAGCTTTTTTTGAAAGCTACAGGATGGATGGATGAACCAACCTTCTGGTTCATATAGCCCAACTATTTTTTAGGAATTATATGTTTCCTATTCAACATTGATTTACTAGTTACCTATCCGATGATCAGCCCCAACTAACCCATACTTTGATCGGAGGGTGAGAATTGATATTTCTAAGGTGGTTGTCTGATGAGTGTTATTTGGGCCAGAGTATGTGGAGTCAGCCATGAAAAACTGAGTTTGATTATCATATGAGGATAGAGTAGAGTAGGTGCATTATGAGGGACACACAACACAAAGAACTTAGTGCGGATTTGGCTAGATGAATAGCCACACAGATAGTAGAGTTGGGCACTGATGCCCTAGGGGTTGAGAGAAAGGATAAGATCAAGAAGGCATCGCTTTACTTTACAGTGAAGTTTTGGTAGGAATGGTACAACATATATTGATTCTCACATATGTGGAGAACATACTCACGTGGGATAGAGCAACATTGATTACTAGCTTTATTGCTAGGTATGATATTAATTTTGCTATATAGATCCAGACTGAGATCCATGAGAGGTCTTTTAGTAAGTTTACCACATTCCCCTCCCTTATCTGATAAAGAAATTGTGTAATATAGATAGAGTTTCATCTATTCTAGAGATGGATCAATATATAGAGGTGACTCATATTTTAAACGTCGGTATAATTAAGGATGTGACTAACCTGATCCTTACAGATCGAGCGTATCCATTATCTTCTTTTGGTATAGCCTATTTTTAGGGGTTTTTAATTCCAATCAAGCCTGTTTAATGGTTGTATATGTTGATATGGATGTAGGCATTCGGAGATTTGAGCCCACTACTAAAATAAGGGGTGAGGGGGCCACAGACGCATTATCACCAGCCTCATCTTCTACTTCAACACTAGACAAGGATACCATTTGCCTCCTCGCTCGACAATTATAGTTTGGTTGGTGTGCTGTATGATTTTATATTATAGATAGGTGAGCCATAGTAGGAGATGGCTGATTGCCTCACTCAGATAAAGACTCTATTATTCATGTTATTCAGACAGATTTAGTCATGGGTCTAGACCACTTTAGAGGCCTCTGAGGGTAGATTTGAGAGGAGGATTATGGCATCCATGAAGGAGTATACTAGAGAGTTGTATGTCTATATAGAAAACTTTGAGACTCGGATGAATGCACGAATGTATAAGGTCTAGGCACTAGACTTGTCTGGCCTATTCAAGAAGATGGCTACATTATGCTTAAAGGCACAATCATTAGCTGAGAGCCATACTCCAATCAATCCTCTAGTCATTCCATATTTTATATCGCCGTTACTTTGACTTCCTACTGTGGTATTTAATCTATTTATTGAGAATAAGAAAGCCCTGATTATTGGCGACAAGAGAGGTTGTGAGGAAGAGTTGTAGGACTCTATGATGGATTATTAGCAGGCTCTAAAAAAGGACACTCATAATTCAGTTGTGTCACATTCGATTGATGAGCGGAGGCATGCTGAGATGGCAACGGGTGCCTCTTATAGTCGTGCCACACAACTGCCTCATTCAATTGAGCCACATGATGCCTCTTATGGTCCAGATTCAGATGCCTAGAGTGTCCTAAGTATGTCTTCATCCCTTCTTTTTATATTATAATTATGCATGGGGGATAGTGTATAGTCTTTAGTTGGGAGTGGGGGTATACCATAGTCGAGGGTTTTTCTTACCATGTTTCTTGTTTTGTTGGTTGCATTATCCTATTAGAATAACATCTTTAGGTTGTGTTTGTGTTATTATATGTGTTATTTTTTGTTTGTGTTTAATTAGGAGAAAAATACGAAACCTAAGGGCATTTGATATGTTTTGTTTGTTCTCAAGTATTTTGATAAAATGATATCCCTCCTAAATTTTTTGTAAGCTATGTGATGTAAATATCTGTGTGACCATTGTGTTAATCTTGTCATGGCATTAGGATTAGGGACAAAATAATTGTAGTTTATAATTACATGAATTGGATAGGTAGTAGTTGATAATTAACTATGTACCATGTATGTGAGGCCTCTACCTAGTTACCTTTGTGCATTTAATCCAGAATATGTCCGGTTAGTATTGTCAAGGTTGTAGGATAGTTGGTTAGGACATAATCATAGACCGTTTTGACTTAGTCTACTCTTATCCTAAATAACCATCCAAATATGAATAAGTGTCCCTTGATCCCTGATTTGAGCCTACATTGACCTATTTTCTTGTTATCACTTGTTCACCTTTCTAATAGATTACAATGAACCTATTTTGGCCCTGGTTCCTCCTTGTACACTGTGCACTTCAGCTCAGGTAATCACCTATGTTAAGAGTGGCTATTATAGGGGTGTATAGTTAACATTGGGTATACAGAAGGGTGTTTAAGGTGAAAGAAAAAAAAGTAAGGTTGGGTGTGTTATAAAAATAGAAAAGAAAAATAAGTGGAAAACTTGAAAAGAAAAAGAAAAATCAATAAATGAAAAGCAAGAAGAAAACCACACCAAATCGGAAAAAAATCAATAAAGTATAAAAAAGGAGGAATAAAAAATGGTTGAGTATTAGAGCTAAAATGTAAGTGTAGTTTCAAGGAGGATGAGTCACTAAATCTCAAATGTACCTTACCTGCACCCAAGCCTACATTAAAAGTCGAGCAAAGTCCGATAATGATCCTAGTCCAACTGTCTAAATAGACTAAGGTATAGAAAATAAGTACAAGCCTATAGTATTTTATGCACATTGATTAAGATTTCTTTTATGATCGTGATTATCCTGACATATGCCCTTACATTTGATACGATAATACTATAAGAGTTGGGACTTATTTTTTATGATAGTAAATGGGATGTGTTGTTAACTGCTTATCTATTTGGGTTGTGTAAATTGATGCCATTACTTGATTCCTTTGTGTCATACTATTGTGTCAAGGTTTCATGGCACTTTTGATGCTTAAAATTGGAAATTATATAAGTACTTCATTCCTCTTTGTCTAATATGATGTGTTGCATGTTAGTTTTGTAGGAAAATGGGTTTTGGAGCATAAGAAGATAAAAATGATAAAGTGAAGTTGGAAGGCCACTTACGAACCTACTTATGGGTCGTAAGTGTACTTACGTCCATCATAAGTAGGCTCGTAATTAGAAGGAAGAAGGTTCTACAATTTGTATTTTTATCTAAGACCTACGGAGGCAACCTATGGGGAGTAAGTGAAACCTACGGCACCCCAGAGGTACACCTTGTAGGCTGGTGATCTGAAGCCTGAAGTTTTCTCTGCGATCTACAAACCCACCTAGGGTCCATAGGTAGTTCCTATGGCCCTTAAGTAGGGTCGTAGGTAGGTGCTACTTAGTTTTTCAAATATTTTGGTTGGGATTTTTAGGTTTCTGATGTATCCCATAAATACTCCATTGATGTTTTGTTATTAGGTTATGCACTTTACATACTTACAACATTATATTGAGTTCTACGATACACTTTTGATCTTAGAATTCTTGTTCTTGACTTTGACTATTTAAGATTAATTTGAGATTCTGGTTTTCATTCGTAATTTATTGTGAGATTATTTTTATGCTTTCTATCATGAATCCTATGGGTGTTCTTGCAAACATGAGCGGGTAAAACTCTTAGCTATGGTAACTCTGATATAATAACGAATTAGAGAAAGTGCAAAGTATTTCTTGACTGGTGTTTATGCATGTATTATGATTTTCTTTATATTAATTGCTTTCTTAGCGACTACAGATGGTAAGAACCCACATGTATTTGATAATAACTCGAGAGAGATTTGTCTTAGGAAAAGAAGACCATAATAGTAATTTGAAGTTACCAACCTTCATCTAATAAACTTGAGACTGAGAGAAATAGTTAATTTGGAATCCAGGACAAAGGTTAGTAATACGACACTCTGAGACCGAAAGTAGATAAGTGAAATTCACCAAAAGTTGTTAATGTATGGTTAGTGATACATAACTTGTTAGATTATACATTCAAGGTACCGAGATAGTCTAGCAAGCATGATAAATCTACAGAGTTAGAAAGTCAGGGGGAGCACAGTCCTAGTATTATCTCATATTGATTTCAACCTAAAGTGTTCAGAAGTAGTTTCCACCACTACTGTTCTTACACTTTTCGACCAAATTAGTAAGTTTTTGACAAAGATTCTTCCTATGCCCTATGAGTTCGACCCCAAGATTTGTTGGGTTCTTTATTTGATAGCGACTGCGTTATACTATTTAGGAGGTGTAATTTGGGTAACATAAATAGTATATTTTGTGACCAAGTATAAAAATTACCAACAGGTTAAATATGAACATCAAAAACCTGGTGGTACCTTCCAAAGGATATCCATTTTAAAATGGAAGTGGGAAATGATAAACAATTACTTTCTAATTGGTACTCTTAAAACCTTGAGAAAGTGTCATATATGGGTTATTGTTGATCTATTGACTAAATTGGCTCATATTATTCTGGTATGGATTATAATACGGCTAAGTTAGCCAAAATATATATGAATGAGATTGTAAAACTACATGGGATACCAATTTTGATTGTGTCAGATAGAGGTACCCAGTTTACCTCTAATATGTTTGGAAAAAAATTAGTTAGAGTTGGGTTCTAAATTAGACCTAAACACAGTTTTCCATTCACAGGTCGATGGGTAGTCAAAATGAACCATTTAGGTGCATGAGGATATGGTCTGGGCTTGTGTAATGAATTTTAGGGGACAATAGGACCAATATCTACCTTTATGTGAATTCACCTACAACAATAGCTCCTACTCCAGTATTGATATAGTTTCTCTTGAAGTCCTATGGTAATATATGTAGGTCTCCAATTGGATGGTTTGATGTGTTTGAAGTGAGGCTTTGGGGTACAGGCATGCTCAAAGACTCGATGGAAAAAGTAAGGTTTATTCAAGTAAAACTCATGGAAACTCAAAGCCAACAGAAAGAGTAAGCAAAAACTAAAGTTAGGGGTGTAAAGTTTGAATTGGGAGAGAAAGTATTATTGAAAGTGTCACCCATAAAGGGTGTAATGCATTTTAGTAAGAAAGGAAAATTGAGTTTGAGGTATATCTGATCCTTGAGGTCTTAAAGGCGATAAGGGTAGTAGCTTATAAGATGGCATGGCCTCCTAGTAAGTCCCGAGTTCATCCGATATTCCACATATCTATGATAAGAAAATACTATGAAGATCAGGAATACATCATTCATTGGCACCTCGACCTATTTGATAATGAGTTATTATAAAAAGAGGAACCAATTGAATATAGAGTAGAGATGTGAGAAAGTTGAGAAGAAATTTAAGATCTAGAGTCATTCCATGTGTAAAGGTTCAATGGAGGAATCATACTATTGAAGAAGCTACATGGGAGACAGAGGCTAACATGCACAAGTGATATCCACACTTATTCATTAAACCAGGTAATTCTTGCTTAATTTTGTCATCTCGATCTATTTATCATTTGGTGATGAATGAGGGGTAAATTAGTATCTAATGTAACAATCTAAATCATTGTTATGCTGAAAATAGAAAGTGAAAACCCCACCAAATTTTACTTATGTGATTTTTAGGAAATTTAGGGTTGGACTAGTATTTGAAAAATTTTGAGGGTGTACTAATCTAAGAAAATCTGATGTTGATATGAATTTTTGTAGGGATGTTTGACTAAATTTTTAGATAAATAATAATTTTAGAAAGTCGTAGCAATTTGATACATAAAATGGAGTTCTAAAACTTCGAGCATAGAGTTTACTGTGAAATTGTTGGTTCGTGATGTTGAAATTTGAGAATGTGTTGTGAAATAAACATAATTGGGGAGAGGTCTAGAATTTATACCCAAGACCACTCCAGCGTAAGCCTCTATTTCATCGCAAACCGCTGCAACTGTAACTTTACCGTGGTGGAGTTAAAATGCAGTAAACTACAGTTGTAAAAATCTATAAATATTTTTCATTCCCCATATTTTGGAAAATGAACCAAATCTCTGGGAAATGCAATTTTCTAATTACATTCTAAACTTGAATTACTTAAAGTCGTTAGAAATTATTTTCTGGTTAAAATTAATGTTTAGCCCTAATTTGAAAACTTAATGTAAATTTATGAGAATGAATATAAGATTAGTAAATGCTAATCCGAGGGTGTTAAAAGACACTAATGAGAGTAGAATCATAGTTTTTCATACTAAATAAGTAGGTTTCATGAGGTTTAAAAGATATAAAATTTTGAGATGATGAATTGTAAAATTTATGATTAAAAGTTTTTAGTTATTAGTCTCTAGTGGTTAAAAGGAATGAATTAATTGAAATGAGTGCGTAGTTTTATTGTTATGAATCAATAACAAGGCAAAAGAGAAAGTAAGGGCAAGTTTGTGTCCTTGAAGTGTCTTTGAGCAAGAAATCGAGGTAGGTTATGATTTATCGTAGAAATGATACTTGCTTGACTCTATTCTTACATGTGAATTGAGTAATTGTGATTGTTTCTGAGCACTACTTGTGATTATTGAATGCATTTCATATTCATACATATTGATGATGATGGTGGTGATGTTAAAATTATGATATCTATGAAATTATTGGTGTTATTGATGATGATGATGATGTTGATATTAAAATCATGATGTTGTTGATGATGTTGATGAGATCGAGAAGAGAAAAAAATGATGTGCACATCTTGCATTCATGCATTCATTCATGTGCATTGAATGTATGACTATAATCATAGATTGTGATACAACTAGTTAAAATTGGCTAAGTGAAACATACATAAATTTGAGCTTGTATTTCCTTAAAGTGAAGTATTATAATTGTGTGGTTGTCTTTGATTATGAGTTATGTGATGATCGCTTTGCATTTATTTGGTTTACTTATTTGTATGGTATCGGGTTGAATCGACCTATGATGCCTATTAGTACTTGTTGATGTACTAATGTTATTTGTTCTCTTCTTTTATCGAGTGTAGAGCGTTCTATGGCGGTTGAGGCGAGACCTCAACTCTAGACAATAGTTTTCAAACTTCGATCTAAGGGTGAATATCATGACTGGGTAGCCTTTGGATCTTCAGCTTTGTGTTCATGTCCTTTTTTTTGCGACTATGACACTCGTTTGTATTTCTGCACTTTCTTAGATATTATTTTTATTTTAGACTTGAATACTCTTAGATGCTCTTGCACCGTGACTCCTGGTCCCAGAATTGTAATAAATAAAGATTTTTGCACTCTATTAGTGATTGGATAATTTTTTTGGTTTGATATGGATTAGTTATTAATTTCATACACATTAGAACTTTATTGATGATGAGATCACTGTAAAGTGAATGTAAATATTGCATTGGGTTACTTGAGGGTTTGGGTTATATATGATATTCCCGCCATAGGTTATGGTGGGTATCAATCATGATTGTTTAGTTCATGATCCTAATAAGAAAAGTATTACATCATTAATAGAGAATTAAATTTAAGAACCATTGTGGTGGAGTGATAAATACTCTTTTATCCTTAACCAGAGGTCCGGGCGTGAGTCCCCTAACATATTATGTCACCTTTGTTAGGAGCTGGGAGATTTTTATAAGACCCTTAAAATTTTGATCAATTTATTTTGATCTTTCCATGTTCGTAATAGATATTGTTTACTTGAATTGTGTTTAGGAATGTTAAAAAGGTGTTTGGAAAGTTTTTTTGAATTTTTAAAAGGGGCTCGGGGTCATTTTTGGACCCCGAGGCTGTGAGAGTCCAAGATATCATTGTGTCACAGAGGCTACCCCCGTGATATTGGCGTGGCATGGAGGATAGCCACCGCGATATTGGCGTGCCACGCAGGTGAAAAATTCATGCAGTTTTGTTTTTATTCCCATGGGATAAGGGGATTTTGATCTTTTTTACCCCTTGTACAACTTTTAAACATAAACTAGTCCCATTCCTAGCAGGTTTTAAATATCAGATCTCCTTATTTCACTCTAAAAAAAAACCAAAAATATTTAAGGATTTCACTGTGCATTCATCATCCGAGCTACAAACTTCGAATTGATTTCAAATTCATGTATGTTTCAAGAATGTTTCTCTTCCCCAAACTTTAATTTTACATTGTGAAACTGATTTGATGGATTTTCATGTGATTCAAGTGGTGGATTTTGAAATTAGGTTGAGGGCTTTTGGTTATTTATTTAATTACTTGTCCCATGCTTTGAATTGATTATTCATATTTTAAATTGGTGTTTTTGGGAATTAATTGGTACTCTAATTAAATGGTTGGAATGGCAGACATGGTTTTCTCCAAATTGGATGAATTTTGGCTTGAAATTGTATGAACCTCAACCCACTTTATTAATTTGATTTTAATTATGGAAAATTGCATGGTTTAACTTGCTTTTGAACTTAATGTACTATATTAATGGATAAATGGTTATTTAAATGGATTTTGATAGCGTTGGTGGGTATAATTTATATTTTGATAGAACTTGGGAGTTAATGTGGATTGTGTGAATTGGTTTGGCCTATTTAATTTAGCTTGTAAGTTTATTGGTATGACGAGACCAAGTGATTAATGCCTTATTGAATGAATCCCGGATTAAAGGTTGGACTAATATACTGAATGGTTTTAATTTGGGCTTAAGGAGGGGGTGTAGCTCATCGGGGAAAGTGGAGTTCCTGGGGATATCGATACCGATACCGAAAACCATGTTTGCTGGTGTGGGGTTTTTGTGTTTAGTTTAGACATTACATATATATATATTTATAAAATGGTTGGAACCTTGATGGTTTTGGCCCTTTCTCGAATTTCTCTGGTTCGGGCGGCTAACATGCACTGGGGCCCTTTCAGCAGGGAGAGCTGAACCCATATAACCTGTGGGTATCCTTAGGACTATTAGAGTTATATAGTCCAGGTTAATGGCTTTAAATCTCATGCATAAAACTTCTTCCTTATCCCGACATCTTATATATATGTATATATAATGTGTGCATACAATTTAGTTTGGTTTTATACATGGCATTATTTTATCCCAATCCTGAGTTACATGCCATTGCTTATCCCTCTGACTGACCTAGGACACTTCATTGTTTCATAAAATAGGGTCTAAAGATACTTTGTTTACCCCTATGCAGTTTTAAGGGGATTAGCACGACTGTTGAGTTGTTGTGAAGTGGTGAGCCTCCATCTTTGAAAGGCCTTATCATTTCTATATTTTCTTATTTTGGCTCAGTACTTTTGGATTCTTTTCATTGTGGTTGGTGGAATGTCCTGACCTATTTAGTATTCTAGTTTTAGAAGCTATTGTGGACAGATGTGGGTTGGTTGGCTATTATTACTCTTAGTTTTATTAAGTCATTCATTCATCTTCTTATTTCTATTTAGTTGGCTTCTACATTGTTTTTTGATTATTATTGAGTTCTTGAGGTTGGGTTAAAGGTGTGATATTCGGTCCATGGTGGACTTGGGCTACCCATCATAGCCTGGTGCTGGTTTGAGTCATGACTGGATTGGTATTAGAGCACGGTTTAGAGTTGTTAGGTGTCCACAAAGTCCTGTCAAGTAGATTCTTTTTTATGGGTGTGTATCGCATCAGACTTATAAAGAGGAGGCTATGAGGCATTTAGGAATGTTTCTTTTTCTTGTATTCTATTTTGGCCTGTAAAGTCTAGTGTTATGAAACTTCTCTAACTCTTGGATTCCTAACTTTTTAGATCATACCTTCCCAAAGTTCTTATGTTTGTAGAAACTGTTGTGTCCCTACGCACACATAAGTGTACGTGATCGTACAAGTAGTATCAAAACTTAGACAGTCAGATATCGTTTCCACGAGGGCTAATAAACTAAAAATTTAATCAACCTTTAGTTTAAGACAATTAGGTATTAAGTAATTGAGAGTATCAAGATGATGTTGTATTTATGAATAAAAAATGAAAATTATTAAATAGTGAATAACTAATTGTGACCAGAGCAAAGCAAGACATGGTTGTAATCAATAATAATGAGGATTCCAGGGTTAAGGCATTTCGAACAATCCTACAATTCTCTATTCTTATCATAGTCTAATTGGTTATCGGGTTGTTGATTCGCAAGGGTTATGCCACGATCTTGGTCTCCCGACCTCAAATCTTCTACCTATCGAACATTGTAGCTACAACTCCCACAGAAATTCAACAATTCTTCTAGATTTATAAAGTTATCTTCTTGCATTTTGAACCAAGCAAGGCTTCTAGGTATATCCCTATCCTAGATGCTAATTCCAACCCCTTATTTTATATAAGGGTAAGAACTTTTCTCCTTAACTTCTTCGTTCTATCCTACGATTCTCCTCCTGGATGCACATAGAAATATAAATTTATTCTAATGGTGGCCACTCATTAAAATAGTAAGCTCAAGAAATTAAGAACAACCCAGATGATAATCCAAAAAGAAACTATGAGTAAGAATATAAAAGAGTAATCATGTTCTTGGTCTCAACCCCAGAATAAGGGTGTTTAGCCACTCATGTTTGAATTCAACATCTAAAAAAAGTAATTAACCATACCCAAAATAATTATTGAAGTATAGAAGTTCAAAAGAAATATTAAGAACCCCAAAAGAAAGAATTTTATGTTTTTTCACCGCTGCTATGCTTGCCAAAAAGTTGCTTGGAATTGTGCTCACGTGTTCCTTTTATACTTAGGAAAATTTCACCAGATCTGTAGTCATGACCGATGCATCGCTAATTGCTTTTAACCAACCAATGCATCACGTCAACATGCATCATCACACTAGAATTCATCTTTGAAAATCAAGCTAAGTCAATTTATTCACCACACGATGCGACGCGTTGACATTGCGTTGTATCACTGGAACTTGCTCCTCAAAATTTGGCTAAGTGTCAAAACTTTAGGCATTGACGCAACACATTTATTTTGTGTCGATGCACTGGAAGTTGATCTTGAAATTCTTCTAAGGTACAAAAAATCTCACATCGATGCAACACGTTTACATCGTGTCGATGTACTAGAAGTTGTTCTTCAATTTTTAGCTAAGGCACAATATATTACCAGTTGATAGGATGTGTTGAGATCGCGTTATGTCACTAGTATTTTTCTCCTGTTTCTTTCTTTCTTTCTTCTCGTCAATCCTCCAGATGTTTTAGCCTTCAATCCACATGGTTTTTCGCCTTTTCATGATATGTATCCCATTTTCTTCTAAATCCATGAAAAATTAACCATGTATCTCTAATCACATTGGTTAGCCATGAACCACAATTAAACTCACAGTTCAATATATTTAGCACACTTTTTATTCTTATAACAAGTCCAACTATAGGTTAATAGAGGTGTTTGGACATATAAATACGCCCAAGATCACCACCCCACACTTAAAACCTTGTTCGTCCTCGAACAACTTCAAGCAACACGAACATCAAACTTTTTAATCACAACCTAAGAATCATGCTAGTGTTGGGAAAATGAACCTTTATTTCACACTTCATTGACCCGATAGTGTCATTCAATTTGTTGACAAACTTAATATAAGCACGAAATCAAGAATTCCATAAGTAATCCAGACTTTCATCCTCATGCACCCTCACAACAAGAAAGTTTTCTCCATATCACTCACAATTTAACAAACTTAATCAGGAGGGGAATATTAAAATTCATTCACTCACTTCAACAAAGAATTCATACAAAATAGGAGATGAACCATAGTCTATCCCTTAGTGTATTACTCCACTAAGAATCAGATGTTAAAACGTAGGATCAAATAGGTCTTTTAATGGTTGTAATACAGGCTAAGGGATGGGTAGGAACTATTTTGGAAATAATGACTAATCTCCCTAAGCAATTTAATACATAACTACCTTTAACTAAAATCACATTTCGTCAACCAAACTTTCAACCTCACTATCTTTACACATCCGTTATTTCACCCAGATCTTTCTAAGCATATTAACATCACTTTGGCAGGAGTATTTTCTTTTACATTTCATCTTTTCTTCATATCCCAATTCTCGTTACGCACCTCTATAATAGCCACCCTCCACTTAAGCAAATTGCCTTAATTGAGGTGTACATTGTCCTTAATGGACCAGGGCCAAAACAGGTTTATTGTAACACAATAACCGGGTAACAATAACTCAAATTTACATCACAAATTATTTTCTAACTCCTAACCTACGACTTAATGTGCGCAAATAACTTCTCTTAGAGCTTCTATTTCACCCCTTTCCATTCTTTGTACTTCAAATTTCCCCTTATTTCATTATTAAAGTGCTTAGGAAAAATGGATCAAATCAAAGTCTTATCAAAGAAAAGGATTCGGCTACATATGAGGCTACCAAAGAAATCAGGCTATAGGCTTAGCGGGGCTGACTATGAATATGCATAAGGGTAGGCAAATATAATCCTTAAAATGTGGATAACAAAGAATTTTCCACATCACTTCCTACTCCCAACACCCTTTATTTTGCTTTGTAAACACACCGGGCATGTTCTAGTTATCCCTATACATGCAAAATATAAATAGTTTCTCACACACTCGGTGCATGCTAAGAATCAAGTCGGACCCTTAAGGTCTCCGATTTTTGTACTTTATCAAATTCAATAATTAAGACAATCAAATCAACTACACCTGTTGAGATTTCACATTTAAAAACAAAAAAGACTTTTTTCCAACACCAACATTTCTCAAAGGTTGCAATTAGGATCTTACTACTTTCTCAGCTTCATAACGAAATTTGCCCAAGAGGGCACACATAATTACTGTAATCCAAAATTGTACCACAAAAGGTAAAAATAAAATACCTGTAATATGGAATTTCACCAAATAAGTCTTGCTAAAAAATAAACCAACAAAAATAATTCTTGCCAAAAAGGGTAATACTTGTCAACTTACAAACATCCAAAAACACAAAACAAATAAAAATTGTTTGTTCATCCAACCAGGCCAACATAACATAGTCAAATAAAAGAGATAAAGAAGATGAAGATCTACCACCCCACACTTAAGCTAAACACTGTCCCAGTGCTAGCAAAAAGGGCATAGTGGCATAATAATCCCTGCTCAATTAAACGTTACCCTGGCAAGCACATTATCAACTTCAACATCATTTTCATCATCAACATCGTCATCGGAGTCATCATCACCATTAGACTGTTCTTCTTTGTCGGACTCATCATCAGAGTATGTCATACGCCTCTCCTCATCTGTCGGTATATCATCATCCACCGGCTCATCGAACTCATCACCTATCCACAATATGGTCTTGGCATGACGCCCTATCGGATAATCCAACTCTATATTGCGGACTTCCTATTGGGTGACTGCTCTACCATATGCCCTCAATAACAACTTTGTAAATCCATACATTTAGGCCATAATCTTATCATTCTGAGTGTGATGCTCGGGCATAGTCAAATTTGTCCCATGAGGAGCTGGCCTTTTTGTATGAGAAATCTCAAGTGGCTTGTCATCGACAGGTGGTAAATAATCTGCATCTTTTTCTAGCACTCCTTGTTGCCTCAAATATCTAGTCAAAAATCCACCAAATCCATATCTTCTACCTCCCAAAAATTATGCCTTTCTCATTACCGAGAGAATAATAAAACCAACGTTCACATCCATATTATCTCTCATCAGGACATAAATCAAGTATACCCGATCATGGGTCACCTCCGTCATATGTTTCCCATGAACCAGTCAACCATAGATAATTCTTACTCATAGACGTGACTTCCTATTAGAATGAGCAAATAGAAGCAAAATATGCGTACCTCCCTCTTTGTAGCAAATCCACCTCACCGTAGATCTAGTGCTGCATAAGATATGGCGTATATCCTAATATGGGGGCTCGATTATCATTATCTTCAGTGGGTCAGGATCAACATTAGGTGTAGGTACACCTAACAACTCATTAACAGTGTCTGCCATGAAAGTGATCATCTAACCACGTACCTCAGCTTCAAACTCTCTCGGGTTCCATTTTGCATAAAACTCTCTTATCAAGCTCAAATTGCACTCTCCTGGCTTCTAAAAAAGAAACCCCATACGTTGATCCTCAATATTCTTCACCATTAAAGGATACTCCTTCAACAAAGTCATTCGATTGATGAACTGATCAGTTGAGTATTTGGATTCCTTATGCTGCGAGTACCACTTTCTACCTGCTTCAGCCACAACTTTTGTTCCGAACCTGGGATGCCCCCTGGGAACTTGAGGAGCTGCTGTTACTCTATCTGCTTGTCTAATCCTCTTATTTATAAACCCTGATATCCCCACACTGCTATTTCCCTTACTAGCCATGTTACCTGTTCAGTACAACAACCCACAAAAATATAAAACCAAGCACCTTTGACACTAGCTACCACTAAATATGAATGTCACCCCACACTTAGTTGCTACCACAAGTTGCTATAAAAATCACAATGAACTTGGGTACTCAGACTTCCCCTTTCTATTTCATAAGTCCATGATTAGTTATCCAATATTACTCTTTTAACAATGATTAATATTGAGGAAGTCACAAAGAAAATTCTATCATTATGACCACTTTCAATTCATTTAAATAGAAACTACCTTAACTCAACCCCACACTTACTTCTATCATGTAGTGAATCAATAAATCCCATCAATTAAGTCATTATTTACCCACATTAAAACATGAACAATGCGTCAAACCAATCAACAACCTATCACCATCACCTTCTAACATTCCCACACAATTTAAACAACTACTATTCAGAGTAAATTCAATTTAGTGAAATGAAATCCCTAGGAATTGAAATGTCAAATCAACTATGTTTCCAATCACACAAGTTATAACAATATTTAAGCACATTTAATTGTCAAAATTTAAAATCAAAGTATCATGAGAATTTACCTTCTCTTGGTTGAGAAAAGCAGTTGCAGTTGAGACCTTGTAAAGATTTTTGACAACTTTTAACTAAATATCGACTAAGGGTTTGGGGGAAAAGGGGGCGGCGCACAGCTAGGGTTAGGTGAGGGAGTAAAAATATTTAAGTGTGGTATGTATAGATATGACACAGTAATGAGGATCGATGCGATGCATTGTATATCGCGTTGAATAGTCAACGCGACACGTCAATTTCGTGTCGATTCTCTGGGAATAGACTTGAAAATTTTTTCTAACTGTGGAATTTATGCCCATCGATGCAACGCGCCAAGATCGCGTCGATCCTCTGGAAATTGCATCCAAAATTTTTCCAAGGCCAAATTTCTCAGATTTTTAAGCATGTATTCTTACCCCTTACTTTTTCACAACTTATTAGCTATTTTACTTACTCAATGGCCCATGTTCACCATCTTATTTATCTCTATCTAATTTCTCATTCCTAGAAATTAATCCAAAACAACAAAATTATGTAAGCAAAAGTGGGTTGTCTCCCACCAAGCACCTTATTTTCGGTCGTGGTACGACTCATTTTATATTTTTCTTTTTGCTCTTCATCTACTAAAAATTTAAACTACCTATTACATTAAATTTGTGGGTTGCCTCCCACATAGCTCATTATTTTATGTCGTGGAATGAGTTAGCACAGCATCACTCATAAGCAAAAATGATAGATTCCTTATGCTTATCTAGATGATCCGCCTAATAATGCTTTACACACTGTCCATTAACAAGGAACTTCTCCAACTTTTCTTTATTGCACAACTCCACAGCTCCATGAGGTGTCATACGCACCACCACAAAAGGTCCAGACCATTTCGACCGCAATTTACTCGAAAACAACTTAAACTGTGAATTGAACAACAAAACAAGTTGTCCAGGTTCAAATAATCTTTGTTGAATTTGCTTATCATGCCATCTTTTGGTCTTCTCCTTGTATAGTTTGGCATTTTTGTAAGCAAGAAGTCTAAACTCCTTAAGCTCATTCAGCTGTAATAACGTTTTCTCCCCTGTGGCAGTCATCTCAAAGTTTAGCTTCTTCACCGCCCAATATGCTTAGTGTTCCAACTCCACAGGAAGATGACACGCTTTACCATACACCAAGCAATATGGAGATGTCCTAATGGGCATCTTGTAAGTTTTTTGATAAGCCCAAAGTGTATCATCTAGCTTCTCCACCTAATCTTTTCTCTGCCTATTTACCATTCTCTGAAGTATTTGCTTAATCTCCTGATTTGATACCTCAACCTGTCCACTAATTTGGGGATGATATGTAGTGGCAACCTTATGCCTAACACCATATTTAACAAGAAGATTTCTTAACTAGGTATTAATAAAATACGTACCTCCATCACTAATTATTGCTCTTAGTGTACCAAATCTGAAAAATATGTTCTTCTTCACAAATTTCAGCACCACTCTTGCATCATTGGTCGGACTCGCCAAAGCTTTCACCCATTTAGAGTCATAATCAACCACTACTAAAATGTATAGATTACCTTTTGAATGTGAGAATAGACCCTTGAAATCAATCTCCCAAACATCAAAGACTTCGACTTCTAAAATTTTATTGAGGGGCATCTCATGACGCTTAGATATAGTACCAAACCTTTGACATTGATCACAATTCTTTAAGAAAGCAACTGTATCTCTAAATAGAGTAGGCCAAAACAAACCTGATTGCAACACTTTTCTTGCAATCCTCTCACCCCCATGATGTCCACCATATGGAGATGAGTTGAAATCTTGTAGCACCTTTGAAAATTTAGCCTCTGGGATACACCTACGAATAACTCCATATGGACCCTGCTTGAAAAGGTACGGTTTGTCCCAAATGTTGGCACAAGAATCATGGAGTAATTTATTCCTTTGTTGTGCGGTGGCCTCAGGAGGGTACACCTCACAAGCTATTAAGTTCATAATATCAGCATACCATGGGAACTCAACTGCATCTAATGACAACAACTTTTCATCAGGAAAAGTTTCCTTAATACTCAAGAACTCATCCACAATATGGTCTTAATTTTCTAGCCGTGACAAGTGATCCACAACTTGATTTTCATCTTTCTTTCTATCTCACACCTCAAGATCAAATTCTTGTAGTAGTAGAATCCACCTAATCAGTCGTGTCTTTGAATCCTTTTTGTTCACGAGATGCTTAATGGCAGCATGTCAGTGTGAACAATGACCTTAGTACCAACTAAGTAAGATCTAAACTTGTCGAATGCATACATCACTGCCAATATTTTTTTCTCTATAATAGTGTAGTTAACTTGAGCATCAATCAACACTTTGCTAGCATAGTAGATAGAGTGAAATACTTTATCTCTTCTCTAACTCGAAACTGCTCCCATAGCAATGTCACTAGCATCACACATTAGCTCAAAAGGTAACTCCCAATCTGGTGCGATCAGAATAGGTGCTTCAGTCAACTTTTTCTTAAGCTTTTCAAAAGCTTCATGGATATCAGCCCCAAACTCGAACTTGGCTTTTTTCTCTAAAAATTTGCACATGGGGATTGCAATCTTTGAGAAATCTTGAATGAAACATCTATAAAACCCCCTATGTCCCAGAAAGCTCCGCACTCCTTTGATTGTGACTCGATAAGGTAATTTTTCAATCACTTTAACCTTCATTTTATCCACTTCGAGTCCTTTGCATGACACTTTATGGACAAGGATAATTCTTTCTTTAACCATAAAGTGGCACTTTTCCTAATTTAGCACCAAGCTTGTCTCTTCGCATCGAGTTAGGACTTTGTCAAGATTATACAAGCATTTTTCAAAAAGAATTACCATACACAGAGAAATCATCCATGAATACCTCTACGAATTCTTCAACCATGTCTGAGAATATCGCCATCATACATCTCTAGAATATATCAGGTGCATTGCATAAATCAAAAAGCATATGTATAAATGCATATGTACCATATGGACAAGTGAAAGTGGTCTTGTCCTAGTCTTTCTGTGCTATGCTTATCTGATTGTATCCAGAGTACCCATCCAGAAAAAAATAATACTTTTACCTTGCCAATCTATCCAGTATTTGGTTAATGAAGGGAATTGGATAGTGATATTTACGAGTCCCTTTATTCAACATCTAATAATCAATACAGATCCTCCAATCGGTTACCATACGTGTGTGAATTAACTTATTATCATCATTGGTCACTACAGTCATTCCTCCCTTCTTTGGTATACAGTGTACCAGACTCACCTAGTTGCAATCGAAAATTGGGTAGACAATACCACTATCTAACCACTTGATCACTTCTTTTCTGACCACCTCCTTCATCACAGGATTTAACCTTCATTGTTGCTACACTCTTGGTCTATAACCCTCTTCCATATAGATGTTGTGCATGCAAAATACTAGATTAATTCCTATAATATTAGGCATCTGTCAACCAATAGCCTTCCTTCTCCTCTTTAGAATTGCTATAGCTTCCTTTACCTGCACATCTGATAATCCTGCAAACAAAATATTAGGCAAAGTATCTTTATCACCAAGAAAAACATATTATAAATGAGGAGGAAGAACCTTAAGCTCTAAGTTAGGAGCTTCTTCGACTGAAGGCTTGGGTGAGGGTCTAATTAGCCTATCAAAAGGCTCGAACGACACTTTTTTTATCTCAACCACAACTAAATTCATAACCTGGACCAATTCCAATACTTCCATGTCTCCATACAGATCATGACCCATCAAAGCTCTCTCTAATGGATCATCAGACAATAGCAACTACCAATCCAAAGCAAGATCAATAACTGGTATAGAAGAAAACTCCTCATATATGGCTGGCAATTTCAACGCTTTGTATACATCAAAAACTTTCACTTTATCATGTGCTCATATTGTTATTTTACCAGCTGCTACATCAATGAGTGACTGTCCTATTATTAAGAATGGTTATCCCAAAAAAAATGGAACGACAGAATCAGCCTCAAAATCAAGAACCCTAAAATCCACTGGGAAAATCAAAGATCCCACTTGCACCAACACATCTTCAATAGTACTATCTGTCCTAGCAAGCCAACTATCCACCAACTGTAACACAATAGTCATGGGTTTGGGACTCCCAAGACCCATCTTTTAGTACCATGATGTGGGCATGAGATTTATGTTAGCACCCAAGTCACACAATCCTCATGCACAAATAGTCTGTCCAATGGTAATCTGCAAGGTGAAACTATCTGGGTCCATCAACTTCGTGGGCAGTTTATTTTGAATTTCAGAAGTACACTCTTGAGTAAGGGCAACTAGTGCATATTCTGTCAACTTGTTCTTATTGGCAATAATATCCTTCAAGTATTTCGCATATTTTGGCATACTCTACAGAATGTCAACAAGAGGAAGGTTTACTTGAACCTACTTTAGAAGATCTAGAAACTTCTTATAACTGGCTTTCTTTTGATGCTTCCTTGCCTTTTGTGAAAAGGGTAAGGGGATAGTCTTCTTGTCCACACAAATTTCATCACTTGCCTCTTTTTCTGTGACCTCCAACTCTGCCTTATCTTTCAAACTATCATTAATAACTGCGGGATTATCCTGCTCTTGAATTGTCTCCTTAGTTTACAGCCCACTCCTTGTTGTAATCGTATTCACCTATTTCCGATTAGACTTAGTGATGATAGGCGTATTTACACGCCTAAAGTGCTATAATTTACCCATATTTTAGCTAAGTTTTGAGGACAAAATATATAATTCATGTACTTTTAGTCCTTTTTCCTGTAAGTGAGATAACAAACATGATTAGCTAGTTTTCAGGTATAAATGATGAAGATTTCAGCATTTTATGGATAACTTGACGCCAAAGGAAGCTTCACGAAAGAAGGAGAGCAGAGCTTGTACGCCTAGGACTAAAAGTGACGCATGGGAAACCTGTCTCGGGCCAAAACAGCATTTCTCAAGACTTTGGGGATCAACAGTAACTTATTAGGATTAGGATAATGATGCTGTAATTTATTAGGATTAGGATAAGCACGCAGTAGCCTAGTAGAAATAGGATATGAGGATTATAAATACCCTATTTTGCTGAAGCTTTTATAGATTCTGATTATTCTCATTATTCTCATCATTCACATTCTAATTCATTCATCTACAACTCTAAACAATTTGCTTTCAATTAATTCTTATTTACTTTCTCTTCATCTATTCGACTTAAAATTTCCACAACAAGAGAACCGCTACTTGCAAGGTCTTCACGCCACAAAGCCCTACCAACATATACTACACATGAGATCCTTATATTGGTATGATCATAATGACTATTGTGATTTCCATTGCACCCATGAGTAGCTAAACTTCTCGGTTGGGGTTATGGAAGCCTTATGAGCTACTATCAATTGCTATGAGTTTGTGAATTTGTGACACGTATGCTGCTTATATCATTATTCTCTTCATCTTAATTTAAATTCTTGTGGTTGCAAACATATAGAATACGCCAGTATAGCATTAACTTGTTCGAAAGAAAAGTTATATGTCTGGAAAAGAGATAATGTCAAGGTAATAGGGCACCAACCCCTGTTAAAAAGTTAGTGCCGTAACTGGATTAACCTTTTGGAGAATTTGTACCGTTAGATATGCTTTAAGCTCGAAAGAGTTAAAGTGAAATAATCCTTGATGGTCGAAAGACGCCTGGATTTACCATAGAATACAATTCTCTATAAGCACATGCATGTCTGAATTCCGCATAACTCGTAGTCAATAGATACGTACAACTCAGAAGGTGGACATAACCCCAGCTCACAATTCTCATTGATTAAAACCTAGCAAACAATCCGTTTTACTCTTCTATTTTCTGTTCTTACGTTATTATTTTGTTACTCACACTACAATCCCCCTTTTTACAAAAGTTTCACCAAAATTCTAGTAATCTTTGCTTACTTAGTGACCAAGTATTCTCTGTGGGATTTGACACCCAACCCAGTTGGGTTCTATATTTGACAACGACCGCTTACACTCTTTCAAGAGCTGTAGTTTGAGCGTTATCAAATTTTGGCACCGTTGTCGGGGACTACGGTTGTCTACTAAGTTTGTGATAGTTACTAGACCCTTTGGTCAAAGATTCTTGTACTTTACTTTTAGTTGTTGTTTTTGTTTACTGCAGGTTTTTATCCAGTGCATGCCCCATACTCGAAGTTCTAGTCAACCATTATTACCTTTCAATCCTGAACCAAATCGTATTGGCAGAATGGAGGCTGAACAGGAACAGGGTAGACTAGCTGCTCTGGCCGCCGCTTAAGTGCATCAACAGAATATTGATAATCCTAGGCGAGCAACAAATCTTGACAATGAGGATCTAGGTGATGATGAGTTACTAAACCCTAGGCGTGATGCTGAGATGGCGACATCAGCCAATAGAAGAGATCATCAAGCTAGGTTCAGGCATAAACGCCGAGCCATACCATTCGATGATGATGATGATGATCTTGATGGAGCTGGTGCCACAGGAGCCATTATTCCTCCGCCATTGGCACCCGAAGCCAAGTTCAATATCACTAGCACCATGATTCAGTTATTGCAACTCAAGGAATTATTCGGTGGACTAGCAGGCGATGATCCGAATATGCATCTGATCAACTTTATTTCTACATGCAAGTCGTTCGACAATCCTGGCGTTGGATAGAATGAAATTCGGCTGCGCTTATTTCCATTATCTCTATCTGGGGAGGCAACTCTATGGTTGAATGGGCTGACTCCTGATTCTATTACAAATTGGAGGCAATTGAAAGACGCTTTCCTAGAAAGATTCTTTCCGCTATCCAAGAGAGCACAACTGAGAGATGAAATCAGCAATTTTCGATAGCTTCCAACTGAAGCCCTCCACGAAACATGGGAGAGATTCAAGAAAAAGCTTATGAGGTGCCCAAACCATCACATGACCAATGTTCACTTGATGGAGATACTATATAGATCCTTGAATTCAGTAACTAAACCAGTGGTGTATAATGTGGCTGGAGGATCATTTATGGACCTCACCTTTGTTCAGGCAAGTGATATACTAGACCGGATGACGAAGCAAAGTAGGTCATGACATACCAGAGATTCTGAGGTAGCAAGCCCCACTTTTTCTATAGGCATGACTGCAGAACAAAGGACAAGAGAAGAAGAATATGATCAAGATTTGGCGCACATGAAAACACAAGTGGATCTTCTTACAAAGCATCTACTATCAGGGAAGACCGAAAAAGTCAAAGCAGTTGCGTCAAAAGGAAGAGAAGAATCCTATTCTGAGGAATAAGCCAACTACGTGAACAATCAGGGGGGTTTCCGAGGCAATGCCGAAGGAAACCAAGGTCGGAACTATTATGACAATTCTGGAAACAAGGACCATGATCAAGGTAGTTGGAAGAACAAGACTGACAGGAGTGACGTGTATATTCCTTCTGGACGACGAGAGGCCACTGCATCTGGTTCAGGAAATATGTCAATGGAAGATATGATGGCTAAGTTGTTGAAAGGAGTGGAAGCAACCAACACGGGAGTAACGGAGGTAATAAATGACTTGGCCTCAATGAAGCAATTGGTTGACTCACATTCCACTTCAATAAGACAGCTGGAACAATAATTGAGTCAAATTTCAGCCACATTAAATTAAAGAAAAGCTGGCACCCTACCGAGCGACACAGTGCAAAACCCAAGAAACGACGGAACATGCATGGCTGTTACTACCAGAAGTGGTAAGGTGCTGGAAAATTCATCCCAAAGCAAGCAAGTGGCCGAAGATATCATAGGTAATACAGAAGAAGATGACGCCGTCGAAGCCGATGAAGACGTTCATGGCGTCATTTCTCGACGTCCACAGCCTGAAAAGATCTCCGAACCTAAGCATGATGAAAAGAAAGTCGTGGAGAAAACAATTCCCCTTTCACCACCTTCTTTTCCGCAAAGATTAAAGAAGAGAGTTGATGATACCAAGTTCAATAAATTCATGTCAATGTTAAAACAGCTGACCATTAATGTTCCCTTGGTTGAGGCACTAGAACAAATGCCAGGCTACGCAAAATTTATGAAGGATCTTTTAACAAAGAAGCGAGCAGCAAGTGGTGAGTTGACAGATGCTGTTCATCATTGTAGTGCAATTGCTAGCAGATCACTATTTCAGAAGTAGGCAGACCCAGGAGCCTTCACTGTTTCTTACACTGTCGGATCTTTGAATTTTGCCAAGGCATTATGCGATTTAGGAGCCAGCATCAATTTGATGCCATTATCCATTTACAAAAATTTGGGGTTGGGTGATCCTACTCCAACCAATATGAGGCTTGTGATGGCTGATAGGTCGGTAAAATGACCTGTTGGTATTTTATGTGATGTATTGGTGAAGGTTTCTTCATTCATCTTTCCAGCGAACTTCGTTATTTTGGATTGTGAGGTAGACTCTGAAGTTCCCATAATCTTGGGGCGTCCTTTCCTTGCAACAGGAAGTGTGCTTATTAATTTAAGAGCTAATGAGCTTTTATTTCGGATGAATGACGAAGTAGTCCGCTTTGATGTATGTAAATCAATGAAGCAACCTAAAGATCTGAACGTGTTCTCGGTAGTCGATGTTTATATTGATGATGAGAAAGAATTACCCGTAGAGGAGCAGCTTGTTGATGACCCATTGGCGGTTGTGCTTATGAATGTTGAGCATAAGGATACTAAAAATTATGAAGAAACTATTCGTGCTCTATCAGGATTAGGGTCATATCCTCATGATCCCAAGAAGCTGGACCTTGATCTCAAAAACCGACCAACACCACCAGCTAAACCATCTATTGAGGAACCACCCACGTTAGAATTGAAGAAGATGTCTAACCATTTAAAGTATGCATACTTGGGAAGCGGTAACACGCTTCCGGTTATTGTGGCGGTAGATTTGGGAGAGCAGCAAGTTGCAGCTCTCATCATGGTTCTACGAACGTACATGAGAGCCATCGATTGGACCATCGCTGATATCATTGGTATTCCGCCTGGGATTTGTACACACAAGATTCCGCTTGAGAAAATTGCTTACCCACTATTGAGCATCAAAGGCGTTTGAATCCACCTATACAAGAGGTGGTGAAGAAAGAAATTATTAAATGGTTAGATGCAGGGGTTGTGTATCCAATCTCCGGAAGTAAATGGGTAAGCCCGGTACAATGTGTACCAAAGAAAGGTGGCATGACAGTAGGTGCGAATGAAAAAAATGAGTTAATTCCACTCAGACCTGTCACAGGGTGGAGATTATGCATGGACTATCGTAAGCTGAATTCGTGGACCCTTAAAAGATCACTTTCCAATGCCCTTTATTGACCAAATGCTTGATCGATTAGCAGGGAAAGGATGGTTTTGTTTCTTAGATGGTTATTCCGGCTATAATCAGATATGTATCACCCCCGAAGATCAAGAGAAGACAACGTTTACATGCCCCTATGGTACGTTTGCCTTCAAACGTATGTCATTTGGGCTATGTAATGCACCCGCCACTTTTCAGCGTTGTATGATGTCCATTTTCTCTGATATGGTGGAAGACACATTGGAGGTATTCATGGAAGATTTTTCAGTTGTGGGTGAGTCACTTGAATCATGCTTGACAAATCTAAGTATGGCGTTGCAGAGATGTGTTGAATTTAACCTAGTGCTGAATTGGGAGAAGTGCCACTTTATGGTGAAAGAAGGTATTGTTCTTGGGCATAAAATCTCCAAAAGAGGAATTGAGGTGGATCGAGCTAAAATCGAAGTTATCGAGAAACAACCACCCCCAATTTCGGTCAAAGGAGTTCGTAGTTTCCTCGTTCATGCAGGTTTCTACCGAAGGTTTATCAAAGACTTCTCCAAAATTGCTAGTCCATTATGCAAACTTTTGGAGAAAGATGCAAAGTTTGACTTCAATGAGGATTGTATAAAGGCATTTGAATGCCTCAAAGAGAAGCTAATTGAAGCTCCTATTATGGTAGCACCAGATTGGTCTTTACCGTTTGAAGTCATGTGTGATTCTAGCGGGGTAGCTTTGGGTGTTGTACTTGGCCAGAGAAGAGAAAAGTTATTTCAACCAATCTACTATGCGAGTAAGGTCTTGAACGAAGCCCAGAAAAACTATACTGTCACAGAACAAGAGCTTCTAGCAGTTGTGTATGCCTTCAAAAAGTTCCGTGCTTATTTGTTGGGAACCAGAGTGATAGTTCATACAGACCATGCAGCCCTTAGATATCTGATGACAAAGAAAGATGCAAAACCAAGGCTAATTCGATGGGTATTGTTGCTGCAAGAATTTGATTTCGAGGTAAAAAATAGAAGAGTTTGCGAAAACCAAGTGGCTGATCATCTATCTAGACTCAAGAATGAGCATATAGCACATCAAGATCGTGAGATTGACGATACCTTCCCTGATGAAGAGATTTTAGCCACAATAATGGAGGAGTTACCATGGTATGCAGATTTTGCAAACTTCGTGGTAAGTAATATGATGCCTACGAATCTATCATATTTCATCAAAAGAGGAAGTTCATGCATGACGTGAGACACTATTTTTGGGATGAGCCATATTTGTTTAGATGATGCGCGGATGGTGTTATCAGGCGATGCATATCCCATGTTGAGGTGCCGAATATATTAGAAGCATGTCACACTTCCCAAGTTGGGGGACATCACGCAGGTAATCGGACAGCAAGGAAGGTATTGCAAAGTGGATATTATTGGCCTTCGATATTTAAAGATGCCTACGACTTTGTGAGAAGATGCGACCAATGCCAGAGACAAGGTGCGATTTTGAAACACCATGAGATGCCCATGTCGAAAATCCTTGAAGTAGAGCTCTTTGATGTCTGGGGTATCGATTTTATGGGTCCATTCGTGAATTCGTTTGGAATAAAATATATCCTAGTTGCTGTAGATTATGTTTCAAAATGGGTCGAAGCAGTAGCATTGGCTGATAATAAAGGGAAACATGTTGTTGCATTCTTGAAGAAAAACATCTTCTCTCGTTTTGGGGTACTACGTACTATCATAAGCGATGGAGGATCTCACTTTTGCAACAAACTGTTAAAATCCATGTTGGCAAAATATGGTGTCAAGCAACATAAGGTATCCAGACCTTATCACCCACAAACTAGTGGACAAGTAGAGGTTTCCAATTGAGAGATCAAGCAAATCCTTGCTAAGACTGTAAATGCGAATAGGAAAGATTGGTCTCGGAAGCTGGACGATGCACTATGGGCTTATAGGACTGCATTCAAAATGGCAATTGGCATGTTCCCATACCAACTATTTTATGGGAAAGCTTGTCATTTACCCATTGAGATCGAGCACAAAGCATTGTGAGCGTTGAAGCAACTGAATTTGAATTGGGATGATGCTATGAACTTGAGGGTGGAACAGCTGAATGAGATGGATGAATTCCGTCTACATGCATATGAAAGATCAGACCTCTACAAAGAGCGGACGAAAAAGTATCATGATCAGCGAATTGTTCAACAAAACTTTCAAAAGGGTGATATGGTACTTCTTTTCAATTCCAGACTAAAGCTATTCCCAGGTAAGTTAAGGTCCAAATGGTTTGGTCCGTATAGGATTAGCCAAGTCTACTCGTCTGGAGTAGTTGAGCTAGAAGACAATAATGGTGTTGTCTTTAAGGTGAATGGCCAAAGAGTAAAACCATATATCGTCCCCATTGACTCGATGAACTATATGGCCACCATCTATCTCGACGAAGTCTAAGTACTCGAGGTAACTATGTCATGCCGCGACAATAAATCAAGCGCTAGATGGGAGGCAACCCATCGTGTTTTTTTCTGTTTTCTTTGCATTTTTTATTACTACATAAAAATCCAAAAAGAAGAGTCGAGCCACGACCGAAAATAAGGCGCTTGATGGGAGGCAACCCATCGTTTTAATTGTTTTTGTTGTTTTTGAGTGAATGTAGGTGCAAGAGGTGTAAAGGAGGAGATTGATTTCAAATTTTGATTTGGAAGTATTGCATATTGAAGGTGGTAAGTAGGAATGAAGAATCAAAAGGCTATGGGTGAGGCATTGCTTATGAAAATATAGGCAAAGAACAAGGCAAGGCCTATGTAAATCTAGGCCACGAACAAGGCAAGGCCTATGCTATGGCCTAAGCTCTCGGATTCTAGAGTGCCATAGCATAGGCGCCGCCTATGCTCAACAATGCCATAGCATAGGCGCCACCTATGCAAAAGCCTTTTGTCTCTGAATCTCATATGCCATGACATAGGTGCCGCCTATGCCTAACAATGCCATAGCATAGGCGCCGCCTATGCTCAACAAGGCTTTGCAAAAGGCGCCGCCTATTCCAAGCATAGGCAAAGCATTAGGCGCCGCCTATGGTCACTTTTGGTCTCCAAATCCGATTCCAAATGGGTCAAAACCCGACCCAAGCTTGTCCTATAAATAGAACCTTAGTCTTAAATCAAAAACACATTGCAATTCACCCTAAAGCGCCGCCTACCTCTCCAAATTCTCCCAAAAATTTTCCTTTTGCTCTTTTATTTTGCAAGAACATCTTCCAAGGCCATCAACCAAGTAAGTACTTCTTTGTTCTTCTTTTCTGTTCCGTAAGTACTACACTACTACGTCTATAATGAATTGTTTAATCTTGAAGTAGTATTGGTGATTTGAATATGGTTGAGTTGTTGTGGTGAAACTAAGTGCGTGAAAGAATACGTAAGGATGCTCTTGACTTGTTTCCAACTTGTATTTGATTTTTATACACTGTCATACTTTTGCGGAATTGACATAGTCTAGAACATTGCATAACCTTGTAACTTGAAAACTTGCTTGAATGACTTGTTTATTGAGATGAAAATCAAGGTTAACTACAAACATAAGATGTTGTGATAAACTGATACAATATCTTTGTAGTAGTTGTATTCAAAGTGATGCATTAGTCCAAAACATGAAAGCATTACCAAAATTACATGATCTAGAATTAAGAAAGGATAGTTAAGATGATACGAAAAGTATGACTGCACTGATTATATTGTTGGAACATAACATCTAAACGTATATCGATGAAATCTGAGTAATCGACATCGATCACTTCACTAGTTCGTACAAACAAACTAAGCGTGGGGTGGTGCCACTACTGCTTGTTTATTGATTGTATCCACCGAGATAAAGCTAACATGACTATTATTTTAATCTCAGGTACAATGGCACCAAAACCAAGACAAAGGAAAGAAAAAGCAACCACTTCATAAAAAGGCCAAAAAAGGGGACGAAAAGAGCAAGGAGAATCCTCCTCACTGTAAATACCTTGCCGCATGTTTGGAATTAAATGGGTCCTTGAGGAGGAAGGAAAGGAGTGGTATAGGAACAATAAAGAGAAAAAATATGTTCATGTGGAGTTGATACACAAGGAAAGCCTAGCAAAGAAAGAACCCTGTATGTTGGCTAAGATAATGGCGTTACATCTTGATTTCATCTTCCGAGATATGGGAGAGTGCAATCTTGATTTAACACGTGATTCTATGCCAACTGGTCACCGAAAGCTACAGGGATTAAAGTAAAGATTCGGGGCCAAGTTCTGCAACTAAATGCAGAGTTCTTCAACTCCTTTCTGGGTTTGACATCTGTTGATCCATCACCACTCAAAGAGCTGTATAACAGACCTACGTACAGGCAAATTAGACACACATTGTGCGGAACAAGATCTATGGCACAATGGAGCAGACACAAAGACACTGGTCGGCACAACACCTTCCCATATGCTTCCTTGAATAGAGAAGCTCGAATATGGATGCGAATAGTCAACTCTTGTCTGATTCCAGGGACCCAGTACATGAAGATTACACGAGATAGAGTGTGCTTGGTGTACGCGTTGATGATGAATGTTACTATCAACATTAGGGCAATTATTCGATCTACAATGCAAAAGGCCAGGCTACACAAGAGGTCCCACTTCAGCTTTGGCAATTTGTTGACCGTAATATTGAGGAAAGAGGACAGCGAAGAGGAACCGACTGATCATAAACTTCCACACAACCCAAAGAAGGTTGACCTCACAAAGGTTAAAGATGTTGAAACCACGCATGGCGTCAACCTTACCACTGCAAAAAGGCATGCTCGGGATGAGAGTTTCTTTCGCCATCTTTATGGTATGACTCGGTTTACCATGATGAGCGGAGGTCGTGTTCCAACTGCTGCAGAGCTCCAACAGTTGGATTATGACTACCCAATGAATGAGCATGCAAGACAAATATGTGGAGTAGGTGTGTACTTTGAGGAACCTCTTGATGACGATGTGCCAACCGATGATGATCGTCGAATGCCAGACTCCGATGTGGAGGAGAACTCTGATGGCGAAGACTCTGATGATGATTCCGACGAAGGGGGTATGACCCCAGACATAGAGGAGGAGTCCGACTAACCAGGTTCTTCTTATTTATTTTTGTATGCTAACCTTCTTTATCTGCATTTGCATTCATTTATGTTTGTTTTGTTGTTTTTTGTTTTTTAGTAGTTAATTTTTTTTTTAAATTTTTTTTTTAACTATGGATGAAATTATTCTGATAGGCAGCATGGTATTACGACAAGAGTCTGTGATAAAATCATTACTATTGAGACGTTTAGGCTCTAATAGTGACTCATTATGTGATATTTGTGTGGTTCAATTCCTTCATCTGTTGGGTCAAGAGTCTATACTACTTCCAATAAAGTCGACCATGTGCCTTGTGTGTGTGAGATGATAGTATATTCTATGTTTGTGGCTGATGCTAGAACTTGCCTGGTATGTATGTAAAGCGAAATAAAGAGTGTGAGTTTAGGAGATGATTTAGGCATTTCTTTGGCAACCTATGATTATTTACCTTCATTTTATCTACCCATGGACATCATCCTAGATAACCCCCTTTGAGCCTTTAGCCTATTTTCTTTGACAGCCTCATATGTAAGCCCAATCCATTTTTTTCAAGACCATAATTTGATCCAAAGTCCTAAGTGCTTTAAATTGTAAAGTAATGTGACAAAATAAGAGGAAATTGAGTGAGAATAGTGCCTTAGAATGTATTGGTGCTTGAATTTGTTATGAAAAATAATTGCTATCATAAGAGGTGTGTTATGAAAAGAAAAAGGAAAAGAAAAATAAAAAGTTAATTCTGTTCAAAATTGAAAAACAAAAGAGGTGAGAAAGGGTGGTAGATTAAAAGAAAGTAGAAAGGTTGTTTGAAAGAAAGCATAAATGGCATAATGTGATGTATTAAAGCGCTTAGGAACATAGTCACTATTTCTGGCCAAAATAGTCCTACCCGTCCCTTAGCCTACATTACAACCTGTAAAGACCTATTTGATCCTAAGCTTAGCGTTATGATATTTAGTGGAGCATTACACTAAGGTCAAGCCTATGGTCATCAGTTGCAACATATGAATTCTTTGTGAGAGTGAGAGCAAGGATAATCTTATACCCATGTTCGAGATATATACAATACTTGTGAGGGATTATGAGTGACATATTGTGAGACACACATGGTTGATGAGTTTTGGGTAGTCGTATATGAATCTTTGTGCCTTAACTTTTGAATACGAATTAACCATCACCACGAGTCTATATTAGAGGTTGAATTGTTTCTAGAAGTGATAAAAAAACTACTATTTGTTAATAATTGTCGTGCCTGTCTTGATGAATATTTTGTATTGTCACTGTGAAACCTTCAGTGGATGTTTAGAAGGACATGATATTTTGTTCGAGGACGAACAAAGCTTTAAGTGTGGGGTCTTGATGATAGGCGTATTTACACGCCTAAAGTGCTATAATTTACCCATATTTTAGCTAAGTTTTGAGGACAAAATATATAATTCATGCACTTTTATTCCTTTTTCCTGTAAGTGAGCTAACAAACATGATTAGCTAGTTTTCAGGTCTAAATGATGAAGATTTCAGCATTTTATGGATAACTTGACGTCAAAGGAAGCTTCATGAAAGAAGGAGAGCAGAGCTTGGACGCCTAGGACTAAAAGTGATGCATGGGAAACCCGTCCCGGGCCAAAACAACATTTCTCAAGACTTTGGGGATCAGCAGTAACTTATTAGGATTAGGATAATGATGCAGTAATTTATTAGGATTAGGATAAGCACGCAGTAGCCTAGTAGAAATAGGATATGGGTATTATAAATACCCTATTTTGCTGAAGCTTTTATAGATTCTGATTATTCTCATTATTCTCATCATTCACATTCTAATTCATTCATCTACAACTCTAAAAAATTTTCTTTCAATTAATTCTTATTTACTTTCTCTTCATCTATTCGATTTAAAATTTCCATAACAAGAGAACCGCTACTTGCAAGGTCTTCACTCCACAAAGCCCTACCAACATATACTACACGTGAGATCCTTATATTGGTATGATGATAATGACTATTGTGATTTCCATTGCACCCATGAGTAGCTAAACTTCTCGGTTGGGGTTATGGAAGCCTTATGAGCTACTATCTATTTCTATGAGTTTGTGAATTCGTGAAACGTATGCTGCTTATATCATTATTCTCTTCATCTTAATTTAAATTCTTGTGGTTGAAAACATATAGAATACGCTAGTATAGCATTAACTTGTTCAAAAGAAAAGTTATATGTCTGGAAAAGAGATAATGTCAAGGTAATAGGGCACCAACCCCTGTTAAAAAGTTAGTGTCATAACTGGATTAACCTCTTGGAGAATTTGTACCGTTAGATACTCTTTAAGCTCGAAAGAGTTAAAGTGAAATAATCCTTGATGGTCGAAAGACGCCTGGATTTACCATAGAATACAATTCTCTATAAGCACATGCATGTCTGAATTTCGCAAAACTCATAGTCAATAGATACGTACAACTCAGAAGGTGGACATAACCCCAGCTCTCAATTCTCATTGATTAAAACCTAGCAAACAATCCGTTTTACTCTTCTATTTTCTGTTCTTACGTTATTATTTTGTTACTCACACTACAATCCCCCTTTTTACGAAACTTTCACGAAAATTCTAGTAATCTTTGCTTACTTAGTGACCAAGTATTCTCTGTGGGATTCGACACCCAACCCAGTTGGGTTCTATATTTGACAACGACCGCTTACACTCTTTTGAGAGATGTAGTTTGAGCGTTATCACTTAGTGTTTCTAGGCAATGCTCCTTGTGGCCTTGTATTCAATGATCCTTCAATTTGATCCAACTAGAATTCTAGATTTCTTGTAATCAATTGTTGACTCCTTAACTCTACTGCAAACTATGCCTGCTGAGTCTTAATGTCTGCCACAAACTATACTTGTTGATACATGAATTGCTTAATCAACTACTCCATATTGCTAGTCTGAGCGGTCACCTGATTATTTTGAGTCGGCTATGGATTTGGTTGCACTGGTCCCTTGTACGGATTTGCATTCCATGCCTAATTTCTACCCCATGAGAAATTAGGGTGGTTACTCCAGTTTGGATTATACGTGTTGCAAAATTCTGTTGACCATGATGATTTGCATTCCCTATGTAGTTGACTAAATCTGGATTAACAGAACATGCATCTACTTTATGCTCACCACTTCCACAAACTTCACACCATGAATATACCTATTAAACTGTATTTGTTGTTGTGGCTTGTTGTGTCACACCCAACTTTAAGTTGTTCAACTAAGAAGTCATATTATTTTGCATTTCTACAATCTATTCCTGTAATGCAGTGAACTGATCTACCTCCAATACCCCTGAACCTTCCTGGGAGCACTCCTTGAGTCTACATGCCAATAAGGATTCCCTTGTGAGATTTTATTTAATAGCGTATACAATTCTTCATAAGTTTTCTCCAAAGCTTGGCCTTCTACTGCTGAATCTAAGAGAATCTTTGTATTCGACTCAAGGCCTTCTATAAATGTATGCACCAAGACATCTTTTGATTGATGGTGATGAGGATAATTTATGAGCATGCCTTTAAATCTCTCCCAAACTTTGTAGAGATTTTTTTCATCTTTTTGTTTGAAACTCAAGATCTCACTCCTCAATTGTGCTTTCTTATAGGATAGAAAGAATCAAACAATGAACTTCCGAGCACAATCTTTCCAGGAAGTGATGGAGTAAGGTGGTTCAGCATGTAACCACCTCTTTGCTTCCCTATTTAGATAAAAAGAGAAGAGTTTCAATCTGACATAATCAATATTCACATCTTTAGGAATGTATGTATCACTTATTTCCAAGAAAGTCTGTATGTGCTGGTGCGGATCCTAGTGTTTGAGTCTATGAAATTGCCTCACAGAATTCAATAATTGCACCATATTTTGTTTCAATTCCCACCGACTTCCTGGCTCAGGCTTCTGAATGTTGTTAGTCATATGGTTCATAAGTGGGATTGCCACCTCATGAACAGGTCTTGCAGCTGGTTGAACAGGAATAGCTGGAATAACTGGAGCTGGAATATTTTCAGTATTTGGATCAGCAAGAGCATTAGGATCTCATATTTTAACCATCTAGCCCTGTTGAATAGTATGTTAAGCTCTTCGCCTTAGATGAAAAATCAATTCCAGTTCAACAAAAGGCTCTACCAACTCTTTATCTCTAGCCAGTCCAATATTTAGCTAAACTTGCAAAATTCAGCCGCTAAGATCAAGTTGTTAACACTTAAACTTACTATCAAAAATCAAAAATTAAGCAATTTACTAATTATACTAGTCTCCAGCAACCAAACTAAAAAATTGTTGCATCTCTACGCACACACAAGTGTACGTGATCGTACAAGTAGTATTAAGACTTAGACAGTCAGATATTGTTCCCACGATGGCTAATAAACTAGAAATTTAATCAACATTTAGTTTAAGACAATTAGGTATTAAGTGCTTGAGAATATCAAGATGATGTTGTATTTATGAATAAAAAATGTAAATTATTAAACAGTGAATAACTAATGGTGACCAAAGCAAAGCAAGCAACGATTGTAATCAATAATGATGAGGCTTCTAGGGTTGAGGCATTTTGAACAATCATACAATTCTCTATTCTTATCACAATCTAATTGGTTATCAGGTTGTTGATTCACAAGGGTTATGCCACGATTTTGGTCTTCCGACCTTAAATCTTATACCTATTCAACATTGTAGCTACAACTCCCATAGAGATACAACAATTTTTCTAGATTTATAAAGTTATCTTCTTACAATTTGAACCAAGCAAGGCTTCTAGGTATATCCCTATCCTAGATGCTAATTCAAACCCCTTATTTTATAAAAGGGTAAGAACCTTGCTCCTTAATTTCTTCGTTCTATCCTACGATTCTCCTCCTGGATGCCCATAGAAATATAAATTTATTCTAATGGCGGCCACTCATTAAAATAGTAAGCTCAAGAAATTAAGAATAACCCAGATGATAATCCAAAAAAAACTATGAATAAGAATATACAAGAGTAATCATGTTCTTGGCCTCAACCCAAGAATAAGGGTGTTTAGCCACTCATGTTTGAATTCAATATAAAAAATAAGTAATTAACCATAACCAAAATAATTATTGAAGTAAAGAAGTTCAAAATAAATATTAAGAACCCTAAAAGAAAGAATTTTATGTTTTTCGCCGCTGCTATGCTTGCCCAAAAGTTGCCTGTAATTGTGCTCATGTATTTCTTTTATACTTAGGAAAATTTCACCAGATCTATAGTCATGATACGATCCATCGCTAAACGTGTTGAACCAACCAACGCATCACATTATCATCGCGTTGTGACACTGGAATTCATCTTAAAAAATCAAGCTAAGTCAATTTCTTCACCGCACAATGCGATGTGTTTCCATCGTGTCATATCATTGGAACTTGCTCCTCAGAATTTGGCTATGTTTCAAAACCTTAGGCATCGATGTGATGCATTTATATCACATCGATGCACTGGAATTTGATCTTGAAATTTCTTCTAAGGCACAAAAAATCTCACATCGATGCGACGCGTTGACATCGCGTTGATGCATTGGAAGTTGTTCTTCAATTTTTGGCTAAGGCATAATATATTACCAGTTGACGCGATGTATTGAGATCGCGTCATGTCACTGGTATTTTTCTCCAATTTCTTTCTTTCTTCTAGTCAATCCTCCAGATGTTTTAGCCTTCAATCCACATGATCTTTTTCCTTTTCATGATATGTATCCTATTTTCTTCTAAATCCATGAAAAATTAATGTTGTATCTCTAATCACATCGGTTAGCCATAAAACAGAATTTAACTCACAATTTATTATATTTAGCATAATTTTTATTCTCAAAACAAGTCAAACTATGGGTTAATAAAGGTATTTGGACATATAAATATGCCCAAGATTAGAAACACTACTGGGAACTCTATCCTACCTGAGGATAATGTAGAGGGGACTCCCCTATGTATGGAGTGCAGACCCGATCTTGGGTCCCTGCTCCTAATTATGCCGCTCTACATGGTGTTCCAATCGTCTCTACTAGTCCTCCTCGAGCTACTCTGGCTGGTGATACTTATGATAAGCCGCCTCAAGGAGACATCTCTAATGTGGAGTTCCACCGGTGTATTCATTTGCTTACTTAATTGATGACATCTTAGTCTCATCAATAGAATCGTGTTGGTTCTATTTATCTTTTACCTGAGGTTACTCGGGTTATCTGGTTTATAAGGTTGAATCCATAAAACACCTTGAATTTTGGCCTTTGAAAATTTCTTGAGTTTTGGAATCACTGCCTTAGCTACGACTAGACCCCCAGAGATATAGGGTGTCTTGATGACTTGTTGGGATGAGTCGTACCTAAACTAGTAAGTTTGAGGCTTGATTCTACTCTGAGTATGAGTGGCTCACTAAGAGCCATAAGGATATGTCACGAGTCGCTAGGTGAAATCATTGGGTGTCCAGTATAAGTCCCAAAGTTTGTTTTGTGTTGACTATGACTGGACCCTATGAGTCGTAGGGTCTTATTACGAATAGGTTGGTCGAGTTATAAGGTTGACAATGTATTGGGTCCTAGTCACTATCTTTGTTAAGACTCGTGGTGATGAGTTTTATGGTGTGGTTATGAGTCAAGGGGTCAAATCGTGGTCAAAGGCATCATTTTTTCAGCTTTTAAGTTGAGGGCACTGTAGACATTTCCCACTTTAACCCCTTGGGCCCCACGACTTAAAGCCTTCCTTGGGATTTCATTATCACATCATTCCCTATAAAACACTCCCAAATTCTATCTCAAACTCTCTAATCAAGTTAAGGATAGGGTTTCAAAAGGATCAATTAGGGCTTTCAAGGGTGGTTTCTCTGTACATCTTACTATTTTAGGCATGTTACTCTTCCCTCGTTGTTAATTTTGTAAAAGCATATTTATTAGAGTGTTATTTACATAGAATTGTTTTGGTTTTGAAACAAAGGTTGGGGTTTTTTAATGTTTATGAATTGAACAACGTTTCTCATGGTTTACATATGATTTCCATGCTTTAAATATGGTTTTGAATTTGTCGGTGCATGGGTATGGTGAATGAACTAGGAAATTGTGATTTTTTCAAACTTGTGACTTTTGAAGTGGTTATAACTCCAACCCCATAATGTAAAATTGGTTTTGACTATGAAAACTATGGGAATTCATAAAATTGAACTAGTCTTAAACTATTGCATGATATAAAGAAGTATTTAAAATACAATGGTGCTATTTAATGAACAAAGGAAGTTGGTGTTACCCAATATGTATTAATGAACAAAGGGAGTTGTTCTCTCCAAGTTAAGGGAAATTATTTTGGCATGATATTTTACCTTGCAAGTGTAGTTGGTATGACGATACCAATAATGTATTCCTAAAATTGTATTGGGGTTCATTGAATGGGAATGTGTGACAATTGTTTTAATGGGACTCTAATAATAATTGTGTAGTTGAGTCATAAAAGTGGAGGTCCGAGTGACCGATTCTAGAAACCGCATTTGCCGATGCGGGGGTCAAAGTGACCAGAGAGGTTCAAGTCCCCCTTATTTTTATTTCATGATTAGTGAGGTTCGAGTCCTATGTAAATCACTATATGACCAGGTGCTTAAATCACCCTGGTATAGGTTGGAGGGTTCAATTGTGCAACACCCCTTATTTCCTCCACTTAATTTAACTCTCATTATATGAGTATTCCTATATAAATTATTAAAATACTTAATATCTTTTAGTTAAGAGATTATCATTGCATAGGAAATTCAGTCAGCTTTCCATGATATAAAATTTGTCCAAATCTGATACCTGGGTGAAGAGTTATAGCAATTTTTTTAAGACAGTGAACCACCTGGTACATCGACACATCGCGGAGGCATGCCAAATGGCAATTGTCAAAAATCAGTAAGCCAACATGATAAGCCCGCATCTTTGTGAACTTTCAGGTACCAATAGTCAGAGTCTAGTGGCATGGCACGATTTCACCGCATTGCATCAAAGGCCAAAATGGCATTTTTCGTCACTTTCCAGTGTGGCAACGCGATCCCACCGCGTCTCGCCACTAGCCATTTTTCTAGTTGTCAATTTCCAGTGATATAGTGTGATAGGGCCGCATCGCGCCAGGGTAAAAAATTGGGTTTTTCAGTGACGAATTTTATATTTTAGCCAGCGGTAGTTTGGTATTTTTCCACGGCCCTAATCATTCCTAAACACAAAATTTAGTCCTAAAGTAGCACTAACTTCTTATTAATCTATTATTTACTCAAGGATTAAACACCCTCTCTCAAAGGGCAAAACCCTAGCTTCAAGAAATCAAAAACAAACTCAAGAATTTCCCTAAGAACCTTCATGATTAAGATTTCCATGTATGTTAGGTGTTCATCTATGGGTTCCTTTCACCCATAGAGTCCAAGAATCCATTTTTAAAACTATAAGTTTATAGACTTATGATTTCCATGCTTGAAATTGATTGTACTCAGGTTCATGATAGTAATTGGGTCTCAATTCATAATTAATTATAACTTTCCATGAAATTAAAATAGTTTATGTGATGAATTATATGAATTGCATACTAAACCCTTGAATTTGCAATTGAGTATTGTATTCATGATGTTCATGTGTTGGCCATTATTAGGTGAAATAATCCATGCTCCCCAAGTTTTTGCTAAAATGCCTATGTAAAGTAAATAGTGGAATCATGACATGTCATTATATGGTCCCAATCATGTACTAGTTTATGCCCTACAAGTGTTTGATAAAATGTCTCCATGAATGAATTATGAATAAGTGGACACTGTTATGATTTTAAAGATCATGCTATGCTTTACTTTCATGCTATCGAGTCCTGGGGGTATCTAATACCCGAAAATCTAGTTGTTTACCTAGAGCTATAGTAGTTGCAGAATAGCCTCAGTAAACTTAGTCAGTTACAGAACTCAGTGAAACTCAATAACTGTCTAGTTCAGCTCAGTATAATTAGTTTAGTATCTTTCTAGTTGGAAGTAAGATTCAGTACCGAGTGAACCCAAGGACGGGGGCTCACCTGCCAGAAGAGGGAGTGATCCTTAGAAGTAGTCCTTCCATTCCATAACTACGTAGCCAGCATAGGTTGAGACATCAAATTGCTAGTTGAGGGTTGATGAGGTTTTTAAACCTACCAGTTGAGAGTACCACCATTCTCATTAGAGTACCTGCTAGATGAGGGTAACTTTTCATTTGTCATTACCCTCAGTATAAAACTTAGTTCAGTTCTACCGAATTAGGACCGTCAGATACAGTCACTTAGTTATCAGTAATTCAGTTATCAGAAATCTCATATATCAATTACTAAGTTATCAAAACTTAGAATTCATCTTCAGTAAAAGCTCAGATACAGTATACACGTATATACACAGTATTACATACTCAGTAGTACAACAATTTTAGTTATTCTATATCATTCAGTCAATTATAGTTCATGCATATGAACACTTGTATTCAACCTTACCTCATCTAGAATACCGGTACATTCCACATACTGACACATACTCTTTTCTTGCACTATGATGTCTCATATTATAGGTTCGGACGCTCAGTTTCCTGACCGTGCATAGATAGATTCAGATTCTTGCCAGCAGTGTCAGATTTAGTAGTGAGTCCTCATCTATTGAGGATATAATTTATTTTAGTATTTCATTAGTCAGAGTTAGTTGGGGGTTTGTCCCATCAACTCCACTTTCAAATAGTTCAGTTAGAGGTTTTTCAGAATATACTAGTTTAGACAGTGCTTAGTTTTTCAGATGTTATTACAGGTGTGATTCTTTATCAGTATCCAAATTATAAACCATATGGCATTTCAGCCTATTTTCCACATTATTTTAGTTTTATTATTTAGTGCTCATAGCAGGTACCAGTCATGGGTTAGCTTGTGGTCCTTTAGGGTTGTAAGCACCGTGTGGCATCCGGGGTGCAGACTCGAGGTGATACAAACATGGTATCAGATCCTAAGGTTTAATAGAGTCCTTGGGAGTCTGAAATTTATGTCTAGTAGAGTCTTGTGCATGTGTGTATAGTGCACCACACTTATGGGCAAGAGGCTATGAGATGTTTTAGGAAACGTTTCCCTTCTTTTAGTATTCATGTCATATGACTGAGCATGATCTCAAGTTAAAATCTCAGTCTAATCCTTTTCTTCCTTCCATTTATAGAACATGCCTCCCAAAAAGAACAACAAAAAAAAGAACAAGAAAACAGTCAGCACCTCAGCCCGTTCAGGTTGATCCCCTAGATGAGTATGTCTCCCATGTAGAATTTAGAGTTACATTCACTACTCTAGACAATTCTGTAGTACCTCAAAATAAATGGCCAGCTACTGTTCAGGCCAAACTAGTGGCCAATATTGCTGCAGCTAGGATTTGGGACTTCATCCGAATAAATCCTCCCCTATTGTCAGGATCTAAGTCTGAAGAGGATCCACAGGAGTTCCTCGATCATGTTCAAAAAGTCATAGATATCATAGGAGTAACATCCAGTGAGAGTGCTGAGTTAGCTACCTATCAGCTACAAGATGTAGCTCATACGTAGTTTAAGTAGTGGAAGGTAGACAGGGGCACAGATGTAGGGCCCATAGAATGGGAAGAGTTTTCTATTGTCTTTCTAGACAGATTCTTTCCCTTAGAGCTAAGATAAGCCAAGGTGTTAGAGTTTATCAATCTCAGGTAAGGAAACATGAGTGTAAAAGAGTATTTCCTTAAGTTTACTCAGTTAGCCAGGTATGCTCCCCATGTAGTAGCATACAATAGGTCCAGAATAAACAAGTTCATGTTTGGGGTGTTAGAGAGTATAGTTAAGGAGTGCAGAACTACAATTTTAATTAAGGATATAGATATATCCAGGCCCATGGTCCATGCTTAGTAGATCGAAGAGGCTAAGAATAAGGAGAGAGAGAGAGAACAAGAGATCCAGAATAGGTAGCTTCAATTTCACCCAACCTAAGTCAGAAGGCAGTAACTGTTTACAATTTCATCAAAAATCTTTGGTTCCAGCTCCATCCTCAGCCAGTGATCCAATGGTAACAAAGATAGGGCGCTAGGCTCTCAGTCTCAGGGTAGTGTCAGAAGTTCTCGAACAAATCCTCTTTGCCATAAATGTGGCAGAAACCATTAGGGTATCTACAGAGCTGGCAGTTATATTTATTTTAGGTGTGGCAAGCTAGGCCATAGGATCAGAGATTGTCCTTAGTCAGGTTGATAGGGTCAGTATAATCGTCCCTCAACTCAGTCTGGTAGCCCGAATCAATAGGGTGCCACTCCTAGTGCCACCAGTGGGCAACACTCAAATAGGTTTATGCACTAAAGTACAAACAAGATTAGGAAAGTTCACCTAATGTGGTCACTGGTACATTACATACCTTTCATTTATATGTTTATGGCTTATTAGATCTAAGATCTTCTCTATCTTTTGTAACTCCTTATATAGCAGTCAACTTTAAGGTCAAAACAGAAATCTTAACAGAACCTTTCTCAGTAATTACTCTAGTGGATCAGTCTATTACAGCCTGATGAGTATACAGGAACTATCCGGTTATTCTATCTCAGAAAGTCACTTCAACAGACTTAGTAGAGTTAGAGATGATAGATTTCGACGCTATTCTCAGCAGGGATTCACTCAATTCATGCTATGCCTCAGTTTATTATAGAAATAGAATGTTCATTTTTAGTTTACAAATAAACCAGTCCTATAATGGAGGGGTAGTACCACGACGCTTAAGGGCCAGTTGATTTCATACCTTAGAGCAAGAAAAATAATATCCAAGGGATGTATCTATCATCTCGTGCTATTCAAAGACTCTAGTTTAAAGACTCCTAGTCTTGAGTCAGTTCCAGTAGTAAATAAATTCTCAGATATATTCCCCAAAGATCTTCCTGGAGTTCCTCCCGAAAGTGAAATTGACTTTGGAATAGACCTTCTTCCAAACACTCAGCCTATATCTATTCCACCATACAGAATGGAACCAGTAGAACTTAAGGAATTGAAAGAATAGTTAAAGGACCTTTTAGATAAGGGGTTCATCAGAACCAACATTTCCCCATGGAGTGTACTAGTCTTATTCATATATAAGAAAGGAGGTTCTCTTAGAGTGTGTATAGACTACTGTCAGTTGAAAAAAGTCACAATTAACAATAAATACCCACTTCCTAGAATTAATAACTTGTTTGACCAACTTTAGGGCGCCAGTTACTTTTCTAAGATAGACCTCAGACCAGGCTATTATCAACTCAGAGTCAGAGAATGTGATATTCTGAAAATAGCTTTCCGAATATGGTATGGTCACTTCAAATTCCATTCATGTCCATTGGTCTCACTAATGCCCCGACAACATTCATGGACTTAATGAATCGCATGTTCAAGTAGTACTTGGACATGCTCGTTATAGTCTTCATTGATGACTTTTTTATCTATTCTCGTAGCGAGAATGATCACGCAGATCACCTCAAAATTGTACTTTAAACTCTCAGAGCCCATCAGTTGTTCGCCAAATTCAGTAAGTGCAAATGTTGGCTAAGAGCAGTAACATTCCTTGGTTATATTATTTTTGGTGATGATATTAGAATTGATTTTCAAAAGACTGAAGCAATAAGAAACTAGCCTATAACCATTTCTCTATTAGATATTAGGAGTTTATTGGGTTTAGATGGATATTACCGTCGATTTGTTGAAGGGTTTTCATCTATTGAATCCCCTAGGTCCAAATTAACTCAAAAGAAAGTTAGGTTTTAGTGGTCTGATTCTTTTGAGAAGAATTTTCAGGAATTGAAGACTCGACTCACTACAACCCCAGTTTTGACTCTGCTAGATGGTTTAGATAGGTTTGTTTGTACTATGATACATCCAGAGTAGGTTTGGGTTGTGTCCTCATGTAGAGAGTAAAGGTTATAGCCTATGCCTCTAGACAACTTAAGCCCTATGAGAAGAATTACCTAACTCATGATCTTGAATTAGCTCTTGTAGTGTTTTCCTTGAAGATTTAGAGACACTATTTGTATAGGGTGCATGTTGATGTATTCACAGATCACAAAAGCTTGCAGTATGTATTCTCTTAGAAAAATTTGAATTTGCATCAGAGAAGGTGGTTAGAGTTGTTGAAAGATTATGACATGAGTGTTCTGTACCATCCAGGCAAGGCCAATATAGTGGTTGATGCTCTCAGTAAGTTGTCTATGGGTAGTGTTGCTCGTATTGAGAGTGGTAAGAAGAAGTTAGCTCAGGAAGTTCAACAGATTGCCCGACTAGGTATCCACTTAGTCCATTCAACAGAGGGCAGTATGTGGGTGCAGAATAGGTCAGACTCATCTCTGGTTTTCAAAGTAAAGAAAAAGTAGGACAGAGATCCCAGTCTAGTTAAGTTGAAAAAGTCCACCAGAGATCAGAAAGTAGAGGTTTTATCCTAAGGAGGAGATAGTGTGTTGCGTTACCATGGTCAGCTATGTGTTCCATGTGTAGACGACTTGAGGCAATGAATTCTTGCAGAAGTGCATGGTGTGCATTACTCTATTCTTCTAGAGGCCACAAAGATGTACCATAATTTGTGGGAAATCTATTGGTGGAGTGGGATGAAGAGGGATATCACAGAGTTTGTAGCTAAGTGTTCAACATGTCAGCAGGTTAAGATTGAGCACTAGAGATCTAGTAGGTCCATGTAGGAGTTCAGTATTCCCACATGGAAATAGGAAAAAGTGAATGTGAACTTTGTGATGGGTTTGCCTCGTACTCATTGTCAACATGATTCTATTTGGGTCTTTGTAGATAGGATGACCAAAGCCGTTTATTTCTTGCCAGTTCATACTTTCTATTCAACCGAGGACTACGCTAAACTCTATATTAGAGAGTTGGTCAGGTTACATGGGGTCCTAGTATCTATTATCATAGATAGGGGTACCTAGTTTACCTCTTACTTCGGGAAAGCATTCAAAAAGGGTCTTGGTACCCAAGTTTATCTCAGTACAGCTTTTCACCCTCAGACAAATGGTCAAACAAAAAGGACCATTCAAACTTTAGAAGATATGTCAAGAGCGTGCATTATTGATTTTAAAGGTAGTTGGGATGACCACTTTTCTTTGATCTAATTTGTATTTAATAATAATTATTATTCTAGTATTCAGATGACTTCGTTTGAGGCTTTTTATGGTAGGAGATATAGACCTCCAATTGGTTGGTTTGAGGTAGGTAAGGCCGCAATAGTAGGTCCTGATTTAGTGTTTGATACCTTAGAGAAGGTTAATTTGATCAGAGAAAGGTTAGGGAAGCCCAGAGCTGACAAAAATCATATGCAGATGCGAGGAAAAAAGATATTGAGTTTGAGATCGGTGATTTTTTGTTCTTGAAAATCTCTCCCATGAAGGGGGAGAAGAGGTACGGCAAGAAAGAAAAACTCATTCCCCGATATGTCGGTCCTTATAGAATTCTCAGCCATTTTGGAAATGTAGCTTACGAGCTTGACTTGCCTTTAGATGTAGCTTTAGTACACCAAGTATTCCACGTATCCCTGCTAAAGAAGTGCATTGGTGACCCAACAGTCATATTTCCCTTAGAGGGAATAAATATTTAGAATGATCTCCTTTTCGAAGAGGTTCTAGTCCAAATCCTCTATCATCATATTCGCAGACTAAGGAACAAAAAAGTTCCCTTGGTTAAAGTTCTTTGGCGGAATCAGTCTGTTGAGGGATATACTTAGAAAGCAGAAGTAGATATGCAATCCAAGTATCTCACCACTTCTCTGCAAACTCAGACTCAGCGTAAGGTAACAGTCTTCCTTATATTTAATCAGTTCCATGTTCAAATATAGTTACAAACTTGGTATCCATTACCGTTGCATATTTAGTACTGCATTCATAAATTAGTTTTGTTATGTACTCATGCATCAGACATGTATGCTCAGTATGTAACCTCAGTCTATCAGTGTTTCTCAGCTTAATCAGTCTCATTTGAGGATGAATGTTCCCAAGTAGGAGATATTATAATACCTCGTATTTCCCTCACTTAATATCAGTCTCAATATATGAGTATTCCTATATAAATTTTTAAAGTACTCAGAATTTTTCAGTTTAGAGCTTATCAATGTGTAAGAAATTCAGTTAGCTTTCCAATGATATAAAATTCGCCCAAATCTAATACCCAAGTGAAGAGTTATAGCTATTTTTTAAATTAGTCTACCACCTGGTACATCAATGCATCGCGGAGGCATAACAAATAGAAATTGTCAAAAACCAGTGAGCCAACGTGATAATCCCGCATCTCAGTGAACTTATCGATCCCAATAGTCAGTTTCCAGTGGCATGGTGCTATTTTACCACGTCATGCCAAAGGCCAAAATGGAATTCATCATTTTTCATTATGGAAATGCAATCCCACCATGTCTCCCCACTAGCCATTTTTCAGTAGTCAATTTCCAGTGGGACGACGTGATAGTGTCGCTTCGCGCCATGGCCTAAAATCGGATTTTTCAGTGACGAATTTTACATTTTTCCCAAGGGTAGTTTGGTATTTTTTGACGGCCCTAATCAGTCTTAGACATGAATTTAGCCCTAAAGGAGCACTAACTTCTTCTTATTTCATTATTTACTCGAGGATTAAAACACTTTCTTTCAAAGGGCAAAGCCCTAGCTTCAAGAAATCAAGAACAAAATCAAAAATTTCCCCAAGAACCTTCAAGATTAATATTCCCAGGTATGTTAGGTGTTCATCTATGGGTTCCACCCATAGAGTCCAGGAATCCATTTTTAAAACTATTAAGTTTATAGAATTATGATTTCCATGCTTGAAATTGATTGTACTCAGGTTCATGATAGTAATTGGGTCTCAATTCATAATTAATTATAACTTTCCATGAAATTAAAATAGTATATGTGATGAATTATATGAATTGCATGCTAAACCCTTGAATTTCCAATTGAGTATTGTATTTATAATGTTCATGTGTTGGCTATTATCAGGTGAAATAATCCATGCTCCCCAACTGTTTCCTAAAGTGCCTATGTAAAGTAAATAGTGGAATCATGACATGTCATTATTTGGTCCCAATTAAGTACTAGTTTATGCCCCACAAGTGTTTGATAAAATGGCTCCATAAATGAATTATGAATAAGTGGACATTGTTATGATTTTCAAGATCATGCTATGCTTTACTTTCACTCTATCAAGTCTTCGGGGGTATCTAATACCCAAAAATCTAGATGTTTATCTAGAGATACAGTAATTACAAAATAGTCTCAGTAAACTCAGTGAAACTCAATAACAGTCTAGTTTAGCTCAGTATAATCAGTTCAGTGTCTATTCAATTGGGAGTAGATTCAGCACCGAGTGAACCCAAGGATAGGGTCTCACCTGCCAGAAGAGGGTGTGATCCTTAGAAGTAGTCCTTGCATTCTAGAACTACGTAGTCAGCGTAGGTTGAGACATCAACCTACCAGATGAGAGTTTCAACCTGCCAGTTGAGAGTACTACCATTCTCATTAGAGTACCTGCTAGATGAGGGTAACTCTGTAGTTGTCTTTACCCGTGGCACGGTACTAACACCCTTCCAGCTGGGATTATAGGTTGGACCCTAAATCTATTTAAAAAAGGGCCATGTCGGTTAGATGAACACTTTCCACAATTTCAATTTTAGTCACAGTATATAACTCAGTTTAGTTATACAGAATCAGGATGGTCAGATACAATCACTCAATTATCAGTAATTCAGTTATTAGGAATCTCAGATATCAGTTACTCAATTATCAAAACTCAGAACTCATCTTTTGTAAAAGCTCATATACAATATACACGTATATGCACAGTATTCCACACATAGTATTTACAGTAGTTTCAGTTATTTCTGTACTCTTACTCAGTTATTCTATATGATTCAGTCTGTTATAGTTAATGCATATGAACCCTTGCATTCAGCCTTACCTCATCTAGCTTACCTGTACATTTCATGTACTGACGCATAATCTTTCTTTGAGCTATGATGTCTCATATCATAGGTTCGAATGCTTAGGTTCCTGACTGCGCATAGACTGATTGAGATTCAGCCAGTAATGTCATATTTAGTAGTGAGTCCTCATCTATTGAGGATATGTTTTATTTTTGTATTTCAGTAGTCAGAGTTAGTTTAGGTATTGTCCCATCAACTCCACATTCAGACAGTTCAGTTAGAGGCTTTTCAACTATACTAGTTTAGACAGTGTTTAGTTTTTTTAGATGTTATTATAGTTATGATTCTTTATCAGTATCCGGATTATGAACCTTATGGTATTTTAGCCTATTTTTTGCATTATTTTTGCATTATTATTCAGTGCTCACAGCAGGTACCAGTCATGGGTTAATTTGTGGTCCGTCGGGGTCGTAAGTACCTTGTGGCATTCGGGGTGCAGAATCGTGGCATTATAGAGTCCCCCATGTTCATATATATGAGATTATTCTGTGTTTCATGTGGATAAATTCAATAGGGCTCGCCTAAGGGTGAGAGCTGGGGCCCATATAGTCTTTAGTTACTATTCTTTGATGGTTGAGCTAAACAATCCATGCTAAAGTTTTAAAAAGCATGCTAAGCCTTGTTCCTTATCCCAGCATGTGATATATATATATATATATATATATATGTATGTATGTATTTGATAATGTACATTATCTTTTGAGTGATTTAAACTATTGATCATATCATTATGTTATCTTTATCCCCGAGTTACATGCTAGTGTTCACCCCTCTAACCGTCTTCAGATATTGTATTCCCACATAATGTAGGAATTGGTCATTCTTCTACTCCTCCTACTGAATGACTAGGTGATTCAGGGACAGTCATTGAATCAGACTGCAGTGGTGATCTTCCATACTTTGGAGGACTCTATTTTATGCTATGGATTTCTTTATGACTTTACTATTTATTTGATATTGATTTTGGCTATGGTATAGGGTCTTTGGTTTTTATTTGAGGCTTTGTCAGACTACTGTAGGCATGGGCGGTGTCAGTATTGGTATTGGTATTGGCATTGATATTGTATCGCCTGGTTTTGGTTATAGACTTATTTTAATGTCTTTAAATTGATATTCTCTTATTTTGTTATATGTTCAGAATTTTAGCCGACCTTGGGGCATGGTGTCTTTGGTTGACTAGGTGCAGGGGGTGATCTATGTTCTATCCAGGACTTGAGATACCCATCACGTTCAGATCCTAGTTCAGGTCGTGACCATCCCCCAACCTTTACAGGCTCTAAGGTTGAGGAGGATTTTCAGGGGATTGTGGATGATATGGAGAAGATTTTTAGAGTGATTCATGCTACTGACTTTGAAGTTTTAGAGTTTGTTGCATATCAGATAAAAGATATATCTTATTAGTGGTATAAGGAATGGGAGCAGTTGAGGGCTGATAATGTAGAGCCAGTATTTTGGGATGAGTTTTCAGGTGCCTTTCTTGATCACTTCTTTTGTTAGGAGTTGAGGGAAGCTAAAGTTGAGGAGATTGTTAATTTGAAGTAGGGTAAGATGAGCATGAAGGAGTATGCACTAAAATTTTAGCAGTTGGCCCGATATGCTCATGAGTTGGTGTCTAGCAGAGATCCAAGATAAGGAAGTTTGCTTCTGGGTTATCCCATGACTTGGTATTAGAGTGTAAGGCTGTAATTCTAAACAATGATATGGATATCTCTAGACTTGTGGTTTATATGCAACAGGTAGACGATGAAAATAAGAAATAGGTAGATATTGGAGAGAGGAAAAATAAGAAGTTTAGGTATTCATAGCAGAGTAGGGATCAGTAGAATAGTGGGAGAACGAGTGGAATTATAAGAAAGGTAGAACAAAATCAACAGATACAACTATAACTCCCAAAACCTAGTGTCAACAGTATAAGAATGTATCTAGTACAACTCAAATCTAAAGTAAATACATAATATGTCCAAATACAAAACAAAACTCTGTCTTTGAAATGAAAGTAAAGACATGTTCTATAAGAAAGGTAGTAGGATAAATCCAAATGCCTGAAGGTCAACCACTATCTTGAAAGCACCAGTTCTCGCCCGAATCAACCAAGCTAGAGTGCACTCGAACTAGGACCTGCACCAAAAGGACTTAGTAGGCATAAATATGATCTACTTGTACTCAGTGGGTATTATAGCACTACCGATCAAAGTAAAGAATAAAGTATACAAAATACATACTAAGGGTACGTCACCTGCAATAAGAAAATGTCCCACAATGGTATCCCACACCGCTTGCACTAAGAATTCTATTATATCACAAAATATAACAATAATACAACAAGTATAACACAAGTATACATCATATCACATGCAAGTATAAAATAGAGAAGAACATGTATATACAGGATGGTTAAGTATAAGTAACAAGATATAGAGCTAGTAGACATATAACAAGTTAGTACATAAATTGAATCACAACATCAACACAATAAAGAAAATGCAATATATAAGATGATGATGATGATGATGCATGCATGAATGTGGTTGGCACACAACCTTAAGATTGGTACTCAGCCTTGGCACATAGTCTTGAGTTTGGCAAACAACCTTGGGTTTGACACACAACCTTGGGTTTAGCACACAACCTTGGAGTTTGGCACACAACTTTAAGTATTTCCAATATCAAGTATTTATATTATTTCCAGTGTTTCTAGTAATTCTAGTGTTTCTAGTGCAAATCATATACATAACATAAGACACAAATCAAGCATACATTCACTACAACAAGTATATATAAAGCAATAAAACATACAAGTGAAATAATGCGTATGATGAAATGAGAATGATGATGCAATGTTCATAGCTATTCAAATGAGTATTTCTAAAATCAATCCATATGATATATCTCCACAAAAAACCACAATATTATAATTCCACCACCACATGAGCCAATATCCACTCACTATTCCTACTATCCATGAATTTTCCACATAATCCATATGCCCACAAACTATGGATATATCACAATACAACAAAGAAACCACAATAAGTATTTCTAACAACAAAATACAATTTATTCATATGTATCTAGGCTATCAGCATTGCATAAGACCTCGCATGGTATTCGATACCATATGGTAGCCCAGGTTCAACAATTAGATCACATATAGCCCCCCATATGGGCACTATATATAGATAGTCGTATTTCATGATTAGCTCCCACACTTAACATGCATTTGGGTATACAAATTAACTAGCCATCCCAGTCTGAAGAGTTAAACCATAACCTACCTCAAATGTCAAAGTCAATCTACAACACTTTTACCACAAAGCCCTACTTCTCACGAATAGTCCCAAAATAAACTAAAACCAAGAAATATAGAATCTACGCATCAAAACAAAGCTAAAGATACCCATGAGAAGAATTATTCAACTCATGACTGAGAGTTATTACCTGTGGTGTTTTCACTAAAGATCTGGTGGCACCATTTGTATGGAATTCATGTTGATATTTCTTTTGATCATAAGAGCCTGCAGTATGTGTTCACTCAGAAAGGGTTAAATTTCAGTCAAAGAAGGTGCTTGAGTTGGTCAAAGATTATGACATGAGTCTTCATTAACACTCATGTAAAGCTAACGTAGTTGTTGATGCTATTAGCAAGTTGTCCATGGGTAGCTTATCCCATGTGGAGGAGGAGAAATGGGAATTAGTGAGGACATTCATACTTTGGCTAACCTTGGAGTTCATCTCGTGGACTCTAAGAATGGTGGTGTGTTTGTGCAAAAGGGGGCATTTTCATCTCTTGGTTTGAAAGTAAAAAAACAAAGCAAGTTTTGGATCCAATCTTGATGCAAATCACGAATGATGTAGGAAAAAAAAGGTTATAGTTTTCAAAATGGGGGTGATGGTATCTTGAGTACCAAGGGAGTTTGTACATTCCCGATGTTAATGGGTTGTGAGTTAGTATTTTTTCCAAGGCCCATGAGTCATGGTATATGGTTCAACCAGGTTCGACGAAAATGTGTCATGATCTCAAGAAGATTTACTAGTGGAATAATATAAAGCAGGATGTAGCCAATTTCATGGTTAAGTGTATGGTGAGTCAACAAGTGAAGGTTGAACACTTGAGGCTCAGTGGATTGTCTCAAGTGATTGAGTTGCCATTATGGAAGCGGAAAGTGAGCAATATGGATTTTTTTTATCGGTCTTTCGTGGTCTTGCCAATAGTTTGATTCGATTTGGGTCATCGTGGATAGGATGACTAAGTCTTCTCACTACTTTCCAGTGAGGACTAATTTCTCTTCTGAGGATTATGCAAAGTTACTCATTGAGAATACAGTGGAAATTGCATGGTGCTCCAATTTCTAGCATTTTTTATCATGTTACTCAGTTCTCATCTCACTTTTGGAGGTCGTTTCAGAGGGTTTTGAGGTCTAAGATGGCCCTAAGCACCGTTTTCCACCCATAGACGAATGAACAAGCAGAAAGGACAATTCAAATTTTGGAAGATATGCTTCAAGCTTGTGTATTTGACTATGGTGGTAGCTGGGTTAACCATTTTCCTCTCATTGAATTTGCTTATAACAACATTTATCACTCTAGCATTGGTATGGCTCCTTTTGAGGCCTTGTATGGTAGTATTTGTAGATCATCTATCAGGTGTCTTGAAGTTGGTGTGGCTTAGATATTTGGACTGAATTTGGTTCACCAAGCAATGGAAAAGGTGAAGATGGTTCGGCATAGGCTTAAGACCGCCCAAAGTCGCCCAAAGTCCTATACAACTGTGAGGTAAAGAAAATAGGAATTTAAAGTGGAAGATCGGGTTTTCCTAAAGGTGTCTCCCATGAAGGGAGTGATGTAGCTTGGAAAGAAAGGGAATCTTAGTTACCGATATATATGAGTATAAACATAGGGGATTACCATGTACCCCACAAGTATATGGTCACCATGACCAACCCTCATGTCGACAAACATGAGTTTTCAGTTTCTATCAATTGGACTCACACCTTTACGATTACCTATCACAACCCACCATTATTGCCAAATTAAAACCTTTAGCATATAACCAAACCACTAACTCCAAAGTTAATTACCAAGGCATTATGAAGTGGTATCGTCATACCGACTATAGCTTGCAAGCAATGTCATAAGCCAGTACTGAGTAGATTCCCATGTAGCCCATCATATTTCCAATCAATCAAAACCTTGTCCACCAAGGCCTTTACAAATCATTTGATTTAATTAAACCATTTAGCATTCCATTACCATATTATCCAATGCAAGGTTTTCAATAAAAGTCAAACTATGTGACAAAAACATTCTCATTGGCATTTTAACAAACATATTGAGGGCATATGGGTTCCAAAACCAAAATCAAGAACCAATTAATCATTTCCATGCAACGACATGTTCAAATCACAATTGCAACATAAAAACCACAAGTAAACATGGGAAAATGCTATCCAACCAAGAACAACCAAAACCCCCAACATATATTTCAAAACCCAAAACAATACCACAATATCCCATGAAAATCATTCATTAAAACATGCTTTTAGTTGAACAAAAAATGAGGGAGGAGTAACATGCCTTAGATACCAAAGAAGCCAGAGAGAAACCACCCTTGAGATCCTTAATTGACCACCTTGAGAAAACCCTGGCCTTTTTTTTATCCAAGAGCTTGAGAGATATTTAAGAGTGTTTTGAGAGTGTTTGATTTGGGAATATTAAGTTAATGAAGTCCCAAAAGTGTTTTAAGTCATGCGGTTAAAAGAAGTTAAGAGGGGAAATGTACAGAATACCCATATCGTAAATTGTAAAATTCCTATAAATGGGTATGGTTTGGACCCTTCACTCATATCCACATCATACGAGTGGTACTCTCCACTCGTATATTGATCAGAATGTTGGAAATCACATTCTGTCCAACTCACGCCTCATTAGCCTAAATTGTACCCTACCATACCACCAATACCCTTAAATTGTACCCTAAGCAGAAAATACCTAGGTTAGACACTGGGACAACATATGATTGAGACCCTACTTCTCGTACCATGGACATACAACTCTATGGAGTCACTTTGTACCAAGAATAGAACATGGCCAACATACGACAAGGGTCCCTAGACCCCTACCCACACCAAACGACTAGTATGGGGAGTCATATGATCAATATAAGGTTCAAACCTAGGAATTTTGCAAGAAACAGAACCCAGGGTATTTCAATTCTTCCCCACTTGGATCATCTATCCTCGAATGATAAAACAAGGTAGTACTAGCACAATTAAACCCCCAAACACCTCCTATACTTACCTTTAACCAAGTTAGAAAACAAAGATACCAAAGAATTCAATCTTTCATTTAACAAAGAGTGAAAACAAAGATGTTAAGAAGAACGCATACCTTCCACATGAATTTCCAGAGTAGAAAATAGGAACGGATACTTGGACTTTATATCCTCTTCATCTTCCTATGTAGCCTCTTCAACTTTGTGGTTCCTCTGTAGAACCTTTAGCGAGGCCACATCTTTAGTCTGTAACCGACAAACCTGACAATCCAAGATCTCAATCAGGATCTCCTCATAAGATAGGAAATCCAAAATACCAATATCCTTGATAGGCATAATCTGCAATAGATCACCAATATACTGTCTTAACATAGTGACATAGAATACCGAGTGAATTGAGCTAAAGCTAGAAGGCAACTCTAACTCATACGCAATATTGCCAACCCTCCTCAAGATCACATAAGGACCTACATATCAGAGACACCTTCAGTAACACCCAATATCAAACCTTAAACTCCAAGTCCCTTTACCTCACATCCGCATAGGACTTTTGGTAACTCTAGGAAACATTAAGCCTATCCCAAATCATCTTCACCTTTTCCATGGCTTGGTGAACCAAGTCTAGGCCAAACATATCCACCTCACCAAACTCGAACCACCCAATAGGAGATCTACACCTCCTACCATACAATACTTTAAACAGAGCCATCCCAATGCTAGAGTGGTAGCTATTATTGTCTGCAAACTCTACTTGACGCAAATGCTCCACCCAACTACCACCATAGTTAATTACGCAAGCATAAAGAATATCCTCCAATATTTGAATAGTCCTTTCTGCTTGCCTATCCAACTGGGGGGTGAAAAGTAGTACTCGGACTTACCTTGGTCCCCATCAAGACAAGATCTAACATCTGTTTCTTCTTGATTTTGTGCCAAAAGACGACCGAGCCACTTCCTTTACCAATATACTACCATCCTCGAAGTCCAAGAGGCAAACTCCAAGGTTAGCCAAATGGTAAATGTCCTTCACCAACTCCCACTTCTCCTTATCTACATGAGATAGACTTCCCATGGATGACCTACTAAGAGAATCAACAACTATATTATCTTTACCTGGATGGTAATGAAGACTCATGTCATAATTCTAAAGAAGCTTAAGCCATCTTCTTTGCCTAAGGTCAAGATCTTTCTGAGTAAACACATACTGCAGGATCTTATGATCTGAAAATACATCCATATAGACCCCATACAAATAGTTATGCTAGATTTTCAATGTGAATACCACAACCAACAGTTCCAAGTCATGAGTTGGATAATTCCTCTCATGCACTTTTAACTGTTTAGAAGCATAAGTTATAACCTTTTATGTTGCATCTGAACGCAACCAAGTCCCACATGAGATGAATTACAGTAGACCACAAACCCATTAGTACCTTCAGGCAAAGTCAAGTCCAGAGCCGAAGTAAGCTTATCCTTCATCTTTTTGAAACTCCCCTTACAAGCATCAGACCATAAGAACTTTTTGTTCTTCTGAGTCAATTTAGTCAATAGGGTAGCTATAGTAAAAAAAACTTTCCACAAACCTCTTATAATAACCAACTAAACACAAGAAGCTCTGAATATCGGTTAGAGTCGTGGGTCTAGGACACTTTCTAACTACTACAACTTTCTGCGAATCTACTATGATCCCTTCACTAGATATAGTATGACCCAGAAAGTGATACTATTCAACCAAAATTCACATTTCAAAAATTTGGCATACAACTATTGTTCCTTCAAGGTCTGTAATACAATAGGAGGTGATTTTCATGATCCACCTCGCTCTTAGAATAGACCAGAATATCATCTATGAAAACAATGATGAACAAGTACAAAAATTGATGGGAGACCCTATTCATCAAATCAATGAATGTTGCTGGGGCATTGGTCAATCCAAAGGACATAACCAAAAACACAGTATGCCCATACCGTATTCGAAAGGGAATCTTTGGGATATCCTCCTCCCTAATCTTTAACTGATAATACTCGAATCGAATATTAATTTTAGAGAACTTAGCACCATGCAACTGATCAAACAAATCATTTATCCTTGGAAGAGGATACTTATTCCTTACCGTTACCTTGTTCAATTGCCGGTAATCAATGCACATCTAAGGGGAACCATCCTTCTTACACACGAATAACATCGGTGCACTCCATGGGGACACACTAGGATAGATGAAACCCTTATCTAAAAGATCCTTAAGTTGCTCCTTAAACTCCTTCAACTCAGCTGGATCCATTATATATGGAGGAATAAAAATTAGATGAGTGTCCGGAATAAGAACAATAGCCACCCCTTGGAGATTAATCCCTGAACTCTAAGATAAGATATGAATTTCCCTTTAGGATCTAGAGAACCACCCTTCCACTCAATAACCAACTCATTTGGGAATTTAAAGACAACTATACTGGTCCAACAGGCTAGAGAATCATATTACGAGTACAACTAATCTATCCCAAATATGACATCAAAATCCACCATATCTAATTCAATTAGATCCACCACAGTTTATTTACTACCAACAGATACCACACACTCTTCATAGAATCTTCTAGCAATCATAGAGTCATCTACTGGGGTAGAAATAGAAACAAGGTCTAAAATACACTCTGGACCAAAACTAAAATACACAGCCATAAATGGGGTCTTATTAGAAAAGGTGGACTTCGGATTAAGTAAACAGTACACATCATAGGAAAAGAGTTTCAACATACCATTCATGACATCAAGTGATGACTCATACTTTTGTTGGTTAGTGAGAGCATATTGATGGTTCTGACCAGTGTCGAAACTAGATATTGCACCCTTTAGTGTCATGGCTAATGATGAAGCAGCTGGAACTTTATTCGCCCCCAAATCAACCTTACCAACCGAATAATTTCTAAGCATATACCCAATCTGATGACTGTTGAAGCATATGACCCTCCCCTCATCACAGAAACCCCAATGCAATCTACTATAAAAACTGCAGGGAGGATATGATAGAGTTGACTGGGCACCACTGGCCTGAGATTAGGCACCTTGTTCCCTGAAGTTTTCGCCACCATGGAAACACCTATCACCTGATGTAATGCCCCAATTTTCTAGAACCGGAATGCTACATGGTGCTTGTAATCCCAAAGGACCACAAGCTTACCCTTATCTGGTACCTTTTGTAATAACTATATAAAAATATTGAATAATATGGAAAATTAGCGAAAAACTTGCCATAAGGTTCAAAACATCTAAAATAATCAATACTGAAAACTAAATGCTAATATATCTATCCGAAAAGCCTCCAACTATCTGAACTGTGGAGCTGATGGGACATGTCCCCAACTAACTCCATCTATTGGAAATAAACTGAATCTAATGCCATAATGAAATAAGGATCATCCTTGAATGAAGAGGACTCACTGCTACGTCTACTGCTGTAGAATGAGTCTGAACTACTAAGAGTGCTCTAGATCTCTCGCATCTGAACCTATGATATAAGACACCATAGCGCAAGAGAAAAGTATGCGTTAGTAATTTAAGTGTACTGGTATGCTAGATGAGGTAAGGCTAAATACAAGGGCTTATGCATAAATAGTTACTTATCTGAATAACATGAGAGTATTGAAGGAAGACATATGGATGAATGCACAAACTAAAATTGAAATCACAATAACACTGAATACAAACTCTAAATATGGGTTTCTGAATACTAACTTACTGATGATTGAGTCTACTAGTACTGATGTCTGAGTTTACTAAGATTGAGAGACTGAATAACTGAGTTTATTGAGATTGATATCTAATCTTGCTAATGCTGATACTGATTTATTATATCTGAGATCAAGACTATATAACGAGTAACCTTTGAGTCTACTGATAATGAATATAATTGTCTAAATCTGAGATCAAGCCTATATATAATGGGTGATCCTTGATTCTACTGATATTGAATATGATTGTCTAAATCTGAGATCAAGCCTGTATAATGGGTGATCTCTGAGTCTACTGATATTGAATATAATTGTCAAAATTTGAGATCAAGCCGATATAACGGGTGATCTATGAGAGGTAGTCAAGCCTAGTATAACAGGTGACTCATCAACTGACGTCTATTACTGAGATTGAATTTAAAACTGAGACTGTGAGAGGTAGTTATCTAATCGACATGCCCCTTCTAGCTAGTTAGGGTCCAACCATACTCCAGTTGGAAGGGTGTCAGTACCGTGCCATGGGTAAAGACACTTCTCTCTGAACCAAGGATGCCATGCCTAATATAATGGGTAAAAACTGGTTGGAGCCAAGACTAATATAATGGGTGACTCCTAGGAGCTAGTCAAGCCTAATATAACGGGTGAATCCTCATCCTGCACTATCTAAACATTTTTGGAGGTATAGGGATTGCTACTGACGACTCTGCCTAAATAATGGGGAAGCTTCCATCCTTGCCCTCGCTCAGTGCTAAATCCTACTCCCAACTGAATAGATACTGAACTAATTCTTAGACTGTACTAAACTGAGCTGAATCTATTATTGTTCATATTTCTTGACTGATCTAACTAAATTCACTTGGGTCCATTGACTGACAGAATACTACTAAGGTCTGAACTGAATATTTTAAACTACTAAGCTCTGAGCTGAGTACTGAAATGAAGCTAGAATGCTAATGATACTTGGATTACTAATATTTCTTAAGTTCTGTAGTTGTCTGAGAGTATTAAATTCTATAACTGACGGAGTTTTAATAATCATGACTTGACTAAGATTATCGTGAAAACTGATACGGGCTCTAGACTTGCAGCTAAATTGTCGGGTATAATTACCCCGAAGACTCAATAACATACAAGTAAAACATAACCATCTTAAATAATCATGACCATGGACTTTCATTCACCATTACAATCATTAAAGCATCTCTTCAAGCACTTGGAAAACATAAGCATGTAATAGTATAGGGAGACATGCTACTAGCTCATGCTCCATTCAACAAAGTCTTTGATAACGCTCAATCTACAGCTCTCGTAAGAGTGTAAAGCGGTCTTTGTCAAATATATAACCTAACTGGGTTGGGTATCGATCCCACAGGGAATAGCCGGTCAATAAGTAAGCAAAGATTATTAGACTTTTGGTGCAAGTCTCGTGAAAGGGGGGATTTTAATGTGCAAATAATGTAATCAAAATAGAAAAGTAAAAATAGAAAATAGCAAAGTAAAAATAAAGAATGTTTAGTACGATGTAAAACAATGAGAATTGAGAAGTTGGGGTTATGTCCACCTTATGAGTTGTACGTCTCTATTGGCTATGAGTTGTGCAGAATTTAGACATGCATGTGCTTATAGAGAATTGTATTCGATGGTAAATCTAACCGTCTTTTGACCTCAACAAGGACTATTTCACTTTAACTCTTTCGAGCTTAAAGATTATCTAATCGTACGAATTCTCCAAGAGGTTAATCCAGTTACGGAACTAACTTTTTGATAGGGGATGGGACCCTATTACCTTGACATTATCTCTTTTCCAGACATATAACTTTTCTTTCGAACAAGTTAATGCTATACTGGCGTTATTCTATGCGTCTGCAGCCACAAGAATTTGCATTAAGATGAAGAGAATAATGATATAAGCAACATACGTGTCACGGATTCACAAACTCATAGCCTTAGATAGTATCTCATAAGGCTTCCATAACCCCAACAGAGAAGTTTAGCTATTCATGAGTGCGATGGAAATCACAATAGACATTATCATTATACCACAATAAAAGATCTCACGTGTAGTATGGTGTGGTGTTAGGCGTGAATTCCTTGCAAAATAGCGATTCTCTTGTTGTAAAATTAAAAGTGGAATAGATGAAAAATAATGTCAACAATGAATTAATAAAGAGAATTGTTTTGATGGATGGATGGATGGTGGATGGATGGGAATTGATGGAATGGGGGAATTGTGTGGAATGAATTAAAATCTCTAGCAAAATAGGGTATTTATAACACCCATATCCTATTCCTACTAAGCTACTGCATTACTTAACCCAATCCTACTAGGTTAATGTATCATTATCCTAATCCTACTAAGTTATTGATAGTCCCCAAAGTCTTCAGAATTGTTGTTTTTGCCCGGGATAGATTTTCCATGCGCCACTTTTGGTCCTTGGCGTGTAAGCTTTGCTTTCCTCCTTTTGTGAAGCTTTCTTTGGCGTCAAGTTATCCACAAAATGCTGAATTCTGCATCATTTATACCTGAAAACTTGCTAATCATGTTCGTTAGCTCACTTACAGGAAAAAGGACTAAAAGTGCATGAATTATATAATTTGTCCTCAAATCTTAGCTAAAATATGGGTAAAATATAGTACTTTAGGCGTGTAAATTCGCCTATCATTAGTCTTACAACAGACATTTTACATGCATTGAAGAGCAAATAATTAGGGAATTTCATGCTAATATGTATCAATTCATTCACTAAGGTTTTTCAACAAACACTTGGCATGCATGAACTTACACACAATTTGGGGATTTCTAGTCAACATGCAATAATGGCTCTAATTCCTTCACATAAGTATTTTATCAAATATATAGGGAGAATGCATTGGTTATACCACAGATTTTATACTTAATCATCATGAATACATCAATATCATGCAACTTGAAGAGGGTTTACCATAAACATCATACAATTCATCACATACTAGAATCAACTCTTGAAATTGGTGGTCTAAATCATGAATTAAAACTCAATAATAACATGAACTTCAATTTCAATTCACATGAATCATGAAAACTCATAAATATAAGATCTTTGAATTTAGAAAAGGATTCTTGAACTTCTTGGGTGGAAGGAACCCAAGAATCAACATCTAACATACCTTGTTATATGATTCACAGAACATTTATGGAGGAATCTTGATGACTTGGGTCTTGGATTAGAAACCCTAGGTCTTGTTCTTGAAGAAAATTAAGAGAAACCAACAATATTTGTGTATAAATATGCTGAATCTCATGTTAAAGAGTATATATAAGGGTTGAGAAAAGACCCTTTTTACCCTTGGAATTAAAATCCAAAACTGGAAAAATCTCGATTTTACCTGCTAGCACACCGCGCCATAATTGCGCCAGCTTACTAAAAATTGGACAATTGGGAAACTGAGCCTTGGGACGACATGGTGGAAATCGTGTTGCCACCTTGGTTACAAACTGCAAAGACACCACGACGCGGTGGAATCGCGGAGACTCACTGGAATTTGACAATTGCCATTTTGACTGGCTCTGCAACGCGCTAAAGTGCCAGGTGGCACACTGTCTCACTAAAATGGCTCTAACTCTTCACCGAGTGTGGGATTTGGGTGAATTTGGTATCAACAGAAAGCTTATTCAATTCTCTACATGAAAAAAACTCGATATTAGGGAAATTCTACATGGTTTCAAATATTTTCCACTTTGGAAGTCACTTCTCAATCTTTTAAGGTCGGAATTACACTTCACTTGAGATGCTCTAAGGCTCAAACTATGAGAGAACTTTGCGGGGTCTTACACCCGACTGCCTTGGGTAGGGAGCACTAGCCATTGAGTAAGACCCAGAATCACCCTACTTATTCTTAGACCACTTCCTAACATCCCTGCCACTCTGTTGCTGACCACCACCCTGCTCAGAGAACATAAACTTCTTGCCCTGCCTCTCCCCTAATTCAACCTACTTCTTATTTTCTTCATCTACCTATTGCATGCACACAACCAACCTAGAGATATCCATGTCCTTGATCAATAAGGCAAATTTAGTCTCTAAAATCAACTCTCTGGACAACCCATAAGTAAACTTCCGCATTCTAACCCTCATGCTAGAAACCATATGAAGCTTACCGAGACAACTGGTAAAACTTTAAGGCATACTCCTTGACTGATATCTTACCCTACTTCAAATTAACAAAATATTCTACTTTCACTTCCCTCAACTCCTAAGGAAAGAAGCGGTCCAGAAAAGGATTAGAAAAATCTTCCTATAGAGATGACTCAATATAGTCACCCCTTGCTTGATCCCATTCCTCATACCATTGGTACGTTATATCCTTCTGCTGATAGGTGGAAAACTCCGCACCATCCATATTCGTCGCATGTATAACATAAAAGATCTTTTCCATCTAATCTAGAAAACCTTAAGAATCCTCCTCAACCATAACACCAGTAAAGGTCGGAGGGTCCAACCTTATGAACTAGCCAACCCTTATAGCCTCACAAAATAAAGGAATAGGAATGCGACGCTCAGACTGAGTATCTATCAACTATGCCAACATATGAATAGAAAACTCAGCATTTGTCACTTTAGCCTAGGGAGTTTGAGATAGACTAGAGGGAATTAGTGAAACTCCATTAGGACAATTAAGAACTAGACCCCTAGACTGGGTATGGATCCCATGAGTAGAGTGTGTCCCATGGACATTATCCCCAGTTGGGACAGAGAAGTTTTCATAAACTTCAAATCATTGAGTCATGAGAAAAAAAAGTGAACAAATAGGGATTAAAAAAGAATTCAAGACTTAGACTCTACAGCTTGAAATCAGAACACAAGAAAGAGAAACATTTCTAGATGCCTAGTTGCCTCTCCCTTAATAGTGTGGTGCACTACACACCCTTAAAGGAACTCTACTCAACATGGCTATATGGACTCCCAACTGACCATGAACCTAGGGCTGTAATACCAATGTAACATGACCCAAACTAGGGCCTAGTCATGTCGGGTGCCTCAAGTCCAACCGAGATCGGAGACCACCCCCAATACCCAACCATAACTGGCCTGTACCCTATGTCAGATGAATTTTGAACATATAATAAGATAAAACAATTAATAAAATCCATAACCACAACCAACTAATAATATAATCAAATATCCAACCAGTGTCAGCCCCATTACTAATACCAATGCCAAGGCTGACACCAATACCAACACCTTCAAAGCCCATAGTAGTCACACAACCTCTAACCAAAAACAAAAAATATTTGGCCGGCATACCCCCGACCATAGACAAAACCAAAGTCCAATAAATAACCAAAAGTATGAAATGATATCTATATCATAAAATAGAGTATTTCATAGTATGGAAGCCCACCACTTTAGTTCCACACAAATTTCTCCCGAATCCAAGATCACTGAGAAGGAGGAGTAGTATGTCTGGTTCTTGTATCGCATGGGGATATAGCGCCCAAAAATGGGTTACCAAGTGAACGCTAGCATGTACTCAAGAATAAGGATAAACTAATGCCATTACTTAAAACCAAAGTAAAAAACCATATGCAATCACATACATATATACATATATACCATGCCAGGAAAGGGAACCAGGTTTAGCATGTATTTAAATCTTTAACCTAGTATGTGTAGCTTGACTATCCAAAAACCATCACGGTTATATAGATCCAGTGTTACCCCCTGAACGAGCCCCAGTGTCTATAGCTGCATGAACCAGAGTACCATAGGGGTAGGGGATTCCCATGAACCTTTCGCCCTCCATGATACATATATACGAGTATAAAATTAGGGGATTCTCATGTACCCTACAAGTATATGGTCACTATGATCAACCCTCATGTTAATAAATATGAGTTTCCAGTGTTCGTCCATTGGATTCACACCTTCTTGGTTAGCTATCACAACCCGTCATTATTGCCAAATTAAAACTTTAGCACATAACCATACCACCAACTCCAGAGTTAATTACCAAGGCATTATGAAGCGGTATCGTCATATCGACTATAGCTTGCAAACAATACCATTAGCCAATACTTAGGGGAGTCCCATGTCCCCCATCGGGTTTTCAATCAATCAAAACTATGGCCACCAAGTCCTTTCGAAATTATTTAATTCAATTAAACCATTTAGGGTTCTATCAGATTATACAATGCAAGGTTTTAAATAAAAGTCAAACTATGTGACAAAAATAATCTCATTGGCATTTTAACAAATATGTTGAGAACGTATAGTTTCCAAAACCAAAAACAAGAACCAATTAACCATTCCCATGAAACCATATGTTCAAATCACAATTAAAACGTGAAAACCATAAGTAAAACATGGGAAATTGCTATCCAACAAAGAATAACCAAACCCCCGAACATATATTTAAAAATCTAAAATAATGCCATAAAAATCATTCATTAAAATATGCTTTTAGTTGAACTAACAATGAGTGAGGAGTAACATGCCTTAGATCCCAAAGAATATGGAGAGAAACCACCCTTGAGATCCTTGATTGACCACCTTCAGAAAACCCTAACCTCTTTTTTAACCAAGATCTTGAGAGAGATTTAAGAGTGTTTGATTTGGGAATAGTAGGTTAATAAAGTCTCAAAAGTATTTTAAGTAGTGGGGTCAAAAGAAGTTAAGAGGGTAAATGTCCAAAATACCCCTAATATAAATTGTAAAAATTCCCATGGTGGGTACAGTTTGGACACTTCACTCGTACCCATATCATACAAATAACACCCTTCACTTGTATGTTGATCAGAATGTTGGACATCATATTTTGTCCAACTCACGACTCATTAGCCTAAATTATACCCTAGCATACGACCAGTTCCTTCAAATTATACCCTAAGTAGAAAATAGCTGGGTTAGACATTGGACAGCATACAACTTGAATCCTACTTCTTGTACCATACACATACAATTCGTATAGAGTCTTTTCGTACCAAGAACAGAACATGGACATCATCACACTGGACAATATATGACTAGGGTCCCTAGACCCATATCTACACCATACAACTATTATGAGGAGTCATATAATCAACAAAAGGTTCAAACCCAAGAAATATTTCAAGGACCAGAATTGGGTATTTCAGGTCGGCTCTTAAACAAAGGACAACCGCTCATCTAACTAAACCAACTCCCAATAAATGACATGATACTATTATAAATATAGAAAAGAAGCATAGAAATATGAAAAACTCAATGAAAACCTGATAGATATGGAGGTAAAGCTAACTCATAGGCCACATCACTAATAGTTCGAAGAATCTCAAATAGACCAATGTACCTGGGGATAAGGTTTCCCATCTTTTCAAACCTTATCGAATCCTTCATTGGTGAAACTCGAAGAAAAACATGATCACCACCACTAAATCTCAAGGCATGAAGTTTACGACAGCATACTCTGAGTTGCTCTAAGTTTATCCTTAGTGATTCATACTCTGTCTAAAGAGTCACGAAGAAAGTCTGCATCTTAAGGTTTTAGCTCTAAAATATCAAACCAACCCATTGGCGAACAACAACGCCTATCATACAATGCCTCAAAAGGAGCAAGTAGACATATAACAACTCAATATATAAATTTACTCCCAACATCAATGTAATAAAGAAAATGCATTTTATTGGATGATGATGATGTTATGATAGTTATAATAATGATGATGAATGGGGTTTGAACACGGCCTTGAGGTTAGCACATGGCCTTGGTACACAGCCTTGAGTTTGGCATATAGCATTAGGTTTGGCACGTAGCCTTGAGTTCCTTGGGATTTGGCACACAGCCTCGAGTATTTACAATATTTAATATTTTTAGTATTTCTAGTATTTCTCATACTTTTAATATTTCCAGTAATTCTAGTGTTTTCAGTGAAAAGCACATACATAACATAAGACACAAATCAAGTATACATTCATGACAACAAGTAAATATAAAGCAATAAAAGAAAAAATGAAATGATGTGTATGATGAAATGAGAATGATAATGCAATATTCACAACCATTAAAAATGATTATTTCCACAATCAATAAATATGTTATATATTTAGTAGAGAAAAGATGAATTTTGCAATTTTACCAATTCAAATGCTTTCAAAAAAGTTTTCAAATTCAATTTTTTTAAAATAGAGTCGCCACTTAATTTATTTAGAAAAATCAAGAAAAACCTTTGAAAAATACTTAAAGGTTGAAACAAAAAAATCCTTTAAGTATAGAAATTCTGAGTAAGTGATTTCTATTAATACTCTTGGAAGATTGTTAAGGCACCAAGAGTATCCGCTAACTTGCAGTTATCCAAGCTATTTGAAATCAACTTTTTGACTAACTTTGAAAAGGGATTTGATTTTATTTAGAGAAAAAATTATTAGGAAAAAATTTAGTTTTGGAATTCGTGCAAAATAATTTTTTGATGACTTAGTAGGGAATTTAATTAAGCTTAAAGAGATAGTAGCAAATATACATAACAAGGGGAAAGAGAGAAAATATAAGACTTAGTTCATTAGGCTCAAATCCATAAAGTCTATCCTAAACTAATTTGGGCTTTTGGCCGACCTACACCTGTACTAATCTAATCATTTGGGCTTCTGGCTTATTTGCACTTGTCCTAATCTAATCATTTGGGCTTTTGGCCCATAACCTGTCCTAAATTATTCTTTTAAACCTTTGAGGCCCACATCAGTTTCACCGGTATTAAATTACAACTTTGGCTTTGAGCCCTAAACGAATAAATGAATGAATAAATAAATAAATCAAAATACAATAAATAAATCAAGACTTTTCGACTCTCCTAGGGACTACATTAATGGGTTTTGCCTCATTTTATTCTTCTTCCATCTTCTTTTGTCGATATGCCATACGATAGACTTTTTGGATTCAAACTAACTCGAAGAAGAATGGACCACGATGGCCCATCATGGAAATATGGAAGAAAGGAGTCCACTTGGGCTTCTTCAAAGCAGTAAAATGGAACTCGTACTATCATCAAAATCTTGACCACCATGGAGAACTCGAAATCAAACCAACTAAACTTTAACCAAAAAAACTTATAATGGAAATTCTCTTGCTCAAATAATTATCAAGTCTTTATTCTCAAAAGTCTTTTTTCAACCTTCTAATTCTTGGTCAATTTTATCTCAACAATGAGCTTTATATAGAAAACAAATTTAAGGCCAAATCCTACTCCCATCGATATGGGAGAAAGGGGAAAAGAAGGGTAATTAAGGATTTTCAATGGTGAATTTTTTGGATTTCTTTAGGAGAATAGGGTTGTAACCTCATTCTTGTATTAACTTTTGATTTTTTGAAGAAATTTGAATGGTTTCAACCAATAGAAATTGGAGAAAAGGAATAATCCCCAAGAACTAATAGAATTTTCACAAATGTGTACAAATTCATACCATTTTCCCCCAAATTCATGGATTTTGAACGTTGGACGATCCAACTAAGCAATTTCCAGAAGCTTCTCAATTTTTCCTTGTACAAATCTGCATGGGAGACCACGTTACGCATATGAGAGGCAGGTTAATGCCGAACTAGAGCGGGTCGATGCGTTGTTGGAGAGATTATCTTAGATGTTGCAGTTTTCCATTGTTGTTAGGGTTATACGTGTTGTTGTTACTTAAGTTGTTTTCGTTGTCTGGTTGAAGAGAAAGGGAAAGAGAGTTGGGTTGTTATAGGTCGGGTCTGGTGAAATGGGCTAATATTAATTATTGTTTTAGGCTGGCACATGTTGGGCTGCTGGATGGAAAATGGGTTGGTTGAATTTTGTTGGGTAGATTAGTTATTAGGGATTTAGGGACTTAGATTATTTAGGCCATTTATTAAACAGCCAAAATATAAAATTTAGGTAGTTGTATTAAGCTTTAGCCTAATTAATATTCAGTTGACCAATTGCATTGCAATTATGGTCGATTTGATTTCAATTAATATGTAATTTAATAAATTGACCAAATTAAAGTGGCATTTGGAATAAATTAACAATCAATTCACTCCCGAGCTTCTTTATTTAATAAAATTAAACAAATATTTTTTAAATAAAGATTTTAACCATTTGAATCAATTTTCAAAATAACCCTTGATTAAAATTTATTTTTTCATAAAAGAATTATTTAGAAAAATTATATGACTTCATATATGGAAATACAAAAATATATAATTGTTACTTAAAATGACCAAAACTATCAAGATAAATACTTTGAAAAAAAATTTATCTGGATAAAATAAATGTTATGATTTTATTTAAAATTGATGACTTGGAATTAACTTAGTTGTGGAGAAAAAAAATTAGGTGTCAACAATTGTTCCCTCCCTTTGGGTAGGGTGGATGCAAGTAACCTTGGCAAAGGGAGTTTGACGCTCTTAATTTTTGTCTGACCACAAATTCATTTCTGAAAGTGGTTGACTTTCGCACAAATTTCATGGAGCTATGGTCGGACCCTACAATTGGGTTTTCTACAAATCTCAAGTTCCATGAGAATCCAGCCACTTATAGTTCATAAAGCATGATTCTTAAGCTCGATTTTTAAAGAATTCACGATCTATCCTAATTTTTGAATTTTGGTGAAATCAAAAAGCTGAGAAATAAAAAGATTGGGGGGGGATTGGAATGCAGTTGGGTTTTCAACATAGATCACATTCTGCATATCCTTGAGACTTTGGGAATTAGACTGTTTGTAGTTCAACTCAATCAATATAAATGATAATCTTTTATTTTAGATGATCTTTGGCTCGGGGTGAGCGACAAGTTGTTTGTGTCATAAAAAAGAGGCTTGTAACATCTTATCCATAGATGTGGATCTCTTTACATCCATAGGTAAGAATCTATCCAAACATAATTTCCAAAACTCTAGATGTGTTGTCACTCGAATTTGAAGAAAAGAGAGAGTTACCTCTGGTATGAATTTAGAAATATCCCAAAAGTAAAATTGAAGCCGAAATATCCCAAAATACCCACATGACTTCGAATAGGGGTGTGGTTTGATGGTGGTGGCAATCATCCTTTAGCTTGCGTCCAAAGAGTTTGATATCCCTCTCTAGACTATGTCCCAATTTGCTGCTAAGAAAAAGTTCCACATTGTGTTGCGTCCTTTTTTGAAGTCGTCCATACCTGTGGTTTTGATTTTAGATTTTCATCCTCTCGGATGCTCTCAACAATATCTTCAAACAAAAATTGTTAGTAATAAACATAATTCATGAAAGAGGTAAATAGTTTTTTACCATATCTCCACGTGAGTTGTTATTCAAAAAGTGAAGTTGTCCCTTTATGTACCTATTTGGAGGGTAATAACTTACAATAATAAACAAAATAACCATCTTGGATGTCAAATAAAATAGCTCTATATATCTTCAAAATGGGGTGGCCCTCTTGGACACCAATGACACTTTGTGTAGAACGGTCCCTACAACCACTTTAATCCTATGCTAATGCAATAAATCTTTTGGTCAGCTATAATTCTTGTTGCATGTGTAATGATAACCTTTTTGGCAATTAACAATGATTCTTTGCATGTGACCTAGGGTAAGTCTTTCTCATTTTCTATATAGATACGACTTATAGATATCCCTTGAATTGTCAATATTAGGATAGTCATATGCATCATTTGATGTTAGATATGAGGTGAGTTACAGATATCCATTGAGTTGCTAGATTTTTAGATAATCCTGCACATTATTCAACCTTGGATAAGAGATGACTTAAAAATATCCCTCTAATCACTAGCTCTTATGTATTCCCGCACATTATCCAATCTTGGATATAGTGTGACTTATAGATATCTCTCAAATTTTTGGTCTTTGGGTAATCTTTCACATAATCGATCTTGGATATGACGCAGCTTATAGAGAACCCTTGGACCTATCAATTTAGTAATCTTGAATATTCTCCGGTACAAATTTAGTTGTGACTTATGGATAACCTTCAGACTATTGATTTTTGGGTAATCTTGCACACTATTTAGTTAGGATGTTGTTGCGGCTTATAGATGACCTATGGACTATCAACTAATAGGTAATCTTGCACACTATCCTATCTCAAATAACGTGACATATAGATAACCCTCGGATTATCAATTCAGACCATAACTTAAAGATTTCCCTTTGAATCATGTACTTTCAACTTGATATGTTAATGCATGAAAATTCATAAAATGCTGAAATTCCTCGTCGCAGGGCTACCTCGCCTTTTACATGGTTAGCATATATAAAATACTGAGATATCCTTGAAGCCAGATCATATTACCTTCGCGTAGTAAATGGATATTAGTGCTCTATAGTATCTTCTAAGGATATACCTTATCATCTTGCACGGTGAGCAATTATGGAGGCTTAGTTGATAGTATAATGGCCTTCTTGGCAATGAAATAAAATGGCCCTCTCGGAAATAGCATGAAATGACCCTCTTGATGTGAACCTCTTGGCAATGGAATGAAATAGCGCCTGAAATGACCCTCTTTAAAATAGTCTGACATGGACCTCCTGGCAATAAAATGATACGGAGTATCCCTTTTAGCATGTCCGTCTTGGCAAAGAATGAAAAGGCTCTTTTGACAAATTGAAAATAGTTTCACCTCAGTCTATTTATCTGCATTTTTTATTTTTTTTCATGTACCTATACTCAAAGTAGACAGTTACTAGACAGAATGTCTCTCTCACTGGCTACCACAGTCAAGCTTTATGATAGTTTAATGAAGAATACTCAGCATCGTCATTTGAGTGACTTAGTCCATTATTAATCTTCTCTTTTTAAAGCTATATTTAAATAGCACATCCACTCGATGCAAGTAAATGGATAAAATCCTTTTATGGGGATTACTCAAATATTATTTACCTCACTTCAAGATAAATTTTGAGGATGACTTTCTACTCTTCCTCCTATTAAGTGATCCTTTTAATTGTCCTTATAGGGCTGACTCCTTTGAACATACCTGAACTAACAGTAAATATCTAATATACACAGAATCATTTTTTCTAGCAACTATTTTTGAGAAAAGTTCCAAATAAAATATTAATATAGAGAATCAGACGCCTTTGTTTGTCTTCTATGATCTCATGAAATGAGATAGATAATTCAAAAGGTTCATTAAACCCATCTTTGGAGCTACCAAAAATATCTTTCTTAAGCATCATATACTTTGGTGCAGTTCCTAATTTGCTTGGTTGTTTATTTTGAAGAAGATCGTCATTTTGGAATTGATCCCTACATCTATAGAAAAAAATCATTAGTTTTGAGTGAAACTACTCCGTGTTGACCTCTTTCAATTTTTGAGTTGCTGGGTGCTCTTTCATGTTTGGACTTCCACCCTAACTTCCCATTTCAATAGATGTATAGGCTAGATTAAGTAAAAAGATATGTGTAGTTTTTAAAAAATTAATCTTGATTTTGAAAACCTAGTTTCAAAACTCATGCAAAAGTATTTAGAAAAATCTCTGGCAGTCATGTCATGTACTAGATAAATCGATATCTTCCTCTTGAGGATCAACTATATCCGACATTTGATGGAGGATTTCCAAACACTCATTATTTTTGCTTAGTAGTTCTACAAAATTTTTTGTCATAGTTGGAGATTTAGTCTATCTAGACTTTGTCGCAGCTAGCGATTTCTAAAACTTGACTTTGACATCTAGTGTTGGCGAACTTGAAATACACTCCATCATATTAGCAGAAATTTTGAGGACCTCCTCAAAAAATTTTCCCTAGTTTAATATGGTTGAGATAATCTTGGGTTGAGAGGTTCTGAAGTTTTCTCTGGTTTTCATTCTCATTGTTGGATGATGATCTTTTTCTTTAGAATTTTTTAGATTCCTTCTCAAAAATTTTGCCCCAGTTTCCATTTCCTGGCGTGGTATGACCGAGTTGTTCGGGAACCTACGTATCCTGTTAAAGCAAAAATCAGGTCAAACATAGTTCAAGACTATACTTGGAATATATAAAAATCTAATGGGTTGACCAAAGCCGACATAGGCCACCTATGTATCTCATTCTTAAGAATTCAGGTCATCATGTAGTTCATACATAAAAGAGAAAAGGTAAATTCTTCTAAGGGATTGACTGAAGTTGACATAAGTTGAGTACGTATCTCATTATTGGGAATTCGGATCAAACATAGTTTGTACTATGCTAGGGATATATAGAAAAATATAATAGGTTGACAAAAGATGACATAGGCCACCCACATATACTATTATTAAGAATTTAGATCATCACGTAGTTCATACATGAAAGGGAAGCATAAATTCTCCTAAAGAGTTGACCAAAGCCGACATAGGCCACCTACATATCCCGTTCTTGGGAATTAAAGTCAAACATAGTTTGTACATAAAAGGAAAGGGATTCTAGGCAATCAGAAATCATAAAAACAATCAGCTTCACAAAAGTGCAATTACAAACAACAGAGGAAACAAAAGCAAAAACATTCATCAAATGTAGTATCTCTTTACCGCATTGAAATTGATTGGTTTGGTCCACTCTTGATGATCTATCTCAATAGGATCAAGGCTCCCCAATATTATACCTTTTGAACTATTACGACCCTTGCTAATTTGTAGATAACTTTCCTTTGTACTCTTCTTAATAAGGAAATATGCATTTGAGAACCAATTGCCCAACTTCAAATATTAGAACTCTTGCATTCTTATTGAAGGCGCAGACCATTCTATGCTGGAACAACTGGACATGACACGTGGAAATTATTCTCTTCTCATCAATCAACATGAGTTGTTCATAGCAAGCACGATCCCATTCTTCGTTACTTAATCTATCTTCTTGAATAATTCTTACGGAAGGTATTTCAACCTTGGCAGATATCATGGCTTCATTTTTGTAAACTACTAAATAAGTAGTTTCCCCAATTGAGGTTTGAACTATTATTCGATACCCTAGTAAAGCATAAGGCAATATATCATGCCATGATCTATCATTTTCAACCATTTCCCTCCAAATCTTTTTGATTTTTTTATTGGCGGCTTCCACAACTCTATTCATTTGTGGACAATATGTTATCAAGTTGCAATGAACAATCTTGAATTGATCATAAATCTCATTCATCAAGTGACTATTCAAGTTAGCCCCACTAACAATAATAATTGATTTTGGCACTCCATATCAGCAAATCAGGTTATTCTTGACAAAATCTGCAACTACCTTTTTGGTCATGACTCTATATGAAGCAGCTTCCACCCACTTAGTAAAGTAACCAATAGTAACTTAAAAGAATCTATGCTTATTTGGTGTTGGTAGATCTATTGGTCTGATAATACCCATACCCCAAGCTATAAAAGTCCAAGGTGAACTGATCAGATAAAACTTATATGGAGGAATCTGAATCAAATCTCCGTGTATCAAGCATTTTGGGCACTTTGTACATACTTCCTACAACCATTTTCCATAGTCATCCTAAAGTAACCAATTCTTAGAATATTTCTAGCAACGGTAAATATATTCATAGGACGCCCGCAGACTCCAGCATGTACTTTTTTCATTAGTTTCATGGCTTATGTGGCATCAACATATCTTAGAAATCCTAAGTCTAGAGTCCTCCTAAAAATAATTTCTACACTTGGAAAATAATTCTTTGCCAAACATCGGATTGTCCTTTTCTAATTGTTGATGGCTACATTAGGATATGTTCTAGATTCTAAATACCTTTTAATATCAAAGTACCATGGCTTTCTATCGACTTCCTCTCCAACATGCGCACAATGTGTGGATTGTTTGTTCAATCTTATTTCCCAAAGATTGCTATAACTCTGATCTAGGTGTTAAATCATAGAGAATATAGTAGCCAAAGCCTCAATAAACTCATTCTGTATCCTTAGAATGTGTCAAATCAACTTTCTTACATTTTTCACACAATTATTGTACTAGTTCTACGTAAGGGGTAATCTTGGTGTTCTTCACGGCCCATTCTCCCCATACTTAGTGAATTATCAAATGTGAATCTCCAATGACTAGCAATTCTCAAACAACCATACTAAGGGCCAACTTGAGGCCTAAGATGTAAGCCTCATATTCATCCATGTCATTAGTGCACAAGAAGTGTAATTTAGTGGTTGCTAGATAGTGTTGGCCTATTTTTGATACCAAAACTCTCTAATTCCTGAGCCCCTAAAGTTGACCGTTCCAGCGAAAGACATTCTCCATTCGAGGTATGTTTCTGCAATGTCTTCTCCAACGAATAAAACCTCCTCATCTAGGAAGTAATTTCGAAGTGGCTCATATTCATCATCAATCGAATTCTTAGCTAAATGGTCTACTAAGGCTTGCCCCGTGATTTCCTTTTAAGTCATATACATGATGTTAAACTCACTGAACAGTATTTTTCATTTGTCTAACTTTCCCTGGGCATGGCTTTTTGAAATATACTCAAATGGATCCATTCTATAAATGAGATATGTTTTTTATGAGGATAGATAATGCCTCAGCTTTTGTTGAACCTAGGTCAAAGCACAAGATGTCCTTTATATAAGAGTGTAGTAAGCCTTGTATGGTGTGAAATTTTTACTCAAGTAGTAGATTGTTATCTCTTTCTTATCGGTCTCATTGTGTTGCCCGAGGACACATCCAAAATCCTTTTCTGAGACTAATAGGTAAAGCAATAATGGACTTCCTTCCCTTGGTGGAACCAAAATTGGTGAAGTAAGCAGATAGTTCTTGATTCTATCAAAAGCCTTCTAACATTCTTCTGTCCACTCGTTCAATACATCTTTCTTTAACATCTTGAGAATTGGTTCGCATATGATTGTCGATTGGGAAATGAATCTACTAATGTAATTCAAATGACCCAAAAAACTCATAACTTCTTTCTTGGTCCTCAGCGGTGGTTCCTAAATTGTCTTAATCTTTGATGGGTTGAGCTCAATGCCTCTTTTACTGACTATGAACCCTAGTAACTTTTAAGATGACACACCAAAAGCATACTTAGCAGGGTTCAACTTCAAGTTGTACTTTCTTAGTCGGTTGAAGAACTTTTCCAGGTATGTCAGATGATTTGAACTCTTTTGAGATTTAATGATTACACCATTCATGTACACCTCAATTTCTCAATGAATCATATCATGAAATATCATAGTTATATCCCTCATGTATGTCACACCAGTATTTTTGAGAGCAAACAACATTATCCTATAGTGATAAATGATATGTTACAGAAATATAGCACTTTTGATGCTTAAAACGATAAAAATATGCAGGTTTCTTAGGTTGATTTGTTAGATATGATGTGTTTTGGGTCTGTTTTGTAGGAAACTAAATTTTGGATGATATGTTAGTGAAAATTTGAAAAATGGAGTTTTTGGCTACTTACTTGACCAATTTTGGGTATTCATGACACTTTTCGAATGTACGTAACCAAAGCATATGATAAAAGTAGAAGATTTAAAGTTTGGTTACAAGTATTGAAAGGCCTGGCACTTACTTATGTCAACATATAGGCCATATGTAGGACATGTGGTCTGTATGAGACTATGGTAAGTACTATAATTGAAGATCCAGAGAGTGAAAGAGCTGAAAAAGAACTTCTGGTACTTACCTATGTCAACATATGGACCGCATGTGGGTAGAGTAAGTGTAAGAAGTCAAAAATACCAAGAGAAGAAGGTGTAGGAAATTTTTTTGGCACTTATATGTGTCTATATATGCCAGGGTTAAGCCACATGTGGTACATGCTCCAAAGACCAGGCTGCATGTAGACACGGGTAAGTAGCCATCGACCCTTTTTTGTGCCTTTTCATTCAGAATTTAATTTTAGGATTTTCTCATAAGTATCATTTATGTATTTTTAGTAGTAGTTATGCACTTTTGATACTTACAAATATATTTTGATTCCAAGATTCGATTTTAGTCTTGGAATTCTCTTGTATTGACTTCACTTGCTTAATTCAGATAAAGTTTTGGGTTTTTAGTTGTGATTATTGTGGTTTCATCTTATGCTATCAATCATGAATGTTGTTGATTCTTTCATAAGCATGAGCGGCTAAAAAACCCTTAGCTAGGGTTGTGGAAACCTTGGCAGATTGACGAAGTAGAGAAAATGCTATTGTTGTTCTAAACCAGTACCCATGCATGTATTGCATTATCTTTACTATAATAGCTATCTTAGCGGTCGCAAATGTTAGAATCCCACTTAGATTATTCCTACTCACTCCAAAAGAGGAATAATGACTAGGAAAAGATAACTATAAGGGTAATTTGAAGCTTAATGGTCGATCCACGCTATTAGGTATTATCTAAGTAAGATGGTTGCATGTCGTCTAATAATGAGAGACTTAAAAGGTAATAGTTAATTGGGATCTAGGATAAGGGTTAGTAAGGCAACATCCTAATACTCAAAAGTCTAAGGGTGAAATCTATTAGCTAGTCCAAAAAATGCTAAATGGTACATAACTTATTAGATTCTACATGCAAGGTATCGGTTTGGTTCAACAAAGCACGATAACCCTACGAATTTGAGAAGCTATGGGGGAAACAATCTTAGTGTTTATTGATGGTTGATCACAACCAAAGTTAATACTAGCTACTTTTTCGATATTGATACTTCAATCCCCCTATTTACTTTTCCAGTTTTGCCCATTGATTACAACAGCTGAAAGCCACAATTCCATGAATTCCCTTGGGATTTGACCCCAACCTTTGTTGGGTTACTATATTTGAAAATAATCGCATAATATTCAAATTGAAGATATAGCGTGGGCATTGTCAAATTTGGCATCGTTATCGGGGAATATGGTGTTTGGTTGTAAATTAAGGTTGTTGTAGTTTTTAGGTCTTGTCATTTTTGTTCTTAGATGAGTATAAGCTGATGTATGCCTAGCAAACAGAGTATAGTAAATTCCTTACTCCCAATGAATCCAAATCTAGAGAGGATCCTACAAACACCTAATAGAATGACGGAACCAAAAAAAGATGATATTTCTAAAAAGGGTTCGTGATGATGTGTCACCCCTTCCTCCTGAAGGAGTTTAGGACATTATTGATCAATAGACAGGGGTTATTCTAGAACAATCTCCTAATCAAAATAGGGAAGAAGAAGCCCAGCACATAGCTCTAGAGGCATAGTTAGCTGAGCAGAGACATGCAGCAGACCACCGAGCAGCACTCAATAGAAATTAGAACAAAGCTAGAGGTGGTCGTGCTTGGGTGATTCCAACCTATTAGTATTAGTATCCATATGAGGATGATGAAGATGATCTAGAGTACGTTGAGCCGGCAGAGAATGGATCCATTATTCCTCCTATTTTACCCCTAGGCATTAAGTTTGACATAACGAGCAATGATCCAGCTCTTAAATTTGATGGGTGTATTTGTGGGTTCGCCTACTGATGAGGAAAACATGCACCTTACAAATTTCATTAGGATCTACAGTTGATATACAAATTTAGGGGTAAATTAAAAGGCGCTTAGACGGAGGTTTTTCCTCTTCTTACTTATAAGAGAAACATCTTTATAGCTAGGGGAACTGCCAAGAGAGTCTATCACTATATAGAACAAGTTATATGGGAAATTTTTAAATAGGTTCTTTCCTCTATCTAGATGTTATAGATTAAGGATGAGATCTATAATTTCAGGCAACTATAGTCAGAATCTATGTATGAGTCATAGTTCAAGTTCAAAAAAAAGCTGAGTATGGTTCCCAACCATTGGACTTCATGGATGAGTTTACTGAAGGTATTCTACAGAGCCCTGACCATCAATTATAGAGCCATGGCAGACACCATCTTTAGAGGAGCTATTAGGAGATTATGTTGAGAGGTCGCTTCAGAGATGCTAGATTAGATCTCGCTCACTAATCGAGGGTGGCAAACTGAGAGGCTGAGAGAGCATCTGGAACATATGCTATTGGTTCCTCCTGTGACCAGGAATTAGCTGATGATTCAGTAGCACAAAATATTGTACTACTAAGAACAGATCTTGGGTTACTGGCAAAGCAGTTTATAGCAATAGGTTATAAGAAAGTAAAGGTAGTAGGAGTATAGGGTGTAGTTTCCAAAACTTATGAGTAAGAATTAGAAGAGGAAGCAAACTATTTGGATCATCAATTGGCGGGTTTCTGAGCCCAAGGGTAAGAAAACCAAGGACAAAACTATTATAACAGATATAGAGACTATAGTGGGAGTGAGATGGCGATTGAAGAAAGAAGGGAGATAAGTACATTCCACCTGGAAGATTAAATGCAGAAGCAAGAATGGAAAAGAGGCTGACCAAGCTGGTAAAGGGTCAAAAAAAATAGGAGAACAACCTTACGGAGATTAAGGCTAACATTTAATGGTTAACCCAAAAGGTTGAATCTCATGCCACTGTTATCAAGTAGTTAGAGTAATAATTCGGATAGATATCATCAATACTAAATAAGAGGAAACTAGGTACCCTTCCAAACAACACTATGCAAAATCTAAAAATGATGATCATGTTTTTTCCATTACCATAAGGAGTGGTATGACTATTGTAGATCCCTCACTACCTGCTGTAGAAGTTCTAGGGCATGATGATGTTATTATTGATGAAACACTTGTTGTGGAGTCATAAAAGGTAATGAGTGGTGATGGCAAAGCTGGTAAGGACAAAGGTAAGGTTCTGGTCATTGATCAGGAAATAAGATAGATTCCAAGATCACCCCCACCTTTCCCTCATTGACTAAAGCAAAAAAATAAGAAGCGATTCATGAGATGTTGAAAGAGTTGAGCTTGAATATTCTTTTTTTTTTGTCATCAGAGAAGATACTTATATATACCAGGTTTATGATGCAACTATCTACAAAGAATAAAATGGCTATGATTGAGGATGTTGATGGTTTGCACCATTGTGGTGCAGTCACGGCTAGGTCTCTAGCCCAGAAAAAAGTGATCCCAGAGCATTCACTCTAGCATGCAATATTGGGTCATCTCAATTCGCCAGAACCTTATGTGACTTAGGAGCCAGTATAAATTTGATGTAGTTGGTTGTCTTCAAGCAATTGGGCTTAAACCTACCTGAACCAACTATAATGTGGTTATTGATGGCTGACTGCATGGTGATAAAACCTGTGGACATTTTTTTAATGTGATTGTGAGAGCATATAAATTTATATTTTCGACTGAATTTGTCATTCTATACTAGGAGGTTGACACTGAGATGCCCATAATATTGGGGAGACTATTTATGGCCATAGGTAAAGTGATGTTGACATAGAAAAGGGAGAGTTAAAGTTCAAAATCAATGGTGAGAAAGCCATATTCAACATACAAAATTCAATGAAAAAGCCAACTAATATAAGGGTGGTGTCAGTGATAGATTATATTGATGACCCAGGAGGGTACACTTGAAATACCTATGCTTTGTTAGAAAAAATCCCTTAGTTGAAGTTTCTGGGCAAGGACAACTCAAGGGTACTAGTCATAGCCTAGGATACAACTTGGGGTCCTCTTACTCATATGTTAGTCTGTGTAGTGGGGGTTTACATTCTATCTAAGGTATGGTTTTAGCCTTTCTAAAGTTGTATGTTTGGGTACAGGTCGTAGGTTGCCTAGTCGTATGATGCTTGAAGTTTTGGCCAAGGCATTCTGACTTGGGTATGAGTTGTAGGGTACTACTCATATCATAAGGTATGAGTTATGCATGTGGAGTTATATATTGATCAGATTAGGCATCCATGATAAGGTCTAGGGTATGAGTTAGGGTACCACTCGTACCTTAGGGTATGGGTCAAGGGGATGAGTCTTACCCTTCGATGTGTTATTTTTAACTTTTAAATTGAGGACATTATAGACATTTCTCACCCATAAACCCTTATAACCCATGACTTATATCCTTATTTGACTCTTCATTCTTAACGTATAAAATATCAAAAATATCCCAAAACACTCTCCAAAACTTCTCTATCAAGATTGAACTAGGGTTTCAAGAGGTGTCCTTCTAGAGGCTTAAAGACCAAGAATCTTTCCTTGAATCTTCTTGTAAAAAGGCATGTACTTCTCCCCTCATTGTTAGTTCGAAATTATCATGTGTTTTGAGCATTGATTTTGATTCTTAAATGGCGATTTTGAAATCAAATATTAAGGGTTTTGATGCATATTGTTAAGTATTGTTTACTCTTGATTTAAATAATATTTTCACATGTTTTTTTATGATGGTTTGCATATGTGGGTGCTTGTTTATTGTGGTTTGATAAATGGTTCATGGGTAACCCTAATCTTAATGGCTTTTACCTTGATTTTGGTCTTGTTAAAGGTGTGCCCATAAGGTGTTTGTGAAAATGTCTAAAAGAAATTACTAGTCACGTGTTAATGGTGTTTTAAACTAAGAAAAATGAGTATGAATGGTTTCCAAATAGTTTTGTAAAGGCTTTGTTGTATATGAAATGATTTAAATAGAAACCTTGGTGGTTTAATTAATTAAAATGGGTTTGAGTACCTAAACCTTAAAGTTAACGAGTTTCCTTGTTAGACGATGGGTTAGAGCCCCAAAATCATATAAATGGTTGATTGATAAGAATAATGGCATGTGTATACTTGAAAGTAGTATTGGTATGACGATACCAACGAAGTGACTTTGGTAAGGAATTAACTAAATGGTTGGTTGTGTGTGAATGGTTTTAATTTAGTCTTTAAAGCAGGATGTTTAGCCAAGCCATGGAAGGTGGAGGTCTCAGAGGTATCAAAGCTAGAAACTCATGATTTTCCAGTGTGAGGTTGGTTATGGTGACCATGTGCATTACGTCACACTTATACTCTTGGAGATGTTCTAGTCATCTTATATTCTCTATGTCTCATGCAGTAAATAGGCCTTGGGGACCCTTTCAGCAGGTGGCGCTGACCTCATATATCCCATGGGTGAAATTCTAAATGATAAGGCTACACATCCCAGGTTAAGGATTTCAAAGTTCATGCTAACCTTATCCCTTATCCTGGTATGGTATGTATATATATGTATTGTATTGGTTATATGTATTTATTGAATGGTCTTAAACTATTGGCATTATTTTATTCTTATCCTTGAGTTACATACTAGCATTCCAACTACTAACCATCTTCAGACATTGTGTCCCCATGTGACACAAGGTCCAGAGCTTCTTCTTCTCTTCCTGCACATTAATCGAGTATTCAGGTGATTCGAGTGTTGAAATTGAAGTGGTGAGCTTTCATACTTTGAAAGGCATACATTTCATAGTATTCTTACCTTATGTCATAAAATTCTTTGGATTTGGCTTTGGATATTATTGGAGGCTTGTACCGATATATTATTGACTTTGGATTTGTAGAGGCTTTGTGGATGACTGTGGACTTGGGTAGGTTAGATGTTGTATGTGGATATAAATGGAATGATTAGACATTCTTAAGTTATGTTTATTAGTCTTGTTTATGCTATATTTTTATTATATGTTCAAAGTTCATCTGACACTTGTGGTTGATATGATAGTTAGGTTAGGCAAAAAGGACAATCTCTGTTCCTTGTTGGGCTTTAGATGCCTATTGTGATAAGGACTCAGTTTGGGTCGTGTCAAATTAGTATGAGATCCAGGTTTATGGTCAGTTGGGTGCCTGATAACGCTCAATCTACAGCTCTCGTAGGAGTGTAAAGCGGTCGTAGTCAAATATATAACCCAACTGGGTTGGGTATCGATCCCACAGGGAATAGCTTAGTCAACAAGTAAGCAAAGATTACTAGACTTTTAGTGCAAGTCTCGTAAAGGGGGGGAGTTTTGTCGTGCAATTGATGTAATCAAAATAGTAAAGTAAAGACAAAAAATACTAAAGTAAAAAGAAAGAATGTTTAGTAAGATGTAAAACAATGAGAATTGAGAAGTTGGGGTTATGTCCACCTTATGAGTTGTACGTCTCTATTGGCTATGAGTTGTGTGGAATTCAGACATGTATGTGCTTATAGAGAATTGTATTCGATGGTAAATCCAAGCATCTTTCGACCTAAACAAGGACTATTTCACTTTAACTCTTTCGAGCTTAAAGCGTATCTAACGGTACAAATTCTCCAAGAGGTTAATCCAGTTACGTCACTAACTTTTTAATAGGGGATGGGACCCTATTACCTTGACATTATCTTTTTTCCAGACATATAACTTTTCTTTCGAACAAGTTAATGCTATACTGGCGTTATTCTATGCGTCTGCAACCACAAGAATTTGCATTAAGATGAAGAGAATAATGATATAAGCAGCATACGTGTTGCGAATTCACAAACTCATAGAAATAGATAGTATCTCATACGGCTTCCATAACCCCAACAGAGAAGTTTAGCTACTCATGATTGCAACGGAAAACATAATAGCAATTATTATCATACCAAAATAATCTCACGATAAGTATAGGGGTAAGAATGGCGTGAATTCCTTGCTGAGTAACATTTCTCTTGTTGTGGAAATTAAGAATTGAATAGATGAATAGAAGAAGAATAAGAAGTAGAATTAATGGAAGAATTAGAATCCGAGTTGTAAGTTGTGGAATAAGAAGTAGAATGAGAATTATTAAAATCTCTAGCAAAATAGGGTATTTATAATACCCCTATCCTATTCCTACTAAGTTAATGCATTACTTAACCCAATCCTACTGGGTTACTGCATCATTATCCTAATCCTAATAAATTACTGGATTATTATCCTAATCCTAATAGGTTACTGCTAATCCCCAAAGTCTTGTAAAATACTGTTTTTGCCCGGGACAGGTTTTCCATGCACCACTTTTGGTCCTTGGCGTCCAATCTTTCCCTTCCTTCTTTCGTGAAGCTTCCTTTGGCGTCAAGTTATCCATAAAATGCTGAAATCTGCATCATTTATACCTGAAAACTTGCTAATCACATTTGTTAGCTCAATTATAGGAAAAAGGACTAAAAGTGCATGAATTATATATTTTGTCCTCAAAACTTAGCTAAAATATGGGTAAAATATAGTACTTTAGGCGTGTAAATTCGCCTATCATCAACACCCCACACTTAAAGCTTTGTTCGTCCTCGAACAAAATATCATGTCCATATAAACATCTACTTAGGGTTTCACAGTAACAACACAAAATAGTCATCAAGACAGGCATAGCAATCATTAACAAAGAGTAGTTTTCTGATCACTTCTAGAAACAATTCAACCTCTAATATAGACTCGTGATGATGGTTAATTCGTATTCAAAAGTTAAGGCACAAAGAATCATACACGACTACCCAAAACTCATCAACCATGTTTGTCTCACATAAGATCTTACCCATAATCACTCACAAATATTGCATTTTTCGAAACATGGGTACAATTTTCTCCTTGCTCTCGCTCTCACAAAGAATTCATATGTTGCAACTGATGACCATAGGCTTGCCTTTAGTGTAATGCTCCACTAAATATCAGAATGCTAAGCTTAGGATCAAATAGGTCTTTTACAGGTTGTAATGTAGGCTAAGGGACGGGTAGGACTATTTTGGCCAGAAATAGTGACTATGTTCCTAAGCGCTTTAATACATCACATTATGCCATTAAAACTTTCTTTTCAAACAACCTTTTTGCTTTCTTTTAATCTAACTCCCTTTGTCACCTCTTTTGTTTTTCAATTTTTGAACATAACTAACTTTTCAGTTTTCCTTTCCTTTTTTTTTCTTTTCATAACACCTCTTATGGTAGCAATTCTTTTTTATTACAAATTCAAGCACCATTACATTCTAAAGCATCATACTCACCCAATTTCCTTTTATTTTGTCACATGACTTTACACGTTAAAGCACTTAGGAATTTGGATCAAATTATGGTCTTGAAAAAATGGATTAGGCTTGCATATGAGGTTGTCAAAGAAAATAGGCTAAAGACTCAAAAGGGGTTAACTAGGATAATGTCCACGGGTAGGTAAAAAGAAGGTAAACAAGTCTAGGTTGCCAAAGAAATGCCTAAATCATCTCCTAGACTCACACTCTTTATTTTCGCTTTACATACATACCAGGCAAGTTCTAGCATCAACCACAGACATAGAATATACTATCATCTCACACACACAAGGTACATGGTCGACTTTATTGGGAGCATTATAGACTCTTGACCCAACAGATGAATGAATTAAACCATACGATTATCACATAGTGAGTCACACTTGGAGTCTAAACGTCTTAATAGTAATGATTTTATCACAGACTCTTGTCACAATACCATGCTGCCTATCAGAACAATTTCATGCAAAGTTAAAAATTTAACTAAAAAAAAATTTTAACTACTAAAAAAAACAAAAATAAATAAGCAAATGCAGATAAAGAAGTATAGCATACAAATACCAGCACCCCACACTTAGACGGGACACACTGTCCTCAGTGGAAATTAAACAAGAAGAACCTGGATTAGTCGGACTCGTTCTCTATGTCTGGGGTCATACCCCCTGCATTGGAATCATCATCAGAGTCGTCATCCTTAGAGTTTCCTCAAATTGTACCCCACTTGATCCAAAAGTGCGTTTGAGGTATTTGTAGCGAGGAGGATTCAGTTTGCTCTTTTCTTCCTCTTTTCTTACCTTTCTGTGTGGTGGGCGCTTTTTCTTTTCCTTATCGTCCTTTTTGTGCCATTCTACCTGAGATCTCAATAAAGTCATGTTAGCTTCATCTCGGTGGATATAATCAATAAACAAGCAGTAGTGGCACCACCCCACACTTAATTTGTCGGTACAAACTAGTGAAGTGAACGATGTCGATTACTCAGACTTCATCGATATACGTTTATGTGATATGTTCCAACCATATAATCAGTGCAGTTATACTTCATAAAATCTTGGCAATACTTTCTTGTTTGATATATCAAGACTACTACATAGAGATTGAATCAAGGTATAGCATCTAGAAATATTCACAACCTCATATGTTGGTAGTCAACCATAATTCTTATCTCGATGAACAAGTCATTCCAACATGTAATCTTTCTATTGACAAGATTATGCAATTTTCTTGACCATGTCAAATCCGCAAAAGTATGACAGTGCATCAAAATCGAATACAAGTTGGAAACAAGTCAAGATCATCCTTACGTATCCGTTCACTCACTTAGTTGTATCACAACAACTCAACCACATTCACATCACTACTACTACTTCATGATTTAACAATTCATTATAGGCGTAGTAGTGTTGTACTAACGGAATATAAATGAAGAACAAAGAAGTACTTACTTGATTGATGGCCTCGGAAGATGTTCTTGTAAAGTAAAGAGAGCAAACGAAAATTTTTGAGAGAATTTGGAGAGGTAGGCGGCGCTTTTGTTAGGTTTGCAATGTATTTTTGGTCCAAGACTAAGTTTCTTATTTATAGGGAAATCTTGGGTCGGGTTTTGACTCATTTAGAATCGGATTTGGAGACCAAAAGTGACCATAGGCGGCGCCTCATGCTTTGCCTATGCTTGGCATAGGCGGCGCCTTTTGCAAAGCATTTGTTGAGCATATGAAACACCCCGTACTTAATTACGTGCATTAGCCATTGTTATATGTGTTGGAGTATATGTATTGATCCTAAGTTAGGTATATATGAGTATTGATTATTTTGAGATGGTTTCAAGTGTATAGTTTGATTATATGTGTATAGGAATCGACCATATTTATATCGGAATTTGCCCGTCGATGTTTCCATACGAAGGTTATTGAATAAGCTTTTCGACGATATAAAGATTTTCAAAAACGGATAAGTTTCGGATATAAGCGAGCACGTTCGAAACTATAAAACGGTGGCCGGGAAGTGAACAGTAAAATTGCAGGAAAATTTCCAGTTTTTGGGTCAACTTTGAACGATCATAACTCCCTCAATATAATGAACTGTGCGAGCTACCACATATCAAAAGAAATATCTTTGAGTATTCTTTCTAATGAAATTTGTTTCATCCAAATACAACATCTGAGTAAGGAGTTATACTCGTTCTATTTCAGCCTCTCAAAACAGATTTTTGTGAACAGTAAATTAGCAGGAAAATACTGAGACCTGCCAGTTTTTTTGGGTCAACTTTGAACGATCATAACTCCCTCAATATAATGAACTGGTAGATCTACCATATATCAAAATAAATATATTTGAGTCTTATTTCCAATGCAATTGGTTTCATCCAAATTCAAGATTTGTGTAAGGAGTTATACGCGTTTTACTTCAGCCTCTCAAAACAGATTTTTAGGGTCACCTTCAAACGATCATAACTCCTTGTACAGGACGAACTGGGTGTCCTAATTTATATGAAATGAAATACCTTTGAATTATCTTTCCAATGATACCAATTTCACCCAAATACGATATCGTAGCAAAGAGTTATGGTCTATCTACTTCAGCTTGTCAAAACGGTCCACCGGAGGACATATTTGACATTATTTAAATTTTAAAGGCACTTTGGTCATTTCCTATGATATTATGGACGGAAATATGTGTATATGTACATGTATATGAGTTCAAAAACTCATATCCATCATCAATCATAGGGGAGAACAAACCCTAGCAAAATTTGACCTTCAAATTACTTGTGATTCAACCGTGGAAAGTCCAAATTGATTCCGTAGTTGTGTTCATCGTCTCAAGGGCTTCGAGAAGCACCCCTTATTTGTGCCAACAGGACATCAAAACCCAAAGGGCCATTCTATGGTAAGGATGTAAATTATGTTGGTGTTATTTATATGGATATGTATATATATATATATATGCATGTGAGCATGAGAAGTATGTTGTTTGATTGTTGTTGAAAGATGATTGGAAATGATGTTGGATCATTCTTGTGCATGGTTGGATTGTGTTGAATTGTGAAGGGATGATGTGGTATTGATGATGTGGTATTGAAATGATGATTATATATATATATATATACACATAAACCTATTGTTCAAGTTGGATTTTGGAATGCTTTGCAAATATTGGTTGTATGGAATTATGGAAGAGAATTGTGGTGTTGGGTTGCTAATACTAGATGCCAAATATTTCATTGTAGATAAGTGATTTGTAAAGGCGGGAAGTTGTGTTGAATTGGTATCCGATTCTACAACGAGGTATGTAAAGTATACTCTAACGATGTTCTTTGGCATGAAAACACCAATGTTCCATCAAGTAAGATTCCGATGGTTATCCAAACACATGTATTGTTCTACATTACCAATGAAGTTGTTTCCATTCTATAAAGTGTCAAAATGATTCATTGATATACCAAAAGGCTCCTATTTCATTGTTGTGATATTGATGATTCTGAAACATATTATTGATGTACCAATGAGTCCTTATTACATCGTTATTGTATAGAAGGTCTATTACTTGATTCCTATTGATGTATCATTGTTCCAAAGGTACTATATTGGCATGAACACTAATGTAATAATCTCAAAAGCTTTTGAACTAAGTTATTGGAAAAATCTCTTATGTGTTACTTGATATACGTGTGGGTGGTATCCCAGGGGCATAAGCCTAGCATGGGTCGATCCCAATTGATATGTACTGGGGGCAGCCTAATGGTCACAGTACGGTACAGTATTGATTATTGTTAGGTGGTTGGAGGTTCGGGAGGAGGAGGTAATGGCGAATAATAATTGTAAAGAATGAAATGAATGAGTCCTTATTACATCGTTATTGTATAGAAGGTCTATTACTTGATTCCTATTGATGTATCATTGTTCCAAAGGTACTATATTGGCATGAACACTAATGTAATAATCTCAAAAGCTTTTGAACTAAGTTATTGGAAAAATCTCTTATGTGTTACTTGATATACGTGTGGGTGGTATCCCAGGGGCATAAGCCTAGCATGGGTCGATCCCAATTGATATGTACTGGGGGCAGCCTAATGGTCACAGTACGGTACAGTATTGATTATTGTTAGGTGGTTGGAGGTTCGGGAGGAGGAAGTAATGGCGAATAATAATTGTAAAGAATGAAATGAATGAATGTATACCGTTCCACAAATGTGTTTGAATTCAAGAACCCAATTCAGATTAATGATAATGTTCATGATCCTAAAAGTGTTTATGAAGTGTGGTTCACTTCTATTATGATTTATTCACATGTGTATGATTTTCTTGATCCCCCATATCACATATGATTATTTACAGCTTTACATACTCAGTACATATCTCGTACTGACGTCCCTTACGGGGGACCTGTATTTCATGCTGCAGGCACAGGTACCTCAGCTCATACACCGCACCAGTAGGAGCCAGGTCATACAGCTATTGTTGGTGAGCTCCAGTTTGCTTCGGAGCTTTCCGAGTCGGTTTCTTATATTTTGTTATTGTACAGGAGTCATGTGTGGGCGGGGGTTGGTCCCGACCCTAGTTATATCATGTATATCCTAGAGGCTTTGTAGACATAAAGAAGGGTAAAGTCATAGAAGTTTATATAGTGATGTTATATTCGTATATGGGGTGGCCCCGACGGCCAAGTATTATATATATGTATATATATTTGTGCGTGTTGTGCTGATACAGGTAATTAGACCCTTTTATATACAGCGAAGTGCTGCCCAAATTTTTGGTGACATGTAAGTGAAAGTACAGGTATTTGAACGGGTTCTCCCGGGCCTTCTCAGCTTCGGGTGCCAGTCCGGCCCGATGGGATTTTGGGCTGTGACAAAAGTGGTATCAGAGCGGTTCGTCCTAGTGAGTCTACAAAGCCGTGTCTACGTAGAGTCTTGTTTATCGGTGTGTTGTGCACCACATCTATAAACAGGAGGCTATGGACATTTAGGAATTGTTTCTTTTCTTCATGTCTTAGATCGTGCGATAGAGCTTATATTGTATATGAAGTCATAGTTGACCACTGAGTCAATTTGTTTCTCTTATTATAGTAATGATGCCGGTTACCAGAAGCAAGAATACCGGTAAGCAAGTAGATGTGGCTGCCGGAGAGGGGACTAGTAAGTCACCCACTATACCAGCTAATAAAAGTGAGGCTCCAGCTGAGCATGCATCAGAAACTTCCCCCAGTCCAGAAGAAATAAGGGGGAGGAGAACTATATCCCTAGAGCCACCTATTAATGTTGTTGATCAAGATCTTAGAAATGCAGTGTAACTTTTGACTCGTATAGTTGCTGGGCAAGTCCAAGGGCAAGCCATTCCTGTCGCGGGTTCTAGCAGTACTGATAGGGCGGCTAGTCTTCGAACGCAAGATTTTCTTAAGATGGATCCACCTACTTTTACCGGATCCAATCTTAACGAAGATCCGCAGGACTTTATTGATCAAATCCAAAGGGCCCTAGAGGTGATGCATGTATCGGGCAGAGAGACAGTGGAGTTAGCCGCGTATAGATTCAAAGGTGAGGCTATATATTGGTATGAAGACTGGAAACGGTCGAGGGGCATTGATGCACCCCCAGCTACTTGGAAAGAGTTCAAAGAGGCATTTATTGATCATTATCTTCCATATAAAACTCGTCAGGCCCGTGCGGATCAGTTCTTAAATCTTCGGCAGGGTAATACAAGTGTGAGGGAGTATAGTCTTCGATTTAATTCCTTGTCCAGATATGCTCCTAATGTTATAGCTACTATGGATGACAGAGTTCATCGGTATGTGAACGGATTGGATCCGTATTTGGTTAGGGATTGTACTATTGCTGCACTGAATAAAGATATGGATATAGCTAGGATCCAAGCATTTGCACAGAAAATGGAAGATCAGAGACAGAGAAGAAGAACGCAGGAATTTGAAAGCGGATCTTCTAAGAGGGCCAGATCTACAGGGCAGTTTATGGCGCCACAGGGAGGTTTTAGACCTCAATTTTCTGCTAGACCACCTAGGCCATTATTTTCTTATTCTGCAGCTAGTGCTCCACCACAGCATCAGGGGTTCAGAGGCAGTCAAATTGGGCATTGAAGTGAGGGTCATAGTTCGTGATCAGTGGGTTATCATGGGCAAGGGAATATGATCCAACTGAGACATCCTCGAGAGCCATGCAATAAATGTGGAAGGAATCATATGGGCGCATGTCGAATGGGAACAAATGTTTGTTATTGGTGCGGTATGATGGGGCATATGATGAGAGAATGCCCACGAAGGGGCGCAGGTGGTGTAGCACGACCTTCGGGATCAGCTGTTGCATCATCGTCACCGGTATCTTATTCTGGTAGAGGCGCACGACCCGTGGGTCACGCTAGAAATGAAATAAGAGTCGCCAGTTCCAGCGGGACTCAGAATCGCACTTATGCTTTAGCGGATCGACAGAATCTAGAGGCTTCCCCAGATGTGGTTACGGGTACGTTGTCCATATTTTCATTTGATGTATATGCTCTAATTGATCCCGGTTCTACATTATCATATGTTACTCCTTTGGTTGCTGGAAAGTTCAAAAGAACCCCCGAATTGTTAGATAAGCCGTTGGAAGTGTCTACCCCGGTTGGGGAATCTATTATTGCTAGAAGAGTTTATAAAGATTGTGTAGTAACTGTGTGTGGTCGAGACACGATGGATAATCTCGTGGAACTAGAAATGGTAGATTTTGATGTTATAATGGGTATGGATTGGTTGGCGTCTTGTTATGCCAAAATTGACTGTTGTACAAAAACGATGTATTTACATTTTCCGAATGAAGCAGTTATTGAATGGCAAGGTAAGATCGGTGCACCAAGAGGTAGATTTATTTCTTATTTCAAAGCAAGAAAAATAATTTCCAAGGGATACCTATATCATTTAGTTAGAGTAAGGGATACAGAAGCGGAGCCACCAACTCTTCACGTTGTTCCGGTGGTAAATGAATTTCCTGATGTATTTCCTGAAGATCTTCTAGGTTTGCCTCCTGAACGAGAAGTAGAGTTTGGTATTGATGTAATTCCAGGCACCCAACCAATCTCCATTCCTCCATATAGAATGGCCCCAGCAGAATTGCGAGAATTGAAAGAGCAATTGAAAGATTTGCTTGAGAAGGGATTCATAAGGCCTAGTATGTCCCCCTGGGGAGCACCAGTGTTATTTGTGCGCAAAAAGGATGGCTCGCTGAGGATGTGTATTGATTATCGACAATTGAATAAGGTGACTATTAAGAATAAATATCCTCTCCCAAGAATTGATGATTTATTTGATCAGTTACAGCGCGCCAAGTGCTTTTCTAAGATTGATTTGAGGTCAGGTTACCACCAAGTGAGGGTCAAAGAAAAAGATATACCCAAAACAGCTTTCCGAACAAGGTATGGTCATTATGAGTTTCTAGTTATGTCATTTGGGCTAACAAATGAACCTGCATCTTTTATGGATTTGATGAATAAGGTGTTTAAGCCATTCCTGGATGTATTTGTGATAGTTTTTATAGATGATATTCTAGTTTATTCTAGATCAGAAGAGGACCATGCCAATCACTTACGGCAGACATTGCAGACTCTTCGTGATTGTAAGCTTTATGCAAAGTTCTCTAAATGTGAGTTTTGGTTAAAGTCGGTGGCATTTTTGGGTCATATTGTATCTAGTGAAGGGATAAAGGTTGATGCTCAAAAGATAGAAGCTGTGAAGAACTGGCCAAGGCCCACAACGCCGACGGAGATTCGTAGTTTTCTCAGGTTAGCCGGTTATTATAGGAAGTTTGTTAAAGACTTTTCTTCCATTTCAGCACCTTTAACCAAGCTAACGCATAAAGCATCCAAGTTCCAATGGAATGATACGTGTGAGGAGAGTTTCCAAGAATTGAAGAATAAGTTGACTTCTACACCTGTGTTGGTACTTCCAGAAGGTACAGAAGGGTATACAGTGTATTGTGATGCTTCTAGAATTGGTTTAGGATGTGTATTGATGCAGTATGGTAAAGTAATAGCATATACTTCTAGACAATTGCGGCCACATGAGAAAAATTATCCTACACTCGATCTTGAGCTGGCAGCGGTTATCTTTGCTTTAAAAATATGGCGCCACTATTTATATGGGGTTCATGTTGATATATGTACTAATCACAAGAGCTTACAATATATTTTCAGTCAGAAGGATCTAAATCTGAGGAAGCGAAGGTGGATGGAACTATTAAAAGATTATGATGCCGATATTTTGTATCATCCAGGGAAAGCGAATATAGTAGCTGATGCGTTAAGTTGTAAGGCTATGATGATGCCTATAGAAAGGCAAGGGATGGTTAAAGATCTTCACCAGTTAGCTAGTTTGGGAGTTCGCCTTCTTGAAACTCCGGACAAAGAGCTTATCATACATAATGCTGCGGAATCTTCATTAGTAGCTGAAGTGAAAGAGAAGAAATATGCAGATCCTATTTTATTACAGCTTAAGGAGAACGTTCAGAGTGGTGCAACCAAGGCATTTGAGCTTACGCGAGAAGGAGTACTTCAGTGCCAAAACCGATTGTGTGTGCCGGATGTAGACGGGCTAAGAAAGAAGATTATGACAGAGGCACATTTTTCAAGGTATTCCATTCATCCAGGATCAACCAAAATGTATCAAAATTTGAAAGATATGTATTGGTGGAATGACATGAAAAGGAACATCGCAGAATTTGTAGCTGAATGTCCAAATTGTCAACGAGTTAAAGTGGAACATCAAAAGCCCGGAGGCTATATGCAATGCATAGATCTTCCAACTTGGAAGTGGGACATGATCAACATGGATTTTGTTACAGGTTTGCCTCGTACAGCTCGGAAATTTGATTCTATATGGGTGATTGTGGATAGGCTTACTAAATCCGCACAATTCTTACCCGTTAAGACCACTTACACAGTTGAAGAATATTCGAAGCTGTATGTTAAAGAAATAGTCCGATTACATGGAGTGCCAACTTCTATTATATCAGATCGGGGAACTCAATTTACTGCAAACTTTTGGAAGTCTTTCCAACGGAGTTTGGGAACACAAGTGAATCTGAGTACAGCTTTTCAACCTCAGACGGATGGACAAGCAGAGCGCACCATTCAAACACTTGAAGATATGCTACGAGCATGTGTTATAGATTTTAAAGGCAGCTGGGATGATCATTTACCTCTTATTGAGTTTGCCTACAATAATAGCTATCATTCAAGTATCAAAATGGCACCATATGAAGCTTTATATGGGAGGAAGTGTAGATCACCAATAGGATGGTTCGAAGCGGGTGAAACTCTTATGTTCAGACCGGATCTTGTGTATCAAGCCATAGAAAAAGTCAAGGTGATTCAGCAACGGTTGAAAACAGCCCAAAGTCGACACAAGTCATATGCGGATAGTAGAAGAAGAGGGCTAGAGTTTTCGTTAGGCGATTGGGTATTTTTGAAGGTATCGCCAATGAAAGGGGTGATGAGATTTGGCAAGAAAGGAAAGTTGAGTCCACGATATATAGGCCCGTATAGGATTATTCGAAGATGTGGGCAAGTTTCTTATGAATTAGAGCTACCCCAGGAACTCTCATCAGTGCATCCAGTATTTCATGTATCGATGCTTCAAAAGTGCATCAGAGATCCATCCCTTATTACTTCTACTGAAGATGTGCAAGTAACAGAAGATCTTACCTACGAGGAGATGCCTGTTGCTATATTAGATCGTCAAGTTAAGAAGATGAGAAATAAAGAAGTAGCATCGGTGAAAGTACTTTGGAGAAATCAACAAAGGGAAGAGATTACATGGGAAGCGGAGGAAGCAATGAAATTGAAATACCCTTATTTGTTCAAAGATGAAAAAGTGGAAGGAGTGGAACTGGGACACTAACAAGTAAGTTTCTACATATGCATAACATCTATATGATGACGTGAATATCAATTATGAATTCGAACTTGTTTCGGCTAAATAACTACATTCACATTCGAGGACGAATGTCCTTAAGGGGGGAAGGATGTAACACCCCGTACTTAGTTACGTGCATTAGCCATTGTTATATGTGTTGGAGTATATGTATTGATCCTAAGTTAGGTATATATGAGTATTGATTATTTTGAGATGGTTTCAAGTGTATAGTTTGATTATATGTGTATAGGAATCGGCCTTATTTATACCGGAATTTGCCCGTCGATGTTTCCATACGAAGGTTATTGAATAATCTTTCCGACGATATAAAGATTTTCAAAAACGGATAAGTTTCGGATATAAGCGAGCACGTTCAAAACTATAAAACGGTGGCCGGGATGTGAACAGTAAAATTGCAGGAAAATTTCCAGTTTTTGGGTCAACTTTGAACGATCATAACTCCCTCAATATAATGAACTGGGCGAGCTACCACATATCAAAAGAAAGATCTTTGATTATTATTTCTAATGAAATTAGTTTCATCCAAATCCAACATCTGAGTAAGGATTTATACTCGTTCTATTTCAGCCTCTCAAAACAGATTTTTGTGAACAGTAAATTAGCAGGAAAATACTGAGGCCTGCCAGTTTTTTTGGGTCAACTTTGAACGATCATAACTCCCTCAATATAATAAACTGGGAGAGCTACCATATATAAAAAGAAATATCTTTAAGTCTTCTTTCCAATGCAATTGGTTTCATCCAAATTCAAGATCTGTGTAAGGGGTTATACGCGTTTTACTTCAGCCTCTCAAAACAGATTTTTAGGGTCAACTTCAAACGATCATAACTCCTTGTACAGGACGAACTGGGTGGCCTAATTTATATGAAATGAAAGAACTTTGAATTATCTTTCCAATGATACCAATTTCACCCAAATTCGATATCGGAGAAAAGATTTATGGTCTATCTACTTCAGCTTGTCAAAACGGTCCATCGGAGGACATATTTGACATTATTAAAATTTCAAAGGCACTTTGGTCATTTCCTATGATATTATGGACGGAAATATGTGTATATGTACATGTATATGAGTTCAAAAACTCATATCCATCATCAATCATAGGAGAGAACAAACCCTAGCCAAATTTGACCTTCAAATTACTTGTGATTCAACCGTGGAAAGTCCAAATTGATTCCGTAGTTGTGTTCATCATCTCAAGGGCTTCGAGAAGCACCCCTTATTTGTGCCAACAGGACTTCAAAACCCAAAGGGCCATTCTATGGTAAGGATGTAAATTATGTTGGTGTTATTTATATGGATATGTATATATATATATATGCACGTGAGCATAAAAAGTATGTTATTTGATTGTTGTTGAAAGATGATTGGAAATGATGTTGGATCATTCTTGTGCATGGTTGGATTGTGTTGAATTGTGAAGGGATGATGTGGTATTGATGATGTGGTATTGAAATGATGATTATATATATATATATATACACATAAACCTATTGTTCAAGTTGGATTTTGAAATGCTTTGCAAATATTGGTTGTATGGAATTATGGAAGAGAATTGTGGTGTTGGGTTGCTAATACTAGATGCCAAATATTTCATTGTAGATAAGTGATTTGTAAAGGCGGGAAGTTGTATTGAATTGGTATCCGAATCTACAACGAGGTATGTAAAGCATACTCTAACGATGTTCTTTGGCATGAAAACACCAATGTTCCATCAAGTAAGATTCTGATGGTCATCCAAACACATGTATTGTTCTACATTACCAATGAAGTTGTTTCCATTCTATAAAGTGTCAAAATGCTTCATTGATATACCAAAAGGCTCCTATTTCATTGTTGTGATATTGATGATTCTGAAACATATTGTTGATGTACCAATGAGTCCTTATTACATCGTTATTGTATAGAAGGTCTATTACTTGATTCCTATTGATGTATCATTGTTCCAAAGGTACTATATTGGCATGAACACTAATGTAATAATATCAAAAGCTTTTGAACTAAGTTATTGGAAAAATCTCTTATGTGTTACTTGATATACGTGTGGGTGGTATCCCAGGGACATAAGCCTAGCATGGGTCGATCCCAATTGATATGTACTGGGGGCAGCCTAATGGTCATAGTACGGTACAGTATTGATTATTGTTAGGTGGTTGGAGGTTCGGGAGGAGGAGGTAATGGCGAATAATAATTGTAAAGAATGAAATGAATGAATGTATACCGTTCCACAAATGTGTTTGAATTCAAGAACCCAATTCAGATTAATGATAATGTTCATGATCCTAAAAGTGTTTATGAAGTGTGGTTCACTTCTATTATGATTTATTCACATGTGTATGATTTTCTTGATCCTCCATATCACATATGATTATTTACAGCTTTACATACTCAGTACATATCTCGTACTGATGTCCCTTACGGGGGACCTGCATTTCATGCTGTAGGCACAGGTACCTCAGCTCATACACCGCACCAATAGGAGCCAGGTCATACAGCTGTTGTTGGTGAGCTCCATTTTGCTTCGGAGCTTTCCGAGTCGGTTTCTTATATTTTGTTATTGTACAGGAGTCATGTGTGGGAGGGGGTTGGTCCCGACCCTAGTTATGTCATGTATATCCTAGAGGCTTTGTAGACATAAAGAAGGGTAAAGTCAAGGAAGTTTATATAGTGATGTTATATTCGTATATGGGGTGGCCCCGACGGCCAAGTATTATATATATGTATATATATTTGTGCGTGTTGTGCTGATACAGGTAATTAGACCCTTTTATATGCAGCGAAGTGCTGCCCAAATTTTTGGTAACATGTAAGTGAAAGTAAAGGTATTTGAACGGATTCTCCCGGGCCTTCTCGGCTTCGGGTGCCAGTCCGACCCGATGGGATTTTGGGCTGTGACAGCATAGGTGGCGCCTATGCCATGGCATTGTTGGGTATAGGAGACGCCTATGCCATGGCATATGAGATTGAGAGACAAAAAGCATTGGCATAGGCGGCGCCTATGCTATGGCATTCTTAGGCATAGGCGGCGCTTAAGCTATGGCACACTACATTTCGAGACCTTAGGCCATAGTATAGGCCTTGCCTTGTTCGTGGCCTAGTTTTACCTAGGCCTAGCCTTGTTCGATGCCTATATTTTCATGAGCAATGCCCAATCCATAGCCTTTTGCTTCTTCATTCCTAACTTACCACCTTTAACATGCAATACGTCCAAATCAAAATTTGAAACCGACCTCATCGTTTTACACCTCTTTGCACCTACATTTACTCAAAAACAACAAAGACGATTAGAACAATGGGTTGCCTCCCATCAAGCGCCTTAGTTTTGGTCGTGGCACGACTCTTCTTTTTTGGATTTTTATTTATCAAAAGCAAACACGTAATAGAACGAAAGAAAGACAAAAATGAAAAACGATGGGTTGCCTCCCATCTAGCGCTTGATTTATTGTCGCGGCACGACATAGCTATCTCGATTACTTAGACTTTATCGAAATAGATGGTGGATCATTTTCTAAATGGATTCAGACGACAATGAGGCTTACTTGTAGGCATGCAATCTTCTTCGAGATGACCCTTGTGCATGCTTATCCCAGGAGGGATACCAATTATATCATCAATAGTCCAACCCATGGCTCTCTTGTATCTCTTCAGAGCAGAGATGAGAGCCTCTACGTTCTGTTCACTTAAATCATCCGCCATACTTATCGGAAGTATATTTTCACTTTCCAAGAACACATACCTTAGATAATCTGGGAGCTCTTTCGATTCTAGCATTGGTGGCTCTTCAATGGAAGTCTTCGTTGTTGGTGACAGTTGATTCTTAAGATCAAGGTCTGGCTGTTTAGGAGTATGAGAATAGGACCCTCTTTCTGTTAGAGCACATGTAGTTTCTTCATAATCTTCATCATCCTTATGCTCAACATTCAGTGGCGCAGCAGACAATGGCTCAACAGTAAGCTGTTTTGCTACAGATAATGCTTTCTTATCCTCATAATGAACATCAGCTACAGAGAACACATTCATATCGCTGGGCTGCTTCATTGCTTTGCATATATCAAAGCGGACCACTTCATCATTCAACCGAAATAAAAGCTCATTAGCTCTCATGTCAATAAGCACACTTCCTGTTGCAAGAAAAGGGCGTCCTAAGATTATGGGAACTTCAGAGTCCACCTCGCAATCCAAAATAACAAAGTCTGCAGGAAATATGAAGGTGGAAACCTTCACCAACACATCATTCAAGATACCCACAGGTCATTTTATCGACCTATCAGCCATCACGAGCCTCATATTGGTTGGTGTCGGATCGCCTAACCCCAACTTCCTGTAGACGGATAGTGGCATCAAATTGATTCTAGCACCCAGATCGCACAATGCCTTGTCAAAATTCATAGATCTAACAGTGCAAGGAATAGTGAAAGCACTGGGGTCAGCCTTCTTCTGAACTAGTGATCGGGTAGCGATTGCGCTACAGTGATGAACAGTATCCTTCAACTCATAGCTTGCTGCTCACTTTTTTGTCAAAATATCCTTCATAAAATTTTGCATACCCAGGCATTTGTTCTAGTGCCTCTACCAACGGAACATTAATGGTCAGCTGCTTTAGCATAGTCATGCATTTGCTGAACTTTGTATCATCCGCCACCTTTTTCAATCTTTGAGGAAAAGGTGGTGGTGGATAAGGAATTGTTTTCTCCAGGTCTTTCTTCTCCTCTTGCTTCCGCTTTTCATCTTTTTCAGGCTGAAATATACTCGGTGTGACGTCATGGACGTCATGGGTGGTTTCTGCAGAATCTTCTCCTTTCGCCTCATCATCAATGTCCGCTACTTCATCAACAACTTGCTTGCCTTTTGATGAAGTTTCCAGCACATTACCGCTTCGGGTAGTAACAGCCATGCATGACCCAACATTCCTTGGATTTTGCACAGTGTCGCTAGGTAAAGTGCCAGCCTTTCTTTGATTGAGTGCTACTGAAAGTTGGCTCAATTGTTGCTCTATTTGCTTTATTGAAGTGGAGTGTGAGTCAACCAATTACTTTATCGAGGACAAGTCATTTATTACCTCTGTTACTCCCGCGCTGGTCTCCTCTACTCCATTCAACAGCTTAGCCATCATATCTTCTATATTGGTGGAACTAGATGTGGTGGTGTCACGTCTTCCTGGGGGAACGTATAAACCACTCTTGTCATTCTTGTTCTTCTAATTACCTTGGTCCCGGTCCTTGTTTCCAGAATTATCATAATAGTTCCGACCTTGGTTTCCTTGGGTATTGCCTCAGAAACCCCTCTGATTGTTCAAGTAGTTGTCTTCTTCTTCTGAATCAGATTCGTCTCTTCCTTTTGACGCAACCGCTTTGACTTTTTCAGTCTTCCCTGATAATAGATGCTTTGTAAGAAGATCCACTTGCCTTTTCATGTGCGCCATATCTTGATCACGTTCTTCTTCTCTTCTCCTTTGTTCAACAGTCATGCCAATAGGTATAGTAGGGCTTGCTACCTCAGAATCCCTGGTATGCCAAGCTCTACTTTGCTTCGTCATCCGATCTAGCATATTGCTTGCCTACCCAAAGGTGAGGTCCATAATTGATCCTCCAGCCGCATTATCCACCACTGGTTTAGTTATTGAATTCAAGGCTCTGTATAGTATCTCCATTAGGTGGACATTGGTCATGTGATGGTTTGGGCACCTCATAAGCTTCGTCTTGAACCTCTCCCAGGTTTTATGAAGAGCTTCGGTTGGAAGCTGCCGAAATTTGCTGATTTCATCTCTTAACTGTGCTCTTTTGGATGGCGGAAAGAATCTTTCTAGGAAAGCGTCTTTCAATTACCTCCAATTAGTAATAGAATCAGGAGTTATCCCACTCAACCATAGAGTTGCCTCCCCAGACAGAGACAATGGAAATAAGAGTAATCGAATTGCATTCTGACCAATGCCGGGATTGTCAAATGACTTGCATGTATAAATAAAGTTGATCAGATGCATATTCGGATCATCGCCTGCTAGTCCACCAAATAATCCCTTGAGTTGCAAAAGATGAATCATGGTGCTAGTGATATTGAACTTTGCTCCAGGTGCCAAGGGTGGAAGGATAATAGCTCTTGTGGCACCAGCTCCATCAAGATCATCATCGTCGAAAGCTGGTTGTACAGGTCGGCATTCATGCCTAAACCTTGCTTGACGATCTCTTCTGTTGGCAGGTGTTGCGATCTCAGCAGCATGCCTAGTGTTTAGTAACTCATCATCACCTAGGTCCTCATCGTCGAGATTTATTGCTCGCCCAGGGTTGTCAATATTTTGATGATGCACTTGAGTGGCGGTAAGAGCATCTAGTCTCGCCTGTTCCTGTTGAGCAGACATCCTTTCAATTTCGTGTTGTGCCTCCATTCTGCCAATACGTTGTGGTTCAAGATTGATAGGTAATAACGGTTGACCAGAACTTCGAGTATGTGGCATGCACGGAATAAAAACCTGCAGAAAACAAAAACTAAAACTAAAAATAAAAGTACGAGAATCTTTGACCAAAGGGTCTAGTAACTATCACAAACTTAGTTGACAACCATATTCCCCGGCAACGGCGCCAATTTTTGGTAAAGCTCAATCAACAGCTCTCGTAGGAGTGTAAAGCGGTCGTAGTCAAATATATAACCCAACTGGGTTGGGTATTGATCCCACAGGGAATAGCTTGGTCAACAAGTAAGCAAAGATTACTAGCCTTTTAGTGCAAGTCTCGTAAAAAGGGGGGAGTTTTGTCTGCAATTGATGTAATCAAAATAGTAAAGTAAAAACAAAAAATAGTAAAGTAAAAAGAAAGAATGTTTAGTAAGATGTAAAACAATGAGAATTGAGAAGTTGGGTTATGTCCACCTTATGATTTGTACGTCTCTATTGGCTATGAGTTGTGTGGAATTCAGACATGTATGTGCTTATAGAGAATTGTATTTGATGGTAAATCCAAGCGTCTTTCGACCTAAACAAGGACTATTTCACTTTAACACTTTTAAGCTTAAAGCGTATCTAACGGTACAAATTCTCCAAGAGGTTAATCCAATTACGTCACTAACTTTTTAATAGGGGATGGGACCCTATTACCTTGACATTATCTCTTTTCTAGACATATAACTTTTCTTTCGAACAAGTTAATGCTATACTGGCGTTATTCTATGCGTCTGCAGCCACAAGAATTTGCATTAAGATGAAGAGAATAATGATATAAGAAGCATACGTGTTGTGAATTCACAAACTCATAGCAATAGATAGTATCTCATACGGCTTCCATAACCCCAACAGAGAAGTTTAGCTACTCATGATTGCAACGGAAAACACAATAGCAATTATCATCATACCAAAATAATCTCACGATAAGTATAGGGGTAAGAATGGCGTGAATTCTTTGCTGAGTAACGTTTCTCTTGTTGTGGAAATTAAGAATTGAATAGATGAATAGAAGAAGAATAAGAAGTAGAATTAATGGAAGAATTAGAATCCGAGTTGTAAGTTGTGGAATAAGAAGTAGAATGAGAATTATTAAAATCTCTAGCAAAATAGGGTATTTATAATACCCCTATCCTATTCCTACTAAGTTAATGCATTACTTAACCCAATCCTACTGGGTTACTGCATCATTATCCTAATCCTAATAAATTACTGCATTATTATCCTGATCCTAATAGGTTACTGCTAATCCCCAAAGTCTTGGAAAATGCTGTTTTTGCCCGAGACAGGTTTTCCATGCATTACTTTTGGTCCTTGGCGTCCAATCTTTCCCTTCCTTCTTTCGTGAAGCTTCCTTTGGCGTCAAGTTATCCATAAAATGCTGAAATCTGCATCATTTATAGCTGAAAACTTGCTAATCACGTTTGTTAGCTCAATTACAGGAAAAAGGACTAAAAGTGCATGAATTATATATTTTGTCCTCAAAACTTAGCTAAAATATGGGTAAAATATAGTACTTTAGGCGTGTAAATTCGCCTATCATCAGTGTCCATAAAGTCGTGTCAAGTAGAGTCTCTTATATGGGTGTGTAGTGCACTACACTTATAATGCAGAGGCTACAAGGCATTTAGAAATGTTCCACATTCTTGTTGTCTTATTTCGAGCTATAAAGTCTAAGGTCTTGGATTTCTTTGATTTCTATTTGCTCATTTTCCAAATCAAACCTCCTCAATGATCTGAAACTTGTGAAATCTCTTCTGTACCAACTTGGGATGATGTTAATGGGGCTTGCTCTACTTATGGGGTCTAAACCCAATCTAGGGTTCCAACTCCCAATGGTCTAGGAGTTCCACCGATTCCCTTTAGTCCTTCTCCTCAGTCACTTAAGGAGGATGCTACCAATGTTGAGTTTTCCCATTCCATTACTCTATTGACATTGTTGTTGTCTTCATAGCTTGAGCATGGAGCTCCACTTGCTTCATCTTCTGAGGCCACAAAGGTTGTGCAGTTCATGATATTTCATCCTCCTATGCTAATGTTACCAAGGTTGAGAAGGATATTCAAGCATTTATTAATGAAATAAAAAAGATTCTTCGGATCATACATGCTTCAGAGTTTGAAGGTGTCGATATTAAAACTTATTAATTGAAATATGTGGTATACCAATGGTACAAAGAGTAGGAATAATTGAGAGATAAAGATGCAAGTTCTTCCATGTGGAAGGATTTCTCTAGTGCATTCTTAGATCTCTTCTTTCCTCAGAAGTTGTGGAAAGCTAAAGTAAAAGAGTTCATGAATTTAAATCAAGGTAGGATTTCTCTTAAGGAGTATACCTTGAAATTCCATTAGATGTCTAGGAATGCTCCTGAGATAGTTTCTAGCAAGAGGGATAAAATTCATAAGTTTGTCTCGAGACTATCTCGTGAGTTGATCCTTGAGAGTAAAATGAATTTGTTGATCAAAGACATGGACATCTCTTGGTTAGTCGCATATATGCAACAAGTGGAGAAAGAGAAAAAAAAGATAGGTTGAGTTTAGTGAAAGGCATGGTAAGAAATTTAGTACTTTTGAGCAGAGTGGTAAAGATGGTGGTAAGTGGTCAAGCAAGAAGTAGGTGAGTTCGGGTTCTTTATCCTCGGTTAGTCCTCCTTACCCAAAGCAATCGGGTGATTATTGATCTTAGTTTGATGGTGGATTCCAGGCATAGAATGCCCAATCTCAGGCTAGTAGGGCTTATTCAGCTCCATACTACCCTTCTTATAGATTTTGTGGGAGGTTGCACCATGGATTCTATAGGGATGGTAAGGATAGATGTTTTTATTATGGTCATAATGGTTATATACAGTATGACTGTCCTGGAAGGATAGCTTCTGGCGTTAACAGGGTCTCTATTGGCTCTTCATCTGCTCTTGTATTAAAGGGCGTTGCTTCTACTTATTCTTCTGTTACCGGCACTGGACAAAATTGATTATATTTTCTTGTATCTCGCCAAGATTCTGAGGCATATCCCAATGTCATTAGGGGTATGTTAAAACTTTTCTCCCATGATGTGTATTGTTTACTTAATCAGGGTCCACTCTTCAGTTCTTTTTTTTGTTTCTACCCGGTAGGAGACTCTGTGGTTGTTAACAGGGTCTATAGGGAGGAGGTAACTGTTGATAGTAAAGAAACTCTTGTATGCTTGATAGAGTTGGATATGGTTAATTTTGATGTTATTTTAGGATTGGATTGGTTGCATTCGTGCTATGCTTCCTTAGATTGTTCAACCCGTATGGTCACATTTAAATTCCTTAATGAGATGGTCATTGTATGGTAAAGGGGATTCTTTAGTGCATAAGGGGAAGTTAGTTTCATTTCTTAGATCCCGAAAGTTGAGTTCTAAAGGATGTTTGTATCATTTGGTTTGAGTTAAAGATTCTAACTTGAAAGGGCCTCCTCTAGAATCTATTCCCGTGATTAGAAAGTTTCCCAAGGTTTTCCCTGATGATCTTTCTGTTATTCCTCCCAATAGGGAAATTGAGTTTAGGATTAAACTTGTTTTGGACACTCTTCCTATCTCTATATCTCCTTATAGAATGGCTTCAACAGAGTTGAAAGAGCTTAAGGAGAAATTAAAGGATCTCTTATATAAAGGTTTTATCCATCCTAGTGTGTCTTCTTGGGGTGCTCCTGTGTTTCTTGTTCCTAAGAAGGATGGTTCCCTTCGAATATGCATTGATTATTGTTAGTTAAACAAGGTGACCATAAAGAATAAGTATCCTCTTCCTAGAATCGATGATTTGTTTGATTAGTTTTAGGGTACAAAATGTTTCTCTAAGATTGATCTTAGTTCGCGTTATCATTAGCTTAAGATTAAGGAAGTGGATATCCCTAAGACTGCCTTCAGGACCCGATATGGTCACTATAAGTTCCTAGTTATGTCCTTTGGGTTGACCAATGCCCCGGCAGCATTCATGGATTAAATGAATATGGTCTTTCATCCATTTCAAGATTTGTTCGTGATTGTCTTCATTGATTATATCTTGGTCTACTCTAAGAGTGAGTGTATCATGTCGACCACCTTCGTGCTGTGTCATAAACCTTGAAGGATCATTGTTTGTATGCCAATTTCTCAAAATATGAGTTTTGGTTGAAGGTTGTTCCTTTTCTTGGTCATGTTATCTCTAGTGAACGTATCATGGTGGATCCACAAAAGGTTGTCGTAGTTATGAAGTGGCTTAAATATGTGACTCCAATCAATATTTGGAGCTTCTTGGGTCTAACCAATTACTAACTATAGGAGATTTGAGGAGAGTTCTTCGACGATAACTGCCCTATTGGCAAAGTTAACCCAGAAGAAGGCCAAGTTCTTTGGTCGAATACGTGCGAAAGTAGTTTTAAGAAGTTAAAAGATAAATTGACTTCGTCTTTAGTTTTAACCTTGCCTAAGGTAATTATGGTTTTGTAGTGTATTTTGATGCTTCTTATATTAGTCTTGGTTATGTTTTGATGAAACATGCTAGGGTGGTGTCCAATGCTTCTAGGAAATAGAAAGTTCATTAGAAGAACTGCCCTACTCATGATTTGGAGTTATTGGCTATGGTTTTTGCATTGAATATTTGGTGTAACTATCTTTATGGGGTTTATGTGGACATATTTTTTTATCATAAGAGCCTACAGTATGTATTTACCCAAAAGAAATTGAATCTCAAACAGAAAAGAAGGCTTGAGCTACTGAAGGGCTATGATATGAGCCTCTATTTCCATCTAGGTAAAGCTAACGTTGTTGTTGATGCTCTTAGCAGGTTATCCATGGGTACCCTAGTATATGTGGATGAGGATAAGTGGGAGTTAGTGAAGGGTATTCACCATTTGTCTAATCTTAGATTTCGTCTCATGAACTTTGAGGATGGTAGTGTATTCGTACATAAAGTATTACAGTCGTCTCTTGTGGTTGATATAAAGGAAAAGAAAATGTTAGATTCCAATTTGAAGAAGACTAAGGGTAATATGAGTCAACAAAAGGTTGTTGATTTTGCTATTGGTGGTGATGGCATCTTGAGCTACCAAGGTAGGATATGCGTTCCCAATGTCAATGAATTGAGGGAAAGGATTTTGGCCAAATCTCATGGGTCTCATTATGCTATTCATCCCGATTCTATGAAGATGTATCTTGATCTTAGGGATTTCTATTTGTGGAATAATATGAAGTGAGATGTGTCTAGTTATATGGCTAAGTGTTTGGTGAAAGTGAAGCTTGAGCATATGAAGCCCAGAGATTTGTACCAAGAGGTTGAGTTACCTGAATAGAAGTGGGAGGCTATTAATATGGATATCATTACTGGTCTTCCCCAATATCAGGATTAATGTGATTCTATTTGGATCATTATGGACAAAAGGACCAAGTCCTCTCACTTCTTGCCTGTGAGGACTAGTTATTCGGTGGAGGATTATGCTAAGTTGTATCTTGCAGAGATTGTAAAGTTGCACGGTTCTCCAAAATCTATCATCTCGGATTGTGGTACCATTCTTATCTCATTTTCAAAAGTTGTTTCAAAAAGGTTTAGGAACTAAGCGTGCCTTAGTACCACTTTCCACCCTCAGATAGATGGACAAGTGGAGAAGACCATTCAAATATTGGAAGATATGTTGTGTGCTTGTGTGAGTAATTATGGTGGAAATTGGTACGACCATTTGCCTTTGATTAAGTTCGCCTATAACAATAGTTACTATTCTAGCATAGGCATGTCTCCTTTTGAGGCATTGTACGGTAGGAGATGTCATTCTCCTAATAAGTGGTATGAAGTTGGTGAGGGTGAATTGCTTGGACCATATTTGGTTAACCAAGCCTTGGAGAAGGTGAAGGTGATTCATGATAGGTTTAAAGCCACTCAAAGTCCCCAAAAGTCCTATGCAGATGAGAGGCATAGGGATTTGGAGTTTAATGTTGGCGATTAGGTATTCTTTAAGGTATCTCCCATAAAGGGAATTATGTGGTTTGGTAAGAAAAGGAAACTTAGTCCCCAGTGTTTTGGTCCATATTTGATTTTGAAGAGGGTTGGTGATGTTGTCTATGAATTGGAGTTTCCCTCTACCTTGAGCTTCATCCACCCAGTATTCCATATGTCCATGTTGCTGAAGTGTGTGGGTAATCCGACATTGGTTGTTCCCTTGAAAGATGTTGGTGTTTCAGACTCTTCGTCCTATGAGGAGGTCTCGATAAGGATCTTAGATTGACAACTTCGCTGATTGCAAATGAAAGATATGGCTTTGGTGAAGGTTCTATAGAGGAACCAGAAGTCTGAGGAAGCCACTTAGGAGGCAGAAGAGGACATGAAGTCCAAGTATCCATATTTGTTCTCCATTCAAAAAACTTGTGCTTGAGGTATGTGCCGATCTTCTTATCTTATTGTTTGTTCTTGTTTTCAAGCTTGGTTAAAGGTTAGCTTAACTTTTTATAATATGTTAAATTATGTTTGTGATTACCTTACCTATCATTCGAGGATGAATGATCCAAGTGGGGGAGAATTGAAACACCTAGGATTTGGACCCTTAGAAAAATTCCCATAGTTAAAGTTACTGGGCAAGGTACAACTCAAGGGTACTAGTCGTACCCTAGGATATGACTTAGGGTCCTCTCACTCGTATGTTAGGCAATTTAGTAGGGGTTAAATTGTATCTAAGGTATGGTTTAGCCTCTCCCAAGTCATATGTTTGGGATGGGTCGTAGGTTGCTTAGTCATAGGATGCTTGAAGTCTTGGCCAAAGCATTCTGACTTGGGTACAGGTTGTAGGGTACCACTCGTACCATAAGGTATGAATTATGCACGTGGAGTGTATGTTGGTCAGTTTAAGGGTTCGTAGTGAGGTCTAGGGTATGAGTTAGGGTACCACTCCTACCCTAGGGTATGAGTCAAGGGGGTGAGTCGTACCCTCCTGGGCGCAGTTTTTAATTTGAGGACATTTTAGAAATTTTACACCCCTTAACCCTTATAACCCATGACTCATAACCATATTTGGGTCTTTAGTCTTCACATAACAAGATCAAAAACATCCCAAAACACTCTCCAAAACTTCTCTGTCAAGATTGAACTAGGGTTTCAAAAGGCGTCCTTCTAGAGGCTTGAAGACCAAGAATCTCTTCATGAATATTCTTGTAAAAATGCATATAACTCTCCCCTCATTGTTAATTCGAAATTATCATATGTTTTGAACATTGATTTTGATTCTTAAAGAGTGGTTCTGAAATCAAATGTTGAGGGTTTTGATAAATATTATTGAGTATTATTTACTCTTGATTTAAATAATGTTATCATATTTTTTTGGTGATGGTTTGCATATGTGGGTGTTTTTTATTAAGGTTTAATAAATAGGTCATAGGTAACACTAATATTAATGGTTTTACCTAGTTTTTGGTCTTGTTAAAGGTGTGCCCACAAGGTGTTTGTGAAAATGTCTAAAAGAAAGTACTAGTCACATTTTAATGGTTGTATGAACTACGGAAATAGCTTAAGAGTATGAATGGTTTGCAAATGGTTTTGTAAAAGCCTTATTGGCTATGAAATAGTTTAAATGTAAACCTTGGGGGTTTAATTGATTAAAATGGGTTTGAATCCCTAAACCTTGGAGTTAATGAGTGTCCTTGTTGGATGATGGGTTAGAGCCCAAAAATCATATAAATGGTTGATTGATACGAGTAATAGCATGTGTATACTCTCAAGTAGTATGGGTATGACAATCCTAACGAAGTGCCTTTGGTAAGGAATTGACTAAATGGTTGGTTGTGTGTGAATAGTTTTTATTTGAGCTTTAAAGCGGGATGTTTAACCAAGCCATAGAAGGTGAAGGTCTTGGAGGGACCAAAGCTGGAAACTCATGATTTGTCGGTGTGAGGTTGGTCATGGTTACCATGTGTATAACGTCACACTTATACTCTTGGCGATGTACTAGTCATCTTATATTGTCTTCGGCTCATGTGACAAACATGCATCATAGCCCTTTCAGCAGGTGACACTGACCCCATATAGCCCATGGGTGAATAGACTGACCATCCTAACCTTATTCTATATCTTGGCTGGTATATCCTGCCATTAACCTTATTTAATTTTCGAATGAACCAAACCTTGAGTGGAGGGGTAGTACCCATAGGTGAATAGACAGACCACCCTACACATCCCAGGTTAATGATTTCAAAGTTCATGCTAACCTTATTCTATAGCCTAGCATGGTATGTATATATATGTATTGTATTGGTTATATACATTGATGTAATGGTCTTAAACTGTTGGCATTATTTTATTCTTATCCTTGAGTTACATGCTAGCACTCTAACCGCTAACTGTCTTCGAACACTATGTCCCCATGAGACACAGGGGACAGAGCTTCTTCTTCTCTTCCTGCACATTGATCAGGTGTTTGGGCGGTTCAAGTGATGACATTGAAGTGGTGAACTTCCATACTTCAAAATGCACACATTTCATGGTTTTCTTAACTTTTATCATAGACTTCTTTGGATCTGGTATTGGCTATTGTTGGGAGCTTGTCCTTATATATTATTGACTTCAGATTTGTACAGGCTTTTTGGATGACTGTGGACTTCGGTAGGTTGGATGTTTTATGTGGATATAAATGGAATTATTAGACATTCTTAAGTTATGTTTATTAGTCTTGTTTCAGCTATATTATCGTTCTATGTTCTAAGTTTATTTGACACTTGTGGTTGATGTGATAGTTAGGTTAGGAAAAAGGGTACGATCTCTGCTTCTTGTTGGACTTGAGATGCTAAAACACCCCGACTTTTGACACTTAGAAAATTCCTGGATTTTTGGTTTCTGGACAGCATATGACTATGGGGTACTAGTCTTATAATAGAGTATAGTTGGTATGGTCTTTGTCATATTCTAACCCTTGTTGGTTGGTAGGTTTGGATTGGTTACTGAAATGGGTATGATTCTTATGGTTAGTGATGGGTCGTATTGTTTAAGTTTTTCCTTAGCTTAATTTGAGACATAGTAACTTAACTTGGATCTAAGTATGAGTGGCTCACCCTGAGTCATAAGTTAGGGTATGAGTTATGCCATTAACTCGTATGGTAGATAGTGTTCAAACTTTCTTGATTCTATTCTTCCAGGGATACGATTTATGGGTACTAATTGTATGGTTTGGCTATGACTTGCTTTAGGTAAGTCATATGGTGGACATTGTTGGGTCCAAGAGGGAGGCCTAGGGTACAAGTGGTGGGTACCACTCGTATTGAAAGGTACGACTGGTATGGGGTAGTCATGCCACTTAACAGGAATTGTAGGTGTAATCTGGACATTTACCACCTTAGAAACTTCAAGTCCCCATGTCTTAAAACATGTTGTGGCCTCTTATAACTCACTATTGAAAGACTAAACTCTCCAAAAACACTCTCTAACTTACTCTTGAAGATTGGAGGCTAGGGTTTCTACACGTGTTCATCTAGAGGCTAAAGGGGTCATGTTCTTTCCGTGAATCATCTTGTATAAAGCATGTGACTCTTTCCTCATTGTTATTTAAAAAACTTCAGGTGTTTTAAAGCTTGATTATGATTCTTAAACGGTGGTTTTGGAAACCAATGTTGAGGGTTTTGATGCATGTTTTTGAGTATTGTTTACTCTTGGGTAAAATTATGTTTATGCATAATTTTGGTAATGGTTTGCACATGTGGGTACTTAGTAATTATGGTTTAACAATTGTGTCATGGGTTACCCTAAACTGAATGGTTTTTGCTGTGGTTTTGTCTTGGTAAATGCATGCCCTCAAAGAGTTTGTAAAAATGACTAAGAGAATTAAATAGTCACATAATAATGTTGATTTGAACTAAGTCTTTGCCTAAAGATTATGAATGGTTGATAAATGGTCATAAAGGCCTTGTTTTCCATTTAATGAAATAAATGGTAAGCTCGGTGATTTAAATTGGTAAATGGGTTTAAGTCCCAAAATATATACTTGAATTATGACTTTATTAAACATTAAGTTCGAGTCCCAAAACTTTGAATTGAACAAGTGTCTTTGTTAGACTATTGGTTCGAGCCCTAAAGTCAATTGAATGATTAATTATTGTTAATTAAAATGGCATGTGGTATACTTACAAGTAGTGTTGGTGTGAGATACCAACGTAATGCCTTTGGTAAGTAATTTACTTATTAGTTGTGTATTTGGAATGATGGTTTTGAATTGGGATTAATGGAAGGATGTGTAGCGGATCGTGAAAGTGGAGTTCGAAGGACTAACACTAGAAACCGCACTAGTCGGTGCGGGTATCTTATGACAGGATTGTTTGAGCCCCCCAAATGAGTTATAAATGAGAGGCTCCAATCCCTCTTACTATATGTATTGGTACTTATGTCACTTTGATATGTCGGGAGGTTCAAGTCCCCCATATAGTCACTATGGCTATTGATATCCTCTGGTTTGTATGGCTACACGTACTGGGGCCTATCCTGCTAGGGAAGAGTTAGGCCCATATAGTTATGGGTGCCTTGTTCTAGGACAAATGTGTTATACAACCCAGGTTAATGGTTTTAAAAGTTCATGCTGATCTTGTTCCCTACCCCAACATGTTGCATCTATATATGTGTGTGTGTGTATATGTGTGAGTGTGTGCACGCGCGTGCATTGGTTATGTCCATTGATTGACTGGTTTTGGAATTATTGGCATTATTTTATCCTTATCCTTGAGTTACATGCTAATGCTCGAATCACTAATCATCTTCGACATTGTATCCCTATGTGATGCAGGTGTTGGTCATACTATACCTCCAGCTCAGTAGAATTGGACTTCGGATACAGCTTATGCTAACTTGAAGTGGTGGGATTCCATACTTTGGAAGGCTCCATTTCTTGTTTTGTATTCTTCTAGTTTTCATTAGTTTAGTTTTGGACATTGGTTTTGGCCATGGTCAGGGGCATATCCCGACCGGATATTGTTTACTTTCGGATAGAGGCTTTGTGGAACTGCTATGGGTTGGTATGGACAGTGTTGGTAGAGGTATCAGCCTTAGTATTGGCATTGGTATTGAGGCTGATATCATATGACAGAACTTATAATTATTCCATACTATCTTTGTATGTTATGGAATAGTTTGTTTATGGACTTGATTGTTGTTATGGTCTTGGTTATGGTTGTTTGGTTGGGTATTGGTACGGTCAAACTTGGTTGGATTGGTCATGATCATGAACCTATCCCAGAGTTTTAGTATTATCTATGTTATGCTATTATATGCTCAGAATTCATCTGACTTAGGGTGTATGCTTGGTTGGTTTGCATGGGAAATGGGGTGGTCTTTGGTCCTTGTTAGGCATGTGTTGCCCATTACGACAAAGCCCTGGTTTGGGTCATGCCAAGATTGTATCATAGCATTAGGTTCATGTTCGGATGGGAGTCCACAAAGTCATGTTGAGTAGAGTCTCTTTTAAGGGTATGTAGCACACCACACTCGTGAGGGAGAGGCTACAAGGCATTTAGGAATGTTCCACTTTCTGGTTGTCTTATTTCAAGATATAGAGTCTAAGGTATTAGATTTTTCTGATTTCTATTTGGTTGTCTTTCAGATCATGCCTCCGAGAAGATCTGAAGCTCATGAAAATTCATTTGTCATACCTGAGGATAATGTGGACGAAGCTTGTCCAACTTCTGGAGTCCAGACCAGGGCTAGGGTTGTTGTATCTTTCTATCCTCATGGGGTTCCACCTGTCCCCATTGGTCCTGCTCAGTCACCTCAAGAAGAGGATACTAATGTTGAGTTTTGATGCTCCATCAACTTACTAACTTAGTTGGCAGCTTCTCAGTCGGAGCGTGGTGTTCCGACTACTTCATCATCTAAGGCCACAAGTGATGGCTAATTCATGATGTTAAATCCTCCTATGTTCATGATTTTAAAGGGTAAGGAGGATCCTCAAGCCTTTATTGATGTGATAAAGAAGATTCTTTACATTATGTATACAACTGAGGTGAAAGGCGTGGAGTTTCCCACCAACCAGTTGGAAGATGTGGCACACCAATGGTATGAGGAGTAGCAATCGTGAAGGGTGATGGTGTTGACTCTGTATTATGAGATGACCTTTCTAGTGCCTTCTTAGACCGCTTCTTTTCTCAAGAGTTGAGGGAAACAAAAGCAGAGGAATTTGTGAATCTAAGGTAAGAGAGGATGTCTGTTAAGGAGTATGCCTTGAAATTTCATTTGCTATCTCGGTATGCTCTGGAGATGGTATCCGATATGAGAACTGGAATGCATAAGTTTGCTTTTGGGTTGTCGCGGGAGTTGATCCTTAAGAGAAAGGTTGCCTTGCTGATCAATGACTTAGATATTTCTAGATTGGTTGTGCATATGCAATAAGTGGAAGAGGAGAAATGAAAGAAGTCTAAGTATGGTGAGAGGTAGGGAAAGAAGTTTAGGCCTTCCGAGTAGAATGGAAGAGATAGCGGTAAGTGGCCAAAGAAGATTTAGGGGATCTCTGTTTCCATCTTCACAGCTAGTGCTTCTTACCCAAAGCCTTTGGGTGATCATCGATCTCAATATGATGGTGGGTCCTGGACATAGAGTGCCAAAACTCTGGCTAGTAGGGCTCAGTTTGGTCTATCCCACTCACCTTGTAGATTTTGTGGGCGTTTGCACCATGGATTTTATGAGGAAATAAGAACAAGTGTTTTTAACTATGGTCAGATTGGTCACATGTAGTGTGATTGTCGTGCTAAGATGGCTTCTAGGGCTATTACAACTTTTGTGGCTTCTTCATCTGCTCCTGCACCAAAGGGTGCTGCATCTGCATCTATTTCTGCTTTCAGTACCGGCACTGGCCAAAATTGACCATATGATCTTGCATGTCACTAGGCTCTAAGGCATCTCCCGATGTAGTGACCGGTATGTTGAAACTTTTCTTCCATGATTTGTAATATTTACTTAATCCAGGATCCACTATTTCTTATGTGACCCCATTTGTAGTTGTACATTTTGATTTTGGTCTTGAATTTATTTCTTATCCTTTCTCTGTGTATACCTCGATTAGTGACTCTATTGTTGCTAAAAGAGACTATAGGGGATGAGTGGTATCTATTTGTAGTAAACAAACTCTTATAGATTTGATACAGTTGGATATGGTTGACTTTGATGTCATATTGGGGATAGATGGGTTGCATCTGTGTTATGCTTTCTTAGATTTTTGGACCCGTAAGGTCGTGTTTAAATTCCCAAATTAGTCAATCATTATATATAAAAGGGGTTCCCTAGTGCCTAAGGAAAGGTTCATCTCATATCTTAGAGCTTAAAGGTTGATCTCCAAAGGGTGTTTGTATCATTTAGTTCGAGTTAAAGATTCTAACTCAGAAGGCACTTCTTTAGAATCTATTCCCAGAGTTAATGAGTTTTCCGAGGTTTTCCCTGGTGATCTTTCTGGTGATCCTCCCAATAGAGAAATTGACTTTAGGATTGATCTTTTTCCAGCACTCGTCCTATTTTTTCCCCCGTATAGAATAGCTCCAGCTGAGTTGAAGAAGCTTAAGGAAAAACTTATGGATATCTTAGACAAAGGTTTCATTCATCCTAGTGTGTCTCCTTGGGGTGTTCTAGTGTTGTTTGTGCGCAAGAAGGATGGTTCTCTTCATATGTGCATCAACTATCGTCAATTAAATAAGGTGACCATAAATAATAAGTATCCACTTCCAAGGATCGATGATTTGTTTGATCAGATTCAAGGTACGAAGTGTTTCTCTAAGATTAATCTTAGGTCGGGTTATCATCATCTTAATATTAGGGAAGTGGATATCCCTAAGACTGTCTTCAAAACCCGATATGGTCACTATGAGTTCTTAGTTATGTGTTTTGGGTTAACAAATGCTTTGACAACATTTATGGACTTGATAAATAGGATCTTTCATCAGTTTCTGGACTTGTTCTTCATTATCTTCATTGATGACATCTTATTCCATTCTAAGAGTAAGGCATATCATGTTTATCATCTCCATGTAGTGTTGGAGACACTAAAAGATCAACGTTTGAATGCTAAGTTTCCTAAGTGCGAGTTTTGGTTGATGATTGTGACTTTTCTTGGTCATGTTATCTTTGGTAAGGGGTTTATGGTTGATACTCAAAAGGTTGTTGTGGGTAAGAAGTGGATTAGACCTGCGACTCTAATCGATATTTAGATTTAGCTAGTTACTATAGGAGATTTATGGAAGGTTTCTCGAATATAGCTGCTCCATTGACTAGGTTGACCTAGAAGAAGGACAAGTTCTTATGGTCGGATACATGTGAGGGTAGTTTTGAGAAGTTGGAAGAGAAGTTGACTTTATCTCTAGTTTTGATCCTACCTGCGGGTAATGATGGCTTTGTAGTGTATTGTGATGCTTCTTGTGTTAGGCTGGGTTGTATGTTGATGCAGCATGGTAGGGTGGTGGCTTGCGCTTTGAGGCAATTAAAGGTTCATGAGAGAAACTACCCTACTCATGACTTAGAGTTATTAGGCATGGTTTTTATTTAAAAAATTGGTGTTACTACCTCTATAGTGTTCATGTTGATATCTGCTCTGATCATAAAAGCCTGCAGTATGTGGTCACTCAGAGAAAGCTAAATCTAAAGCAGAAGAGGTGGCATGAGTTACTGAAGGACTACGATATGAGTCTTTACTACCAACCAGGTAAGGCCAGCATAGTTATTAATTCTTTTAGCAGGTTATCCATGGGGAGTCTAGCTCACGTGGATAAGGGCAAGCAGAAGTTGGTGAAGGACATTCACCATCTGGCTAGTCTTGGAGTTTGTCTCATGGACTCTGAGAATAGAGGCTTGTTTGTGCATCAGGTATCCCAGTCTTCTCCTATTGTTGAGATAAAGGAAAAGAAAATATTAGATTCTGAATTAATGAAGGTTAAGAGTAATGTGGGCCATCAAAAGGTTGTTAATTTTGTGATTGGCAGCGATGGTGTCTTGAGGTACCAAAGCAGCTTATGTGTTCCCGACGTCGATGGATTGAGGGAAAGGAAATTGGTCTAAGCGCATGAATCTCGTTATGCTATTTATCCTGGTTTTTCAAAGATGTATCATGATCTTAAGGAGATCTTTTGGTGGAACAATGTGAAATGAGATGTGGCTAACTATGTGGCAAGATGTTTAGTGTGCAAATAAGTGAAGGTTGAGCACATGAGACTCGATGGCTTGTACCAAGAGATTGAGTTTCCTGAGTGGAAGTAGGAAGTGATTAACATGGATTTCATTATCGGTATTCCTCGGTCTCGAAATCAATATGATTCAATTTAGGTTATTGTGGATAGATTGACTAAGTCTACTCACTTCTTATAAGTGAGGACTAGTTTTACAGCGGAATATTATACTAAGTTATATCTTGTGAAGATTGTGAAACTGCATGGTGCTTTGGTTTTTATCATTTTATAGCATGGTACTCCATTCTCATCCTATTTTTGGAAGTAGTTTAGAAGGTTTTGGGAACTAAGGTGTGCCTTAGTATCGTTTTCCACCCGCAGTCAGATGGACAAGCGAAAAGGACTATTTAGACATTAGAAGATATGCTCCTTGCTTGTGTGATCGATTATGGAGGTAATTAATTTGACCATTTGCCTTTGATTAAATATGCTTATAATAATAGTTATCACTCTGGCATAAGTATGGCTCCGTTTAAGGCATTGTATGGTAGGAGATACCATTCTCCTATTGGGTGGTATAAAGTTGGTGAGAGTAAGTTGTTTGGCCCTGATTTGGTTCACCAAGATTTTGAAAATGTGAAATTGATTCATGATAGATTGAAAGTGGCTCAAAGTCACCAAAAGTCCTATGCAAATATAGTGCGTAGGGGTTTGGAGTTCAATATAGGTGATTGGGTATTCTTGAAGGAATCTAGCATGAAGAGAGTAATACAGTTTAGAAAGAAGGGGAAGTTAAGTCCTTGGTATGTCGGTCTTTACTTGATATTGAAGATGGTTGGAAATGTTGATTATTAATTGGAGTGTCCATCTAGCTTGAGCTCCATTCATCCAGTTTTTCATATTTCTATGTTGAGGAAATGTGTGGGTGATCATCTTCGATTGTTTCATTATAAGGGTTAGATATTTTGAATTCTTTATCTTATGAAGTAGTTCCAGTTAAGATCTTAGATTGGCAGGTTCGTCAGATGCGAACCAAGGTTGTAACTTCGATTAAGGTCCTATGGAAGAACCAAAAGGTGGAAAAAGCTACTTGGGATGAAGAGGATAACATGAAGTACAAGTATCCACATTTGTTTTCTGCTCTGGATATTTGTGCAGAAGTTATGTGTTCTTGAACACATCTTTATTTTCTAACTTTGTTACAGGAAAGATTGATTTCCCTGCATCTTTATTTTCTGAGTTTCTTAAATAGAAGGTTGAGTCCTTGCAATTTTTATCTTAAAGGTAGGAGTAGAGATATTTGGGGGTTTAAATCATGCTAGTACTATTTTTCCCCTCATTCGAGGATGAATGATCTAAGTGGGGGAGATTAAAGCACCCTGGCTTTTAAACCTTAGAAAATTCCTTGAATTTCTGGTTTCTGGACAGCATACGACTAAGGGTTACTAGCCATATAATGGGGTACAGTTGATGTGGTTTTGATCATATGCTAACAAGTGTTGGTTGGTGGGTTAAAGTGATTTTTGGAATAGGTACGAGTTGGTGGGTACGAGTCGTATGGTTTGGATTTTTCCTTCACTTAATCTAAGACTTAGTAACTTAAATTGGATCTGAGTACGAGTGTCTCACCCTGAGCCATAGGTTAGGGTACGATCATACCATTGACTCATATGGTAAATAGTGTTCAAACTTCCTTGATTCTATTCTGTCAGGGATATGGTTTATGGGTACTGACTGTATGGTTTGGGTATGACTTGGTTTGGGTAATTCATATAATGGATAGTGTTGGGTCCAAGGGTGAGGCCTAGGGTGAAAGTGGTGGGTACCACTCGTATTGAAAGGTATGACTGGTATGGGGTAGTCATACCATCTGACAGGAATTTTAAGTAGTTAAGTTAGGGATAATTTGGACATTGCCCACCCTAAAACCCTTAAGTACCATGAAATATAATATGTTGTGGTCTCTCATAACATACTATTTAAATATTTAACACTCTAAAAACACTCTCTAACTTACTCTTGAAGATTGGAGGTTAGGGTTTCTACAATTGTTCATGTAGAGGCTAAAGGGGTCAAGTTCTTTCCACGAATCATCTTGCATAAGGCATGTGACTCATCCCTCATTGTTAGTTCATAAAATTTCATGTGCTTTAAATCTTGATTATGATTCTTAAAATGTGGTTTTGAAAACCAATGTTGAGGTTTTTGATGCATGTTGTTGAGTGTTGTTTACTCTTGGTTAATATTGTGTCTATGCATGATTTTGGTAATGGTTTGCACATGTGGGTGCTTGGTAATTGTGGTTTAATAATTGGGTCTTGGGTTACCCTAAATTGAATGTTTTTTACTTTGTTTTTTGCCTTGGTAAGTACATGTCCTCAAAGTGTTTGTGAAAATGCCTAAGAGAATAAAATAGTTATATGATAATGTTGTTTTGACCTAAGTCGTGGCCTATTGATTATTAATAGTTGATAAATGGTTGCAAAGGACTTGTTGGCCATGTAATGAACTAAATGGTAACCTCGGTAGTTTAAATTGCTAAACGGGTTTGCGTCCCTAAATATATACTTGAATTGTGTCTTTGTTAGATATTGGGTTTGAGTCCCTAATCTTTGAATTGAACAAGTGTCTTTGTTAGACGATGGGTTCAAGTCCCAAAGTCAATTAAATTATTAATTGATTGATAATGATAATGGCATGTGGTATACTTAGTAGTGTTGGTATGACGATACCAACGTAATACCTTTGGTAAGAAATTGACTTATTGGTTGTTTATTTATATGGAATGATAGTTTTAAATTTGTCTTAATAGCGGGATGTGCAGCCGGACCATGAAAGTGGAGTCTGAAGGACTAACACTAGAAACGGCGCTAGCCAGTGTGGATGTCTTATGAAAGGGTGGTTCAAGTCCCTCGAATGAATCTATAAATGGGATGTTCGAGTTTCCCTTACTACATATATTAGTGCTTATGTCACCTTGATTATGTCGGGAGGTTCTAGTACCCCATATAGGCATTACGATTATGGATATTCTCTGGTTCATGCGGCTACACATACTGGGGCCCTTTCAGCTAGGGGAAAGCTGGACGCATATAGGCCGTGGATGCCCTATTCTAGGATTTACGTGCTACACAGCTCAGGTTATTGGTTTTAAAAGTTCATGCTAATCTTGTTCCATACCCCGGCATGGTACATCTATATATATGTATGTGTGCGCGCGTGCGCAATGATTGACTGGTTTTGGAACTGTTTGCACTATTTTATCCTTATCCTTGAGTTACATAATAGCACTCCAACCACTAACCATCTTCAACATTGTATCCCCATGCGATGCATGTGTTGGTCATACTACACCTTCCGTTCAGTATACATGGACTTCGGATACAGCTTGTGCCAACTTAAAGTAGTGAGCTTTCATACTTTGGAAGGCTCCATTTCTTGTGTTGGATTCTTATGTTTTTCATTGGTTTAGTTTAGGACATTGGTTTTGTCCATGGTCAGGGGTAGGTTCTGATCAAATATTATTTTACATTTGTATAGAGTCTTTGTGGGACTGCTATAGGTTGGTATGGGTAGTGTCGATGGTGGTATAAGCCTTAGTATTAGTATTGGGGCTGATACCGTATAACTAAACTTTTGATTCTTCCATCCCATCTTATTATTCTATGGAATGGTTTGGTTATGGAATTGATTGTTGTTATAATATTCGTTACAGTTGTTTGGATAGGTTTTGGTACGGTCGGACTGGATTGGGTTGATGTCAGTCGTGAACCTATCCTAGAGTTTTAGTATTGTTAGACAAGCTATCTTATTATATGCTCAAAATTTATTCGACTTAGGGTGTATGCTTGGTTGGTTGGCATGGGAAATGGGATGGTCTCGGGTCTTTGTTGGTCCTGAGATGCCTATTATGACAAGGATCTGGTTCAGGTCATGTTAGAAGCCCGTTATTATAAGGCCTTGGTTTGGGTCGTATCAATACTTATGGTTTCCTGATGAATTCTAAGTAATCAAGGTACTTATATTGATTTTTGAGAAAAATGATACGCTTCCAAAATTTTGTTTTAGAACTATGTGAATGTACATATCTGTGAATATTGTGGATCTTGTTATGGCATTAGGATTAGGGACATCATAATACTTGCTAACAATTACATGAAATGGATAAGTAGTAGTGTGTAATATTGACTCTAAGCCATGTTTGTGTGAGATGCTACTTAGTTCCCTTTGAGTGTTGAATTCAAAACTTTCCTGGTTAGTCTTGCCTTGGTTGTAGGATAGTTGGTTAGGAAAGGATCATCGGTTGTTTTTTATTTTAGTCCACTTTTATCCTAAATGACCTTCCCTATTGGAATAGTATCCCTTGATCCCTGTTTGAGTTGTATAGCCTGTTTTTCTTGTTTCACCTGTCACCTTCCCATTTGTGTTGCAGTAACTTGTTTTGGCCCATTCTTTCTTGGACATTATACACCTCAACTCAGGCAAATTGCCTAATTTTAAGGTGGCTATCATAAGGGTGTGTAAGGTAAAGTGGGTATGTAGAGGGGTAAAATAAGAGAAAAAGTTAGTAGGGCTGGGGGTGGTAGCAAAAGAAATGAAAAAGAAAAAGAAAAAAAATTGTGAAAAAGAAAGAATAAAAGACCACACCCAACCTGAATGTGCAATAAAGAATAAAAAGGGGAGAAATAAGGGCGGAATAAAAAGTAAGATTGTTATTGAGTGGACCCAAGAAGTAGTGTAATTCCAAGGTAGCTTAGCCACTTGATATGTCCATATGTACCATACAGCCCCCAAGCCTACATTACAAGCCGATAAAAGTCCTATAGTGATCCTAACGTCACTGTTTGAATGCTAAGGTAGAGAAAATAAGGGCAAACCTATGGTATTTGATGCACATTGATTGGAACTTCTCTGCTGAGTATGATTGTCTCTTGACTATCCCTGCATTGACATACATTATTTCATATGAGTCAGTGGGACTTCTTTTTTATGAGGGCACATAAGTCATATTGCTAGTTGTATACGTGTTTGGGTAGTGTAACTTGTACATATTCATTGTTTTCTATTGCTAATGTAATACCATACCTTGATCCCATTGATTCACATTTTTGTGTTTCATGTTTATACACAATTGTTTTTAAAAAATTTGAGATAGGAATGGATATTGTGGTTTGAACGTAAAGTGTTGATTGACTACCTTGAATAACTTAGATTCTCCTAGTTAAGCGTCATGTTTTGTTTTATTTTGTTTTGTTTTGTTTGTTGTGTTGTGTTGTGTTGTACTGTCTGGGGACATTCAAACATCCTAAGTTGAGGGTGCAGATGTGTTATAGAAATATAGCACTTTCAATGCTTAAAACGATGAAAATATGCAAGTTTCTTAGGTTGTTTTGTTAGATATGATGTGTTTTGGGTATCTTTTGCAGGAAACTACATTTTTGATGTTAAGTTCATGAATAAGATGAAAATGGAGTTTTTGGCTATTTACTTGACCAATTTTAGGCATTCGTGATACTTTTTAGATGTACATGACCAAAGCATGTAATGAAAGTTGAAGATTTGAAGTTTGGTTGCATGTATTGGAAGGCCTGGAACTTACCTATGTCTACATATGACTACATATAGAACATGTGGTCTATATGAGACTAAGGTAGGTACCAGAATTGAAAATCCAAAGAGTGGAAGAGCTAAAAAAAATTCCGGCACTTACCTATGTCAACATGCGGACCGCATGTAGCACATGTGGACAGCATAAGGGTCGGGTAAGTGTCAAAAAATCCAAAATCCCGAGAGCATAAGGTGCAGGAAATTTTTTTGGCACTTATATATGTCTACATGCTCCTAGGGTAAGGCCACATATGACACATGTGCCCAAGGCCAGGCCGCATGTTGACATAGGTAAGTGGCCACCTACTTTTTTTTGTCCTTTTTCATCTGGGCTTTGATTTTAGGGTTTTTTAATGTACTATAAATACCCTTTATGCATTTTTAATAGTAGTTACGCACTCTTGATACTGACAAACATATTCCGAGATTCAATTTTAGTCATGGAATTCTCTTGTATTGACTTCGGCTGCTTGATTTAGTTAAATTTTTGGGTTTTCAATTGTGATTATTGTGATTTCATCTTATACTTTCAATCATGAATGTTGTTGATTCTTTTACAAGCATGAGAGGCTAAAAACCCCTTAACTAAGGTTATGGAAAACCTGGTGGATCGACGAAGTAGGGGAAGTGCTATTGTTGTTCTGAACTGATACCCATGCATGCATTGTATTATTTTCGCTTTAATAGTTATCTTAGTGGTTTCAAACATTAGGATCCCGCTTAGATTATTGCTAATCACTCCAAAAGAGGAGTAGTGACTTGGAAAAGATAACTACAACAGTAATTTGAAGTTTAACTATCGATCCATAATACTAGGTATTATCTAAGTAAGATGGTTACTGTCATCTGATAACTATAGACTCAAAAGGTAATAGTTAACAGGGATCTAGGCTAATGGTTAGCAAGGAAACATCCTGAGACTCAAAAGGTAAAGGGTGAAATCTATTAGGTAGTCCAAAACACGATTAATGGTACATAACTTATTAGATTCTGCATGCAAGGTATAGGGTTTGTTCAACAAAGCACGATAATCTTACAGAGTTGAGAAGCCAGGGGGAACACAATCCTAGTGTTCACCGATGATGGATTACAACTAAGTTGATACTAGCTACTTTTTCGATATCGATACTTCAATCCCCCATTTACTTTTCCAGTTTTACCCATTGATTACAATAGCAGAAGTCGCAATTCCAAGTATTCCCTTGGGATTCGAACCCAACCATTATTGGGTTACTATATTTGCCAGCAAATATGAACAAATACTAATCCACCCAGTGCATTCTAAGAATCGGATCCTTAAGGTTCACGATCTTGTTCTTTATCAAATTCAACATTAAGTCAATCGAATCTTACTACACCTATTGAGATTCGTATTTAAAAGCACTCGTTCTTTTGTTTCGAAGCAATTGAATTTTGTAATAAAAAAAAAATCTGCCCAACATCAAGCATTTCTCAATGGTCGCAATCGAGATCTTATCACTTTTTCAGCTTCTAAAGACCCACTCCCCTTAAGAAGGTCGTCATCCATATATCATATGGGAAGGAAACTAACTAAGATGATGCAAAAAATAAGAATTTCCAAAAAAGGCACAAATAATTACTGAAAGCTGAAAATTTTCCAGGGAGGGTGAAAATAAATAAAACAAACACTTTAAACTAAATTTGCCAAAGAGGGCAATAATCCAAACTTGTCAACTTACAAAATCATCCAAACAAAACATAAAATTAAAAATTGTTCAACCACCACATAAAACATAAGAAAGAAGATGAAATAGAAAATGAGAAATTCTACCCCACCCCACACTTAAAATGAAGCACTGTCCCAGTGCTATCAAATAAGTCTATGGCAAGGTGGTGGTAAACTCGTTGCTCAGTCGAATGGTACTAGTGTCATCATCGGCACCCTCACCATCACCAAAATCATCACCAAAATTGCCATTATCATATTACTCTTCTTCTTCAGACTCATAATAAAAATAGCCCATGCACCTCCCCTCCTCATTGGGGACATCATAATCCAATGTCTCATCCAAAGCAGGGCCAATCTGCAGCATAGTTTGAGCATAAGGCCCTAGAGGGTAGTCCAAATCTACAACACGAACCTCCTTTTAGGTGGCTGGACGCCCCTAATCTTCAATTGCAGCATAGTGAGCCCATACATACGGGTCGTGATCTCATCATTCTGAGCTTGACGCTCGGGCATAGTCAAAGTAACACCATAAGAGACAGGCCCCTTTCTATGTGAGAAATCCAATGGTCTGAGATTAACAGGTGGTTTGTAATCCACCTCCTCCTCGAGCACACCTTGCTGCCTCAGAAACCTAGTCAACAACCCACCAAAACCAATCAACGACCCCCTAAAAATCTGGTTTTCCTTATGGCGGAGAAAATAATTGCACTAACATTCAACTTAACATCTTAGCGCATCAAGACATAGATGATACACACCCGATCCCATGTCACTTTTGTCATATGTTTCCCATGAATAAGGCAAGCATATATGATTTTTGCCCATAAGCAAGCCTCCCTATTCATGTAAGCGAAAGGGAGTGGCATGTGAGTACCACCCTTTTTGTGAAGAATCCACCAGGATGCGGAATGAGTGCCACATAAAAGATGGCAAATATGCTGGTATGGTGGCTCAACATTCATTATTTTCAATGGGTCCACATCTACCATAGGTGTACCTAGTACGTCATTCACAGAATTAGCAGTAAAAGTTACCACACAACCCCTTACCTCTACCTATGCATCTTTGTTTTACCGATCCTTATTAGCGTAAAATTCCCTCACAAGACTGAGGTTTCACTCAAATGGCTATTTGAATAAGAAATTCATGTACAACGCCTTAATTTAGTACACCATACTCGGATACTCTTTTATCAGGCTAGCCCTATCAACGAATTAATCAGTTGAATACTTCGACTCCTTATGTTGGGAATACCATTTTCTCCCAGTCTCCACCACGGCCTTAGTCCCATACCTCCTAGGTTGACCCCGTGGAATATGTGGGACTGGGAGCACACGGTCAGTATGTCAACTCCTTTTGTTCCTGGATTCAGATGAACTAGCCATATTGTTTCCCTTGCTCCTCTACTGCTGGCTAGACATTGTACCTATTAATCACGACAACCCAAGAACACATCAAATAAGCACCTTAGAAAGTAACAACCACTAAGTGTGGAATTCACCTCACACTTAGTTGTTAGTACAGGTATATACGTGAATGAACCAGGGTACTCAGACTTCCCCTGTTTAACATATAATTACTCTAATCAGTCATCCAACATCAAACAAAAAGACATTTCAAAGAATTGGAAATTTACAGTCTTGTCTCAATAGCTTAACTGTCTAACGGCTTCTACAAATACTATCACATTGTTTTTCTTCAACGATTTCAAAAGCGTGCATTCACTATGTCAAACACATGCTCAATTCAATGACACTCCATTCAGTGATTTATAGCTACCACTAAGGAGGTGTGAGATCGAGATCCACCCCACACTTAGTTTCCATCATGTAGTGAACATTAACACCCCAAAATTATTTCAATTCACGGTAGTATTCATCAAAATAACTCATCATGTAAGAACAAGATTAGCTTAAGATGCAATTGAATATTTCAACTATACCTATCATGTAAGCAATCAAATTTCATCCCACATTAGTATCAACCGCACAAATACTACACACAAACTTAATAGTACAGCCAAACAATTCTTAACATTCACCATTTTGGACCCCATATGCAAAAATCACCAACCTCCATATGCAACCCAAAAAGATTCTACTAGTTGAGTTGAGTTTAAACCCCCCAATCAAACCTATCACTGTCACTTCATTAAGTTAACATGCTATTATCATCTAATTTCCATGAATCAAGAACTAAGACATTACATATATCATCAATGACTAAGAAATCAAATCATACTATCATATAATGGCAACTTGAGCAACTAAAAAGTGGAAGACTTACCTTAGTCTTAGTTGAAAAGATGAAGATGGAATTTGAATCTTGTTATTATTGCCAAGAAGGGACAAAACTTAAAGGAAGCAAACTAGGTGCTTTGGGAACTTAGGGCGGCGGTGGCTAGGCTAGTAGAGAAAAGGTAAAATGATAGGAAATGGGGTATTTATAGAGGGGGTAAATTAGGGGTCCGATTAGTTTTAATTTTTTTACAAAAGGGTGCAGACGACGTGATGCGCCAACCATTGCATTGAAGAAGCAACGCGATGCATCAAGTCCACATCATTACACTGGATTTAGCCTTCAAATATTTTTCTAAGTGTTACCTGGGTGACCATCGATACGATACGTTGGGTTCTGCATTGAACAGACTGACGCAATGCATTGACATCGCGTCGATTCACTATAACTAGCCTTTGAAAATTTTTCTAAGTGTGGGCATGTTGCACATAGATGCGTCGACTTAGTGTTGATTCACTGAAATTTGCCTAGAAAAATTTTTGTAAGTGTGCGCACAGGCCCAGTGATGCGACGCATCGACTTAGTGTCAATCCACTAGAATTTATATCCAAAATAATTTCTAAGGCCAAATTTCCCATATTTTGAGGCACCTTTTCTTCTCCCTTACCTTTTTCACCTCTTATCACCTATTTTAACTTACTCAAAGATTGTTGTTCACCCTCTTCTCATCTTCTCTATCTCTACCACCGTTCTCATTCTTGCATATCAACCAAAAACAATAAAATTACGTAAGAAAAAATGGGTTGCCTCCCACCAAGCGCCTTATTTTCGGTCATGGCACGACTCATCTTTTTGTATTTTTCTCTTTATCTTTAACAATTAAAAATTAAACTACCTATTACATTACATCTGTGGGTTACCTCTCACATAGCGCTTTATTTTACGTCGTGGCATGACTTAGCTTAGTCTTACTCATCAGCAAAAGTGATGGATATATTGTGCTTATCTCCATGATCAGCCCAATAATGCTTCGCACATTGTCCATACACTAGAAACTTCTCAGTCTTCTCTTTGTTCCACAATTCAACTACTCTATGAGGTTTCATTTGTACTACTTCAAAAGGTACAGACCACTTAGACCACAATTTACCCAGAAACAACTTTAATCTTGAATTGAAGAGCAAAACAAGCTGTCCTAGTTTAAACAATCTGTCCTAAAATTGTTTGTCATACCATCTATTGGTTCTCTCCTTATATATTTTTGCGTTCTTATACGCATTAAAACGAAATTCATCTAATTTAATAAACTGCAGTAATCTCTTCTCTCCCATAGCCTTTATCTCAAGATTCAACTTTTTAATGGCCTAATAAGCTTGATGTTCCAGCTCTATAGGTAAGTGACAAGCTTTTCTGTAAACCAACTGATATGGAGAAGTACAAATTGGTGTCTTATAATTTGTTCGGTATGCCCATAATGCATCGTCTAGCTTTTTGGTCCAATCCTTGTATTACCCATTAATAGTCTTCTGTAGTATTTGCTTATCTCCCAGTTAGAGACCTCAACTTGTCCACTCGTTTGTGGATGCTACGCAGTGGCCACCTTGTGCCTAACACCATATTTGGCTAAAATATTCTTAAACTAAGTGTTAATAAAGTGCATACCTCTGTCACTAATTATTGCTCTTGGAGTGCCAAACCAGGAAAATTTTGCTTTTTCACGAACTTCAGCACCACTCTTGCATTATTAGTAGGACAATCTGCAGCTTACACCCATTTGGATACATAATCAACTGCCACAAGAATGTACAAGTTGCCATTGGGCGGTGGGAATGGTCCCATAAAATCAATTCCCCAAATATCAAATACTTTCACTTCAAGAATATTATTTAGGGGCATCTCATGGCGTCTTGAAATTGTTCCCAATTTCTGGCATTGATCACAACTCTACACAAAAACAAAGGCATCTCTAAACAATGTTGGCCAAAATGACCCAGATTGCAACACTTTTCTTACTGTTCTTTCACCCCCATGATGGTCACTATAAGAGGATGAATGACACTTTTGTAGCACTTATGTGAATTAAGCTTCCGGAGTACATCTACATATAATTCCATTTGGACCCTGCTAGAAAAGATATGGCTCATCCCATATATAAGCACGAGAATTATGAAGCAGTTTCTTCCTCTATTGAATTGTATTATCAAGAGGGTAAAAGTTACTTACCAACAAATTTATGATGTCCGCAAACCAAGGAAATTCTCACTCCTTTATAGACAATAATTTTTCATCTAAAAACTCTCCTCGAATGTAGAGAAAGTTATTAACAACATGATCATGAGTTTCTAACCTTGACAAATGATCTACAACTTAATTTTTAGCTCCTTTACGATCACGAACCTCTAAGCCAAACTCTTACACTAACAAAATCCACCAGATCAATCGAGGCTTTGCATCTATTTTATTGAAGAGATATTTGATGGCCGCATGGTCTGTGTGAGCAATAACCTTGGTTCCCACCAAGTACGCTCTAAATTTATCAAATGCATAGACCATCGCTAACATCTCCTTATCAATGACTGTATAATTTATTTAGGCATCATTCAAGACTTTACTAGCATAGTAAATAAAGCAAAATACCTTGTCTTTTCTTTTCCCCAAAACATCTCCTACAGTCACGTCACTAGCATCGCACATCAATTCAAATGGCAACTCCTAATCTGGAGAAATCAAAATCGGAGATTCTATCAACTTCTCAAATGTTTCTTGATAACCCGCCCCAAAATCGAACTTGGCCTCTTTTTCTAACAATTTGCAATCAGGCTTGCAGTCCTTGAGAAGTCCTGAATAAAACACCTGTAGAAACCTACATGCCCCAAGAAACTTCAAACTCCTTTCACCGTGACTAGATGTGGCATCTTTTCTATTACTTGAAATTTGGCTCGATCTACTTCAAGTCCTCTACATGACACTTTATGTACAAGGACTATTCCTTTCTTTACCAAAAAGTGGCACTTCTCCTAATTTAGCACCAAATTTATCTCTTCACATTGAGCTAGGACTCGATCTAAATTTAGCAAGCATTTATCAAAAAGATCACCGTAAATAAAGAAATCGTCCATGAATACCTCAACAAATCCTTCAACTATGTCGCTGAATATTGCCATCATGCATCTCCTAAACATTACAGGTGCATCGCAGAGGCCAAACGGCATGCGTCTAAACGCATAAGTACATATGGGCAAGTAAAAGTCATCTTCTCTTGATCCTTAGGAGCAATGGTTATCAGGTTATAACATGATTAACCATCTAGAAAATAGTAATACTCCTTCCCTTCCAACCTTTCCAATATCTGATCAATGAATGGGATAGGGTAGTGGTCCTTTATTGTGGCTTCATTCAGTATTCGATAGTCAATATAAATTTTCCATACAGTCACCATGCAAGTGGTAATTAACTCATTCATTTCATTCTCAACCACAGTCATCCCACCTTTCTTTGTAACACAATGTATTGGGATTACCTGTTTGCTGTCTAAAATTGGATAAATAATACCATTATCCAGCCACTTAATGACCTCTTTCCATACCACATCCTTCATCACTGGATTCAACCTACATTGTTGCTGAACCCTTGGTTTGAAACCTTCTTCCATGTGTATCTTGTGCATGAAAAAAGGTAGATTTATCCCTATAATGTCAGACATCTACCACCCGATCGCCTTCTTTCTTCTTTTCAACACTGTCATTAATTCTTGTACATGTATATCAGATAATCCTGTAGACAAAATAATTGGAAAGTTATCATTATCACCAAGGTATACATATTTCAAGTGAGGACGAAGAACTTTAATCTTCAATTTTGGAGCTTCATTAATTGAAGCTTTAGGGGAAAGACTAATTGGCCTGTTCAATGGCTCAAAAGGCAGTTTTATTATTTCAATGATCACCAAATTTGTGACTTGAACTAATGCCAATGCTTCCACATCTCCATAAATATCATGACCTACCAAAGCTCTCTCTTAGATCTTCTGGCAATAACAATCTCTAATCAGAATTAAGATCTATAACATATATAGCAGACAACTCCTCATATATAGCTAGAAATGTTAGTGCCTTATACACATCAAAAACCTCCACTTTATCATGCACTCTGATTGTCATTTTCCCTACTACTACATAAATTAATGACTATCTCATTGCTAAGAAAGGTCATCCTAAAATAAATGAAACAACAGGATCAGCTTCAAAGTCAAAAATTAAAAAATACATCGGAAAGATTAAGGATCCCACTTGCACTAAGACATCTTTAATAATACTATCACGCTTAGCAAGGGACCTATCTGCTAACTACAAAACAATAGTAGTGGGTTTGGGACTCCCAAGACCCATCTTCCAGTACCAAGATGTGGGCATAAGATTGATGCTAGCCCCCAAGTCACATAATCCATGATCACCAATGGTCTGTCCTATAGTGATTTATAAAGTGAAACTACCTGGATCCTTTAACTTCATGGGCAGTTTGTTTTGAATCTTGGATGTGCACTCCTTAGTAAGTGCAACTGTAGCATACTTTGTAAACCAGTTTTTATTTTCCACTATATCCTTCAGGTATTTTTCATATTTTGGAACACTCTATAGAATATAACAAGAACAAGATTTGCATAAACCTGCTTTAGAAGATCCAAGAACTTCTTGTAACTCGGCTCCTCTTGATGCTTCCTTGCCCTTTGAGAAAAGGGTAAAGGTAAAGTTTTCTTTGCCATGTGAATTTCATCGCTTGCCACTTTTTCCTTGACCTCTTTCTCCTTGTTTTCTTTAGAGCCATTATCAGTGACTATAGGAATAACCTGCTCCTGAACGGTCTCCTTAATTTATAATCCACTTTTTGTTGTAACCGCATTCACCTATTTCGGATTTGCCTGTGTATCGCTAGGTAATGCTCCTTTAGGCCTTATAGTTTTTGCTCCTACAATTCGACCGAGTTGTAACTCTAGATTTCTTGTAAAAAATTATTGACTATTCAACTCTACTGTGAACTGTGCCTATTGAGTCTTCACTTCTGTTGCAAACTATGTGTATTGAGCTAAAATCTGCTTCATCATCTTCTCCATATTACTATCTTGAGCAGTAGCCTAATTATTCTGAGATGACTGTTGATATGGTTGTATTGGCCCCTTAAACAGATTAGTGTTCTGTGCCTAATTTCCACCCCATGAGAAATTGGGATGGTTCCTCTAATTGGTATTATACGTGTTATAAAAATTTTGCTATCCTTGACGATTTTCATTCCCCACATAGTTGAAAGAATATAGATTAGCTGTACAAGTATCTTTTGCTTGCTCACCACTTTCACAAACCTCGTACCAACAATTCGCCAGTTGGATTGCATTAGTTGTCGTTGTTATTTGTGTAACCCCCAACTTTATGTTATTAAGCTGAGTGATCATATGGTTTTGCATTGCTATGATCTATGCTTGTAGTGCAGTAAATTGGTCTACCTCCAATACCCCTGCAATCTTTCTAGGAGAACTCTTCGAATCAGCATGCCAATCAGGATTCCCTTATGAAATCTAATTCAGTAGTGTGTACAATTCCTCATACATCTTCTTAACTTACTGCTAAATCCAAGATAATCTTCATATTTGGATCCAATCCCTTAATGAAAGTATAAACAAGAACATCGTTGTACTGATGATGATGAGGGCAATTTATGAGCATACCCTTAAATCTCTCCCAAGCTTGGTAGAGATTCTCTCCTTCTTTCTGTCTAAAACTCAGAATGTCACTTCTTAAAACTTTAGTCTTCCCTGATGGAAAGAATTGAATAAGGAACTTTTGAGCTAGATCTTCCCATGAAGTGATGGAGAGTGGTGGTTCAGCATGTAACCACCTTTTTTCTTCACCCATTGGAGAAAAAGGAAAGAGTTTCAATCCAAAATAACTATAATTCACCCCTGTATGTGTTGTTGCGGATCTTCATATGAAAGGCCATGGAATTGCCCCGCTAAGTTCAACAATTGCACCATATTCTGCTTTAATTCAAATTGACCACCTGGTTTAGGCTTGCGAATAATGTTCATCGCATGGTTCGTGAGTAGTATTGCCACTTCACGAACAGGTCTAAAAGTTGTTTGAGCAGGAACAACTAGAATAATCGGAGGCGGGACGTTTTCGGTATTTGGATCGATAGGGTCATTTGGATCTCTTATTTCAACTATTTGGACCTGTTGATTTGGATATTGAGCTATTCTCCTTTGTTAAAAGATTTGTTCTGGTTTTGCAAAAGGCTCTAATAACTCTTTATCTCTCGCCAGTCCTGTATTCAGCTAAACCTGTAAAAATTCAGCTGCTAAGATCAAGTTGTTAACACTTAAAACTTATCAAAAAATTAAAAATTAGCAATTTACAAATTATATTAGTCCTCGGCAACAGCGCCAAAAACTTATTGCGACTCAAATACACACGCAAGTGCACGCGATCGTTCAAGTAGTATAGTGACTTAGAAAGTCAAATATTGTTCCCATGAGGACTAAGTAACTAGAAATTTACCCAACTTTTAGTTTTAGACAACGAGGTATTAAGTGTTGTAAATTATCAAAATGATTGTGAATTTAAAAATAAGAATGTAAATTAATAAATAAGAAATAAAAGTTTATGACTAGAGAAAAGCAAGCAACGGTTGTAGACAGTAATAATAAGAATTCTAGGTTTGAGGCTTATTGAACAATCATACAAATCTCTATTCTTATCTCAGTCTAATTGGTTATCAAGTTGTTGATTCGCAAGCTTTATGCTACAATCTTGGTCTCCCGATCTCAAATCTTTTATCTATTGAATATTTCAACTACCACTCCTGCAGAGATACAATAATTCTTCTAGATTCATATAGTTGTCTTCTTGTAATTAAAACAACCAAGGCTTCTAGGTATATCCCTATCCTAGATGCTAATTCAAACCCCTTATTTCATAAAAGGATAAGAACCTTGCTCCTTAATTTCTTCGTTTTATCCTACGATTCTCCTTCCAGATTTACATAGGAATATAGATTTATTCTAATAGTGGCCACTCATCAAAATAGTAAGCTCAAGAAATTAAGAACAACCCAAATGATAATCCAAAAAGAAACTACAATTAACGAATATCAAAGAGTAATCATGTTCTTGGTCTCAACCTCAAAACAAAGTTATTTAGCCACTCATGTTTGAATTCAACATACAAAATAAGTAATTAATCATACCCAAAATTAATCTTGAAGTAAAGACGTTCAAAAGAAATAATAGGAAACCTAGAAGAGAGAATTTTCTACTTTTTCACCATTGCTATGCTTGCCAAAAGTGTTTGAAATTGTGCTCACGTGTTTCTTTTATACTTGGAAAAATTTCACCAGATCTGCACTACGGACGCGATGCATCACTAATCACATTGCTTAGACCAACGTGTTACATCAACTTCGCATTGATGCACTGGAACTTCACTTTAAAAATTTGACTAAGTTAAATTTCACAACACACGATGCGACACGTCGACATTTCATCGTGTCACTGGAATTGTCATCTGAAATTTCAACTAAGTCCCCAAACTCATGCATCGACGTGACGCATCAACTTTGCATCGATGTTCTGGAAGTTCCTTCTAAAATTTTGGCAAAGGAACAGAATTTACGAGATGAAGCAACGCGGCAAGTTAACGTTGCATCACTGGAAATTCACTTAACTCTCGTAAATCTTATTTTTTAGCTTTTTCCTTTTATACTTGCTTTCCTGCATCTACACATGTTCTTGGACTCGATAAAGATGGTCTTCCACCTGAATCATGATTACTTCCACACCATCGATAAATAATTGCTTCATAATATGTTTCCAATTTTTGTCAGAATCCTTTGGAAACTTACCTGTATCACTAATCACATTAGTTAGCAACGAAATACAATTTATCTCACAATAATATATAATTAATACAATTTTTGTTCTCAAAACAAGTCTAAATATGGGTAGATAGCGGTGTTTGGATTTATAAATATGCCCATGATCAGTCAGTTTATTTCAAAACAAAGTAGTTTTCTATTATCTACAAAGTAAAATAACTCAAATATAGACGTGTTAGATCCTATACATGATAAACAATGTAAGATATTGATAAGAAGTAACCACATAGAGTTATTTTCATTATAGGCAAATTGATCTAGTGGATAAATTTGCCTTTGATTCAAACAAATGCACATGAACACATAAGACAGTTATATTACACAAAAACATTATAATAATCGCATATCCTAATTAGGATGACCCTTTTGAGCCAAGGATTGGCCTAGCGAATTTTGAAGGAAATATATGCCTTTTAAAACTAATCCATTAGCCCCCAAAATCTCCATAGATATAAAAAGGGCATAAATTCATAGAAAGATGCACAAAAGGGATACAATATTTAGGGTAAAGGAAAAATACATGGAAGAAATAATAAGGTCCCACATAGGGGATAGAAAAACGTGCTCCTAGATGCTCTTTCATCGGCATTTACCCAGTTAGCTTTATCCACCTCTTGCCATATGTGATATATGTTGATGATCAGGTGACTCCCACATAATTGTTCTTTACTCTCATAGGTCATCTTCCCGATTCTATCAATATGGGAAACTAGGCAATCATCTAAATTAATCAAACACCTCCTAACATCATCGACCTCTTGCCTAGCTTTCTTTAACTTTTGTCTCAACTTATGGTTGAGGCATCTTCTATATGCATATACTGGTGCACAATTTCATTTTTTAAAATTCATCCTAAATCCTGTGGATCTGAATCTGATGTTCTGTTTCTACATCAATGATTTGTGGGAACGTTCATCCCCGGGATTAATGTTTCGACAAGATTCTTCTTCAACAACTCTTTATAGGTATCACTAACCTCGAGTTTATACCCGATACAGAAAAAGATTTCTTCAGTATTTATTCTCCTCCAATCCTTTACCATGTAGTCCTTAAATGGGGTTTTGCCTTCTCCTTTGCGGTGTTTCTTGCTTGATTTCAAATTGTGTAAGGACTCTGTTGGGATTATAAGGACGAGTTCCTTGAGACCTGGAAGTACTAAAAAAGGTCATTCATCCCCTCGAATAATGTACTTTCCTAGACGAAGATATTTAATATACCATTGGAAGTTGTCATCTCTTAACTCACCAAAAATCTTGAACCAGAACTCTAGAGTTTGTCTCCTCTTAAACCTTTGTAGAGATAACCAAATGTTATGTGGTGATATACAATCTACCCTTGTTCGATGTTCTGGCTTCTCCACTCTAGGATTTTTTAACAAATACTTCATCATCCACCATTGCAAGATAAAGTTACATCCTTGAAAGAAACGATGCCCCTTTGACATCTCCCAAAGCTCGATATATTTCAGCGACAATTATGGAGGATACTGTGGAATACATTAGTGGTAACATAATCTATTTCTTAGAAGAGAGCATGTGTTACCATAATGACCCTTGGATGAATGGTGCCATTTTCTCCTTGTAAGAACACTATAGTTCCAAGTAAGCCCATTATGAAAGCAAAAGCTCTTTTGTCCTTTCATTTTGACTCTGATTCAAATTTATATTTGAATTTCTCAAAAATGTTATACCTTCCAAACCAAAGATAAAACTCGCAAAAAATTATGTTTGCCCCATCACTTTCCCCCAACTAGGTATCATCATTGATTGAAAAGGCATCCTTGATCTTTTAATGGTTTCATACGATAGGGACTAGAATGTTTTTGTCATATGCGCTCCTTCTTTTTCTTCACATATTGATGCATTCAAAATAGGTTACTACTTCTTCAATAATGGGAGTCAATTCAACTTCCCCAACATAGAACATCATGTTGTCATCATCCCAAAATTTAGTTAGCACATGGATTATTTCAGACCAAATGTCCATCTCTATAAGTGAAGGTAGATGCCTGATATGCGTACTAACAATCTCTTTATATTTTGCACTCATATAGGTCACCATACTTTCAGGAAGTTATCGGGCTTGGCAACCATCTTGAATCTTTTGCAAGGGTACGGTTGAGTCATTACTTCATGAAAGAAAAACAAAATAAGCCTTCCCCCTACCCCAAAGAAATGGATTAGACTAAATAACATATGTTTCTTCAACATATAAATACGTTGTGTCTGTAATTAGATCGTGGCCAATAGATGCAGGAAAGGTTTTCTAATAGGACCAATACCTCATCGGATATTAGGTCATCCTAAGCTCATGCCTAAAAATGGGTTTTGGTTTTGCTCTATCCCGGGTGTCTAGAGTGGGCTTGGACTAGGTTCCCAAGTAGACAACTTGAGTTTGAAAATACAAATAGCCATCGGACACCTAACATGTGGGTAAATCATCATATTCTCAACACTTAATTTAGAATTGAACAATAGGGGTTGAGACATCTTGATTTGAAATTGAACAATAGGGGCCAGGACATCTACGAAACCACAAAAAATTTATATATTTCAAATGGAGAAGTATGCTATGAAATGCAACAATTTAAACTTCAAATAATTAAACACATAAGCATACAAGCAGTTTATCTATTACAAACCCAAATAGTTAGTCAAAGAAGCTAATTCAAATATTTGGTTATAACCTAGTTAAAGTCTCCAACAGAGTCGTCAATTCTATTTTGTGGAAAAAAATATGACTTTTTGCAGTTTTACAAATTCAAATACTTTTGAAAAAAATTTCAAACTTGATATTTTGAAAATAGAGTCACCACGTAACTTATTTAGGAGAATCAAGAAAAACCTTTGAAAATTACTTAAAGATTTGAAAAAATCCTTTAAGATTAGAAATTCCGAATAAATAGTTCGTATTAATACTCTTGGAAAGTTGTTAAGGCATGAAGAGTATCCGCTAACTTGCGGTTATCCGAACTGGAAAATAATTTTTTGACTATCTTTGAAAAGTGATTTTCTTTTATTTAGAGAAAAATATATTAAGGAAAAACTTAGTTTTGGAGTTTGTGCAGAATAAATTTTTTAACGACTTATTAGGAAATTTAATTAAGTTTAAAGAGTTAGTAGCAAATAGACATAATAAGGGAAAAAGGGGAAACTAAAAGACTTAGGCCATTAGGCCCAAATCCATAAACCCTATCCTAAATTAATTTGGGCTTTTTTCCCCTCCACACCTATCCTAATCTAATCATTTGGGCTTTTGGCCCATTTCCACCTGTCATAATCAAATTATTTGGGTTTTTTGTCCATAACCTGTCATAAACTACTCTTTCAAACCTTTGAGGCCCAACATCTACTTCACCTATATTAAATTACAACTTTGGCTTCGAGGTCCAAATGAATGAATAAGTAAATAAATAAATAAAAATATAGAAAAAAATGAAAACTTTTTAAGTCTCCTAACGACCTCATCAATGAGTTTTGCCCCATTTTTTCTTCTTCCATATTCTTGCACTAATACGTCATATGATTGAAATTTTAGATTCAAACTGACTCGAGGAAGAATGGGCCTTGATGGCCCATCAGGGAAATGCAAAGGAAAGGAGTCCACTTAAACTTCTTTGGAACGGAAAAACAGGACTCGACCTATCGTTGGAATCTTGACCACTAGGGAGAAATCGAAATCGAACCAACTAACTTTTAACTAAGAGAACTTCTAATGGAAATTATCTTGCCCGAAAATAATCTTCAAGTCTTTATGCTCAACAGGCTTTTTTCAACCTTCTAAGGCTTCACCAATTTTAGCTCAACAATGAGTTTCATATAGTAAACAAATTTAAGGTCAAAACCTACTCCCATTGATATAGGGGGGAAGGAAATCGAGGGTATTTTGGAGATTTTCAAAGGTGAATTTTTTGGATTTTTTTAGGAGGTTAGGGTTGTAACCTCATTCTTGTATTGATTTTGGATTTTTTTGAAGAAATTTGAATGGGTTCAACCAATGAAAAGTACAGAAAAGGAATAATCCCCAAAAACCAGTAGAATTTGCATAAATATGTAGGAATTCAAACCATTTTCCCCCCAAAATTCATGGATTTTGAACGTTGGATGAGCCAGCTAAGCAATTTCCAAAATCTTCGTGGCTTTTCCTCAAACAAATCTTTGTGGGAGGCCATGTGAAGTGTACGAGAGGTGGGCTAAGGCCGGATTGGAATCAGGTAGACGCGTTGCTGAAGTTGTTAGAACTGTTATCATCGATGTTAAAGCAGTTCGTTGTTGTTTAGGGTTATACGTGTTGTTGTTACTTGAGTTCTTATCATTGTCTGATAGAAGAGAAAGGTAAAGAGAGTTGGGTTGTTGTTGGTCGGGTCAGGTGGAATGAGTTTATTTTAATTATTGTTTTGGGCAGACACAAATTGGGTTGTTGGATGGGAAATGGGTTGGTTGAATTTTGTTGGGCAGATTAGGAATTAGGGGTCTAGTGACTTAGGTTATTTAGGCCATTTGCTAAATATACAAAAAATAAAAATTTAGACAATTATACTTAAACTTCACCCAAATTATAATTCAATAGACCAGTTACATTACAATTATGATCGATTTGATTTCAATTAAGGTTCAAATTAATAAATTGACTAAATTAAAGCAACCTTTGAAATAAATTAACAACCAATTCAATTCCAAGCTTCTTGATTTAATAAAATCAAATGACTATTTTTTAAAATAAATTATTTTTGAGAAAAAATTATATTTAAATCAAGATTTTAATTATTTGAATCAATTTTCAAGATAATCCTTGATTAAAATTTAATTTTTCATAAAATGATTATTTAAGTAACAAAATTATATGATTTTATATACGCGAATACAAAAATATATAATCGTTACTTAAACGACTATATAAATACTCTGAAAAGTTTTTTATTTGGATAAAACAAATATTGTAATTTTATTTAAAATCAAATAAACTCTAAATTAACTTAATCATGGAGGGCAAAAATTAAGTGTCAACAATATATTTCTACAACCAACCACAATATTACAATTCCATAACCACCTGAGCCAACATCCACTCATTATTCCCACTATCCATGAATTTTCTACATAATTCATATGCCCACAAAGTATGGATATATCACAGTACGCCGAAGGTACCACTATAGGCATTTCTAACAACACAATGCAATTATTCATATGTATTCTAGGCTATCAGCATCACACAAAACCGCACACGGTCTCGCATACCACATGATATCTCAGATTCAATAATTAGATCACATATACCACACAGGCACAACATATAGATAGCCATATTTCATGATTATCTCCCACCCTTAACATACATTTTGGTATACAAATTAACTAACCATCCCAGTTTGAAGAGTTAAGTCATAACCTACCTCGACTGTCGGAATCAATTTGCAGCACCTCAACTACAAAGTCATACTTCTCACGAATGGTCCCTAAATCAACTAAAATAAAGAGATATATAATTTACATGTCAAAACAAAGCTAACGATACTCATATTGACTACTTTTGGTTTAGAATCAAAATGGACCCTATTAATGAGTTTATAAAAAAGAAAGGAAAATTATAGTTTTACTTCAAGAACATGTTTTTCATAATTTTAGAAATCTACAGTTGAAAACTCAAGTCAAATAGAGTCAAAAATCAAGTTCAAATCTAAGAAAAATCATTTTTGAGCTTTATCATGTAAAATCTTAGAAATTCGTGTTAAAATCAACAATCAAAGTTGCTTTGGAGGTTAAATTGATAAAAAAAAATTCAATAATTATAAGATTAAAATAGTATTCAAGTGAAAAGAAGAGAAATTGAGGTTTAAAAGAAAGCCCTAAGATTTTTGGAGTTTTGAGAAATTAATCAAGAATTTTAGTAAGAAAGGATGAAATCTCACCTTAAATCCGTAATAGAATCCAGAAATAGATGTTAATCTAGCTTCTTAAGCTCTCAAAAAATTCACTTTTAATGTCTCACACTATTTTAGGGTTTAACACTTAAGAGGCAATGTAAAGAAAGAGCAAAATGGGTAAAAAAAAAAGGAAAAAAATTGGTTTATTTTTTCCCTGATTTTTAAGTCCAAAAATGGACTTTGTTGGGGTGTCCAAGACTCGTTCGGAGTCTGATATATACAAATGTAACAACATTAAAATTTAAATTCAATGATTGGACTCAATGGCAATATCAAATTTTTAAAAAAAATATCGTTTTCACAGATTGACCCCCAAAATCTAAAATCATAATTACCCGAACCTAGGGTTAAAATGAGCTTTAAAAGTCGTAAAATCACACCAAATATGTTACCATTGTAAAATCAATGTTTTGTATGTGTTGGTAAAGTTGGATTTTCCATTCGAAGTCGTTTCGACCAAATATAGGTCCCACATTTATATTTCTAATTTTTGTAACTTTTCGACCAATAGTTCAAAATAAGCTCGGGTGTATCAAGACCTGAACCAAAGGTCTACCTAGCGTATAATCAATATTCTAAAGTTGTTGTCATAATCCGTTCAACCAGCTGTTGCACGAATCAAAAGATAACTACATATGTCCATAATATGGCTCTCGAAGTCACCAAAAACCACAATGTCACACAAATGATACCAAAATGCATCGGGAACCATGTTTACCTTATCCTCTTTATCATTTTTATGGGAAGCTTCATTGTGGTTATTATGAGGATGGGAGGAATTGGTTCTATAATTATGGTCAAATAGGTCATATGTAGTGGGATTATCCTTCAGCCAAAGTTGTCACTAGAGCTAATAAAGTTTTGGTTGTTATGCCTTCAACTCCTGCGCTAAAGGACGCTACTTTTGGTATCTATACTGGCCGAAATCACCTCTATTCACTTGCTACTTAGAATTTGAGGCATCTCAAAATATTGTTACTGGTATATTTCAACTCTTCTCTCCTGATGTGTGTTATTTGATTGACCCGGGGCCTACCCCTTTTTTTGTAAACCCTTATGTGGCTATGCATTTTTGTTTTTATCCTAAAAGTATTTTCGACCCCTTTTCTGTGTCTACCCCGGTGGGTGATTCTATTATGGCTGGAAAAATCTATAGGGATTGTGTGGTGTCTATCTTACATAGGAAGACATTGGTGGATTTAATAGAGTTGGATTTGGTGGATTTTGATGTTATCTTTGGGATGGACTGGCTTTATACATGCTATATTTCTCTAGATTGTAAGACCTAAAAGGTCCATTTTCACTTTCCAAATGAGCCGGTATTGGATTGGGAGGAGAGTTTCTTAGTGCCCAAAGAAAGATTTATTTCCTATCTTAGAGCTTAGAATTCAATTTCAAATGGGTGTCTATATCAACTAGTTCACATTAAGGATTCTAATTCTAAAAGTTCTTCTTTGAAATTTGTCCCTTTGGTTAACAAATTCCTGAAGTGTTTCCTAATGATCTTCCTGAAATTTTTCCTGATAGGGAAATAGATTTTGGGATTGATCTTCTTTCGGATACTCATCCTATTTCCATTACTCCTTATATAATGGTTCTAACTGGATTAAAAAAGCTAAAGGACCAATTGAAAAATCTTCTTGATAAAGGCTTCATCATAGTGTTTCTCCGTGGGGTGCTCCTGTGCTTTTCGTACGAAAAAAAGATGGGTCTCTTCGGACGTGTATAGATTATCGTTAGTTGAATAAAGTTACAGTGAAGAATAAGTACCCTCTTCCTAGAATTTATGATCTCTTCGATCAGCTTCAGGGTGTTAGATGTTTCTCTAAGATTGATCTTTGTTCGGACTATCCTCAGTTAAAAATTTGGGAGGATAATATTCTCAAGACTGCTTTTCGAACGTGGTACGGTCACTATGAGTTTTTGGTTATGTCATTTGGATTGATTAATGCTTTGAATGTGTTCATGGATCTTATGAATTGGGTTTCCAGGCATTGTTTATACTCATTTATGATAGTCCTCATTGATAACATCTTGGCGTATTTTAAGAATGAGGAGGATCATGCCAGTCACCTCCGGATTGTGTTTCAAACTCTTAAGGATCAAAAGTTGTATACTAAATTTTCTAAGTGTGAATTTTGGTTGAATGTTGTGACGTTTCTTGAGCATGTTATTTCTAGTGAGAGGATCAAGGTAGATCCATAAAAAGTTGAGGTGGTAAAGAAATGGCCTACACCTACGACTTCGACTGACATTAGGAGCTTCTTGGGTTTGGCTGAGTATTATAGGAGATTTGTGGAAAGTTTTTTATCTATTGTTGCTCCGTTGACTAGGTTGACTCAGAAGAAGGTTAAGTTTTTTTAGTTTGATGCTTGTGAGGGTATTTTTGAGAAGTTGAAGGATAAGTTGACTTATGCATTAGTTTTGACCCTGTCTGGGGGTACTGATGGTTTTTTTGTGTTTTGTGATGTGTCGCGTATGGGATGAGGTTATGTATTGATGTAGCATGGTAAGGTGGTGGCCTATGCTTCTAGGCAACTTAAGGTTCATGAATGAACTATACGACTCATGATCTAGAGTTGGCGACTGTGTTTTTTTCTTTGAAGATTTGGCACCATTATTTGTATGCGGTACATATGGATATCTATTCAGATCATAAGAGCTTCTAGTATGTGTTCACTTACAAGAAGTTGAATCTCAGGAAAAGGATGTCGCCTGAATTACTTAAGAATTATGACATGAGCCTTCACTACCATCCAAGTAAAGCTAATGTTATTGTTGATGCTCTTACAAGGTTATATATGAGAAGATTATCTCATGTGGATGAGAAGAAGAGGGCGCTGGTGTAATACCCCATACTTTTACCTAGCTTAAATTCATCCCAAAAATGTCAAAAGACTTGATTTAAATATGAATACACTTTTATACAAGTGAAATTTTCAAGATTTTGACTTTTCATTACGTGGGAAAATGAATAACCTTTCCATCGATACCAAATTCACCCAAATCTGACACTCGAGCGAAGAGTTAGAGCCATTTTAGTAAGACAGTGTGCCAACTGGCACTTCAGCGCGTTGCGGAGGCCGTCCAAATGGATATTGTTATTTTCCAGTGAGCCGATGTGATACCACTACATCATGCCATCAGCTGTTTTCCCAACTGTCACTTTCCAGAGTGACTCTGCGATAATGACAAGTCGTGCCAAGGGATAAATTCCCATGCAGTGAGTCAGCGTAATGGCTCCGCATCACGCCAAACCTCCAGTTCCCAGTTGTCTAGTTTCCAGTGAGCTGGCGTGATTTCATCGTGTCATGCCAGCATACAAAATTGGGTTTCCAGAGACTATTTTTAATACGCTTCCTAGGGGTAGTTTGGTATATTTCCACAGCCCTAGTCAATCTAAACACGAAATTTAAACCCTAAATACCCCATTATCTTATTATTTCTCACTTTCTCTCAAGAATTAAAATATTCTCTCTCAAAGGGGCTAAACCCTAGTTCAAGAAATCAAGAACAAGCCTAAGGATTTCCTCCAAGAACCTTCAAGAAAGAATCTTCCAAGGTATGTTAGATGGTGATTCATGGGTATCTTTTACCCATGAAGTCCAAGAATCCTTTTTCAAAGTACAAAGATGATGTATTTATGATTTCCATGTTTGAATTAGATTGAATTCATGTTTATGATATTAGTTGGGTTCCAATCCATTATTTAAATACAAGTTTCATGAAATTAAATAGCATGTATAACAAATATGTGATTATCTTGATAGGCCCTTAAATTTATAAAGTGAATAATGCATCTATGATATTGATTTGGTTTTCAATCCATGATTAGGATAAGATTCCTGAAAAATAGAATAGTATTTAGGGGGAATTATATGAATTACATGCTAAACCCTTGAATTTGTAATTAAGTATTGTATTTCATGATGTTTATGTGATGACCATTATTATGTGAAATACTCATGCTCCCCAAGTATTTGCTAAAATGCCTATGTGAAGTAGATAGAGGAATCATGAGATATTATTATGAGATCTTAATCATGTACAAGCTTATGCCCTACAAGTGTTTGATAAAATTCTTATGTGAATTGAATAGTGAAGGCATGACATGTTATTATGTGATCCCATCCATGTACAAGTTAATGCATTACAAGTGTTTGATGAAATGGCTCTATGAATGAATTATGACCAAGTGAACATTGGTATGTTATTCAAGATAATGCTTTGCTTTACTTTTCATGCTATCAAGTCCTGGGGATGTTTAATACCCAAATATTTAGTTGTTTACCTAGAGCCAGTGTCAGTTACAGAATAGTATTAGTCATGTCACAATCTATACTCTCAGTCCATTGTAGAACTCAGTAGAACTCAGTCAATTACAGAACTTAGGAAAACTCAGTAAACTCAGTCTCAGTCCATTCCAGTATACTCAGTTCAGTGTCTTTTAGTTAGGAGTAAGATTCAGCACCGAGCGGAGAAGAGATGATGGCTTCCCCGTCAGATAGACAGGGTCGTTAGTAGCAATCCCTATACTCCAGAACTGCGTAACCAGCGCAGGATGAGGAGTCACTCATCAAACTAGGCTTCACTACCTCCCAAGGGTCACCCGTCAGATTAGGCTTGGCTCCGCCCAGGTGTCACCCGTCAGTTAGGCTTGGCATCTTGGTTTTTTAGTGTTAGTACCTATGGTATGGTATTAGAACCCTTCCAGCTGGGGTTATAGGTTGGACCCCAAATCAATTCAGAGAGGGGCATGTCAGTTAGATAATTACCTTCCACAGTTTCAGTCTCAGTTTTAATCTTCAGTTCAGAACTCAGCTTAATTTTACAAAATCAGGACTATCAGATACAGCCAATCAGTATTAGTTAATCAGTTATTAGAATTCAATACTTAGCATAAGAAAATCTCAGTTGCAGTTTATATATATATGTATATGCACAAATTATATTCTCAGTATTTACAGTATTCTCAGATTCTCCATGACTCTCATGTTCAGTTATTCTTATTCAGTAAGTTATATCATTATGCATATGAACCCTTGCATTTATCCTTACCTTATCTAGCATACCAGTACATTCCCACGTACTGACGCATATTTTTCTGCGCTATGATATTTCATATCATAGGTTCGGACGCTCAGATTCTCGATTACTCATAGTAGATTCAGGTTCAGCCAGCAACAGTAGATTTAGTAGTGAGTCCTCATCATTCAAGGATATTATACTATTTCATACTTTTAGTAGATGTATTAGTTCAGTAGATGAATTTGGTCAAGATATTGTACCATCAACTCCACTTTTAGATAGATTCAGTTAGAGGCTTTTAAGACTAGTTTTCAGACAGTGTTCAGTTTTTATCAGATGTTGTTATTTATTAGTATTTCAAATATTTTGAACCTTATGGCATTTCATCCTATTTTTTGCATTAATTACAGTATTACTAGTTAGTTCTCACAGTAGATATCATTTATGGCTAGCTTGTGGTCCTTCGGGGTCGTAAGCACCGTATGATGACTAAAGGGTATTCTCAGGTCGTTACAGTTGGTGAAAGACATCCATAGGTTGGCTAACTTAGGAGTTCTTCTTTTAGACTCTGAAGAAGGAGAAGTTATTGTTCAAGAAGTGGTCAAATCATCTTTGGTGTAGAGGTAAAGAAGAAGCAGGCTTTGGATCCCATAATTGTGCAGATTAAGGATCGTGTGGGTCAATAAAAGATTATAGCTTTTGAGATTGGAGGAGATGGTATTCTAAGATACCAAGGTATGTTATGTATTCCTAATGTTGATGAACTATGGGAAAGAATTCTGACTGAGGCTAATAAGTTTTAGTATACAATTTATCTAGGTTTGACAAAAATGTATCATGACTTGAAGGAGATCTATTAGTGGAACAATATAAAGAGGGGTGTAACAAATTTTATTATTAATTGTATGGTTTATTAGCAAGTTAAGGTTGAGTACTTGAGGCCTGGTGGCATGTCTTAAAAGATAGAGTTGCCTATATGAAAGTGGGAGATGATAAATATGGATTTTATTACGGGTGTTTTGCAGTTTCACAATCAATATGATTCGTTTTAGGTCATTGTGGATAGGATGACTAAGTCTGATCATTTCTTGCTTGTGAGGACTAACTACTCGAAGGGGATTACACTAAGTTGTTCATACAGGAGATTGTAAAATTGCATGGTGTACTAGTATTCATTATTTTAGATAGAGGTACGTAGTTTTTATCTTACTTCTGACATTCGTTTCAGAAAGGTTTACGTACACAGGTGAACCTTAGAATTGCTTTCCACCTACAGACGGATGGGCAAGGGGAGTGTAATATTTAGACCTTATAGGATATCCTAAGGTCCTATGTGATTGAATTTAAAGGGAAGCTGGGTTGATCATTTCCCTCTTGTTGAGTTCGTGTACAATAATAGTTACCATTCTAGCATTCAGATGGCCCCGCTCGAGGTTCTTTATGGTGGGAGGTGTAGGCCTTCTTTTGGATAGTTTGAAGTTGGTAAGACTGGGTTTTTTGGTCCTGACTTGGTTTACCAAGCTAGGGAGAAGGTAAAAGTTATTAGAGAAATACTTATGACTACTCAAAGTTGCTAAAAGTCTTATACGGATATGAGGCAAAAACGAATTGCAGTTTGAAGTAAATGATTGGGTATTCTTGAAGGTGTCTCCTATGAAAAGCATCATGAGATTTGGGAAGAAGGGGCAGCTCAGTCTTTGTTATGTTTGTCTGTATCAGATTTTAAAAAGAAATAAAATATTGCTTATGAGTTGGATTTGCCTGCGAGTTTGGGTTCTATGCATCTTGTGTTTCATGTGTCCACATTGAAAAAGTTTGTGGGTGATACTTCCTTGATAGTGCTTGTTGAGGATATTGGTGTTATGAATTTCTTTTCTTATGAGAAAGTCTCGATTGAGATTTTAATAGATAAGTTCGTAAATGGAGGATCAATGATATAGCTTCGGTGGAGGTTCTTTGGATAACACAAAAGGTATAAGAGGCTACATGGGAAGCTGAGAAAGATATGAAGGCTTAATATCTATTCTTGTTATCTACATCGAATGAAAGACCTTTTTTCATTTTCTGAATTCGTCATTCAATTCTGGTGTATTTTTGCTATTCTCGCTCTAAAAACATCCTAACTCATTATTCAGGGATGAATGATCCTAAGAGGGGATAATATAAGACTCTTAAACTTTTGATCAGTTTACTTTTGACCTTCCTATGTTCATAATATCAATTTTTGACTTGAATTTTATTTCAAGATGTTAGGAAGGTGTTAGGGGAAAGTTTCAAAATTTTTGAAAGGGGTTCAAGGTCATTTTGGGACCCCGAGGCCGTGAGTGTTAGGGGTGTGCATCAGCCGGTTCGGTTCAATTTTATATATTATCGATTCGGTTTTTGATTTTTAAATATGCTAAACCAATAACCAAACCAATAAGATATTTTTATTGGTTTACGGTTTATCGGTTTTAGTCCATATTTGGTTGTTGGGTTAACCGATAAGAAAATACTCATAAAATAGAAATAGTAGTAACTAACATGAAAAAAAATGAATCTTAGTTGCAACCAATAATTCTATATGATGTGTTTTAATTTACAAGAATCTTTAAGTTAGGACTAAATGTTGTTAGGAGAAATTAAGAGTTTGTACAATTGAAATAATAGGTTTAATTGTAAAAGTTAAAAAGAAATATATAATAAGTCATATATATATATACACAATAAGTCATATATATATACACACAATAAATCATATATATATATATGACTTATTGTGTGTGTGTGTATATATATATATATATATATATATATATATATGTATATATATATTCTTATTGGGTTATCGGTTTACCCAATAATCCAATAAGAAAAAATCGAACCGAACCAATAACCAATAATTTTTTTATAAAACTATTAAAAAATCGTTAACCCAATAACAATAGACCAATAACACTTTTATCGATTAGTTCGCTTTTTGCACACTCCTAGTGAGTGTCTGTGATATCACCGTGTCACGAAGGCTATGGCACGGAGGATAGTCTCCGCGATATTGGAGTGTCATTCCAAGGTGAAAAATTCATATAGTTTTGTTTTTATTCACATAAGATAAGGGATTTTTAGTCTTTTTACCTCTTGTACGATTTTTAAACATAAAATAGTCTCATTCCCATCAGTTTTCAAAGATCAAATCCCCCTATTTCACTCTCAAACACAAAACCCAAGAACATTCAAGGATTTCATTGTGCATTCATCATCCGGGATCCAAATTTTGAACTGATATCAAATTCTTGTATGTTTCAGGCATGTTCTTTCCTAAACTTTAGTTTTACATTATGGTATTAATTTGATGGGTTTTAGTATGATTGGGTTGGGGGATTTTTGTTGTTATTGATTTAATTACTTGTCCCATGCTTTGAATTGATTATTCATGATTTAAATTGGTGTTTTAGGGACTCGATTAGTACTCTAATTAAATGTTTGGAATGGGGGACATGTGTTTCCCCAAATTGGATGAATTTGGGCTTGAAATTGCATAAACCTCAACCCACTTTATTAATTTGATTTTAATTACGAAAAATTGCATAGTTTAACTTGCTTTTGAACTCAATGCAGATTATTAATGAATAAATGGTTATTTAAATAAACTGGGATGGCCTTGGTGGCCATGGTTTGATTTTAATGGAACTTGGGAGTCAATGTGGATTATCTGAATTGGTTTGGCTTGTTTAATTAAGCTTGCAAGAGTATTGGTATGACTATACCAAGTGTTAATTCCTTAATGAATGACTCCCAGGTTAATGGTTGGAATATTGTGCTAAATGGTTTTAGTTTGGGCTTAAAGAGGGTTGTGTAGCTCGCTTTGAAAAGTGGAGGTTCCGGACTGACCAATAATAGAAACCACGTTTGCAATTATGGGGTCTTTATGTTCGTGCATATAATTCACATATTATATATATTTTTGAAATGGTTGGAGCCTCGGTGGCTTTGTCCGTTCCTCAGATTTCTCTGGTTCGTGTGGCTAACACACATTGGGGTCCTTTCAGCAAGGGGAGTTAAACTCATATAGCCCGTGGGTACCCTTAGGACGGTTAGAGCTACATAGTCCAGGTTAATGGTTTTAAATCTCATGCTTAAGTCTTGTTTCCTATCCCAACATCTTATATATATGTATATACAATGTGTGCATGTGGTTTAGTTTGATTTTAGATATGGCATTATTTTATTCCTATCCTGAGTTACATGTCAGAGTTTATCCCATTGACCGTCTTAGGACGCTACATTGTTTCAAAATGTAGGGTCCGAGGGTACTTCTTTTACCCCCTGTGCAGCATTAGGTGGATTAGCATATATGTCGAGTTGTTGTGAAGTGATGAGCCTCCATCCTTCGAAAGACCTTATCATTTTCATATTATTTTATTTTGGCTCAGTATTTTTAAATTCTTTTGGTCATGGTCAAGGGCATGTCCCGGCCTGTTTGGTATTTTTGCTTTTAGAGGCTATTGTGGATAGATTTGGGTTGGTTGGCTATTGTTTTGACTCTTAGTTTCATTGAGTCATTCATTCATCTTCTTATTTCTGTTTATTTGGTGCCCGCTTTATTTTTAGTATAAACCACATAAATCCCTTCTATAGTGAAAGTATTTACATATAATACCGTTAGGCTTTCTCTCTCCCTAATTTGTAAAATATACTTATACATTAGGTAAGCCCTTATACATTACTGGAGTGTATGATAAAACAGATTTGCCTATATTTATGGAAAGAGAAATCAAATACTATCTTTCTCTACCTTAATTAACGTCATTAATTACCTATCATTATGTGGTGTATGATTAAATATAATAACTGAAATTTAAATTCAAAAAAATCTTAAACATCACTGTTAATTGTTCTCATTGTTGAATTACGTTCTTGAAAAAAAAAGTCGTCTTCTTTCTTCAATTCTCGAAAAAAAAAATATGAACATCCCCATATTTTTGCATCATTTCGGTATTTGGGAGTCAGAAATTATTTATCAATCTTACAAAAGTGATGCAATTATTGTTTTGGAAAGTACAATCTTCTTGAAATTAATTGCTATGATCGCGATGGAATTAAATATTGAAGAAGTTCATAAAAAAATTAAAGTAAAATACATTGTTGAAGCTAATTCTTCTCACATCATCATAAGGAATGACAATGGAGTGAAAATTTACATGGAGTTGAAGAAACAATTTTCGGGATTTGTCAATACGATATTTTATGCCCTGAAAAAATAAAAACAGACTCAAATTAAGAGCGAAAAAGATGGTAGCAAACTGATACATATTAAAGATAACATTATACAACAGTTGCACATGTATGTGGGCACATAATACATTTAAAAAATAATTTGTAGTATTGTATAATGTCGTACTATACATTTAAGTATTAACATTAAACATGTACTCCTATCGTTTCATTTTAGTTGAACCTCTTTCTAAAAATATTTATTTCTATTTAGTTGTCCATTTGATGAAATCAAGAGAATTTTATTATGTTCTTCCAATACTGCCCTCAGTATTAAATGACTAAATAAAGTGTATTTACTCAAATTTATATTTTCAAATCATAATTAATAAGGCTAATTTGGTAAAATAGACCCCTAATAAACATTTTCTTAATGGGTGTGTCAAGTCCATAGGGGCCAACTAATATGAAACGAAGGGGGTATACTTCTATATCCTTATCAGAAGGTATAATGTAACCTGGGGCTTTAGGCTGTAGGTGACAAAAGAGTTTTAAAATGAGGTGTAGGTGACACAAGTCTTAATTATTAGGTGGAGGTGATAATTACTTTATTATGGATTAAGAAAGTTGGAGAATTTTGAAAATAACTTACAAGTTTTTAAATTTACACATTGATCCAAATATTAGTTAATATAACAGAAAATGGTGGAAAAAAGGAGTGTTTCTCTCTCTCTTCTCATCCGTTGTTGTTTTCTCTCTCTTCACGATTATTGTTGTTCATTATTGTTGTTGGTGCTTTATTCATCATCTTCTACTTCATTATCATTTTTATCTTCTTTTTTTCGACCATTGTTGTTGCTGTTACCGCTACTGTTGCTATTTTACCAATTTCTTAGGTCAAATTTCGTTTCGAACATCATCACTTTTCACTTTGACATTACTTCATAGGAGACCTTGGTAAGTCAATTTATGATTTTTAGTCGAATTTGCCATCTGGGTTACAAATTTATTATTGTTATTTCCAACAATGGATAGAAGCCGATCATGAATCCAACACAAGTGCCCATAATTTTAACAGATCACTCATTTGGTGCATCAGATGAGTAAAATGTTGCAACAGAAGATATATCTATTACAACAGACTAGTTATCAGTTACATCAGACTGATTATTTGTCGCATCAGACTGATTATCTGTTGCATCAGACTGATTATCTATTGCGTGAGACTGATTATCTATTGCATCAAACTGATTAATTTGTTTGGAACAACACAAATCAGCCCCTGCCACGAACCCAATAGATAACTAATATGTTTTGCTATTGCTACTGGATTCAAAATTATTTCTTACGTCCAATCGTCGACATGTTTGTTGAGAATATAATAGACAAAATGAAAATTAAATACTCCCTCCGTCTCAAATTTCCTAAATTTGAATTCTCATTTTACTTGTCTTTTTTTATTAATCAAGAAGAGATAAAAAATCCATGTTTTAACCTTTGCATTAATAACTTTTTCTTCAAATTAAAATATAAACATTATTTAATAGGGGTATTATAGTAAACTAGGCATGTTATTAATTATTTTTCTTAATCAATAGTCCATACCAATCTAGGACGGGTAGGGTAATTTGAGACGGAGGGAGTTATCTGTTGAGACAGACTAGCTATCTGTTGCAACATATGAGTAATCTGTTTGGAACAACATAAAACTGCTCCTGCCATAAACCCAACAGATAAATCTTAAATCTTGATATTGCTATTGGATTCAAAATTACTCCTTACATCCAATCATTGACATGTTTATTGAGAAGATATAATAGACAAAATAAAAATTAAGTATGAATTAAAACGGTCAAAGTTGATCAAACATAATTTTTTTATTAAACTAAAACAAATAAAAATACATATATTGACATAAAAAGAAAGAAGAAACAAAATAATCTAATTATTATTAATAGATTCTTCATCATTATTATTATTATCGCCAGCCGCATCTTCGACGGGCAGCAGCAGCACCCTTCTTATCCTGCGGATCACTCACAACATCCTTACTCTGACAGTGGCCAACTCCCACTGTATACCATGTACCTGCCACTGCAGTTTCCATACATCATCTCATAAAATAGCGACGTCCCACACTGGATTGCCCATATCTAGAACACGCATAAATTCACAAAAAATGCAATAACAAAAGCAAAGAAAAGAATTCAAAAGTAATACAACGTATATTTACTAAAAAAGCAAGAGATAAAACTTACCAGAGATAGGGAAAAGAAATCAAGTTCTTGAAAAGAAAGTAGTTGAAGGTGTAATATGAAAGATAAGAGCAAGAAATAAATAGATATGTGTAGTAGAATGAACGAGTAAGGAGGGACCTATTTATAGAGAATTTTGAATGAGTTAGGCAAAAAGGCGCGACTGTTCACCTCCGTTTATTAATACTGGTGACTTTTTAATTACTGTGGAAAGTTGTGACCTGATAAAATCCTTTTCAGTAATCATTTTTTTGAGTTGTGGCAATAGATTATATATCTGTTGCATCAGATAACCCATCTGTGATAACAGATATAAAATTTGTTGCAACAAATCTATGATCTGTTGCAATAGAAAATATATTTTTTGTAATATATATCTTTTTAATAATCATCATATCTTTATCTTTAATCCAAAAATAGATTCAAAAATAAAAAAGTGTGACTGTTCATCTCCATTTATTAATACTGGTGACTTTTTTATTACTAAGGAAAGTTGTGACTTGATAAGTTCTTTTCAGTGACCTTTTTTTGAGTTGTGGCAACAGATTATATATTTGTTGCATCAGATAACCCATCTGTGATAACAGATATACCATTTATTGCAACAAATCTATGATCTGTTGCAACAGATAATATATCTGTTACAACATATATCTTTATAATAATCATCATATCTTTATCTTTGATCCAAATTTGGTGATTTTTTTATTATTATATAAAATAAAAAAATAAATTCATACACAAAAAGGCACGATTGTTCACCTCCATTTATTAATACTGGTGACTTATTGATTGCTATGCAAAGTTGTGACTTGATAAGTTCTTTTCAGTAACTATTTTTTTGAGTTGCAATAGATATACCATTTGTTGCAATAAATCTACAATCTGTTGCATCAGATAAGATATCTGTTGCACATACAAGCTATCTTTTTAATAATCAACATATCTTTAATCCAAATTTGGTGATTTTTATTATATAAATTAAAAAAACAAATTTAAAAACAAATATGTCAAAGAGTCACGATCAGTTATTAAAATTAAATAACCATTATGCTATGGTTATAAATAGTATTTATTATTTCTTTACGAATTATGTTTCATATTAAATAATCGAAAAGACATATCTTTTCACCCTCTCAATAACAATAACGCTTTTTTATTAATAACCATCTGTTACAACATATGATTGATTTGTCGCATCAGATTAACCTCTGTCGACATGTTGAGAATAAGGAATAAGCAAGAATAATAATTAAATACTAAATAAGAATTAAAAATTCAAAGTCGACCACCAAACATAGATTTTTGAATCCCTTGGGTAGATCCAATATACAAAAGGAGAAAAATATATACATACTCTAAAAGAAAAAAAAACATAACCTAATTATTATTACTACTATTATTATTATCATTACTATTATTATTATTACTATTTGTATTGTCAACCGAACAATTATCATCCAGCAGCAGCAAGGCCCTCCTCAGCCTTGCTCCGAAATCGGCCAAATCCCTATGGAGTTCCTGCAAGGACTCGATATGAATCTTCTTGTATGAATCTGGATCAGCCATATTTTTATTATAAGTATAGTAGAATGAATGAGTGGGAGTAAGGAAGGGAGTAAGGAAAGGAGGTCGGAGGGACCTATTTATAAATGATTGAATTGGAAGGGGTGACTTAGTCAAACAAAAAGTCACGACTGTTCATATTCCTTAATTAAATAAAACTGGTGACTTTTTTAATATGTAAATTAAAAAAATGGATCTAAGTACAACATTTTATCTTTTTATTGTATTTCGGAAAGAAAAGAAAATTTCTTTAAAATAAATCTAACAGGTGGGTAATCTATTGCAAAATATATCCTATCTATCAAATAACTTACAATAGATTGACAATTTGTTGCAACAGATGGATATATCAGTTTGCTTTTCCAATAGATGTGGCATCTGTTGCAACTTTCTAGCCATCTATTTATTCAATTTAAGTCATAAATGGGCTAGGAAGAATAAAGTGCGTGCAGATGAATCCACTATCATATGTGTGTGAGTTAAGTAGTATTACTGATAAGGTCACTGGGACAACACACACAAAGTACAATATTTTTGTGAATGCAGTTTTTAACCGATTAGGCACTAATCATTCAAAAAAGATCCTATATTATGCAGTTAAGTTATATGGGTTTGAATTGATAAGGCTGAGGGCCTCATGAAGATGATGAACATACCCAGTTATAAATTACTGATGGTTGTTGCTCATGTTTATGTGTGTCAAGTTTTGAGAAGGGATCAATATTTAGTGTCATTGCAGAGAACCATTAGCGATTGGACTTAACTTTAAGTGTGAATTAGACTCTGATAACACCTTTGAAGCCTTGTACTGCATCAAACAAGAACGAAAAACCAATAGAAATTCCACTGGCCCAAATATATATGGAAGGGTTGATCGAGAAGATGATTATATGTCATAAGGAGCCGAAGGAGAATGCCTACGAGGGAAAGGGGAGTTGATGAAAGACTATATCATCTGAGAGCTAATTGAAGAAGATACATAGGGTAGAAAGTAACTTCTACTGAATCTGGCCGATGGAATTATCTTAAAACATAAGAAATGTGAATCAAGTGCAAATATAAAAGTGTATCCGGTAATGTAAATCTGTTTGCTGTCTCTCTAAAAGAAAAATAATACAGATGGACACTTTGCTAGGGAGGTGCGACTAGGTAGCGTGGTCAAGATTATCACCTACATAGAAAATAGCAGAAGACTAAAAAAGCAGCCTTAAGGGCATCGAGGGTTGAAATGATGTACAGTAAGTCTAGAAAACTTGTGCCAACATCAATTACAGTTAAAGTAAGGAATCTAAGCGAAGGTGGCACTTTCTGAATTTTATATTGAATCTCATGCCTTCTTTTTTATAGTTCTGGTTAGGTCCACTGTTGTCGACCTAATAGAAACCACAAATGTGATTGAAAGGTAAATGGAGTATCATTACTTCCTTAGAAATATGGATTAATTGATTGTGTTTTATAGCCTTAGCATGTTTTCAATATTTCTTGGAGAAGATTAGAGGCTTTCTCTAGTTTGTGAATTTAGATAATTTTCAAGCTTCCCTCTAGCTTGCTGATTCTATATTCAAGCTGGTCATTACCGTTTTTGAAGTTGGTATAGAGTTCTTGATCTCTTGTGATCTTGGTCAGGAACACTACCTTCAAAGTTGTGTCATTAAAGAAGGCCTTCAGAAACCTTAAAGGATACATGGAGGGTTGTTGTGTTTGTTTTAGGTCAAAATATGTTGATGCACACTAAAGATGTGGTACCAATAGTTGAACAACACATTTTTATCAAGAGTTTCTCAATGCAGCTTGCTCAACCAATTTGATAAATTAATAAGAAAGGAGTTACATAGAGTGTGATCTAAATCGACTGTACCAAGCCTATCAAACGTTATGTAACTCCAAGATCATTACCCTATCAAAAAAAATTGATCGAGTTAGTGCAAAAATTAAATGAGCTCAATCTCTCAGCCTTTCTGTTGATTGCTCTTCTCTAATATAGATGACAAGATATATGCTATGCAAAAGTCTATACCGTCGCCAAAAATGCTTGCTAGGGCGCAAGTCTTCAGAAGGCATCAACAGCAATCTCTCAATATCAAGTGATATTGACAGATTCCTAGTCATGCCTTCTCAAGATGTTCGCTATGGCAATAAGTTTTGTTGATGACAAGATATCTGCCATGCAAAAGTCTACACCATCAGCGGAAATTCTTGCCAGAGCAAAGGTCTTCAAAAGACATTATTAGTGATCTCTCAACATCAAGGAAGTCTTGTATGAAAGTCTTCAGAAGACAATTAAAAATAAGAAAGTTTTCAGTAATGACTACATATAATTACGGCATCAACAACCTCATCAGATTCACTCCTCATACAAAAGAAAAGGCAGAAATATTTTCATTTGCATTCGCATGTTATTTATTTAACAAACCAAACAAAGATGAACTAAATCTAACATTTAATTCATCTTTGATTGGTTTGTTAAATAAATAACATGCGAATGCAAATAAAAATATTTTTGCCTTTTCTTTTGTACGAGGAGTAAATCTGGTGAGGTTGTTGATGATAATTATATGTAGTCATTCCTAAGAACTTCCGTATTTTTGAATGTCTTCTGAAGACTTTCGAACAAGACTTCCTTGATATTGAGATATTATTAATAATGTCTTCTGAAGACTTTTGCTCTGTCAAGAATTTTTACTAACGGTGTAGACTTTTGCATGGCGAATATCTTGTAATCAGTAGAAATTCTTGCCGTAGCAAAAGTCTTGGGAAGGCATGACTAGGAATCTCTCAATATCACTTGATATTGAGATATTACTGATGATGCCATCTAAAGACTTGCACCCTGACAAGTATTTCTGGTGACAGTGTAGACTTTTAAATAGCAGATATCTTGTCATCTATATTGGATAAG